>CM069542.1:61011945-62211945 GCA_035773235.1 Eospalax fontanierii | reverse complement strand
GAGGAACCTCTTCAGAAGAGTCACCCAGGAAGCACAGAATGTTAGGGATAGGAGTCACGGCAGAAAGAAAGGAACAGACAATCTCATATAGTCAGTAAAAGACAGGAGCAGACCAGTGGGAACTGGCACAGCAGTTGTGTGGGTCAAGTGGCAGGTGTTTAAGTATGTTTATATGTGGAAATGGCGACATAGACATTTATATGTGGGGTAGTGGTGTTTGTCAGGAGCTGAGGGACCACATTGTTCCCATAAGGATCTTTTTGACAGAAGGATTATTGGCAGAACAGGAATTGCATTATGGTTTGAGTTGGTATGTTCTGGGGCCATATTTTGAATTAGGCTAACAACCACCCAATAAGGCACATCAGCTGGAGTGGTGGTTTATAACCAGTCGGGGATTTTTGTGCAGTCTCCCTTTAACGCCTTCAGATCATCTTTGACTGGGTTGTGGGGTAGTGTACTGATCTTGGATTCCACATGTGGTTTAAGAAGCTGAGATGGGGGCTGGAGTGATGGCTCAGTGGTTCAGAGCACTGGCTGCTCTTGCAGAGGACCCAGGTTTGATTCCTAGCACCCACATAGTGGCTAACAACCATCTGTAACTCCAGTTCCAGGGGAATCCAGTGCCCTCTCTGGTCTCCGTGGGCACTGCATGATATGGACGCACTTACACACCTGCAGGCAATATATTCATATACATAAAATAAAAATGAAAAAAATATTTTTTAAAAGAAGTTGAGCTATTTTATCTAGATTCATTTGGTTTTTAATTTTGAAGGAAGCAAAGATTACTTTGTAATTAGGCCTTTTATTACTCAGTATTATTTCTGTGTAGTCTTTCATGTGATTGGTTAGAGGTAAAACCACCTTAGCTGCCTATCGTTGTCCAGTTATCTCCTGGAAGGGTTTGTGCTTTTTTTTGTCCTTTTGAGACAGGGTCTCCCTATAGCCCCAGCTGGCCTGGAACTTGCAGAGATCATCTTGCCTCTGCCTACCAAGTGGTGAGATTAAAGGCTTTGTTTTGGTTTTAACTGTGACTTTGACTTGAGTCTGGGGTGATGTGATGGCTCTTGGGGGCCACTCAGTCAGTGTGCCATTGCAAGAACACATCACCATCCCTTTATGTGCTAATAGTCTTATTTCCAATGTACATTGTGTCCTATTTTCTCCTGTTCTTCATTTTTACATTCGAAATAGTTACCTTGAGTAACTGCTTAAAAGCCAGCCCTATCCCTCACAGCCCCCAGCCCTGTCTCAGGAGGAGAAATCTTTGCTGTGGCCCCAGTTGCTCCAGTGGAGGCAGCGTGTCAGCCATGCAAACACTTCATAGGTGGGATTTCCTAGGTATGGGGTGACGTGCTGGATGTGAAAGGATGCTCAGCTTTGGTCTCTTGTTTTCTACTGTCTTGTGTGGTTTTCAGTATAAAAACACATTGTAGTTTTGGTGCTTTTTTTTCACAGAAAGGGCAGCACTAATAAATGAGTATTTGGGAAAAAGTCTCTTGTGTATGGTGTGTATGTATGTATGTGTGTGTGTGTGTGTGTCTTTTTGAGACAAGGGCTTCCTGTTGCCCTTGATGGCCTGGAACCCTCTATGTAGGCCTCTCCGGCCTGACTCTCACAGAAAATCTTCCAGCCTCAGCCTCCTGGGAACTGGGATTAAAGGTGCGCCATGCTCAGCTTTGAAGTCTTTATGAAGCATATTTATTTTTTTCAGTTCCTGTCTGTTTATTGACTCATATACAGTATCTGTCTTCTGGTTGGTTGAAGCAGTAAGTCAGACCACACTTGGCATAGCTATGTCTGTCAAAGTGGCTGGCCAAGAAAACTCCAGCACCACATTCGTTGGAAGGGTGCTCTCAATGAAGGTGACTAATTTTGGTGTTTTCATCACCTTGCAGTATTTCAGGACAGCTGACTGCACCTTCCTTTTCTTATGCTTATTCTCCTGGGAGAGGTGTAAGATCTCGTCCTTCTCCTAGCACCAGTGGGAAGTCTCAACCTAAGCGGAAGGTGGGGGGGGGGGCTCCTTTTGAGTGTTGTCGTCAGACAGAGCTCATCCCTCTTCCAGCAAAGATCAGCCTTTACTGATCAGAAGGAACGCCTACTTCATTGTGGATCTTGGCTTTCACATCTTCTATAGTGTCTGAGGGTTGGAGGTCTGGTATGCTGCGGCTAGTGGTTTTCACACTTCCTGTTGCACCAGCTAAGGATGATGGTCTTCCCCGTAAGGGTCTTGATGAAAATCTGCATCCCGGTAGCGAGCGGTTCCACCTCAGATGGTGGATCCTATGAAGCATATTTTATGTGAAGTACAAAATTGCTCTACATATTCCTGTCAGTTTTAAGGTCGTCGCTGCTCCAGTGTGACCATCATATACGGTATATATGGTTTTTATGCCACCCTCCCCACCACAGTTTCTAAGGAAATTTGCATTTTCACATATTTTCACAGAGTGTTTGTGCTCCCACAACATAGGGTGGGAATTCTCTTACACATTTGATACTCATACTGGCGAGGGCGACCTCTCTCCTCCAGGATGTCAACACAGCAGAGCTGTCAGTTTAGTTTCCTGGTTTCCCTTTTGATGTGGCCCCATGGGTGCTCTCTTTATTCCTGAAACTCTGTAGTTTGGAACATCAGAACACTTGAAGCATACAAGCTTAGATGTACTTAAAAGAGTGCCCTGGAGAATGTGAAACGGAGTGCAGTTATGGAACAGATCGACCTGGAAACCCTGAGTTCCCTGTTGGTCATGTCTCATACCTCCGTCCATTCAGAGGGGCAGCTCTCATTTGAACAGAATGGGACTTCTGCCTGCTGAGATACCATGAGCCATCCCTGCAGACCAATGTTTTGGAGATCTATAGCACCACAGGGGCCAGGCCTCCTGATATTTAAATTGTACTCATTGACCCTGATCAGTTTTTAACATGTTTTCTCTTTCTTTGCAGATCCAGAGGAAGCGATTTATGATGATGTTCCAAGGGAAAACTCGGACTCTGAACCAGGTTTGATCTTGTCTGGACCTGACTTTTAGGAAATCTGCTTAGCATTCTTTTCTTCTAGGTGCAAAAGTGACTAGTGTATATGTGTCCTCACCTGCCCCCAGTCCAGCAAACGCATTTCTATCTTCATTATATGATGTGGTTGAAGCCTGACATGCATGCCTACAACACTTGATGCACAGAGAGAAAGATCTAGAAGCTCTTAAGAGCTAGGAAGTACCAGCGTGAGTCTCAAAGAAGTTTATATCAAAGAAGATATAAATGGGGAAGTACAGAGACTGGAGAAGGGAGAATCCAAAGGAAGAGTTGCTAAGAATTTTCTTTATTGAAAGGAAGACATTAATTGTCACATTGTAGAGATACAAGACTAAAACAGGATTCATGGAACCTTGATCTAGAACTTGACAGGTGTAAATGAAACTGTAGATCCCAATGATGATTTTTTTTAAAGTGTTATTTGATGTGTATGAGTATTTTGCCTGCGTGTATGTGTGTGCACTACATACATGAGGTACCCAAAGAGGCCAGAAAAGGGTTTTTCAGATCTCCTGGTACTGGAGTTACAGGCGATCGTCAGCTGTGATGTGGGTATTAAGAACCAAACCTGGGTCCTCTGCAAGAATAGCAAGTGCTCTTAACCACTGAGCCATCTCTCCAACCCTCCAGTGATGATCTTAAAGCAACAAAAGAGGAAATGGGTGAGCCCCTTGTGGCTGTGGAAGAAAGATGGCAAGCTACCAAGCAGTCGAAAGAAGCAAGTGATGATCTGCGGTGGCTCCTGCAGTCTAGACTTCCACATCCAGACAGGCACAGTCGTTTCTGCCTGCCAGGACTGTCAGAAGTTGGGGTTCGCTCTCACAGATTCCAGAGAAACACTTAGTGTTATACCTGGGGAAGTGTACAGAAACAGAAGGAGGCAGCGGGTGCTGAGAGTGGAGACCATGGCATCTGGCAGACCTCTGAGTAAACCACAAGGCATCAATCAGGGTATCAGAGAGCACTGATCAGTTTGCAGGTGCACTGAACCCAGGACTGTGGTCACTATGCTGGAGTACTGGTTCCCTCTACATTGGCAGAATGTGTTTGGGGAGGACAGTGATTGGTTTCTTTTGTTTTGTTTTGATTTGACTATGAAAAGTATAGTACATATTTGATGGACAACACTCAACAGCATAAAAATATATTCATTTAACTTTCAAACCAGTGAGCAAAATCAGCCTGGTTGAAAGCTGGAAAATGCCAGGGGACTGGAGAGATGGCTCAGTGGTTAAGAGCACTGGCTGCTCTTGCTGAGGACCCAAGTTTGGTTCTCAGCACCCACATGGTTGCTAACAACCACCTGTAACTCAAGTTCCAAGTAATCCAGTGCCCTCTTCTGAGCTCTGTGGGCATTGTATAACATGGTCCACTTATATATATGCAGAAACAACACTTACACTCATAAAATAAAAATAATAAATAAAGTACTTTTGAAAAAGAAGGAAATGGTGGTTGACTCTGGTTGGTCGGGGTCATCTTCCCCCTGGCAACAGAGTTTAAGGTTTCTAGCAGGCACCCAGATAGGGTCAGAATCCCCTATGGGAAAGACACAGCCAAAGCCTCGGCCCATTGTTAATAAAAGGACGAGGCCTCTCCACTGCCCCATAATGGGATCTTTCCATTTTACCTGTATCTCAGGTTTTAGTTCCTGTTGACCCCAATGTTTTTGGAAACGGGATTCCATTTGATTTTTTTGAAAATTAAAAATATTAATAGTAAATAAGGACAAAGTTAACTGTTAGTGAGGGCTTATTCCCCCTTTTTGTTTTTCTAATTCGGTTTTTATGATTTGATGATTACATTCTACAATGGCTTGGCCTTGAGGATTGTAGGGAATTCCTGTATTGTCTTGAATTCCCCAAAGTGAGAAAAAGTCTAATAGACTTTTGCTCACGAGGCATGGCCCATTGTCGGTTTTTAACTTTTGTGGTAGGCCTAAGGTGGCAAAACATTGAAGAAAATGGGATTGAGCAAGTTTAGCTTTTTCTCCCGAGTGGTCTCCCAGGTGGGCAGTAGCCCAGCAGGCATGTGAGAATGTGTCAATTGATACAAAGAGGTACTTCAGTTTACCAAAAGGTGTGTAATGCGTAACGTCTGTTTGCCATGGGATGTTGGGCCTCAAGCCCCAGGGATTTACCCTCGGTTGTTGTACTGGTGGAACCTGTAGGAAGGGTTGGCAAGATTTACAAGTGTGTATGATTTTCTTTAAGTCTTTGATAGGGATTTGAGGGAATTTTTTATGAAGCCCTCTCCAGTTGACATGAGTTAGATCATGTAGGCCCTGGGCTTTCTCCAATCCAGTTAATAGGATTTGAGTGGAAGCCATTTTATCAGCCTCAGCATTACCTTGGGATAGGGGCCCAGGTAGGCCTTGATGTCCCCTTGAGGTGTTCTAAGAAAACGGGTTCTTTTTTCTCCAAGTAGAGAGTCCGTGTCTGGATCATTAAAGGTGTAATAGGATTTGCATCTAAGTGGATATGAGAATTTGGGAGCCCTGGAAGGAGATCCATCACGTATAAACTGTCAGAGAAGAGATTCATGGGCTTATTTACTTTAGTTAGAGTCAAGAGAACAGGCATGAGTTCTTTAAATTGGGCAGAGCCCAAAGCATGCCCCCTTTCCGCCACCAGGGGGAGCTCTGGGTCCTCTTTGTTCCTTGGTCAGGCCAGCAGATTGTCAATGCAGAAGTCAGGGCTTCTGTTTGTGCCTGTAGAAGGTCCATCCAGTCCTGGTACACGGCTGGTGTGCCAAGTCCTGGAGCAGTGTCTCCACCCAGGGTGAACTAGGCCCGTCCTCAGCCACTGCCTTTTTAGGCTCTTTAAGATCCTTAGCCTCCCAGGGACACCAGGCTGCAGGGCGATTCCTGCTCAGATCAGAATTCACTGGGAAAGGTCTGACTGTTTCAGGCTTCACTCCCTCATCGAAATCCCCATAAGCTGGGCAGAGCTGGAGGGTCACTTAATCCCCTCCCTCCCTGCCCCCAACCAGTGGACTTGGCCTAGGGAGTGCTGAATAGACTTGGTGGGGAGCATCTTTATCCTGCCCTCCCTTTGGGCAGCCGCAGCCGGTTCCTTGGAGCACAGACAAGGTGTCTGTCTCAGGCACTGAAGGTTTTACTTTCAGTTTGTCCTTCTTCTCTTCTTCAAATTGCTGCCACTCCACAAAGAGCGGATCAGGCTCAACTGACTCTGGCCCTGGCTCAGGTGCTGAGGGCTGCACTTCCCTGTGCTGGGAAAGTTGCTCGACTGGACCAGGTGTCCCAATCAAATAAATTTGCAGCAGTGACCCAGGGGGCGAGATTGTAGCACTGCCTCCCATAGTTTTAGGGCATTGGAGTCCGAGATCTTCAAGCCCCTGCTATTAAGCATGTATCTCAGCGCTTTAAGCGCTGGGTTCTCAGACTTATGTGTTGTGTTACCCATACTAAGGATCTCACTCACCGCTTAGCCCCGGCCGATTCTCTTTAGCCTCTTGAGCTTATTTGTGGCCTTCCCCAGGGTCTCAGCTCCTGTCCAGCAGGTCAGCTCCTGGAGAACTTCCCACACAGGGGTTCGGGGAAAGGTAAGTGGGCTGTCCGCCCGTTCCTCAGCCTCCCCTTCCTGGGGACAATCAGATGTGACAATCAGACAATCAGAGAGTCTAGTCAAAGCAGGGACTCGTTTAGGGAGTGCCAGGCAACATACAAAGGCCAAAACCACAAAGGGGATTTCCATAGTGAGGTGAGCACAACCAATTGTTTTAAAGGTCCAGTGAGCATGTATAGGGTCTCACAGCAACCTGGGGCTGATCATGTACTGTTCATGGGGAAGAAAGTCTTATGACCTAGCTATTGATCATGCATTGTCCATGAAGGAGTAAGTCTTGAGATCCAACCAGGCTGATCATGTACTGCCCAAGACCTAACTAGCTCCTTTTCAAATACAAGTTAGGACATGCCTAAACTGTGCCCTTCTTACTTCCTTCAAGCGCCATCTTATTGGTATTTGCAGGGCCCCTCAATAGACAGCACAAGGAAAGACTGCAGAGTAAGTCCAAACATATGGGTGCTAAAGCTAATGTAAATTTGATCCAACTGCCAATAAAGGTTTTCAGATTGAGTAAGCAAAGCTGGCCATGGACTGTCACGTGAGAGATGTATAAAGACACAGATAATTTGGAAGTAACTGTGTAGAAAGAGACATACAACTGTAATTGCAAATAAAATGTAGCCATACACACACACACGCACACCTCTCTATGTCTTTATTAACCAGTGTAACTTTTAGCATTATTAGGGACAGAATGACCAGGACCTGGGCATTTCTGAGCTGGGTAGCCTCATAGCAGAGAGATTGCAAATATACACAGCAAGATGCAGCTGAGGCATGGGCAGAAACGGATACCTGTGTGATTGGAGCATGAGATTATGACAAAGCTTTTCTCCTGTCAATGGATGCTAATTTCAGAATGAGTAAATGTTGAAGGACAGCATGACAGGCTTAAAAGACAGAACTTTGAAGATAATCGTTTCCAAATACTTTAAGTACATGTAATATTTTTAAATTATGCATTATGCTTCAGTGAAATTATTAAAAGCTGCCACATAATTAGTGTTCAAGTCTTGTTCTGAGATAATAGACCAATAAAATTAATAAAAAATAAACAGCTGAACCTCATGGTGCACATTTATAATCCCAGCCACTGTGGAGGCTAAGGCAGGAGGATTGCATGTTCAAGACCAGCCCAGACTAGAGTGAGTTTAATGAATCCTGAGCAACTTATTGAGACCCTAAAATTAAATAAAATAGTAATAGAAAAAGGGCTGTGGGTATAACTCAGTGGTAGAATGTTCCTAGCATGTGCAAGGCCCTATGATCAACCCCCAGTTTTATGATAAATAAATAAATAATAAAGCACAAGTACTTGTGAATTAAAAACCAGTCAGTTATGAAATTCATGCTCAAAAATGTAGACTGAAAATTAGATAATGCTTTGACCTTTTACCCCAATAAAGTTACAGTGATAATGACTTCTATTCAAAAAGATTGCAGTGTGACAACCCGCTCAGTTCAGTGGAAGACAGGAGTGCAAGGTGCTGACCAGAACAAAATGGAAAACAGAATGATGGGCATGCAGGAAAATCTAGAGGCCATTTTTTGACACCTGGTGGAAATGGAATCTGATGGTACCAGCAAGGGAGAAGCAGAGAAGGAACAGAAGAACAGCTTGGTGACCGGGGGGGGTGGGGGGGCACACAACAGACAGGACGGAATGGGACATGACAGAGCATAGATGTAAAAATCATAAAATTAGATCAGTAAATTGAAATGAAAATTTTCATGTTGCTTCAGAAGTGGCAAACATTATACATCTGTAATCATCCAGAATCTTAAACTAGCTGCTTGCTCATGTGCTGAGTGGCCCCCACCACCAGGTGACAGCATATTCAGCCTCCAGGATGGGGGACCCTCCACTGTATGCAGTTCCAGGTTGAAGTGAGCCTCACTTGTGTCCTACTCCCACATCTTTCTCATCTATGAGCTACTGAGAGAGGTTCTTGTCCTTGGGTCCATCCATCATCCACCAGCTGTCATCTATGTGTCCCTCTAATCGCCTAGCTGTCTTCAGTTTATCAGCTCTCCAATGCATCTATAGTTCATGTATTTGAGGAAAGAAAGATTTTCCTTGGTGGGAAACTTAGTATTGGTGAACACATTCTTTGGTATAATCATGACGGTTCTTGCAGACCAGTTGTCTTGGGACATGATTGGGTTTACGGACATGCCAGAATGACATGAAGATCATTTTCAGACTCCGTATCCACATGGAGGAGGCTCCGAGAGATTGTGTCTTTACAGGGCACTGCCCCTAACACCTTCCCCATTGTTCCTAAAGGGTGCTGGACCATCTCCACCCAGAGTATAGATCTAAGTTCATGAGCTCTGATTTAATTCAGCCTCATTTGGCATTGTGCACACAGATGAAATGATTTATGATGATGTAGAGAATGGAGATGAAGGTGGAAACAGCTCGTTGGAGTATGGATGGAGTTCCAGTGAATTTGAAAGCTATGAAGAGCAAAGTGACTCAGAGTGCAAGAATGGAATTCCCAGGTCTTTCCTGCGAGGCAGCCACAAAAAGCAGGTATGTACTTGGTCTCTGTGGGGGGTGAGGAGGGTGGGGGAAAGACAAGCATTCTTCCACTCACCTGAGAGCAAGGCTGAGAAACGTGTGTTGATTCACATGTATTTTTCAGACACTGATGTGTAGTTCAGGGAGCACAAGGTACTGGTGAAAGAGTCATTGGCTGAGTCTAATCACAGAAGGCTCAGCCTTTACACCCTGGTCAAGCTACTTCTCTAGTCCTAGCAAGGCTTACCTTTTCTAAGAGAGTGATGGAGCCAAGTGCACACATCTGTAGTCCCAGCACTCAGGAAGCTGAGGCTGGAGAATTGCTGGGAGTTCAAGGCCATTCTGGGCTACGAAGCACCGTGGCCTCCAGGGCTACAGAGCCAGACCCTTTCTGAAAAAGATATTTTTTTTAAAGGAAGAAAAGTCACAGTGAGCACCACATTGATGCAGTCTGCACAATTGCAGCTCCCTGTGCACAGGGCAGATGGTTTGGGTCCCTTGGACAGGCCAGGCAGGTCCGCTTCACCCCTCTGCTGTCCTGCTCTTGAGCACTCGAATGTGAACTGCACAGTTAGCAAGCAGGAAGGGCTGAGAGATCCTGAGCAGTGCGGCTGCAGCCACCCCAGGTGACTTTTCCTAAAGGGAACTTGGATTTTTTGGTGGAAGACTGCTGAGGTGAGGGCCTGGGCGGGGAACATGGAAGCCTTGTGAATGTTAGACTGGCTGGTGAGAGCTGAGGCTGCGCTGGGCACTGGCTGGTGAGGCACAGCCTGGAGTAGGCTCTCTGTGTGGCAGGCTGGCTCACAAATTCTTGTTGGTAGTGCTCCCTGGGTGTAGACCCTGGGTATAGAAGGGTCAGGTGGTACTTATGTGGACAGTCCCAATGATGTCTGGGCTCTCTCCGTGTGAGTTCGATGGGCAGCTCACATGCCATCCTCATCTGAGGCAGCTGGGCTGAGACCCAGAGCCTCCCATTGTGAACACAACTTAGGCTTTCCCTGCCCCCTCCCCAACCCCTGTGACTTCAGAAGCCAGAGGCTGTGCTCTTGACCTAGTTTCCATGTTACTATGGTTTTACAAGTTGTCACTAGCTAGAATCATCTGTACTCTAAACTTGTTTCAGACCCAGGAAGAGGTGCCGGCTTGAGTGGTGGGCAGCCTTATGTCGAGCTTTCTCTAGGAACGTAGGTCTTTTGTGATTGGAAACACACTGGGATCTACCCAAGGAGGGAGCTGTGGCAGCTAGGGCAGCAATGACTAAGGGGATACTGTCTTCCTCCTGCGAAGTCAAGAAGGATATTCCTCACTTAAGTCAAGGTCTTGAAAAGGAACTCAGCACTCAGGGTGGTTGGGAACATACCTTACCACACTTCATTCCCATCCTCGTAACTGACATGGGAAGGTGGAGGCAGGTCAGGCGATGGCCGGGGGAGCTCTTTCCTCACAGTGGGCTTGGTCTCTTTGCGGATTTTTCTTGCTAGAGAAGCAAGTAGGAAATGGCCTGTGAGTGTGTCCTAATGAGGAAGAGGCACCAAGCCCACATCTGCTGGTTGATGGGTGCCGTGGACAGAGGTCCTTGTCAGGTAGTCCTGTCCAACACTGGAAGAAGTACAAGTTTTCTAGTTTAAGATGTCATATTCTAAAAAACATCCAAAGTAAAACTGAATTGTTGAAGTCATCTCAAAAGTAATACTGAATTTTTATTAAACACTGGTTAAAGCATCCATGTCCTGGTTGGCTGACAAGTGACCCCTAGGGGAGCAGTGACCTGGCTATGTGCATTTGAGATGGTGGTGGCAATAGGAAGGGTGGTCCAGCAGACCCCAGCCAGCCCATCAGTCTGGGCATTATGTCTGCATGGAGACTGTCATCCCCATAGCAGCCGTGCTCCACGCAGTCCTGAGTACTGAGTACCAGTGTCCTCCCCTCCTTCTTCTGCCAACACAGAAGAACTGCAAGAATTCTTTGTGTATGTGAGAGTTCTAATCTTACATGGCTCTTCTGGGCATTCCTTGGCTCTGCTCTGCCTGGAGCATCTGCAGCCTGCCATGGAAGCAGCTTGTGTTTTCAGTATGTGTCAGTCAGGTGTGTTGACATCAGGTTAGTAGGGCTGGCTATGGGGCCAGAAGGTGCCACATTCTTCACACAGAATACCTCTGGGAACTGAAAGAGCCTGTTCTGAAAAGTTTGTCTCTTTGTGCCGCAGCTCTCTCATGACCTAACCCGCTTTAAGGCGCACTGTGAGGAAAAGATGAGAGGCCTGGTGGCCAGCACGGTGGGAGCCGTGGAGGCGCAGCAGGCAAAGCACAGGCAGGAGCGGAAGGTAGTGTGGCCCCCTTCTTAACCTCTGTGTTGAGCATGGTCCAAAGCAGACCTCGCTCTGCATGAGGCTGGCACTGCATATAACTGCTAGAATAGTGGTTCTCAAATCCCGTGGCCTGGGGGTTCCTGGGGTCACCCAGGCTTTCCAGGGCCTTTGTTAATGGTCCTCTCTGTGCCTGTTCTCTCACAAATGAATGGAGGAAGTTTCTAAGTGCTTGTGATATGTGACATCACAGCAGATAGAGCTTGAGATCCAGTAGTATCTGGGAGATTTCCAAACAGTTAAAAAACAGCATAGACTTTGTTTTAAAAAATAGAGTCATTTGTCATAATCATGTTATTTGACATAAAATTTAATAGGTTCATTGTCTTTAAAATGAATGTTAGTGTAAATGTTCAAAATTTTTATCAACATTAACTTATAATACAGTTGGCATAGATTAATAAACTACAGACAAATAAAACTCAGGCTTTCAGTGGCTTTGAAGGGCTGGGTAAAATAAAGCAAGTGCTTGGCAAGCTGGAGGTCCTGGGTTTCATCTCCGTTGTTGCTAAAAATACTAGTAGAAAATTGTGAGGAGTGTCAGGGGCCCCTCGGCCGAATTTTTGAGAACTTCTGGGATTGGATATCTTGGGCAGTTCTTGGAGATGTTTTAAAAGGACACTGTCAAGTAACCTCCACTTCCATCTGACCCTGTCATATGGTGAGATTCCCTCATGTACTGGGTGAACTTTCATGGGAATTAGGTCTCCCCTTGAAGCTGTTCCTGGGCTGGTGCTGGCTCTACTCTATCACCTCCTGGAATTCAAGGCCTTATTGGCCTTACAGGGAGGGATGTGTACCTGAGGGTCCCAAGGGCCCCTTCGGCCCCAGTCTGTAGTCCTCTGATTGTCCTGATGTGCTCAGAGACTTAGGTGCTGCTGCCTGTGGTTGGGGTCAGGAGGATCAGGACCTCGAAAGGAAACTTGGGTGCCTGCAGTGAGCTGAGAGAGCCTGTCAGTGACATACCAACTGATTAGGGGCATGTATGGGGTGGCGTGTATGGGGCGGCGTGTAGGGGTGGTGTGAGGGCTACAGGAACTGGGGTGGGAGAAGAGTAGCTTTCAAGTTTTAGTGTCACTGGGGAAAATGCTTGTAAAATGGATAGAAATCTGCGTTGGGGTGCTGAATGGGAGGTGCAGACCAGAGTTTAACTTCAGTTGTGTTAAGTGGTTGTGGAGATATCCTTAGAAAGGTGGTGTAGGTGTTGGGAAGTCAGGAACTTTAGTGTGGATTCTCCTGAAGCCAGCCAGTTAGAACTCCAGTCTCATGGGTGAAGTGATCAGAGGGTTTGGGCTAGGGTGGGCTGTGATGACACGAGGCCGTGAGTCAGATTTTGCTGAGAGCTTGGCGTGAGAGGGTGCTGGCGGTTTCTTCTCCGGCCATCAGGGTTTTCTCTGAAAGGACTTTCTGTGTCCACCACTAGTACCTCCAATATTAGCTGTTTAAAGAAAGAGGATTAAGATGCCAGTGTGACCAAGGCCACTCCTGAGCGCCTGTGGCTGAAGGTTGAGGGTTAAATCACAGCTCTGACAGGAGTAAACCAGGTTCAGTGAACTCAACCCTTGTGGGATGTTGTCTTTCTGATGTACGCCCCTGGACTTCCCCAGGATTGGCTGTCTGCCTCCCACTGGGCTAGCCTTGGCCCACTCTCCAGCCCTACTCTGTCTTGCTCTTCTGAACAACTGGTCCTAGTTGTACTTGGGACACGTCAGGAAGGACCCTGGGGAGGGTGTTGAAAAATTAACTTGGAACTGTGAGCCTGTGGTCAACTCTGCTGCCGTTGAATACTTGTGCACTTGACTGGTGCCTCAACAGAGGAAGGATTACAAACACAGACATATGCGGCAGGAATATTTTTGAACCACATCAAGGAAAGGCTTTATTATTTTTTTAAATGGGAAAACAAAATGAAAAGTCGCCTAGCACTACGCGCACACACACACACACACACACACACACACTCCCTCCCTCCCTCCCTCCCTCTCTGAACTATTACCAAGAAGCCTTTTCCAAATTGAAAAGCCACTTTCATGCAATGTTTCAAGCCCAAACTACTTGACAGTATTCTTTTAAAATAACAGCAAGTGAACTCATACGGAACCTTTCCACTTCTCAATGTTCCTCTCTGGTTTACAGATGCAAAAGCTCATGAAGGCGGCCAAGGAGGGCACCAAAGATGGGCTTGAAAAGACCAAAGCTGCCGTGAAGAGGGGCCGCTCCTTCATCAGGACCAAGTCTTTTATCTCTCAAGGTCTGTGACCCGTGTTTGTATGCAGGACAAACCTGGCTCAACTTTCCCTTCTGAGGTGGCACTTGCTCATGGTGGGGAGTCAGAGTAGAGCCTTCCCACAACCCCCTTGCTGGAGAGACTTTGGTTCTACATAGCTGACCCAGGCCTGCTTCTCCAAAATGGAAGTGAACTCCTGTTTTTTTAGGCCCTCAAGTGAGAGGCAGGGTATTAAAATCATTGGCAAAATATGTAAAGGGGTTCTCATAATAAAAGCAGAAAATTAAAGGAGTCCTTGTGAGAGCTCACTCTCCTGCTGTCCCCTCTCAGCAGAGGGCGGTTAGGGCGCCAACTGCACTCCTGTGTCCCTTTCCTTACCCTAAGTGCAAGGACCTCATCCCACGTCAGACTGGTGCATTACATACCAACAGTGTTGTAATTCTGGCCTTTGTCATCCTGCAAGGACTGGGGTCTTCATCCAGGAGGCAGCCTCCTTGATGGTGAGGGAAGGGCTGACGTGGTGTCATGATTTTCGTTTGTCTAAATGTCACTGAGTCGTGGCCTGTGAAGCTTATATGTCTAGAGACACTGCATGCTTTCATCAAGCTAGGCACAGAGAGGTCTAGATCCAAGAAAGTTCCTGTACAGCCATCCATGGGCGTGCTAAAGTCTAGTTCTGGGAGCCAGTGAAAATTGCCCACCCTGGCCCTACTGTGTGCCCCAGCTAGTATCTAAAGAGTGATAATCCCCCCACCCCTGTCCCAGAGGTGGGTACAGCTGTGAGAGGAGTTGATAGCTCATCTCTGTCTCATGGGATGGTCTTTGGGCTGAGGGGAAGATGCAGCTCGAAGGCTGGTCTTTATGCTCTGGATGTCTCTAAGTTACCTTGAAAGGATAGGGTTTTTTGTTTGTTTTGTTGTTGTTGTTTGGTCTTTTTGAGACAGGGTCTTCCTGTAGCCCCAGCGGGCTTGGAACTCACTGTGTAGACCAGGCTGGCCTTGATCTGTCTCATAGAGATCTGCTTGTCTCTGCCTCTGCATCCATAGTGCTGGAACTAACGGCTTGTGCTACTGCATCTAGCTTTGGAAAGTTTTAAAAAATCATTATGATATCAGGTCCCTCCTAGCCATCTAGTCAGCCTCTGGGAGAAGTCTGGTATTGGAAGGTTTCCCTCAGGTGCTGTGTGTACAGCTGAGGTTTCTGTTAGGCAGGATTTCCTGTGCCCTCTGCCAAACACAGTGCACATTCTAATGTTGCTAGGTATGTCTGGTTTTTAGAAGAAAATTGAGTTTGGGTCTAAGCTTTTTATTCTGTTGTGTACAAGTTATTGACGCTCTCTGCCACTGAGCTGCACTCAAACTCTGGTTTAAACTTCTGGATTTTTGGAATGCTGTACTTTTCAGACCTCCAGATGAGAAAGAGAGAGTCAGTAAGGAAGTCCCACCAGGGTTTTCTGCGCTGTTGTCTGTTCTCACCCATTCCCCAGTGTTTTGTTTCTGATTATAGTGTTATTTAAAGATAGAAACTAAAATATTTATCGCCACTTTATCATTTGGCTATCTGGTATCTCTGACTTTGGTGATAAACTTGAAAATTTCAAATACTGACACTGTATCACCTTAAGGGAAAAATATTTTATTGTGTTTATTAAAGTTGCAATTTAATAATCACCTGGTGGAAAGGGAGTTGTGGAATCAAAATGCTTACCCAGAAGACCTTTTTGACATCTCATTTTATTTTGGTATGATGTGATAAATACAGAATTTCAGTGTGAAACTCATACATTTTGGCTTTTTTAAAAAGATCACAGATACTGTTTTGAAGAGGAGCAGAATTTGTTCATTGATGTTGACTGCAAGCACCCAGAGGCTGTACTGACCCCGATGCCCGATGGTTTGTCTCAGCAGCAGGTGAGTGAGCTACTAGTGCTTAGGCCTGGTACCAGTGTACACACTTGAAAGCCTGCTGCTTCCTGATACCTCGCTGTCTACCTGGACCCTCAGCGGCCTGCTAGTAGCCCAGCAAGGTAAAGATTGACAGCGGATACAGCAGGGCCTCTGGTCTTAGCTGTGGCCTCAACACAGGTCCTTAAATATTTTAAATATCATTTCCAAGTGTAATTGTGAGAAATGTGTAGAATTTAATTTTTTTGTGAAAGTTTACACTAGTTTATATTCATAGGTTTTTATAAAGAGGCTATCTGAATGGGCATAGTAGCACATGCTCTTAATCCCAGATTGGTGAGTGGATGGAAGGAAGGCTGGCTGGGTGGATGGATGGAAAGATGGGTGGGTGGGTGGATGACTGGATTAGTGTGTGAATGAATGGGTGGGTGGATAAGTTGGTGTTATGATGCATAGATATATAAAGGGAGATTAATAATGAACGAGAGATGGATCAGTGAATGGGTAAACCCACTGATGATAGATACAGATGGGTCATGTATAGCTAGAGACCTGGATGCATGGAAGGAAACAACATTAAATGCTAGGTAGTAAGCTGAGAATTAAGGAGAGATTAAAGAGGTTCTCTTAGGAGCTACTAATTGGCGAGGGCCAGTTAGCAAGCTTACCTTTCCTTAGAGTTGATGGGAACTAAGGGGTGGTAATTAAGGAGGTGACAGTAAAGATGAGTCAAGTGATGCCAGCTCGCTCATGCATGCAGTGTGGGGAGATAAGGAGATAACAGGAGTGCTGCACGTGTGAGGAAACAGTGGGTAGATGTGTGAAGGGTGTGAGGACAGTAGTGCTGCAGGAAGAGATGGCCAGTAGCGTGTGTAGGCATCGAGCAACAGCCACAGATAAGCTTTTAGGATTTTTGTTTCATTTATTTAGAATTTATTAGTGTGTGTGTGTGTGCGTGTGTGGAGAGAGAGAGAGAGAGAGAGAGAGAGAGAGAGAGAGAGAGAGAGAGAGAGAGAATGAATGAGGGGCATAAGCCTGACATGCCATGGTGTGCATGTGGAGGTCACAGGACAACTTTCACAGATTTTAGGAATTGCTTGTCTCTTCTGCCTTGGACTCTGGGGATTGAACTGAGGTTGTCAGGCTTTTATGGCAGGTGTTTTTACTTACTGAGCTGTCTGGACAGCCCTCTCAGAGAATTTTGAAGAGAAGGTATTAACACCCTCCCAACCTCCTCTTGGAGAATAGGACGGGGACTAGAAATAAAGATTTGGTGACAGTTTGTATGCTGACGACCCTATACCAATTCCTGACTTCTTGTCTTGGGGTCTTAAGATATGTTTTCCTGCACCCTTAGTTTAATTCTTGAATAATTTTACTCAAGAGCTCTGGGATGGGGTCTTGGATTCTGAATTTTGGAAGAAAGAATGGATCTGCCAATCCGGGGATCATTTCATAGTGGAGAGCCTGTGCTCAGATGGGCTCATGGCCACTCAGCAGTGACTACTTCCATTCTGTTTCTGCGTATTGGTTTCTCATTCCAGCCAGATCTGTATATTTTTGAGACAGGGTCTACTCTCTATTCCAGGCTGTCTGAAACTCGCTGTGTAGCACAAACTTGTGCTCAATGCTCCTGCCTCAGCCTCCTGAGTGCTGGGATTAGGTGTGAGCCTCCATGGCCAGTGTTAACACCAGTCTTTAAAATATATACCAGTTAGGGTTGGGGAGATAATTTAGTTGGTAAAGTGCTTGCTGCACAAATGTGAGGACCTGAGTTTAGTCCCCAAAACCCATGTAAAAAGCTGGGGGTGGTGGGGCATGCTTATAACTCCAGTGCTGGGGAGGTGGGGTCAGGAGGATCCCTATGCCTTGCTGGCCAGCCAGCCTAGCAAATTGGTGCTTCCCAGACCAGTAAGAAACCTTGTCTCAGAAACCAGTGGATGGTGCCTGAAAATCACACACAGTGTTGAATAATGACTCTTGTTAATGTGCCTAAATCGTGGTTGCTCTGGACTCTTCTACCTGCAGGAAATTTCTGTGTAGAAAACGGTGTCTTGGCCCACTAGGTGGCATTGCAGTGTCTTCAGATGGTGTCATTTAGCAAGCGTTTTTGCCTACAATACTCTGATATGTACCTTTATGTATGTGATGTGTGTTTGCCCTCACGTGTTACATGATGGTAACATGTGGGCATGTGTGGATATATTCCTATGAGTATGTATGTGTTTATAAGTTCTGGTTTAATGGAAACGCTACTGTGATGTCACTCCTTATTTTCCATTTATTGGCAAATGACCCTTGCTAGGGTGTATTTAGGGTCATGAAGGTTGCAGATGCCATTGGCTACCTTTCACAGGCATCTTACGGCCACACACTAATGCTTTATGTACTTCATTAATGAAAAACAAAATCAGAAAATACTGTATTTCAAATGCAGGCAGGCACTTTGTGTGCAGATAGTGTTGCACCTCTGCACGACAGGAGAGAATTAGCATGCCACCTCTGTGGGTCTGTTCTTCCACCTCCCAGAAGCCTTCTTTGTTTCTATAACGTAAGAATAATGACTTAGAATAATGGCTTTAGGTCATGGTTGGCACTTGCTTTCTTTGATCAAGACTGAAACTTTTTATATTTAATTTACACATTCAAGTATTTTATCACTCAGTGTTAGGTATGTAAAAGGCAATTGATCAGTTTAGTTTGTTTTTGTTGCTGTGGGGAATGAATTTATTTTCCTTGTTACAATTTTATTTGTCCCACAATAGTTACAGTTTATAAATTGAGGTTTAAAAGAACAATTGTGTAAACAGAGAGGTATGTTTTATACTTGTTACACTATTTAATACATCATTTAAAATATTTCCACAGAGGTTTTTCTTACAATGTCTTTTTAAAGAGTATTTATTATTTTGATTTTATGTTTATGAATGTTTTGCCTGCATGTATGTAAGTGCATCCATGTGGTTTAGTACCAGTGGAGGTCAGAAGAGGGCATTGGATCCCATGGAACTGGAGTTATGGTTGGTTGTTAGCCACCATGTGGGTGCTAGGAACTGAATCTGAGACCTCTGCACGGGCAGCCAGGGCTCTGAAACAGTGAGCCATCTCTTTAGCCCCTTTAATTACTATTTTCAACAAGTCTCTTAAAATCCATAAACTTTAACATAGATGTGAAATTTCTCTGTGTATATTCTGAAACAATTCTCTCCCATCTTATTCCAAATATCCAACAGGTTGTAAGAAGATACATTCTGGGTTCCATTGTTGAAAGTGAAAAGAACTATGTGGATGCTCTTAAAAGGATTTTGGAGGTACTGAGCATAGTGTTGCATACTTGATACATGTTTTCTTGCCCACTTTACATACTTTCTGTTCTATATGTTTTGTGTGCATATATTTTATATGTAAAATATGTAGATATGAAAAAATTCTCCCAGGAGCGTTGGTATTGTGCCTATGAATTGACACAGAAAGTCACATGTTTGTTTCAAAGTGAGAGTAACTGCTTCACCTCCCTGGGCTGTTTCTGGTGCAGCAATATGAGAAGCCACTGTCAGAGATGGAGCCCCGGCTTCTGAGTGAGAGGAAGCTTAGGATGGTGTTCTACCGTGTCAAAGAGATCCTGCAGTGCCACTCCATGTTCCAGATTGCACTGGCCAGCCGAGTGTCTGAGTGGGACGCTGTGGAAACAATTGGTGATGTCTTTGTGGCCTCGGTAATTCGCAGCCCCCAGCCCCCATAAGGCTCATCCCAGAACCTCACAGCCTATAAGAATGCATGCCGATTGGCCGTGCCCTGGCCCAGTGTACACCTTTGGGGAAAGATTGGAAGCCACTTCCTAGGGGGACCAAGGGGACACATCTACAGAGGTTTAAATATGCATACTTAGTCAAGTTTTGGTTGCACCATCATATAACTGAGTTATGTCTTTGTTGCCGAGGGAGGGCCCTGCCTGTTTAATAACCCTTCTGGGCCCTCTTTGCCTGATCTTTGCCTCACAAAATTCTCTGTGCCTGGGAACAGTGGAAAATGGTGGTGGGAAATGTCTGGATGTTTCCCTCAAACTTTTATCCTTTGACCTGGATGTTTTGTGGTGTGGACTGAAACTTCATCCTGCACGATGACACAGGAATCTGATGTTGGGACAGCTGTAGGTAATGTTTCCTGGCAGCCAAAGCAGCTGCCTGGAAGCCAAGCGCAGAGTTTCTCTGTGGTCACTTGGGAGTCATTCATCTTGGTGTGCTGGTTGTACTCAGTGTAGAGGCTATGAGCAAAGTGGATTGGTTCTGTCATTATTTAACATAAGACTGCCATTTACTGTGAGCGTGAATGATGCCGCATCAGTGACACAGGAAGCTTTTAACAGTTTTTATTTATGTATTCTTTTTTTATTTTATGGATATGCGTATATTGCCTGTATGTGTGTAAGTGCACCTGTGCCGTGCAGTGCCCACAGAGGTCAGAAGAGGGTGTCAGAGTCCCCTGGAACAGGAGTTACAGTGGTTGTTAGCTGCCATGTGGGTACTGGAAATCAAACCCAGGTCTTCTGCAAGAGCAGTCAGTGCTCTTAGCCACTGAGCCATCTCTCCAGCTCTCTGTTTATTTCTGTATGGCCTTTTATTTATTTATTGGGTATGTGGATATATACCGTGGCACATGTGTGGAGGTCAAAGACAGCTGGTGGGAGTCAGCGCCACCACGTGGGTCCTGGGAGCTGAACTCAAGTCGTCAGACTTGTAAGCAAGTGACTTTACCCACTGAGCCATTGCACCAACCTTGACTGGCCTCAGACTCCAGATAGCCTGGCTCAGCCTTCTGAGCGTGAGTGCTAGCTGAACCCTTTCTCCTTTTAGTTTGTAGAATACTTGATGAAGTAGGTTTTGAAGCAACATGGACACAAAGTGCTTACTGAAGTGCTTACATAGGACACTTCCCAGACCTTGTGACAAACAAGAAAGAAATGGCAGAGAAGGGATCCCTGGAGCAAGCTGGCTAGGCACACTAGCCAAAATGATAGGCTCTGGCTTGAGAGGCCCAGCTTCAGTCTTTGAGGTGAAGAGTGATTGAAGATGACACCAGATGCCAAACTTTGGCCTGCACCCAGACACATGTACACATACAGAGTATATGCATGCTCTACAAACACGCAAGCCGTCTACACCACATACACACATACGCACACACACACACATACACACAGAAATATTCTCTTGGGAGCCATGTCTATCAAGGAAGGCCTGCTGAGAACTTAGGTTTTCTACCCCCCACCCCCCCGCTGCCGGGAATACTTGTACCTGAAACTCAAAGTGCAGTTTTGAGCAGGAACTCCGGCATGTGCATTGGAGTCTACCCAGAAAGGCCCAGACCTTCCTGGCGGGTACTAAGCTTCCTGTGTCCACGCAGGAAGAAAGGGCCCCATGTAATTGTGATAGTTTGTCCTGTGACACAGCATCCTGGAGGGCATGTTCCAAGCCATTTCTCTCCACCTCTGTGTTCTAGTTTTCCAAGTCCATGGTGTTGGATGCCTACAGTGAATATGTGAATAACTTCAGCATAGCCGTGGCAGTCCTCAAGAAAACATGTGCCACCAAGCCTGCCTTCCTGGAGTTTTTAAAGGTAAGCCCATTTTTCCCTTTGGGTTTCAACCCTTCCTTATAACAATTTCCATGTCAAAGTACCCCATAATGAAACCACACCCTGTTTTGAAGATGTGATGCTGTTCATCATAGACACTGAGTATCAGTCCCAGGTATCGGGGTAGGCTGGGGACGGGGGTTAGGGTTTTAGACCCTAACATAGCTTTTTGAAGGAATTTTTATTCACCCATCTTAAAAGTGTATGGGTATAAAAATAGAAGGGAAGTTCAGTCAGAAGTGGGAGTTGCCTGGGTTTTGCCATCTGCAGCATGATGGTGCTAAGACTAATGTGAGCCCATGTCTAGATTGGGGGTTGGGAAGTGCTCCCCTGTCCCTGGACAGAGCAGTAAGCCAAGGCTTGGGAAGGCAGATCCCAGAAGGAGGAGCCCATGTTGGGGGATGTAGGCTTTGTGCCTCCTGATGTCAGGCACAGGAAGCTCCAGGCCCTTGCTGCCCTGCACCTGTCCATGACAGAGAACTATTCCCTGTTAAGACACTGGCCTGTGGGTGGGGCTCAGGCCTGAACCTGAAGGGGTGGAAGGGGCTGCCACACAGAACCAGGTCAAAGGCCCCTTGGAGGTCCCTGGGCCTCACTGCTCCGTCTCATTTGCATGATAAAACCTTGGAACACTTTGAGCTCTGGTTACTTGAACTGCAGTCTCAGAGATTTCTGCTTCCTGGGATGAGTGAACACAGGGCAAGTGTTCTTGACAACACCAGTGTTTCATTTAAGGTGGGGTACTTTCCCCTCCTCCCTCCTACTGAACACAGCCAGCGGTCCCTGCGGTGGGTGACGGCCCCTGTGGTGACGGCCGGGTTAAGCCATCAGTGAAAGCTGCGGCTCTCTCACCTGTATCCTTGAACTATCCCAGGATTTCTTTCTCTTGGACCAAACAAAAACATAGCTGAGTTAAAAACTGATTTCCTCTGAGGATTTTGAGAGGAACTGGCAGCTGACTTAAATTATGGCATGGCCCTGGTCTGAGGTTAGGCAGCCTTGGTCTAGGCCTGACTAGTCCTTGCTGTGCACCCTACAGTTTCCCTCACTGTGTGGGGGTTGTAACACAGAAACGTCTCAGGTGCAGCCCCAGGGTCAGGGCCATCCCATGGCCTCAGGCAGTCAGTGGTCCTGTAGTGACATCTCCCAGGAGGCTCAGAGAGGCCAGCTGGGATGACTCCCACATGTGCTAGGAGGGACCTTCCCCGAAGGAGTGGGAAGACCACAACTTCTGGAGCAGACTACTCAGCACGGGCCCAGGGACAGCCAGGCAGGGCCCCTTCGTAGGACAACAGGGAGTCTCCCCAGAATTGGGGTTAAAAGTGTTTTCTACTGATTCTCAAAACATTTCCTTCTTGGTGGGACTGAAAAGACACAAGTCTGTAGTGGCCTGTCCATCATCCTCACCCTCTGTGTGTCAAGGACACAGCCTGGTTGGGCCACCATGCGCACTAAGCCTGCCATTCTTCCCTACAGCAAAGCCAGGAATCCAGTCCAGACCGAGTCACGCTCCACAGCCTGATGATGAGGCCGATCCAGAGGTTCCCACAGTTCATCCTTCTGCTGCAGGTACACCCATGAGTGTATGCCTGTCGCTCTGGTGACAGGCCAGGGAGAAGAAGTAGGTGGGGCCTGTAGGGTGGGGTCTTCTCCCTTGCTAGAGGCAGCTGCAGAGTCCCCTTGTGGCCACCAGCGTGTGGCCTGCACCAGGAGCTGACCACCTGGTCAGTGCTTCTAGTGCTGTCACAGGACAGCAGGCATAGCCACCAGTCATGTAGATGGTGACCGTTATGTGTACCAGTAGTCCAGAATAGTGGAATGATGATTCAATCCCTTGTGCCTTGATGAGACAGGCTGGCTTGGGAAGGAGGCTTAGGCAAGTTCTGCCAGCCATGGACTTATCCAAGCCACCTTAGTGGGAAGTACCTAGTGATGGTGTGTTCTGTGGGCTCACGTTCCTCTTAACAAAGATGAGTGGGTCACACTCACCCATTGCTCCAGAGTAGATGGGACGCCTCCCCCAAGCACTGTTGTAAGTGTGCTTCCCGCGCATTCCCAGATGGGCCAGCCTGTCTCTCCTGGAGGTGGTGTGAGACCTACACTACACTGTCTTGTCAGCCTGTTCTGTGAAGGGCATCTGAGTGTTGGGATGTGCTTCACGGTAGAGCACTTATCCATCAGCACCTGCTGCTCTGGCGGTGTTTTCGGTCTAGCTTGTTAGCTTTGGTTGTCGGTAAAAGCAGTGCTCCTCTACATCCCCACCTGCAATTACAGTTTAGACGGAGGGATGGGGGACTGAAGCTGAGCAGAGAAAAGCAGAACCCAGCCCTTGCCCACAGTGGTGGAGGAGCATGGCTTGTGGGCTGAGCCTACACGGCTTCTGTGATGTGCAGCTGGATAAGCATCAGTTTCAGATAGCTCCATCTCAGAGTTACTACTTTTTTTGTGAAGTGGGAAACTGAGGCAGGCTTATGGCTGCAGGCCTGGCTTGCATTCTAGCAGTAACACCAGCAAACAACAGCTTCGAAGCTGGGCAGGGAAGGGCTGCTGAGCCCTTGCCCAGAACTCTGAAGGTCAAGTCTTGTAAGAAACAGCATTCTGAGTCTCTTCTCTCTTGCTGTGGTCATCAAGGAAGAGTGAGCATTCCTCACTCAGAATCCCCCCAACTCAAGGATTGTGAGCTAGAACATTTCGCTAGACCATCTAAGGTTCTCCGTATTGTCCCTGTAGAGTGATTCAGATAATTTCACTCCTGGAGTCACTGCAGCTTTCTGGAAGGTGTGGTGGCTCCCTGAGGACCTGCTACTGGGGCCTGAGTTGCTCTGAATCATTCAGTTTTTTGTTGACAGAGTTTGGATGTGACTAGTGTGCTGATTTGTTGGTCACGGGAGCTGGAACTACCTACCACTTGTGTAGTGTTCTTCTCAGGTTAGAAAGACAGGGCCCTTAGGGGGAAGCTCATCATTGGAGACATGATATTGTTCAGATCTTTGGAATAGCACAGTTTGTTAAAGAGGGAGAATTAACAGACCAGAGTAAATTTTTACCTGTAAGTAAAATTACTAAGTATTGAACCTTGAGGCATTATAAGCAGTGAATATGAAGGATGAGCCTTGTTCAGTGCCAGTGTTCAGAATCCCAGCAGGGCTGCCTGAGAGCACGTTGTGGTAAAGGCTGTGCGAACATGTGTTCAGAAAAAAAGCTTCTGTGTGGCTCCAGTGGTGCAGCCAGCACACAGTACTTACACACAAAGCAGACAGGCTCTGCTGAGCTGCAAACTGCCCGTGCCCTGTGAGTCCTGGCAATAAGATGTAGAGCCACGAGTACATGTTTGTGATGCATGTGTGTCCCTTCTGGAAACATCTCTGTGGTCCTGTTTGCAAGCATGTGGGAAGCACAGGCCCTGTGTGACATTAGGTGGTGCCTGCCCCTCTGTAGTGTGAGGCACTGCTGTTGGACGGAGCTGTTCACGCTGAGGATCCTCTTTCAGAACTGGGGTGGATCCTCTCAAGCTCTGCCGCTCTGCCTTGTGCCATTTCTGAGTTAGTGCTTAGCACCTGTTAGGAACTATGATCTCAGGAAACCTCTTTCTCTGCTCCTCTGTAAGCAGCAGCTCCTTTTGGATAAGGTTTCCTCTGAGGTGTCAGCAGCTCAGCCCATGTTGAGGCTCTACCTCTGATTTGAGCTCTCACTGACTCCCCCTCATCTGCGGTGACTTCTCCATGCCTTATCCAGCAGCAGTAACATTTTGAAAGAAGTCCTTCCTGAGCAGTTGGTTTCACAGTAAAACACAGAGTAAGGTGCTATAAACTCTGCTTCGGTGTCCATCCACTGAGCATGAGCAAGGTAGACTTAGTGGAGTAAAAGGTCCTTGGGTCTTCAGAACAGGGAATGACCACCATCTTTAACCTCAGTCACCAGCTGTATCAGGCCTCCATCAGTCAGTTTGTCCTGAAGCCCCGAGCCTGGGCACCACCAGCTTCTCCTCTCTACAGGTGACTCCTAGGTGGCATCTTCTTTGGCTGCAAGGTGTGGCTTATGCTGAAAGTCTGTTGGTTTGCATGTCCGTTTATCGGTTATCTTCACTGCACTTCTCCATCAGCACCTGCTGCTCTATCTGTGCTTCATGTCAGAGGCAAGACTCTGTCCTTAAGCTCACGGTCAGCTTCAGCAGTGTCTGTAGCTCTCTTAGAGGGTCAGGACTCTGTGGGGGAGCTTTGGCTTGAGGGGAATGCTGTGGCTGGTTTGATTTTTCTGTGTGCATTAGCACCAGACTATTTCCCTTCTGCATCGTCAGTGTGTTTGTGGAGCCATGTATTTAATTTCTCCAAGAATCTCCCACTTTTCACATACGGTGTGTCTGGCTAGTGTAAGAGGCTTAGATATAACTTCATTTATTCTGTGTGTGTGCATGTGTGCTTGTGCGTGCATGTATGTGCATGTGTGTGCGTGCACACGTGCATCTGCTTCAAGCTGGCCTTGGACTCACTGTGTAGGTCAGCCTCCAACTCTTGATCTTCCCGATTCCCTCTGGCCTGCTGGGTTACATGTCTCACCACTACCAGACCTGCTTCTAGCTTTTACTTTAAAGTGAGAAGTGGTGGTTATTTTATTTGAACTCTCAGAGGTCACTGTAGGGTTATTGATTGGCCTCCTTCAGCACTACTCTGTCCTAGGTGCAGGGAGGTTTGAGAAGGACCTAGGGGATGCCTGTCAGCACAGCAGTTACAGCACACACATTTATCAGTTAAGGTCACTGTCTTACACAGGTATGTTCACAGTGTCCTGGAAATTACAGTAGTGTCATAGTTACCTTCAGCTGTCAACTTGACACAAACCTAGTGTCACGTGGGAAGAGGGAACTTCAGCTGAGAAATTTTCTCCATCAGACTGGCCTGTGCCCATGTCTGTGAGGCATTTTCTGAATTGCTAGCTGATGTAGGAGGGCCTAGTCCACTGTGGGCAGTGCCATTCCTAGGCAAGTGGGCCTGGGCTGTATAAGAAAGGTAGATGTGCCAGCCAGAGGAGGCCAGCCAGTAAGCAGCATTCCTCCGCTGTCTCTGCTTCAGTTCTCCTGCCTTGGCTTCCCTTGATGGGGGACTGTAAAGCGTAAGCTGAGATAAACCCTTTCCTCTCCAAGTTGTCCTTGGTCAGTGTTTCATCACAGTACTGGGAACCAGGTGAGAGCACATATTGTCATCAGAGGCCCCTGGTCACAGATCCCACCACAGAATGATAATGAAAAAGCTTGGAATGTGCTGAGAATTACCAAATTAGGGCATGGAGATTTCCAGTGAACGTGTGCTGAACGTGTGCTGCTGGGAAAACTGCCTGTGGACTCAGGAGATGCAGAGCAGTGCCTCATTCTGCAAAGGACCAGGTGGGTCCAGATAGCACAGCAGAGTATGAGGCATACTTACAGGGTGTCATTCAGAGCAGGCCTGCTTGCTTGGGTCCAGGTCTTTCTGTTTTGGAGTGGCAGGGGTGTGTGGGCACACGGACCCTGATGAGCGGGTGTTGCAGATGTTACAGCAGCACATTTAACATTTAACGCTGCTGGCATCCTGATGTCTTGAGTAGCTGAATTCTTCTGAGAGTGGCGTCTGTTAGACATTGCTGGAGAAAAGCAGTCTGTCTGTTCTGCCTTGGTCAGCATGGGCTTTCTGAGACAGTGGGGTGCTCCTGTGTCAAGTGTCCTCTCTGTGTATTTTTCCATCAGTGGTGTAAGGTTTTTACCAGTTGTGTATGCACAAAGAACTAACTAGATGATCATTCAAGTGTTGAGATCAAGGCTGACCCCCCATCGTGGGCCCTGACTCCCCCCAGTCCCCAACCCTGACTCTCCTTGTAAGCTGACTGGTGTCTGGACTTGACTGTAGCTGCCGGGCTGTGAGAGTGGTCTGTTAACTGCTGGGCTTGTTCTGACTGCCCCTGTTCTGCCTCCTGCCCACAGGATATGCTGAAGAACACGGCCAAGGGACATCCTGACAGACTGCCCCTTCAGATGGCACTGACAGAGCTTGAGACCTTGGCCGAGAAGCTAAATGAGAGAAAAAGAGACGCTGACCAGCGCTGTGAAATCAAACAGATAGCAAAAGCCATAAATGAAAGATACCTGAACAAGGTTGGGAGAGACTTGGCTCTGTTCCGAGCTAAGTACTGTTGCTTCATAATAGGCCGGTGCTGTGAGCAGCGCTGGTTACTTACTAACCACTAGGATCACTCACTAGGACCTGCATCTTCAGCTGGGGTGGGTGTGGAGCTGCGGGTGGGGGCGGGGATGCAGGGGATTGCCTACATTACCATGAATATCTGCCCACACATTTTCTTATAAAAAGGGCTCATAGATTTCAGTAGCTCTCATGGAGGCAAGGAGGTTAAGAGCAACTCTTGAACCTCTCCTTTCAAAGGCCCACACTCTGTTTCAGAGTGCAGTTTGCCTGTGCTCACCTGTG
Organism: Eospalax fontanierii; assembly: GCA_035773235.1. Taxonomy (NCBI): domain Eukaryota; kingdom Metazoa; phylum Chordata; class Mammalia; order Rodentia; family Spalacidae; genus Eospalax; species Eospalax fontanierii. Next base: position 62,184,201 of record CM069542.1, on the reverse strand, counting down.
CTAAGCTGTGTGTATGGCAGAAACCTGCTGTGGTGTGTTGAGCAGCTTCTTAGTGATGCTCTCTGTGAGCTTTGTGTTTACAGAAGTATTTTCCTACAGCATACCACAGACCTGGCCTACGTAGGCATTCCCACATTGAAGGCCTAGTCCATGGGAGGGAGTCAGTGTGTATGAGCTCTGCTGAGTGTCATTTAAGGCCCCTCCAGGGAAAGGAGTCAGTCTCTAGGAAACCTAACGATGAGCTGAGGCCCTGTCTGTAGTGAGAGTGAATCTGTTCTCTTGCTAATGTGCCTTTCCCTTCTCAGCTGGGCCATTTCCTACTTGATACTAATGTCTTGTACCCACAATGACTTTATGGTGGTACATTTTAGGAGGCAGTTTCTCTGATTCTTTCAATGACTGTGGAGTCCCTTATGCTCTTGATGTCGTTTGTTGATTTAAAATTGTGCTTCTCCTTTGCGCTGGCTGGTAGAGCGCAGTAGGAGAGACCTAGGCTGCTCACCTGTGCACTTGACCTCGTTCTGGTGTGCAGGCTGGGAAGGTCCACCTGTGAGGCTGGCAACTCAGCAGTGACAGACAACTGAGAAGTTGGTGTAGGTCAGAGTCAGAGTAGCAGCAGCTGTCTGGGTTGAGGGCCCCACCTTTCCTGTTAGGAGTGTGAAATGACCTACCATGTTACTGATCTGCAGCGAGCATCCTTCTGGGGAATGGATGCTTTTCTGTCTGGCTTAGTGAATTAGAGAGTGGTAGAAGATAAGAAATCCAGATCCTGCCGCTGGGAGACATAGCTCAGTGGTAGAGCACCAGACCCGTATGCACCAGGTTCTCAGTTCAATTCTGAGTAACAGCAAAACAACACAACAAAAAGATGTCCAGATGCTGACTTACACACTGACTTGGGTTTGCTTTGAGCAACTCAGGTTGAAGTGACCCCTTCACCTCCCAGTGCTCCCTGGCTGCTGGGATAATGTGAGCACAGAATAATTTAGTGGTTCATGAGTGACAGTGAAGGAGGGAACCAGGTGCAGAGAGGACACGTGTGGAAGCACAGGAGGATAGGAGCCAGGCGTCTTTGCCAAATGGTCTTAGCTGCAGAAATCACAGCCACTGGAGAGTCAGCTCTTCTCTTGCCCAAAACAATTCCAGGTGCTGATGTCTCTAAAACATTAGAACTCACATTCTGAGCCAGTAGCTCATGTGAGGAGCAAACAGGAGTTGTGGATTCCCCTTAAAGAGAAGAAACCATAAAACTTGGCACGAAGCTCCTGTGTGGAGGGAGCCCCATCCCTTCCACTTGGGGTGAACCCAGTTGTAGTAACCATGTTGGTGCCCTTTTGAACGTTCAGCTCCTCAGCAGTGGAAATCGGTACCTCATCCGCTCTGACGATGTCATCGAAACAGTTTACAATGACAAGGGAGAAGTCATTAAGACCAAAGAACGCCGGCTCTTCATGTTGAATGATGTACTGATGTGTGCCACGGCCAGTTCCCGGTAAGAACCACATCACACGCTGACCTCACAGTGACTTGCTGCGTACATCAAGGAACAGGGGAGAAACTGCATTTAGTTTCTCTTCGGAACTGGACTTAACTGTAGCCAAACTTAGTCCCTTAATTAGGAGCAAGATGATGATATTGTTGACACTACTGCTCAGTTTGCAGTGCTGAGATGGAGCCTAAAGTGTTACCTACCTACCCAAGGCAAAACTCTAGCACTGAGCTCTGCCCCAGCCCTGTGAGCTGATTTTTTAAACAATTCTTTTTGTGGGGGATGTGGAGGTACAGGAGACACGGTTCAGTGGTGGAGAGCAGAGGCTCTTGCAGAGGACCTAGGTTTGATTCCCAGTACCCACATGGTGGCTAGCAACCGTCTGTGACTCCAATTCCGGAGGATCCAATGCCGCCTTCTGACGTTTGTGGACATTGCATGAAACAGGTGACTGCACACATGTGGGCAGTATGCTCATACACAGAAAAAAAAAGAATTTTTTTTTGTGGGAGGGGGTAGGTTGAGACAGGGTCTTCCTGTAGCCCCTGGCCTGGAACTCTTCTATGTGGACCAGGCTGACCTTGATTTCATGAGATCCACCTGCCTCTGCCGGGCTGGGATTAAAGGTATGTGCTACCATGCCTGTCTTGAAAATTCTTTTTACTGAAAATTTCATGAATTTATTTTGATCAGATCCACCCCACAACTCCCCCTTCCCCCGTTCGTTCCTCTCTCCTCTTACCACTTTTCTCTCATGTGCTTTTTTTACGCCCACTGGTCCCACTGAGTGCCACCTATGTGGGCGTGGGTCTAGGAACATCTGCTGGAGTATGGGCAGTCCCTCCAGGATGAAATTTCTAAGAAAGCTGACTCCCCTCCCTCCACCCGTGGCTGTCAGTTTCCAGTACCATGGGACCTCATGAGTCCTTCCCCTCACCCTTCGATGCTGGGATTGTGCCTGAATTTTGTGGATCAGTAGGTCTCTGCTGGTGGAAATTTGGCATGTGTGGGTGAACTCAAACAGAGCTTGTGTTGTAGTTGGCCCTGAGTTGAGTACTCTATTGTTTCCCTAGTCACTCTGTAGCTCTTTGTTGTTATTTAGACTATTTTTGAAGCTGCTACTCTAAGTATGTTTTTGATGAGTATTTTTCTTATGTACTTATACTTGTGTGTGTCATATTTAGACTCCATGGGTTTGCTTAACACAAGTTGATATCAGAATTGCTCCCCAGCATATAGCTACTGAGGTAAGCTAAGGATATCAGAGACGATGGTATCCTTTAGCATAGGTGGAGCATAAGAGAGTTGGTTTAACATTGAGCCCAATGCCCTTGGTACTGTGTGAAATAGCCTGGGCTGAGGTAGAGCCCACTTGGAACCACTAGCCTTTCAGAAGCTTTGGGAATAGGTACTAAGCCTTTGGTAGCTTACAGCATGGAAGGTGGGTAGCATGACACCCAGGTTCCCCCCTCCTAGAGAGCAGATAGCGGACTATGTCCAGCATACCAGTATTATATGATATCTCATCATGTCATCCTTACCTGCACTGGAGTAAATGGCTGCCTCCTCCCATGACCACAGACTCCCAGGAGAGGAGGTCTCCCTGATCCCCAGGCCTCTGACTCCTCATCAGCAAATGAGGGACGAGGATGGTGACAGCCACGCTCTCTGGGTGGCTTTTGAGGTGACCACCCTCAGCAATGTGGCTGTTACGGTGGATGTGTCCAGAGCTGTTCCTCAGCGTTAGCTGCAAAGTAAGTCTGCAAAGTGTGCCATCTCAGTGACACCCACTTCCTCCAGAGGCAGACCCACTGTTTTTGCCATCATCATGCTCGGCCCCATGTATTAAGCTGCACAAACTAGCTAGTGGCGTCTCGCTTTGGAGACAAGTGTGTGTGCTTCTCTGCAGCTCTGTTTCATACTGTAATAAACGTGGGAATGAAATGCATTTCATTCCATTTCTATAGACTCAACAAGTGCTTCAGTCGTGGAGTCTGATGTGTGGCTGTTTGTAACCACGTAGGAATATAGGGACCACGTAGGAATATAGGGAAAGGGTCAGGGTTAACCTGGAGGAAGCAATCAGAGATACCTCTGCCCACTTGGGATATTTTTTTCCTTGGCCATGGTTGTTGTACATTTTCTCTCCAGTCCTGGGTGAGATCTTGTCCATGTGGCTGGGGGCCTCAGATGGAGCCAGTGACCACTCTTTGCAGAAGGGTCAAGAGGGCCAAGACTGGGCAGGTAGAATGATGCTCAAGAACATAGCAGGGATGGAAACTGTTCTCATGGTAATTCGTAAAGTAACAGCTTTTTGGTTGTTTTAGGGCCTCACATGAAAACCATGCTGTGATGAGCCAAAGGTACCTGCTTAAATGGAGTGTTCCTCTCGGACATGTGGATGTGATTGAGTACGGCAGCAGTCCTGGCTCGGGAGAACACAGCAGGCATCCCACCTCACACTCACCGGAGAGCCTGGCCGTGATGGCTAATGTGAAGCCACGTAAGTGAATGCTACTGTCACATCTCCTGTGATCTGTGAGGCAGCCTTAACTCTGAGCCTAGCCTCTCATTCCCCTGTTCCAGAGCCTGAGTGATAGATGTGTAGATAGTACAGTCTGCTGCCCTGATCTGTCTGTCTGACCATTGTGACAGAGCTGTGTCTGCACTGGCTACAGTGCTGGCTGGGGTGCAGTTCCTCAGTACCGGGAGTGGCATCAGTGTCTGAAGATCGTGGGTGGGCTTGGCTCTGCACTGGCTGTCTCTTCTTTCCCTCAGTTTCCCACAGTGAGCTCCTGACCTTCACAGTGAAGTGGGAAGGACAGCGGTGCTCTGGAAGTGACTCAGCATCATACAGTAGTTGGGATTATTGTTACCAGGCATAGTTTAGCCTGGGGATTTTGATCTGAGAGCAGGAATCATTGCCTCTCCGCCTGCTCTTTTTTAAAATCGGCATAAAGATTGGCTGTTGCATAGGGTTTCTCAGTGAACCTTGTTATTAACCAGCCATTAATGTTTTAGATTATTTTTTTTTCCTGACATGTCTAGAAACACAAAAGCCAACATTGAACTTCAGCTTTCTGGTTGGACATGCACAGAGTAACACAGAGTAGTGAGTATCAGGTATAATTTGCTGTGAAATACCTTCTACCTTTCTAATTCCCATAATGTTAATGGTCATTCAGTTTGGTCATCTGCCTCTTAGGCTAGTTCTTTGAGCATAATATCCTACTTCTTAGCCTCTTGAGTTTCTGACTCTGTGTTATGCCCCCACCTAAAGCAAATGCCCCTTTATCCAGCCCACTCAATTAGAACTGGAATACCAGTTCCTCCTTGGGCTTAAAGTGGCATATGGACAGAGGACCATCTGGGGAGGGAAGTGAAGAACGGAGAAGGGAGAAAGGCAGGGAGAGAGGGTGAGATTCCAAATTGTCACAGTTCATTGAAACTTTATTCAAGGGAACATTGAGTATCTTTTTATAAGTTTTAATGTTTATTTTTATTTTATGAGTATGTTTTGTCTGCATATGTGTAAGTGTACCACATGTGTACAATGCCCTCTGAGGCCTGAGGATAGTGTCTGATCCCCTGGAACTGGAGTTATGGATGGTTGTTAGCTGCTGCGTGGGTGCTGGAAACTGAACCTGGATCCTCTGCAAGAGCAGCCAGTGCTCTTATCAGATGAGCTATCTTTCCAGCCCTTTCTAAGAGTTTTTTTAAAAATCCTTCTAAAGCCCTATTTGGAAGTGTTGTGCAGATTATACTGTGTCTATGAACAAAGATGGTGGTGATATTGCTGGCAGTCTTAAAGCGTGTTCACATCTAAGCTGACTCCACAGTGATCAGACAGCCAAGAGTGACTGACCGTGAGGGGTATTCAGAGTGGACACACATGCTTACATTTCTTAGTCACCTGTTTATTTTTGACTTGCACTGAGCATATGTAGAATGAGTTAGACTCAGAAACATTAAAAGAAAGCATAGATCAGGCTGGTTGGGTCAGACCAAATTTTCATTAGAGCCCAGTGTGTCACTGTGACCTTTCTACTCCAACTGCTGTGCAAAGCCAAGTCACTCCCCAACCACCCACCGTCCCTCCCATGGCACCATCAAGGCCACAGGAGAGCACTCACCACGGGAAATGGAGAAGAGGAGCCTGCCTGCCATCTGCAGGTGAGCCCTAAGGTTGAACACTGAGTATGGAGCAGCTCTGTCGATCCGTTAAGGAAGGAAAGGAAGCCACAGAAGGGAGGAATGCGTCCTCATTCTGAGTCAGGCATTGCTGTCAGAGCCCAAGTCAGGAGGGATTTGGAAATTTCTTGGAGACATCCAGAATTGCACTGTGCACGTGGGCATTGCGCTTGTTCTGTCATTTCCATGTGAGGATTGTCGACACCTCAACAGAAGCAGCTCCTCATGGACATCTTTTTATACATCAGCTCATTCTCCTTCCAGAGATTTGCTCCGGGTGAGCTCGTGCCATGGGCGTGGTCTGTCTAACTTTTGCATTGCTGGTGGTGGTAGAGTACCATGAACTTGGGGTAGTAACTTAGTGGCCGTGTGAAAGGCTTTCTCTGTTAATCGTCCTGATGTAGGAGGGCCTGTCCCTCGGTGGGTGGTGCCATCCTTAGGCAGGTGGGCTAGGCTGTTCCTCCAGTGGTTTCTGCTTCAGTTCTTGCCTCAAGCTCCTGCTCTGGCTTCCTTGATGGTGAACAGTAACCTGCAACGTGAAGTCAGTCCTCTGCTCCTTAAGTTGCTTTTGGTCATAGTGTTTTACCACAGCAACAGTAAAGCAGACTAGGGCCCACAGCCCCTGGCTTTGTAGCATGCTATTTCGAAGATGCTTACTCAGTGTTTGCACTGCAGTTACCAGTCAACATCCTGTTTTTGTGAAATGGCATTGCTCTACATGCCTGTTCATTACAAGCCCATGAATCAAGCGCTGTATCCTGTAAACAAATCCCCAAGTGAAGGAGGCACAGGCCAGGCCATCCTAAAGTGCATCCCTGAAGCCAATGGACTTCCTGACACAGCTGCTTCACTGTGTTCCATAATAGAAGCAGAAACAAAGGCTTTGGCAGCTCAAAGGGAGACTGTTCTCAGAGAAGATTCCATTAAAATTAGCTGCTGGGAAGACGGGGCTCTGCAGAGGGAGGCGGCACCATGACTGACCTGTGCATGCATGACTTAACTGGTGCCCTGACCCGCAGCGGTGGTGGCCTGGTCACGACTCCAGGGCAGCTCTGAAAGTTCTGCGAACCCTGGGCCCCTGAGTCCCGACCTCTGGGCTCCTGTTCTGTTCATAAGAACTCAGAAACAGAAAGAGCCCACGTTGTCTTCCTGTCTGGTGAAACATTCGTCTGAGTTTTACCAATGACTAAATCATTAAAGGCTGCTTGAGTGTAGTTCTCATAGACTGTGTCTTCCAAATTCCTGGGGCTATGTCAAGGATGTTTGATGGGATGATCTGCTGTGTGTCTCGTGAGAGGGGCACCGAGGTCAAGCCAGTTAACACAGCATCGTCATCGTCACACCTGCAGTCAGTGGTGCTTTTCTGCCGCTTGGTGGTTAGACATCTAAGATCTACTGTCTTAAGGAAGGGTGTTGCAGAGCAGGCCTCTAATCCCCGCACTCAGGAAGCAGAGGTGGGCAGATCTCTGAGGGTTCAAGGCCAGCCTGGTCTACATAGTGAGACCCTGTCTTAAATCCCCCCAACTCGAAACCCAAATACTGTCTTAACAAATTCAAGTATGATATGCGATGTTAACTATAGTCACCAAGCTATGTATCAGATCCCTAGGACTTATGTGTCTTCTTTACAAGACTATTTTTATTTGTGTGTGTGTGTGTGTGTGTGTGTGTGTGAGAGAGAGAGTGTGTGAATGAATGTGAGGTATGTATATTAGGTATGTGTATGCGTGTATGTGTAAAGTGTATGTATATAAGTATGTGAGGTGTGTGTGTGAGGTATGAATATGTGTGTGTGTGTGAGCAATGTGGTGAGTGTGGGTGGGTGAGTGTGTTAAGTATGTAAGCTGTGTGTGTGGTGAATGTGGAGGGGGTGCTTGTGTGAGTGTGTGTGTGAGTATATGAGGTATGTATATTAGGTATGTGTATGCATGTATGTGTAAGGTGTATGTATATGATAAGTATGAGAGTGAGATGTATATATGTGTGTGAGTTACATGAGTGTGTATGTGGTGAATGTATGGTGGGTGTATGAGAAGTGTGTGTGTGAATGTATGTGAGGTATGTATTAGGTATGTGTATGCATGTATGTGTAAGGTATATATATCTGATAAGTATGTGAGATGTGTGTGGTGAGTGTGTGTGAGGGGTATGTATTAAATATGTGAGGGGCGTGTATGTGTATGTGTGGTATGTAAGTGTGTGAGGTGTGTGTATGTGGGTGATGTGTGTATGCGTGGTGAATGTGTATGTGGTGTGTAACTATGTGAGGTATGTGTGTGTGGTATGTGCTAAGGATGTGAGGGGTGTGTGCACATGGTGCTATTTCTCTGTGTTCATCTGCCCCCACACCTTGGCTGTGTAGAGAAGCTGCAGTGCACACAGGATGAGGTATTCGGTTCCAATTTTGCTCCTTCGAGTGTGCACACTCAGGGTGGGCCTGCTGGAGCCTGCGGCAGGTCTGTGCTTAATTAATATGGACCTGCTTGCTGCCCCCATAGTAGCTGTAGGATCCCTTGGAACTGGAGTTATGGAAGGTTGTCAGCCATCTTGTGGGTGCTGGGAACTGAACCTGGGTCTTCTGTAAGAGGAGCCAGTACTCTTAACCGCAGAGCCACCTCTCCAGCAGTTTCTGGTCTTTTATATAAGTGTTAATCCATTTTGAGGTGATTATCACAGATGGTGTGAAATGAAGGTCCTCAGGATTTTCTTTCATGTGGATTTCCAGTTGTTTCCAACTCCGTATTGAAGAAACTGTTGCTTTATGCATGTTGTATTCCCGATGTCCATGTCAAGCATTAGGTGACAACCCAGGCCTAGGCTTTTCCTGGTTTGTGTCGTTTTTCATGTTCAGAGCTGCAATGCGTGGCTTGGCTTTGTAGTTTGAAGCCTGGATTGCTTTGGCTCCTCAGGGTCTTTTGTGGTTCCATACCAACTTCCTGTGCAACATACTGTCCATCACAGAGAGAAGTGGAACTGGGGAGGAAGAGTCATCAAGGCAGAGGCCTTTATCAGTGAGAAGCACAGTACTGATTAAGAAACCCCACTTCTGTGTCAGCTTGATCTTAGAGAGGGATAGGCTCCCCAGAGACGGAGGCCCTGGAGCTCTTGTATGTCATAGATCAGGGCTCAAGAGAGAAATGCCAGACTTCTGCTAAAAGGGCAGCCAGCCTAATCTCCCTACAGTCATGGCAAGGCTGTATCAGTTTAAAATATTATGTTGCACTTAATCTAACAATCAAATAAAAAGAAAAAAAAATAGATGCTTCAAAAAGAAAAGAAAAATGTGGTTGAGGTTTTGAAAGGGACTGTGGTGTCTGCACTGTACTTTGGGTAGTCTGAGCATTTTGACAGCAGTGTCCCTCTGAGTAAGATCTTGTGAAGAACCAGGTCTTATCTCCAATTCTTTGACCAGTGTCCCTTTGTTACTCAGTTCATTCCACAGTTTATCACCTCTGTTAAATTCAGCCCTACATGTCCCTTGTTCTGGGTGCTTTTATAAACAATGTAGTTTATTTTTTCTTCAGATAATTTGTTGTTAGTATGTAGAAGGCATATGAATTTTTCAGATCGATTTTGTATCCTGGTACTGAGTTCAGGGACTATATATTTTTCTGGAATCCTTGATATTTTTCACATATAAGAGCTGAAAGTTCTATCCCTTTATTTCCAGTTTGCCTGTCTTTTATCTTTTCTTGTGTAATTGCTCTAGCCAGGGTCCCTGTGCCATCTTGGAAATGGCCATGTGGCCCTATAACCCTTAGTCCTGTCAGTGCTCTGTGGATTTAGGTGATTTCTGCTCGGTTGCTGAGGGCAGCAGCTCCGAGCTCCACTTCTAGCATAGTCCTTGTTGGCCTTGTGAGGGGAGTGTGCACGCACTCCTCCTCTTCAGTTTGGGGAAGAGTTTAAGGACTGCTGTCAGTTGCTCTTCAAATTACTTGGCCTTATGACATCATCTGGACTTTTTGTTCAGAGATTGGTGTTTTTTTTGTTTTTGTTTACTTATTTGATTTTGAGTTTTGAGACAGGTCCCTGACTGGCCTAAAACTCAAATATCCCAGTTGGCCTTGTGTTCCTGAGCCATTTTCCTGCCTGTCTCTCTGAGTGCAGTTATGGGCACATTGCCACTATACCCAGCTTACTTGAATCTCTTTTTTTTTTTGGTTTGGTTTTGTTACAGATTTATCGATTCTGTTTTATCTTTTCAAAAAAAAAAAAAATCAGTTCTTTGGACTGGTGAAATGGCTTAGCAGGTAAAGGCACTTGTTGCCAAGCCCTGATGGCCTAAGTTCTAGTTCTGTCCCTGGCCTACATAATGGAAGGAGAAAACAAACTCATGCAAATTGTCATGTCCCCCCAGTACATTTTAAAAATAGAAAAAAAATCAAGTTTTAGTTTCATTATGTCTTCAGTCTTTCATTACTTCCTTCTCTGATCTTTATGTTCTTTCTCCTCACTTGGGGCTCACTTTGCTCCGTTTTGCCTATTTCTGAAATGGTAAAGTTAGGTTTTTTTATTGGATTTTTCTGTTTTAGTCTCTGTATTGTTTTTTATAATCACAAACCTCTGCTGAATCCCTTGAGTTTGAATATGTTGATTTTTGTTTGTATTCCTTTTGACTTCTTTCTTGAACTATCGATGATGGACGGGTGTCTTGTTTAATTTCCACATATTTATGAATTTTCCAACATTTCTCCTGTTGTGGTTTTCCATTTCACGCAGTGTGGTTGGAAAGGACACAGGTATGATTATAGTTGGTCTTCTGGAATTCGTCAAGACTTGCTTTGTGGCCTGACTTACAGTTTCTTCTGGAAATTGTCCCCATCTGAGTTTCAGAAGGCTGTGGGGTCTTCTGCCATGATGGTCAGGTCTGTTGGACTGTAGAGTGGTTCAGATCTCACTGGTTTTTCCATCCAGATGGTGCATCCATTGTTGAGACTAGGGTATTAAAATCTCCTAATACAGTAATGCTGCTCACTTATCTTTTAAATTCTATATTTCCCTTTGTGTGTATAGGCTCTTTGGTGTTGTATGTGTGTATTTACCACGGCATCTTCTTGGATGATGATCCCTTTGTCTGGCTTTGTCTCTCACGACCATTTTTGACTTCAATTTCATAACTTTTTCCATCCCTTCACTTGTAGCTCTGTGTATCCTTAAGGCTAAAATGAGTCACTTGTAGACTGTATGTCATTGGATTTTGGTGTTTTAAATTTATTTACTCACCCTTTGTCTTTCGATGGAGAATTTGGTCCATTAACATTTACAGTACTCACTGGTGGTGAGGACCACCTGCTACCACTTTATTCTGTTCTACTTTGATTCTCATGTCTTTCTTTTTTGTCATGTGTCTTCTTTCGTGGTTTGATGACTATTCATGGTACATGCTTTGATTACTTTCTCTTAATCTTTTGTTTATTTATTACCGGCTTCTCTGTGATACAGTAAGGCTTACCTAAAATATTCCTAGCGCCAGGTGCACCCATGAGCCTGGCCCCACTCCCCAAGTCTCCTCAGTGGTGTTGGGTCCCACATATCAGGTGCACCCGTGAACCTGGCTTCCTGCATCTTTGTAGTACCTCATGATCACTGCCGCCCATCAGTGAACTGATATAATTCCTGGAAATGAGAAACCGCATCTCAAACAATATGGGGTTTTCTTGGGCACTTACTATATTGTGTGATTTTCAAAAGCACATTGACAAGTCATTAGCCAGGAGTCAGGACACCCTCTGAAAGGCACTTTGGTTGAAGCTGCCTGGGAGCATGTGGCTTAGGAGGTAGAAGTTAGGCCATGAGAAGGTTAAGGGAATGGAAAAGATTAAAACAGTCTTCTGTTGGACTGGATTAGTTTTTCAGACTTTTGTTTGGTTGTAGTATTCATATATAATCAAAGCATAAGTGGTATTAGTTTAGAGGTGACACTTAGGCAAGTCGGTACACAAGGCCATTGGTTGTCTGACCTGGGGTTTGAAGCTGGGACCAGTGTGGAGTTCCTCAGCATTTAGACTATAGGCAAAGCCATTTGGCCAGGTGTCCCTTAGATTTTTGCATGTGTGCACCATCATTAATGGGGATCTGAGGCTCTTCATTCCTGACATATACTTTTGAGTTTTACCTTTGATCTGTGAAAAGAAGGATATGGACTAAATGATCTCTTAAAGGCTGTTTAGGTTAAAAATATTTTAAAACCAACTGTACATTTTTTGTGGGGTGATTTAGTTGGAATTTGCTAATTCTTGAAACTGGAACTCAGGTCTGTTCTGGAGTTGCTGGAGGCCTCCGTGATGTGTTGCTGACAGGTGTTTGGAGATGCGGTAGGTGCCATAGCGGGTCAGCAGACTTGCTGACATATCCTGTGCTAAATGCTGGGAAGAGACTGGGCCGGGTTTGTCCAGATTCACAGATTGATAGACCAGCTAGGGGAGCCTGGCCTTAGTGTCATATGAGCTGTGCTCAGGACTCCCATTCAGTTAGAGCAGCACCAGGCTGAGCTGGGAGTCAGCTCCCTGGTGATGGGGACATCCCTGAGTAGTTCTTGTGCTGTTGCTCGATTTCCTTCTGAGGTGGTCATCAGTGCTCTGGGGCTTGTCACCTTGGAGTCATCTGAGAAACCAGGTAAAAGTTCTTGTTCTCACCACAGTCATCTGACTTCTGTGCTGTTTCAATGACTGTAACTTTCAGTTTCGGAAGCTTGGTCTGTTGTTTTGTCTTGGAGGCAGAGTGTGGGTGTCACTGCCTAGCAACGTCTGCTGGGAAAGGGCGAGGCTGTGTGAGCAGAAGCAGCAAAGAGCAGCTCTGCACAGCTCCACCTCCCTGGAAAACAGGCTCCGCGTGCATGTGCATGAGTCTTACACTCACTGAGTTTCCACGTTAACTTTTGATCCCAGAGGGTGACATGGGAACCAGTGATGGGGCTCATCCAGGGACCCAGGGCTTGAGTTAAACTTTACACTTCCTGAAGTTATTTTGAAAAGTTATTTTGAAGTTATTTTGAAGTGATTTAAAGGGTTTCAGCTGATGACTGGGAAGAGAAGATTATGAGCCACCAGTCAGGGTGCACAGAGTAACCTATCCCTCTGCACACTGACTGCAGAAGTAGGTCCTCATGGTCCGTATCTGCTGGTGGCTTATTTCAGACCGAGCTTTCCTAGAATGTGGCCCACACTTAGCCTGGGAACTCAAGGTGTACAGGACCTCACTTGTACTGTCTGTTACAGATCCTCCCCATCCAAGTACCAATATGTGGGCTGGAGAGATGGCTCAGCAGTTAAGAGCACTGGCTGCTCTTGCAGAGGGCCCAAGTTTAGTTCCCAGCACCCACATGGTAACCAACAAACATTCATAACTCCAGTTCCAGGATATCTGATGCCCTTTTATGACCTCCATTACATGCACTGGGTTTACTTACATACATGCAGGTAAAACACTCCCATAAGAAATAAAGTTTTTAAATTAAGAAATAATACCCGCATATTCCTGCTGTTACTCATAGTTATCATGTTTGACATCCTTATGTACCGTAATATGATCATTTGGTATCTGAATACAGAGTACATTCATGAGCCAGAGTTGTGAGCACTTCCCTCTTCTTGATATTGTCATGCAGCTTCTGATTAACACGTAATGATTGTACATGTGTGTCGGGCACAGTGGGCTATTTCAACACTTACATACGCTGACCACTGACCAGTCTGAGTAATTATTATTTCCATCTCCTTAGCATTACACTGTGTTTGGAGTGTGTGAGCACCTTTCTTCCAGCTACCTACACTTCTGCTGTGATCCCTCCTTCTGTCCCGTCCCCCGGACTCTGTTAAGGCTTCCAGTCTACTTCTCACTTTCCGCAGAGGGTTTGTTTTCTCTGTCTGGCTCATTTCATTTAGCGCAGTGTCCTCTGGCAGAGTTCGGCCCTCTCATGGCTGGCTGTACAGGATTTTCTTCATTCATCTGTCAGTGGCCATCTAGGCTGGTTCTGTATCTTGGTCCTTGTGTGCAGGTGTCTGTCTCAGACACGGACTTGTTACCCAGGGTGGAATAGCTGGGTCATACGGTGGGCCTGTTTGGGTTTCTGAGAGGCTTCTGTGCTGCTCCTGCTGATGGCAGTGCTCATTCACATCCCTGTCAGCACCAAGAGTTCCTTTGTTGCACTGTCTCGGTGGTGGCCTTTCTCAGTGGGATGGGGGTCATGCAATTCTCACTTGCCTTTCCCTGGTGATGATTGGTGCGGAGTATTTCTTCCCAGACTTGGCCGTTTGTGTATCTTATTTTCAGAAATGCCTATTCACTCACCTTTTATTGGGGCAATTGGGTTTTGGTCACTGAGTTATTTGAGTCCACTGTACACTCTGGGTGTTAGTCCGTGGTCAGGTGAATACTTGGCAAATGTTCCTGACTTCTATGGTTCACTTTCTGTTGGTTGTTTTGTTTGCTGTGTAGAAACTTCTCAGTTGATATAATGCCATTCTTCTGTTTGTGCTTTGGAGTCTTGTCCAAAATCTCCTTGCCAGATGTTCTAGGAAATGGGACCCTCGCATGCGGGATTGGACTTGACCCCGTCCTCCTGTGGAAGCCAGCTCAGAATGCATTTTCACTCTCAGCAAGCACCTAGGCATCCATTAGCTACTCTGCTAACTGAAGTACTGGAACAACATCCAGAAAGAATGCAAGAATGCATTTGGCTAGCAGTGTAGGAACCAGACCCTTCTGCACTGCAGTGTGGCTGCTGAGGTTTTGAATCCCCGTGCTCTGGCAGGGACTCACTGCTCTGGCAAGGACTCACTGCGATGTTGACTCCACCCTCACAGACTGCAGGGTGTGAGCTTTGGTTTGATTCATTCCTAGAGGGTAGTTGCAGACTAGCTCTATTTTCTATGCAAATACCAACTTTAAGAAGCTTTAACAGAGATGGAGCACTGTGGGGAAGTGAGGACAGAGTAGGGTGACAGCCACCCCAGTTCCTGCCAGCTCTTCAGAGACCACTGGGAAGTTCAGATGACGTATGAGAAGCGATGCTTGTCTGGCAGGGAGATTGGTGGCAGCTCTAGGGGACCACACAGAGGAGCCCGTGGAACTCAGAGTGGACTGCTTTCCCTAACACCTGTGCGTGGCATCCCTCCTTTGTGCCCTCCCCACCCGCCCTCTGCTTGACACTCTCAGCCTCCCCTCCAGGACAGAGCTCCTCTGCTTCTCCAGTCCTTGTTCCTACCCTCCTTCTGGGCCTGGGAAACCCTTTTCCCCTGACATCTCTCAGCCAGCAGAGGAGACACTTTAGCTACAAAGCTCACTGAGGGTCATGCTGGAGTCCACGCTGCCCAGTGTGTTGTAGTGTCCTTGCTGTTCACTTAGCCACACAACCCCTTCCTTGTTTGTCAAGTAAGAGTCCATTCAGCTTTTTTAGCTAGCTCCAGAGATTTCCATGGAAACAAAGGCAGTGTCTGTGAGAATGCTGTGGAGAGATGCAGAACAATCATGTGCCAGTGGCAACAGGGAATTGGCCCACAGAATCTAGAGTACTCAAAGTTTGCCACCAGGTTGCTGGAAATCAACTCTAACAAAATTTTTGATTGTGTATTTTCAGTTGATGAGTAAGTTTAGGCCAGAAAGAAAAAATAATTATTTCCTTTACCAAAGTAGCACCTGAAAGTTTCTCACCGCTCTGTTCTGTGTTTTGTAGTTTATACTTTGAACAGAGGCACTCTGATGTGCTGCCTGTGCACACCCATCTGCTGTGATGGTTTCCTGTTCTTCTGTGACCTGATGTCTGGTGTACAGGGTTAGGTGACACTTGGTGCATTTCCCTGTGCTGGGGAGAGGTATAGATTCTCTGTGTGGTCTCAGTATTAAAGTCTTTAATCCACTGAGAAGAATGGATCTTCCCTTCTTGCCCTGGGTTTACATGGATGGTGGTGCTCATGAGGTGGTCACCAACTTGGAGTGTGCATGCACACACAGGTACTAACAGGCACAAAGTGTGCATGCACACACAGGTACTAACAGGCACAGAGTGTGCATGCACACACAGGTACTAACAGGCACAAAGTGTGCATGCACACACAGGTGGTAACAGGCACAAAGTGTGCATGCACACACAGGTACTAACAGGCACAAAGTGTGCATGCACACACAGGTACTAACAGGCACAAAGTGTGCATGCACACACAGGTACTAACAGGCACAGAGTGTGCATGCACACACAGGTACTAACAGGCACAAAGTGTGCATGCACACACAGGTACTAACAGGCACAAAGTGTGCATGCACACACAGGTACTAACAGGCACAAAGTGTGCATGCACACACAGACACATGTTCTTTTTTAAAATTTTATTTTTCAGCCTGGAGTGTCCAGTGGATAAAATGCAAGGAACAGTCACATGTAGGCCCACCGTCCTCCCTGCCTAGCAGGACAGGACAGGACACAGCTGGCTAAAGGCCAATCCTCCTGAGAGGATTCTTAGGAGAGCTCTCAGGAACTCTCCCACCCGCCGCTTGTTTTCTCAGAAGGGAACAGGAAATAGAGGCAGTGTGCCTAGACAGGGCGTCAGAGCCTGGGGCTGTGGTGAGCAGTATGACAGCCACTCCTTCCTCACGTGTCAAGACAGTTCACACATTTTCTGTGATGTGCACAATGTGTTAGTTCACAAAATGCCCCACAAATTGCTTTTTTGACCTGCAAAGCAGTTCTTTGGGGTGGGTGGGAAACTCAGTGGTGTCCCTGTCTTGACAACTGAGGCAGACAAGGTCCACAGGCTTCTTAGTGCATTCCCCAGTGAGGATGCCTATCACATATGGAGACAAGGAGGCCGAACGCAGCATTGCCACCAGGGCCCTGTCTTTGCAAAGCGGTGTGAGTTTGAGGTACATTGATTGATGAAGCATCTGTCATGGCACCGCATAGTGTCTCTGTTATAACGCAGGTATGCACTAGACAGAATGAAGACTGGGATATGCTGTGATTCTCAGGACTTGGTGCAAAATGAACTTGCAGATCCCTTGTTCAGATTCAGGAATCTAAAGATATTGACCAGAGCCTGAGACCCAGATGGGCCCTGTTGACCTAGGATCCAGGAGGCAGGGCTGTGGCCAGCCAGCCACCTGCTGGGACCTAGGTTCAGGCCCTGCTGCTCTCTTCAGCCCAGATGAATCTCTTCTACCAAGGTCTGAATTCTGGCTCTTCCCCTGGCTGTCTGTGTTGTGATTTATTGGTAGGGAAAGTAGACAGAGGACAGAATGAGCAGCTGGTTTACAGTGTGGGCTTTGAAGGCAGCTCTGACTTCAGATCCTGCCTGCCTGTGTGTGCCTTGGGTTGCTTTCATGTGAGTCTGGGTGAGGGCTAGGGTCTGTTCTCAGTGCTCACACACCTATGTGTTTAGAGATACTGTTAGCATGTCACCTGAAGCCTCTGCCCAAGTCCTCCATAAGTCGTAAGCTAACCTGGCCACAGGAAGTTGGCTGGAAAGAATCTTTGGGCGTGTAGACAACAGGATATCGCCCACCAACCCCGTCAGTGCAGACCATTTCTGCCCCTTTCTAAAGTGTTTCACCTTTGGAAGAATCTCTGGGGAACTCTATGATGTTAAGTGAAACAAAAATGTTGGAAATTTAATTCAGATTAAATATAATTTCTGAATACTTGTTACTAATAGTAATTATGTTTAAGATTAGGGAGCTGGGCTTGTAGCTCAGTTGATACATTACATGCTCAGCATTTGTGAACCCCTGGGTTTGATCTCCAGCACTGCCTAAGCTAACTGGGGTGGTACTTCCATGCAGTCAGGAGGTGGATCATGAGTTAAGGGTCATCCTCAGCTACCTCAGAAGCTTGAGGCATGCTTGAGCTTTATGAGACTGCCTCCCCAATCTCGTGGTGTGTGTGTGTGTGTGTGTGTGTGTGTGTGTGTGTGTGTGTGTGTGTAACTAAAACTTAACCAAACATCACTCAAATTGTGAGACATTCTATGAGGTAATTTAGCACTATCCTTCAAAAGAGTCCAGTCTGGGGGCCAGTGAAGCCCAGGGGCCTTGGCCAGACCAGGTTGAGAGCAGTGAGCCGCATTGCAGGTATGTTGACATTTGGACATGGCAGGGCAGTGGGCAGTGAGTGCTGCATCACCCAAGCATCATGCTGGCCTGGGAGGCAGATGCGTGACATCACTCCACCTGTGAAATTATCTCGAAAAAACTATGAGAAAAGGAATAGCTACTGAATGCTTGAAATGGCCTTTAAAAGTTCTGTATCTTCCCCAGTTTAAAAATCTACTTATTCCTAAACTTTGGAGTGATTCTTGTTCTTCCTTCAATTTTTCAGACAAAGTTTACATGGGGCCAGGGCAGCTGTATCAGGATCTACAGAATCTGCTGCATGACCTGAATGTAGCCGGCCAGATCTCTCAGCTTGTTGGAACCCTCCGCGGGAGCTATCAGGTAACGTGGGACTTCTGTACAGAACAGTGCTGTGGCTTTCAGTTCTGTGAACCTGGGGCTGTCTCTGGTGATGAAGCACTAAGTGCACTTTTCTGTTGTTTTGAGTCAGGTGAAGCCATTGCAGCACAGCTTTCCTTCATATTGGGAAAGCACTTGAGCAAGGTTTCTGAATGGTGCTGTTGATCCCGAAGGGTTCATTTTCATGATCAGACATGACTGTGAACAGGGCTCCCTGAGTTTCTCATGTTATACTTTGCTTTTTCTCCTCTGAAAATGTGTGTTAACCTGGTTGTGATTGCTCATTCCTGTAATCACAATTCTTGGCAGGCTGAGGCAGGAGGCCTGCCATAGGTTTAAGATTAGTCTGAGCTACAGAGTGAGATCCTATCTCGAAAGAATACAAAAGTGATAAAACACCTAAATAAACATGTTATGCATTTTCTCTGTAGAACTTAAACCAGTCAGTAGCTCATGATTGGACGTCAGGTTTACAAAGACTGATTTTGAAAAAAGAAGATGAAATCAGAGCTGCTGACCGCTGCAGAATTCAGTTACAACTCCCGGGGAAGCAGGATAAGTTAGTAACTTTTTTTTTTTCTTGCTATATATAAGAGTGTTTGGCCTGCATGTATATATGTGTACCTGTGCATGCAACACCTGAAGAGGCCATAAGAGGGCATTGGATCCTCTGGAACTGGAGAGCTAGCCACCATGTGGGTGCTGGGAACCGAACCCCAGTCCTCTACAAGAGCAGCCAGTGTTTTTAACCACCTAGCCATCTTTCCAGCCCCTAAGTTACCAACTTCAGAACAAAAAGTTAATGGTTTCTTGTCATGATGTGAGCACATAGTAGAGCACGGTTTGTAAAGTGAATGCTTCTCTTCTCTCCGGCAGGTCTGGGAGGCCCACCTTCTTTACTGCTGTGTTCAATACATTCACACCCTCCATTAAGGAGTCCTGGGTCAACAGCCTGCAGATGGCCAAGCTGGCACTAGGTAAACTGAATGGTCACACTCCACTAAGATACTTCAGAGTCCTCAGAGAGCTCCCAAGATGAAGCATGTACCTGGGAAGAGAAGATGGATAAAAAGGGAGCTCAAAAAGGGGCCTTTCCACTGGCCCAGAGGAGTGGTTTCAGTGGAAAAGCCAACTCCAGAGCTGTGTGCTGAATAGTCTGTGTTATAATCAGGGGCTGCAGGAACAAACCAGTGGTTTCTGTTGTGACTGGACATTATTGTATGTTGTGACAATTGGACACAAGTGCAGGCCTGTCAGGCTGTGACCTTGACCAGGAGCTTGAGAGCAGGTGTAGGTCAGTTTCTAAGGAGCAGGAAGGTCGTTGTGCATCTCAGCCTATATTTTGGCCCGTATTGTGACATAGTGTCAGTGCCTGGTCACTGAGGACCCCCAGCTCCATAAATAAGCCCTACAGTCCTACCGTGGGCATGTACAGCTTTATGACTATTTTCACAGTCTTTCCTTTAGCTTAGGTGGCTAGGTAGACAGATGATAGGCAGATCCATAGCTCGACAATAGGCAATTAAGCAGATGTAGATAATGCATAGGTAGGTAAATAGATGGTAGGTAATTGGCTAGATGGATGGATGGATAGACTGAAATTAGGTAGATAAAAGATGGATGGAAGTAAGTGGGTTGATAGGCTGATAGATGATAGGTAGGTAGATGAGAGAGGTGGATAGATAGATGATAGATGATTGATAGATGGTAGGTAGGTGGATAGATGATAGATAGGTAGACAGATCCACCTATATTGCATATGCTCATAGAACATTTACAAGTGGGAATCTCTTACTCAGCATGCACTGGGGTGTTATGTATATGCATGTGTGTGGATGTTGATGTGCAGGTTGGCGTGGATATGTGCATATGTGTGTGTAGCTAGGTGTGTGCACGTGTTGTGGAACCCTCTTCTAAGTGAAGACTGAAATGTCACCTAGGAGTGAAGCAGCAGCAGGCAGCTGACTATTAGCTGATCCCATGTAGAGCCACGGTCGTGAAAGGCAAAGGACTCTTACTGGGAAGAGCTGACTCCCTGGTCTAGCTGAAAACAGGAGCATGATTGCTTGTCTCTTCATGAATGATTCAGTGGCTTGTGACACAGACAACACTGAGACCGCCCACTGTGAAATATCATGACAGGCTCCCATTTACCTTCACTTAACATGCCACTCAAGGCTACAATGGCTATTGGTTTTAGTAGCAAAATATTTCTTCATGCTAAAAAATTTCTCACTGAGTCTCACCAGTTCATCTACTTAAAGGATCTGAGCCTATGGGGTGAGCATAGCCTGTCATGCTGGTATGTTCAGTTAAGGGGCAGATGAGGGAGGTGAGGCTACGTGACACACCGCAAGCTGGGCTGCAGCAGGGGGTGCTCGCCCATCCCCTGAGGAAAGGACGCCAAGGTAAACCCATTCTTGCTTTCAAGCAGTTGAGTGTCAGGTACAGCTGCCAGGGCCCCGGGGGCTGCTTGTGCTCACTGCAGCAGCCCAGCTCTGCCCTCTCTGCTGTGCGTACAGAGGAGGAGAACCACCTGGGCTGGTTCTGTGTGGACGATGACGGCAACCTAGCCAAGAAGGAGACGCACCCTCTTCTGGTGGGACACATGCCCGTGATGGTGGCCAGGCAGCCGGAGTTCAAGGTGAGGGCCCTGGAAGGCACCTGCTTCTGTAGAAGTTTTACCACTGGTACAAGACCCTGCCTTGCAAGTGGCCCCAGAGACTGCTTTTCAGAAGGAAAATATATTGGTGGTTTTGGAGGCAGCAGTTTGTGGGAGCCTAAAAATGTGGCTCCAGCAACTGTCTATGCCACAGCCACAGGGCACGTGGCCACTGCATTGCAGCGTCTGCCTGGTTGCTCTGTGATGCCCAGGCTTGGCTGATGGCACCTTTCTGCAGGACTCAAAGCCTATGTCTGCTGTATGTGGTATCTTCTTTCCCTGCTAAAGCTTTCGGGGCATCTTGTGGGCACCCACAGTGCCCTCCCCTCTGGCATCATGGCCCAGTGCTGTTGATACCGTGCTGTCTCTTTCTTTGAAAAATAGATTACTGTCTTTATTTTTCTTTTTAATTCTCCTTCCTGGTCTCTGGCTCACTTCACGGGGACTACCTTTTTCCCAGCTAAAGTGGGCATGACTGGCAGCTGGTGGACATGCCATCTTTGGCTACTGTTCTGCTCCTGACTTCTGCCCTCCTGGCTGAAGTACCTCACCTGCAGTGCTGGCTTTCAACATGGCTGGCGGCAGGGGGTGTCTAAAGACTCCCTTGCCTAATGACCAAATCTTAGAAGTTCTCTGCAGCTTATGACACACAGTTGGCTGTTTGTATCCATGGGTTTGGGACCCTTGAGTTCAGCCAATCGGGGACAGAAAACATTCTGAAATGACTTTTGTGTTCCATTGTAGATTGAATGCGCAGCTTATAACCCCGAGCCTTACCTGAGCAATGAGAGTCAACCAGATCCACTTTCCACAGCACGGGGCTTCCTGTGGGTAAGGTTCTGGGTCTGTCATTAGGCAGGTTTACTAAGAACTGATATACATGGTTAGGGTGAGGAGAAGCCCAGCTTTGAACTGTCAGGTGACTGAGGGGAATTCACCACTGGAGAATGCCAGTGGGATTTCCAAAGAGAGCCCCTCCTCCAAGATGTGACCTTCTTAGGAATTAAAACATCGGTTTCTGTCCTTTTTTTGTCTGAAACTTTCAATGGAATTCAGCACAAAGACAGCTGATTTAAGTGCCTTGAGTTTACCTTTACTCCAGTGGTTCCCCTATTGCCTCTCCTCTTTCCCAGACTTTTTACACTGGAATCTTGGTTAAAATTAAATTATTCTAACGAAATGCAGGCTCTGACTTGTCTCAGTGGCAATAGACATTTTTGGTTCATGCAAACCAGAGCAAATTCTGGGGCCTGGTCTCAGGTCTGTCTTCTCTCTGTCCTGGCCGTGGTAGGTCCACACTCAACCTGACCCTCTCAGGTATATTTTGCTCCAAGGTGATGTCTCTTGTCATAGCCAGAGGTGCTGCTGGGCACTATGTGTGCTGAGCATGGAGCAGAGTGGTTAACTGGTGTTTCATTTGTACCCAGCTAGAGACCAAGGGAGAGGGAGAGGCTAAACCTCCTCTGGGTTGAAGTTGCCTTTGGAATGAATGAATCTGTGACTGCTGCTGGTACTTGACTGCTTCCTGCTGTGCCTGTTTCCTTGAGGCTACCAGGGGCTTGGTGACCCAGGCCTCTTTTCAACAGGGTCACAAAAGGGTGCTCACTTGTAACATGGAATGTATGTAGGAGGGATAGGGAGGTATGGAAATAGTCTCTAGGTAGGTTGGAAGATAAAGCGTCTGTGTGCTGGGAACCAGCCTGCTGTCTGTCAGCATGGATTGCAGTGAGGCTCCATCCTGACTGTTAACTCCGTCTGCAGGATCAGGGATCAGTCTCCGGATCCAGTCTATCAGCATGGATCAGGGTCAGGCTCCTCCCGGACTGTTAACTATCAGCAGAATTAGGCTCTGTCTCACATAAACACAACTAAATTTAATTTGCAGTGTGGACTGTAACCCTGTCAAGTCTTCTGAGGATAGACTCAGCTCCCAGAAGTGTGTGAGATGCATTGTAGCAAATTCTGTCTGCTCGACCACATGTTGTCTGCTCAGTGGGATGACCTGCTTTGAGCCTCATTCTTTTCGGGTTTTGGCCACTTGAAAGGCTTATTTTCACTAAGACTGAGAGTTGTTGAACGGGAGTGTTAACTTATTTAGCACAATACTAATGCCCTCTTCAGCACTTTATAAGATGAGTGTGAATAGGCCCTTAGATCAGTGATGTAGTGATGAGTGTCTTTGTTCAGTACCTTCATTTGCCACCTTGAAAATGAGGTTATATTCATGTTATTGAAAGATTTAAAGAACAAATTAAACATGTTGAAAAGAAAGAGAGGGGCTCTGATAGCGATCCTTTTACATCATTTGATCTTTCTAAGTATTGATTCTCACATGCAGAGTGATATCTTCATATGTTGAGTTTCAGTATATGCTGGAAACATAGCTGATTAGAAGTTGTAGCAATCCCAGGAGATGCCCAGTTCACTCTCTTTCTCCCTTTCAACCTCCCATCCCAGATTGGAAGTTGTAGCAGTCAGATGGGTCAAGTCGCCATAGTCTCCTTTCAGAGTTCCAGCCCCAAAGTCATTGAGTGCTTTAACGTGGAGTCACGCATCCTGTGTATGGTGTATATCCCCGCAGAGGAGCCGCATCCAGGAGAGCCTGATGAAGCCATAGCTTCCCAGGCCACAGCCACGAGAGCTTCCCAGGTTCCCACCATCTGCCTGGGCACTGAAGAGGGAAGGTAGAGTACTTCCATCCTGGTAGGGTTCATCCACAGCAGGGGATCTGTTCTAGATGTTTCCGAGATCTGCCCACCATCAGTGGGATCATCCTAAACTGGGATGCGTCCTAGGATGACATGCTGCTTCCCCTGTGGGGCAGGATGAGTGTAGTGTAACTCGAGGGACGGGTTTTGATCATTGCACTCTCAAATAGCCAGTACCCCAGGCCCTGAGGAAAGGCTTATTTTCACTAAGACTGAGATTTGCTAAACGGGAGTGTCAACTTATTTAGCACAATACTAATGCCCTCTTCAGCACTTTATGAGTGTGAATAGGCCCTTAGATCAGTGATGTAGTGATGAGTGTCTTTGTTCAGTACCTTCATTTGCCACTTTGAAAATGAGGTGCCAGAGTTCTTTAAGTTTCATACTGTGCTGTTTGCCCTAGAGTGATTCTTAGAAAGGCACCACTTCTTACATTTTGAAACGAAACAACCATATTTTATATTATAATCATGTGGAACATTGACACTGTTTAATGGAAAGTTAAACTAATATTCCAAGATATATAGGAAGAAATAGTTTTTATAACCCCAGAATTTCTATTTAAACTACAAAAGAAAAAAAAAAAAAAAAAGAAAAAGGGTGGTTGCAGGTGTTTTTTCAAATGTAGCCAGGCATCTCTCAGTTCAAGGGGAAGGAAGGTCCTGTCAGGGGAACTGAGATGCTGCTGTGTGCCTCTGGTGTGCTAATGCCGAGAGATGCCCTGAGCTTCTCCCAGAGTGGGGGCAGACGGGCTGTTAATGCCTGTTCTTCTTGGTTTTCTCATGGGGTGGGGGCAGACGGGCTGTTAATCCTCTTCTTCTTGGTTTTCTCATGGGGTAGGGGAAGACAGGCTGTTAATGCCTGGTTTTCTTTTTCAGCATTTTCATTTATAAAAGCAGTCAGGGCTGCAAGAAAGTGAGGCTTCAACACTTCTTCACTCCCGACAAGTCCACGGTCATGAGCTTGGCTTGCTCACCTCAGGGCCTGTATGCTGGCCTGGTCAATGGCTCGGTGGCCAGCTACACCAAGGCTCCAGGTAATCCACACTCAGCCCCTGACTCTGGGGTGATGGTCTGTCTCATCTTCACAGTGCCTGTCAGTCGTGGCTCCTTCCCTGAAAAGGCATTTATGCACATGTGGGAACTGTTTACAAAGCTGCCCTCCAGGAGCTTCCCCCACCCCATAGCAACTCCAGTTACTGCAGACCAGTCTGTAACCCTGCCCTGGTGCTCCTGGGCTCTCCACACAAAGCCCTCCTGTGTGTCACTCAAGCCCATCTTTGTGTGAGAGTATGGCATCATCTGGGACTTCTCTCGGCATGGCCCATCCATATGGCACTGCAGAGACTGGTTTTACCTGCCTGAGCAGGATCCCAGACTAAGCCTGATCCCCTTGTCCAGCCTCCCAGCCTGCAGTCCTCCTGTAGCATGCTCTTGTTGAATTGGCCATCCTCATGGGGTCTGCTGGAGACACAGGAGGACCAGCCAGGTCACAGCTCTCCTCCATGGACACTGCTCCCACCTGGCTTCCTCTCTCCTCTGCTTCTCTCCAGACGAGGGGGTATAGGCTGCCGTCAGGCTGCCTCACACTGTCCATCAGACTTTGGGAACCCGAACATCTCAAGTATGATGTTGTTGCTTTCATGAGTTCTCAGGAGCGTCATCCATTGCTTGATGGTAGTGCTGTTCCAGGGGCTATCCTCCATGTTGCATGGCTGGTGGACAGGTTTCCTCCCTGGCTTCTCATTCAGGGGTATAACCCACCTGAAGCCCAGAGCCTGCCTTTTCCCTGCCAGGCATGCTCACTAAATGCCCAGGCCTGCCCTCTGTACCTGCTTACGTATAACCCCAAAGCTCCCTGAGAGCTGGCCTCCTGACTCCACCTTCTCACATCTTAATGAGCGTCAGGACCACTGCCTCACAGTGGGATGTGGCATTGCCTCCCCAATGTTGCCCTTCCCACCTGTCAGTTCTTTCTCAACATTTGCAAATGTGCTTTTGAAATGACCAGAAAGTTCCTCACCACACTCCTAATCACCATCAAGGAGGAACACTGTCTGGGAGCTCGAGAATATTTTGTCCACCATTAGGAGCTCAAGAGTTTTTGTTTACTATTCCTGGGCCTTGCTATCCTTCTCTGCAAGTCAAGGCTTTCTTCAAGGCTATGGTGGAGACCAGTTCCCATGGGAGTTATTGATGATTTGAAAATAGAAGAGGAGGTGTTTCCAGGGGTATATAGCAGGTTTCCAAAGCTGATCTCACATTTTTCCATCACCATGCATTTGTGTGAATGTTTAATCTTTGTGCAAGTTACCTAAGTTAGATTAACATTGTACCATCAGAGTTTACATAGTCACTTAATTAGAGCACACTTCCATTTTATTACATCATCTTTATTTTGCTTTAAGTATAGGGCAAAGTTTGTCCACTGAGCCATGTTGGCAGCTGAGTACATCCCTTTCAGCACCCACAGACCCTCTCCTGCCTCATGTGTTTTAGTGGCTGTGTTTGCTTCTCTTTGTCTTTCTTGATCACCCTCTCAGAGAGGGCATCTGCACAGGGTTTTTTGTATAATCTACATCTTTGTTCCAGTTTTCTGATTTCTGTTCTCTTGTTATAGCCTCCCCTGCTTGTTCTTGGGCTTCCAGGTGATTTGATTTTCCACCTTGGCTGCCTGGTTTTCTTGATTCCTGTGTGTGAGTCACTGGAAAGAGGTGCACCCTTATCCCTGTACACGTTGGCTAGCCCTACACTGTGCATCATGCATATGGTATCTTTGCAGTTCCATTGTCTTTGTGGACCCAGGAGGTCTCTTGGTATGTTTTAAATCTAAACCTTTTATCCACGTGGTGTGGCAGGCCTGTGTGGTAGAGTGTGAGACAGTCTGAGCATCCATGCACAGTGTATCGTCCTTCCAATCTTGGTGGCAGAGGATGTGACTAGTTGGAGGCCACAGCCTTCCCAGATAGAGGGGCATATGAGTGGGGGTCGCTCATAGGCAAGACTGAGGTTTCCTAAGGGTCTTGGAAACTGGGACTTAGTGGGAAACATGCAGGTGTGAAGGCTTGCTTCTGAATGGCCTTAGCTTGTGCACAGAGTCTGGCTATGGTACAGGTGACCTGCCTGGGAGCTCTGGCATGGGGCACATCCTAGGAGTCCCATGAGGCAGCCCCGTTGGCCCAGATTCATACACATTTAGTAATGAGGTTGCACATCATCCAGGACGACAAGGGCTTAGTATCTAAGGAAAGGACAGCTTAGGTGGTCAGAAAACAGAGGCCAGTTGTCGGCAGTTGGTCTTAACTGAAGTAAAATGTCCATAGTGGGTCATCCCATCTTTGATCTTCTGAGTTCCCATTTCAAAGGAATCAGACTGTCAGTTGCACAGCCCTGTACTGTCTTGGCACCCTATGGGCAGGGTTCTGTCCTCCTTCAGAGACCTGCATTCTCATGCCGTGTCATGCCCTAGGAGCCTGGGAATGTCAGAGGAAACTATCCTCTCTGAACCCACGTGTCTGTCACAGGTGCAGGCTGCAGTGCTTTAAAGGGCTGTGAGTACCAGGTGGGAAGGCTATGCCTGTGAATGTGAGGGTCTGTGAGGGTGAAAGTGAAAGTGCATGTTGTATTGCAGGTGTGTGTGTGTGTGCATGTGGCTGTGTGCACTTGCATGCACTCCTCCATTCCTGTGTGCATGTTTGTGTGCATGCATATGTGTGTGTACACATAGGTGTTGCACCGTGTGGACCCAGTGTAGCTGTTGCATGAAAGTTAGGACATTGGGTACTTAAAACCATCCTGCCACGTTG
Source organism: Eospalax fontanierii (assembly GCA_035773235.1). Lineage (NCBI taxonomy): Eukaryota > Metazoa > Chordata > Mammalia > Rodentia > Spalacidae > Eospalax > Eospalax fontanierii. Next base: position 62,156,905 of record CM069542.1, on the reverse strand, counting down.
TTTGACTGGGTGCAGTGCAGAATTCCCATTACAGTTGCATTATAATGACAAGCATGCCATAGCAGCCAAAGAAGGTCCAGTTGTCTTTGGTTGAGAGCCCAGCCTAGCTCCATTTGTTCATAGGTTTTTCATTTAGAGGTTCAGGCCTTCGAGTCAGGGAAAGAAGAACAGCTGAGACTTTGCTTTCTCTCTGAACTAACTGAACTTACATGGTTGGGAAGTCTCCGCTTCCATGTGCTGATAACTGGTCACTTTTGGATGCTTGGGGCTTAATTAATGGCTAGAATGAAGACTGAAGGGTTAATTATTTTCTTGCAGGATAATCACAGTGATCACTTTAAATTTTTATGATCTCTATGCTATTGAAATAAAACATGATAGATTGCACACATATCTTAAAACTGTTCTCAAACCAAATTATCCTCCCTGGGCATTGGGAAAGGAGCCCACTGTCAGAAGAGTGGGACCTTTTGCTTAGTTTCTGTCTCTAATTTTCATAATCAGTAAAGACAGGCTCTCCTTATGATATTGTATACATCAGAGGTCTTAAATGTAAGCAGTTGATAATGTTTATGCATTCACCCAGTTATTTCAGATCAGTTCCTTCTCAGGACCAAACCCTTTCAGGTATTATTAGTGTACCTAAGAAGGTTTGTGGGACTGAGTGGCAGGTCCTACAGTGACTTTTTCCATGTGTATCTCATTTTTAGGTCTTCAAACAAGCTTTGAGCCTGGTGGCAGTGCTGTCGCCATCTGACAGCTAAATGGTGCTTTTTTGTTTTGTTTTACATTTTATTTTTTATGTGTGTGTATGCATTGTCTGCATGCATGTAAGTACACCCATGTTGTACAATGCCCACGGAGGTCAGAAGAGGGCATCAGAGCCCATGAAACTGGAGTTACAGATGGTTGTTAGCCACCATGTAGGTACTGAGATTTGAACCTAGGCCCTCTACAAGAGCAACCAGTGCTCTTAACCACTCAGCCCTCTCTCCAGCCCCATGAATGGAGGTTTTTATGGAGACATGCATAGGACTAGGACCCAGACGGAGGTATCTCATCCTGCCTGCCCATCTTCTGTGTCATCTTGTGCTAGCAGCTCTGTGAGTCAGGGCTGGCACTGAGGGCCCTAGACAAATGGCTCTTGAGCACAGGCATCAAATTGGTAACAGGTACTCAGGTTGCCCATTGTTTACAGTGCTCTGTGACTGTTTCTGTGTCCCTGGGCACAGTTACAGTTCAAGGGGAACTAAAAGAAGTATTTTCTTTTTAAGATGGATCCTGGAACCCAGAACCTCAGCAGGTGATCAAGTTGGGCGTCCTACCTGTCAGAAGCCTGCTGCTGGTGGAAGGTGCGCTGTGGGCCGCCTCAGGAGGACAGGTGTTTATGGCCAGTGTGGAGACCCACACCATAGAAGTGAGTCCCATCGAGCGCACTCTGCTGCTGGATGCTGGCGACAGGATGTGCCCCAGCAGAGGCCAGGTGTCTTGCAGTATGAGGATCAAGAATGGGCAGTGTGTTCTGGGGTTGTGTGTTAAAGAGAGCCCTTAGGAGTTTTGTTTAGAAAATTCAACTATTGATTTATACCCACTTATCTAGGGCATACTAGTGGCTGTTCACCTCCTAAGAAGTGGAAACATTGCTTTAAAAATACATTCAGTGCAGACAGTCCTCAGGGGCATGGAACTAGCGCTTGTCTGAAGTGTCATGTTTTATCAGTGAGCCGTGGGATCATTCTGAGGATGCAGGAGAGGACTGGCCATCCATTTGGGATGTTGGCCCTACCTTTCGTTCTCCAACAGCTCTCTCTGAATGGGAATTTTCACTAAAAAGAGAAACATAAACCTCACAAAGCAAAAAGCAGTAGAGCTCGAATGCTGTGTGAGTGTGTGGTGGTCAGAACCCAGAAGTTGCTTTTGTAGGATAAGAAAATAAAACAACCTTTTCACATCTCATATTTTGTATATAGATACCAAAGTATTTACTTGAAAAATTGGGAAAATGTTTCCTATATATGACCAAGAATTAATGAACTTTTCTCCTTAGAGAAAAGCAACCTCATAGAAAGTGTTGAGAGAACCTGGAAAAACAGTTCACTGGAAGAGAAACTGACACACATCCCCTAGCCTCACTGATGACAGCATGGTCTAGAAATTGAGGACTGTTCGATGAGTAAACTCCATTTTTAGAGTAGTGTCTTGAGAAGAAGGTCTAGAGACTCCCTGTATCTTTCTGTCCCCCCACTTATATCCCTCTCTGCCCCCCCAACAGCACCTCCATAGGTGCTATGTTTGTTTCTGTCAATGGACCTGTCGTTGTTACTTGGTCCATGGTGTACATTCGTCTCTACTCGTGGTACAGTCCAGGGGTTTGAACAAATGTCTGATGACAACTGTCAGTCATCATATCTTACACAAAGTTTCAACTCCCTAAAAACCCTCTGTCTTTCGCTGGTTTATCTATCCTCTGACCTTGGATAACCACAGATCTTCCAGATGCTATTTCTTAGACTGGCTTAGGAAAGCTAATTGGAAGTATCCAGAACAGACCTCAGCAGTGAGATCTGGTTAAACACAGGCATGTACTGCAGCAGTGAGAGGGAGTGAGCTGAGGTAGTGGGAGGAATCATGTGGGTAATTTGAGAGAGACGTGTCTACTCATTCCATCTACCTTAGTGCTGCTCTGATTGGCCATGGGCAGGTCTCCTGTCCATGTCACAGTGTGTATGTATGTCTGAAACTGCGCAGCTTATAGCTGTATCTGGATTGCACCATTGGAGTTTTTAACCATATCTCACATTACTGATTGAGAAGATTCCACACACCTGGTTACTACATCTGTCCATCCCCATCTGCCATCCTGACCCTTCCCTTTGTAAAGGTGTTTCCAGCCGTTAAAATGAATTACTTCACAAAAATTCCTTTAAGCCTCACATAAGAGGTGATCAAAACAGGAGCTTTTACTTGGGGGAGGGGTCCTCATTCTACTGATGTGTTCTAGTGGCTGTTCAGAATCTCCATAACTCAGTGTCAAACTTCAGAAGACATTCATAGGCCATCTCTGCTGGGGTGTATCAGCTCACCAGAGCAGGCCTTCCTTCTATTTTGCTGAGTTCACAGACAGTCACAATTATGGCATGTCCCATAATTTCAGGGAGAAATGGAACTTAAGCTCAGATGCAAAGGAGTCCAGGGTTCTTTTGGAGCTGGGAATGGAATCCAGGGCTTCATGAGTGTGTGTGTGTGTGTGTGTATTTGGTGTATGCTCCAACACTGAACCATACCCTGAAAGCTGTAAACTTATCTAGTGGCATTTCGGATGCTGTCTCAGGCCTTTGAAGGGCAGCTCTGGAGGTCAGGAGGTGGGAGCTCTGTTACAAGCAAGAGGGGCAGAGGTACAGGCGGCACTGAGATTCCCAGAGAGGCTTGAGCTTAAAGCTTTCACCCAGCTAAATTAGTTCCCCTCATCCTAAGCTAACCCTGAACTGGAGATCCTCCTGCCTCAGCTTTTAAGTGCCAGAGTAGCAGTAGCACACCACCACAGGAGTGTCTGTATTTCTGATTCTTTTATGAGGTGCCTCTATATTCACCAAGAGACCCAGCCTGCTAGGTGGCCACAGGAACCAGTGAGAAAAGAAGGCATGTGGCTGGATGCAGCTTTCCTCTTCTGGGATGCAGAGGCAGGAGGAGATAGTCCCACAGTTGCTGTTAATTCTGTAGCTGCATGTGCTTTGCATTTGAGTCACTGTCACTGTAAGACTCCTTCAAGCCCAGTGTCCTCCCTGCCAAGTGCTCCATGGGGCGGTCGAGGTGACCTGCAGTGTCACCTTGAAGATTCTGTCTCTAAAAAGCTGCAAGTTTCATCCCTAGGCCAGCTGCATGAACGTCACAGAGCCACCGTGGGCAACCACTACTGAGCCTCTGGATTGGGGGATGAGTCTTCTTTTTCAAACTGTTTTGTGAGTGAGAGGAAATGTCTAGCACCCCAGCACAGTACTCAAGCATCAGTTATTGTTTTTATTAGAATGAAATCTTACTAGAAGAAACAGGTAAGAGACAGAAGTAACATATTGTTAGTCTTTGCCACATCGAGAAGTAGTAACCTTTTCTGAAGATAGTTTTCCCCAAACAGCATTATTACCTTTTGAAAATTAAAACCAAAATTGCTGGGGATGCTCTCTGCAGCCTTCCTTAGGCTTCCAGAATAAGGTAACATTCCCACTCGTGGCTTTGTGATGCCACATGCTCCAAAGAGTCTTGGTGCTATAAATCTCCAAGTCTCAGAGAGTAGTACCTCCAGATCCAAGCCTCCTTTCTGTGTACTTTAAGCACAGAAATAACTGAATACATTATAGAGAAGCAAAACCCTGCTTTTCTGGGAAAGTGAAATTCTTGCAGTTCCTGTTTTGTGGGCAGGCACAGCTGAGTTGTGGGCGCAGTGCAGAATCTCAGCCCCATGCTTACCCAGCTGGGGCGGGGGTGCTGCTGCTGGAGGGAGCCACTGTGTGGCTGTGGGTGTGTGACTGGGCCTGGGTTGATCAGGGTAGAGGATGCCAGGGCTTTAGAAGCTCTCCCATCCTTTGAGGTTGAGATGCATCTGAGGCTATTGTTGTGCTGACAGGGATGCTCCTAGGTCAGAGCATCCCATGTCCTGCTCTGTAACCTGGTGGCACTAGGTGGATGATCTCCTGGATGACATTTCTGTCTCCTGCCTAGTGTGAAACGTGTTGCTAGTGCCAACCGTCACGTGCTGGAGAAGCAGTTTTCACATTTGGAGCTTTTCACATCTTTGCTTTCCCGGCTACTTGTGGCTTTCTGCTTTGCCTTTAATTGCTGTGTTGTTGTGTTGTGTTTTTCTTTTTCTAAGTTGGTGTCTCAGAACACTGGGGCAGGTCTGAAGCAGCCTGACTTTCAAGAACAAGCTGATTTTTCTGGACTTTTGGCAGGTGTTAACTTTACAGCTTGGTTTCTTAGAGCCATAGACCCGGTAGTTACAGCTTCATTACTGGAGCTTCTTAACTCGAAAACCTTCTGTTCTTCGCTCTTGAGTTTCTAGAGTATGTTATACACTTTATAAAATTCAGATGGATAGAAGGAGAGAAAGGGACACAGAGAATGAGCAGCCCAGACATCGTCATGGCAATGCTGCAGTGGACATCTACTGGTCCTGGTAATTAAATCTCCTGTTCCAGGAGAAACACACCCATCAGCAGCCCAGCCCCCAGGCAGAGCAGACCATGGCTCTGTATGTGGTCCCTGGCATCCTTGTGTCTTCTGAGACATGCTCTGAGACATTTGAAGGAAGAAGAGGCAGGTCCTGGCCCTGTGTGGCTTTTTTCAAACAGATGATCAGGCTTGGGGAAGCCATATGGTCCATCATTCAGCACCCACTAATGCTGTTCTGTACCTGCCAGGCACCAGGTACCATGGCCTGGCAGTGTGTTGGGCACTTGCTGCCCATGCCCATCCACAAGACAGGGTCAGATGCTGTCCAGTCCTGTAACTGCTTTCTGTCCAGTCCTCAGCAGGTATGGTGAACCCACACTTAGCTCAAGACTGGCCTTGTGTGACATTCATTGGTCTGAGTGTCAGACCATGACAACGGAACATTGAATCAAAGGGCTTTACTGCAGGGCCCTGGGTGGTGACTCAGGTCCAGCAGTACATGGGAAGACACCGTGGAGAGTGCAAAGATGTCATGTAGGAGCTGTGTTCCTCTGTGCGAACAGCTGAGCCAGGAGGGAGAGGATGGTGAGGACACAGGGCCCAACAGGGCCAGGTGAATCACGTATCTCCTCAGTGCATGGATTCCAGGGGTTCAGAGGGGTCCAGGCTGCCTTTCAGCTCCATGGGCCATAAGCAGAGCCAGAGACCACCAGATCTGCTGGAGGCAGTGCCTTTGACCTCTTGTCCTGAACCAGACTTCAGTGATTCTCCTTTGAGCATCATGCTCGCCATGTGACATTGGGCACTTGAGGGACCTTAAATACAGAACAGATCTTATGAAATGTGCTTTCTCAGGAAACACTGCCAGCAGCTTCAAGGGCTGAAACTGCAGACTGGAAGTTGGGCTGAAGAGGTAGCTGGCAATTGGAGACCCTGGGACTGAGACCACACGTTCTTCCACACGTGCTTCCGGGGGAGTTTGGGTAGGCGCTGTGGCACAGAAAGTCAGGAGGAGCCTTGCTACCTGCCCTGCACTGACACGGGCGTGCCCTCATGTACCATTGCTATCCGCCCTCCAGTGACACGGGCGTGCCCTCACGCACCATTGCTATCCGCCCTGCACTGACACGGGCGTGCCCTCACGCACCATTGCCACCCGCCCTCCACTGACATGGGCGTGCCCTCACGCACCATTGCCACCCGCCCTCCACTGACATGGGCGTGCCCTCACGCACCATTGCCACCCGCCCTCCACTGACATGGGCGTGCCCTCACGCACCATTGCCACCCGCCCTCCACTGACATGGGCGTGCCCTCACGCACCATTGCTATCTGCCCTCCAATGACACGGGCGTGCCCTCATGTACCATTGCTATCCGCCCTCCAGTGACACGGGCGTGCCCTCACGCACCATTGCTATCCGCCCTGCACTGACACGGGCGTGCCCTCACGCACCATTGCTATCTGCCCTCCAATGACACGAGCGTGCCCTTACATCTCACACGCTGTTGCCAGTTTTGTTCTGCTTTTTCCAGGCCACTTGGAGGTGTTCCTCAGCTACCACAGGCTTTCAGCAGCAGTTACTATTCTGCCTTGAACCCAGTTGAGGGACAGCTGTAGTGGAGACTTGTGTCCCAGGTCGGCAGAGGGTCACCTTTCCCTGCAGATGATTCTGCGCCCACTGTGAGCTGGGCAGCGAGAGGGAAGGGAGGGTACCCAGCCCTTCCGCATGGCACCTTCAGTACTTACAGAAACAAGGCAGTGCGAGCGCAACACCTGAGGCTTGTCAGCGTGACTGCTCTGAGGAAGTTCCTGGTCCAGAGACACCCTCCCCGCCAAAAGCCAGGCAGGAGAAAAGCCTTAACTGCCCCAAGTGAACAGTGGCTCAGAGCAGTCTGACCCTCCCAGATTCCAGGGTCCCAGGGCCCTTTTTTTTTTCGGAGTCTTCTGCATGACCAGGCCATGATGTTCAGAGTAGCCTCACCACCCCCCGACTCCCACCCCTCCAGTTCCTGGTGTTGGCTAATGCTCAAGGAACCCTCAGCTGTCTCTGGTGCAGGATAGCTGAGAATTCCTCAGGTCTGGTTCATGAAGTCCATGTGAAAGGTCCCTGCTCGTTTGTGGTCTGAGTTAAAGTGACATGTAGGTGTTGTGCTGTGACCCACGGTTACTTAGGAAGCAGAAGCACAAATTGGCTCAGGCTTCTTCCTGTGGTGCCTGACTGCACAGTTTGGGAGTCATCTGAGAACCTTTAAGATTGTCCCACATCTGATTTCTGCTCCCAAATAGACTATAGGCCTAAGCCTAGGAATCAGACCCATCCCAAGGGAGGATCCTGGTGTGCAGCCTGAGCCCTATGAAGAGCAAGATGGCCCCTGCAGGTGGTAGTAGTGGTCGCATGTAGTGCGCTCTGTGGAGGTGACTAGGAGGACGTGTGCCCAAGCCATCCAGTGAGCAGTGTGCTAAGGTGGCGTGAGAGCTTTGAGTGGAGATACAGCACCCTCAGCATGAACCTACAGAAAGGAGACTGGAGACGAGGCTGATACTGGATCCTGGGGTGCAGAAAGATGAGTGTCAGAGCTACAGCATACATAAGATCCTGAGGTCACAGGGCTCCCGCCCCTGCTACGTCTGCTCTACACAGAGCCCTGTCACTTACTGGGGAGGATGAGGATGCTGTTGGATGGAAGGAGGAGGAAATTTTCTCTTTATTTGCTCAGAGATGGTCTTGGGTGTAGAATTCCTAAGGAGCCCAGGACAGCACTAGCAGAATTAAGCAAACATTTGACAAGGTCCGAAGGTCTGAGATCAGTATGCAAAAATCAATCAAGTGAATGTGTGCCAACAGAAAACAAACTGAAATTGAAGCCAAGAGATGTGGGGATGAGACGTCCCCCTCTGTACAGCTCCTAACCTGGGCTGTGCCACCAGCCGTCCCCCGGAATCTTCCACTGAAACAAGATCCTAATCCTACAGCAGGCTCGAGCTTCTTCAGCCTCACTCTTCTGTGAGTGTCTGTGACCTTGGCAAGGCTCGTGTCCCCATGATGCAAGGCTCATATGCACTGGTCCCCTTGTTCTCTTGGGACACAGATTTTGTCTCTTTCCCATGGGGCATTTAAAGTCATTACAGTTCAGAGTCAAGGTTGAGCTTTAGTGTGGTTTCCTGACATTCTGGGGTGCTGCTAGGCTGCACCCTGGCTTTGTTTTGGCCTCTCCCCCCACTCCAGTCTTGATGACCACACAGTTGTTCGTTGCTAGTCAGGCCCCTTACAGTGTGGTCCTGTGAAGGAACCAGTGGGGCATGGAGAGCCCCATAGGGCCGCTCACTTCAGTGGGCCCCAGAAGAGGCAACTCTAGGGCTGTGCCATGTCTGAGGGAGGTTGATGGTCTTCTAGAGTGAAGGAGGGGAAGGACCAGCGTCCTTCCTCAGAGCCCACAGCTGTTCTAACTTCTGTCTCCTTCTCTTATTCTTCTTGGGGACTCAGCTCAGCAGCCAGTCCCCACTTACATCATTTTAGAGGTGTTTTCTCAGCGTGTGAAGGCTCTGTGGTGAAGGAAAGCCTTGGGTTCTGTGAGGTACAAGAGCAGTGTATCCACAGGTGCCCTGTCTATGGACAGGAGCCTCTCTGCTGCTCTGTCCTGGTGTTGGGCTCCAGGTGGACACTGAGGTCCTCATAGTCACTGAGCTCAGCCCTGTTGTTTGGCCTCTTTGCACACAGCACTGTGGTAGGTTATGTCTGCGCCCCTGGTACCCTGGGTAACCTCTTGACACCCCTCCCCCCAGAGTCAGCTGGAGGCCCACCAAGATGAAGGCATGGTCATCTCCCACATGGCTGTGGCTGGCGTTGGCATTTGGATTGCCTTCACCTCAGGGTCCACCCTTCGCCTCTTCCACACAGAGACCCTGAAGCACCTGCAGGACGTCAACATCGCTGCCCCTGTGCACGGCATGCTGCCAGGTACCACAATGGTGGGGTGGGGGGCAGTCCCAGAGTCAGTGCCCTGTGCTTCTGGGTACCACCTGAGAAGGGGAGATGTCAGCATAGGTTCTGGGAACAGCAGGAACATCAGACTACTAGTACACATATGATCAGCATGGCCCAAGGTCATGTGTGTGTGTGTGTGTGTGTGTGTGTGTGTGTGTACACGTGCGATTACTATGTGTGGTATCACATGAGTGGACGTGTAGGTAGCATGTATGAGCCTGTAGCCTATATGCACAGTTGTGCAGCCTGTCAGTAAATGCGAAGCCTGTGTGAGTGATGGGCTAGATGACTGCATAGCCCTGGATGTGGCTATGTTGCCAGCACGAGTCACCAAAGGCTCTGGACAGGGAGCAGATTTGGGGAAGATGGCCTACAGGAGGGGCCTGGGTGGGTCCTGCCCTTTGTCTGCATGGCCCTGCCCAACAGTGCAGAGAGAACATGAGGGAAAGCTGGGACTGGACAGTGCAGGAATGGGCTGGATTTGGAAAGTGAGCAGGTTGGGTGAAGTGAGGGTCCTGAGCCAGTTGCCTATAACATGCATCTGCTGGGTGGTATTTCTGTCAGAGATCAGTGGCAGGAGCTGGTCTGTAGGAGTGTGCGGCACCTTGCTCAGAAAGCAGTGAGTTAGGTGCCTGACACTATTTGTACATCACACTCAGACCAGATGCCTAGTAATGCATGTGTGTGCATGGTCTTTATAGGTGGCTTGCCTCAGTGAGGGTGGTGGGAGACTCTGAGTAGGTTTTTCTATTTGGTGGATTGTGGTGGAGAAGGTGTCCACAGGGGGATGGAAAGAACTAGGACAAGCTGCTGTCCTCTGTTCCTACACGCTGGGGCTTCTGACAGCATCTGTTCATCCCCCTAGTTCTGGGGTTTTGTAAGTCCAAGTGGAAAGTACTGGCCTGTTGGGTTCCTGGAAGGACCTGCTTCCTTGTTCATGTAGAGTATCCTCTCAGTGTGTCCACACGTGGCAAAGAAAACACCAGCTCTGGTCTCTGCCTTTAAGGGCTCTGGTTCTAGCATGAGCCCCAACCCTCAAACCCCATTGGATGTCCTCATCCAACCTTAGGCCTCCCTCAGGCCCCACCTCCTAATGCCATCACCTCGATGTGAGAATTTTACAGGGGTACAGTCAGTCAGTCCATCAACAATAACCATTTTGATTTAGGGATCACAGTACAGAAAGGGTATGTACCTGTCCTGTGACACAGGGAGGAATGGGGAGGCAGAGGCAGGCGAGGTGGCAGACCTGGGGGACACGGGAGTCGGGGGCATGGTCCTTCGGTCCTTCTATGAGATTGGCTGTAAATCATTGTTTGGATATTGTAGGGTAGTTTATTTAGTTAGGAAAGTGGAGATTTTTGTACTATATGCTTATATTTAGAACATCAAAATGGCTTAACCTCTGGCCCCCAAAGCATCCTGCTTGGGACCTCAGGATTTTTCTTTCAAGTATTGTCTACCAGGACTTGCATTTGGAATTTGTCATCACCCTTGGACAGAAACTAAGTCAGATTCACTGCTACTGCCACCACCAAATACTTGCATCTGGCCAGAGGGTGCCCTGCAGACTCCTGTCCTCATGGGAAGGAACAGGAGTTAGATGTGCTGTGATAAAGGTTTCTGGGGCCCAGATCCTGACCCAGTGCCCTGTGGCCTCCAGGGAAGTAGCTGTGGTTGCCATGGTTCCCAGAATCCTGAGAACCAGCCACAAGAATGCATTTGGCCATGGTCCTGCCACTGGGTCCTGCTGTAGCCTGTATTCTTCTGCAGTGACAGTCAGGGGCTGCGGAGAGAGTTGTTGGCAACTGTGAGTGGAGTCTGTGTGTGGAATGTTTTTGGACATAACTCTTGTATGTGACATAGTGAACCAAACAGTGTGTACCCCAGACAGTCATACCAAGTGAGCAGTGAGAGGTGACTGGACTCTCCACATTCACCTGAATTTAAGGCCCATGTGCTGTTCCTGGTTTGTCCTGTGAATGATCTGACTTCTGTCCATGGTGGCAAAGGTAGGATGTGCCCAGCCTCTGTGCAGATCTGCTGGCGGCACCCCATCCCCCAATGTCTCTCCCAGGCAGAGCCACAGGCAGGGCTGCCTGCATGACCCCCCTTCCCCTCTCTCCTTTCTCCTCTCTCCTCTCTCTCTTCCCCTCAGCCACACTGGGCAGGCAGCCAGTTCTGGTTAGGGAAACACTCTGATTACTCTGCCTGGGTGTGTGGTGTTCCTCAGGCCAGTGCAGAACACCATGCAGTCTTGTTTCTTTTCCTTAATACGTGGCTCCTCCTCCCCAGTGTTGTCCTCCCTATTCAGCCCCTCTTCACTGTTTGTAGTTGACCAAACACTGACTTGCCCCAGCCTCCCCTACTGAGCCAGACCCTCAGTACCAACAGATTTATGTAGGACTGTGGACCGTTTTCCCAAAACCTGCCCACCTCATCCTTCCCCCTTCCTGGCCTCAGGGCAGTATTCTGCATCTCCTGACAGTGTTAGTCTGACTCTAACAGTGTGCCCTGAATACTTAACTTTGTTAGCCTTCTAAGGTTTGACTGGATCGTGAAGATTAATCCACTGATGGAGCCATAATTTGATGGTATTGATGTGGTAGACTAGCAGATGGGATCTAGTTAGAGAAAGTGTGTCCCTGGGGCACTGCCCAGAAAGGACACGCCCCACTTTGTTCCCCTCCCCTCTCTCACCCCCTAGACTTCTGGCTATCAGGAGATTTGGTCACAGATGAAGGGGGTTGTCTTGGGTACAGTCTGTGTGTCTGTCTGCAGTGGGGACAGTCCTTGATCTAGTTCTGAGCAGGCCACGTGCTTGCTTGGCATGGAATAGACAGGTTCATTGGTCCAGAGTGGACTGGAAAGCCCGTGGTTGGACTGCACTCAGCATCGCGAGCCATGTTTAAAAAGCTCGCAGTCTGTTAGCTTTGCACATCACTTTCATCTTTTAGTGTTCTAGCTGGAATGTGGTGCCATCCCATGGCCTGGTCTTTTGGGGAGGTTAACTTGGAGCAGAGCTCTGCCACATCAGGAAGCAAGTTCTGTCTATTCTGTCCGATAGTGGCTCCTAGCATCCCAGCATGGTGCTGTGTGGGGTTACTCTGATTGCCACAGAATGCTATAGTTTAGAGAGAATAAGACCAAGATTCATTTCTTGGCTTTGTTCAGTCATCAGCTCAGGCCAATGTTTGGTAGCAGCAACCTAAACATCTGGGTTAGGTTATACTGCGGTAAGTGTGTAAGCAGGTGTGTGTGGCGGTGGCATGGAAATGTGCCCTCTCGTGTTGCTTCTGGATTTAAACTTCAAGTCAGCCCTACAGATAAAGAAATATTGAGCCATAAACAACAGAACTTGAAAATGAAATTATTCCAGAAGTCACATCTTTTAGCCAAGCTGTCGAACTTGGTCAGAGCACTCTCTCCAGAAGTCCCAAGGCCATCCCATGGAACATAAGAATCTGTTCCTAGCACTTGAGTCTTTTTCTTCCTCTGGAATTCAGTTCTGAGACCATTTAGCACAGGTTCCGTCCAACCACACCAAGCACATGCACATGGTGGTCTAGCAGACTTAGCTTGGGAACCTGGGTACCTTTGTTAGAGCAGGCACTGGACTCTGGAGAACAGAGGACCGTGACTTCTAGCTGCAGGTGGAAAGGCCCCTGACCTCCCCCAGGTTCTGAGCAGCTTCTGTGTCACCATACCACACAGATGTTTCCTGCCTTGTTTAATCAAAACAGACAGTACAGGGATAACAAAGTGCTGGGTCAAATTTAGTCCCTTTTGTGCCCCTGCTGAGCAGATGCAGCCTCCAGAGGTAGTTTTGACCAAATTAAATGACAAAATTTCCACTAAATAATCAGTGTGCTTCTTAAAAGTGGCCAAGACCTCATCATAAGGGACATAAACAGGACTCCTTGTGTGTGTGAATTAGAACCCAACACAGTCATACACAGTAGACACTTGGGCCTTATGCCTCTCCGGCCTGCCTAAGAGTGACCTTAACAGCAGAAGAGGCAAGCCCTTGAGGACAGAGCATTTGAAATCAGCCAGTTTCTGGTTTTTATTTTATTTCTGAATGCTTCCAAACCAAACAAAAGAAATAACAGCGTCTGTGGGCTGACCTGCTTTTGTCCTTCCCTTGTCACTAAATATTTTTATTATTGTTATTATTAAGAACATAATTTCCAAGCTGGGAATGGTGGTCCATGCCTTTAATCCCAGCACTGGAGAGGCAGAGGCAGGCAGATCTCTATGAGATTGAGGCTAGCCTGATCTAGTCTACTAGTCCACATAGTGAGTTCCAGCCAGCTGAGACTACAGGGAGACCCTGTGTCAAAAACAAAACAATTCTCCACCCCAACATCTTCCCTTTGGACCAGCATTTTGGGGCCCACAGGACGCCAGCTGGGAAGCCTTGCTGCCTTGCACCTAAGCAGCTGTGATGCTCCCAGCATCCGTGCCGGGTTTCTGTCTCCCACTTTCCTCTCCACGTGCTGACTGCTCCCCCTCCAGAATGTAGGTGTCTGCTCTAACCCTGAGCTGTGTTCTGTGCAACCTCCTTGGACAGAACCTTTTCTGGAGGGAGGAGTTTCTTTGCAAAGGCAGTAGGAACACTTCTCAGATCTTACACATTTAAGATAATGTAGGTGTAAAAGTGAAATCCTCCCACCACACACACATTCTCATTCTCTCTCTCTCTCTCTCTCTCTCTCTCTCTCTCTCTTTCTCTTTCTCTCTCTCTCGATGTGGGAGATTCTGAAGGAGAATGAAGGCCACAAAATGTGTTTCTGAATGAAAATAACTTGTGAATTTTCTCCCTCATGTCTTGATGGTAAATCATTTTTATGTCTTTAGGAGCTGCTGAATAAAATGACATTACAAGGTAAAAAGCCCTATCTATGCATTAGTTATCTTTGAAGTGATGTTATTTATAGAATAGAAGTATTTGTATACTTTAAAAGCCTAAACCAAAACTTTAAAAATTATGAATTCAGAAATTTTTTTCTTTGTAGAAAAATTGAAGGAAAGTCAGTTTCTCAAACCAAACCCAAACAAACCCAAACCATTTTAGAATGTCAGATTAAAACAACCACAAAAATACATGATTGTGCAGCTTCGCTTACATGCAGCAGTCAGCTGGCAGCCCGGGGTGCAGGCAGGTCCTGTAGGAGGCTCCTCTGAGCAGCGGCCTTGGTGAGGCCTTGGTCAGGTGGGTATTCCTAGTGCAGGCAGGTTCAATTGCTTCTCATCATTTTGTGTTTTAAAAAGGAAGTTTGAATAAATTGAGGAATTTTCTCAAACTCAACTGGAACTTTCCACTCCACTGCCCATTTCCCTGTCTCCCCGTGTGGGGATGGGCTGCAGAACTGGCCCCTATGAAGTCAGGATGACCCACCACCCTGTGCTGGCATGCTGGCACAGCAGGAGACAGGAATGCCTGTGAATCATGGCAGTAGCCTCTGAACCCTTCTGCGCTCCTCAGCAGCGTTTGAAAGCAGAAGCACCTCTCAGCATATAGGACAGGGCTGTGGATTAACCACCTGTGATGATCCATGCCATTCTAGATAGAGAAACGTTCACAATTGCCAGGATATAAATACCATTAGCTTTATAAAACTAGCATGGATTAGTGAAAAATGCTTTTGATTCTGTTTGACATTTATTATTATTATGTGTATGAATGTATTGAGTGCATATATGTAAGTGCACTTCTGTTGTGCAGTGGCCACAGAAGTCAGAAGAGCGTGTCAGATCCCCTGGAACTGGAGTTACAGATGGTTGTTAGCCACCATGGAGGTGCTGGGAATCAAACCCAGGTCCTCTGCAAGAGCAGTCTGTGCTCTTAACCTTGGAGCCATCTCTCCAGCCCCGAGCTATTTTGATGTCTGAGCATTTTGTAAAAGTGGCTTCTGAAGAAGCGAGTCCACTTTGGCCCTAGTACTGGATCATTTATTCCCTCTTTAAGATGAACTCTATGTGAAAAGCATATATATATTGAAAGTAACCTTCATGTCTACAGAAAACAAAAATCAGATGCGCTGTGTGTGAGTAAGCTCGGGCCTTTGAATAAGTTGGCTTTGGGACCTAGGGCCGGGCAGTTTTCAGCCTCCTTCTAAGGCACTTTGAAGCCACCTGTGGTAGAGTTCCCTGCAGGCTCCCTGTTTCTCTGGAGCTTGAGGGACACTGCCAATCCCTGAGGCAACATCTCAGCCACCCCCTACCCCCTCCTCGCCTGGTCAGATCCCTGGCTAGAGAGGAGATTCAAAAGAGCAGCCCAGGGCCCCAGCGATCTTTCTGACTCCACAGTGCCACACCATGCCCCCCGCCCCCACTGCACTGTGTCTGTGGGGTGGGGCGGGGTGCCCTGCAGGGACACTGGATGGAATCCTCCTGACAGCATTGCTTGTCTCTACTGTTCAGCCCAGAGCTGGGGTCCTCAGAAGTCTGTCCTCGTGTGTGTGTGTGTGTGTGTGTGTGTGGTGGGTGGCTACACTCTGTAGAAGCAGTTGATTTGGGTTAAATAGTTAACCTCTAGGGTTTTGATTTGCTTTTTGTTGCTGTGAGAAACATCACAGCCAAAAGCAAGTTGAGGGGGAAGGGTTCCTTTCACCGTAAAAGTCCCAGGCCACAGTGCATCCCTGAGGGGAGTCGGGGCAGGAACTCCAGGCTGCCACTGAAGCAGTGACCAGGAAGGAGTGCTGCACACTGCTACTTTGCCACCAAGCCCACCTGCCTAGGGGTAGCACTGCCCACATGGGTCGGGCCTCCATCAGTTGACAATTAAGGAATTTCACTGATGCGGCCACAGGGTACTCTGATGGAAGTTTCTCAGTTGACTCTAGTCTGTGTCAAGTAGACGGACCCTAACCTGCACACCTGCCACATGCTTGTTGCTGTCCAGCAAAAGGGCAGTGACGGGGCACCCTGGGGCTTTGTCTTTCTTCTGGTAGAGGAAGGCTCAGGACACAGGTGGGAACAGCCTTGTGGCTTTTCCTGCCACAAGGCATAGTGTTGTTGTGGGAGACTGGCCTTGATGTCTGGAGCCTTTCAGATAGCACACCCCTTCCCTGACATTAACCCATTGCTGCTGCCTGAGTCAGCTGCCGGGGCCGCTTCTCCTTCTCACCCAGGACACCAGCGTCTGTCTGTCACAAGCCTGCTCGTCTGCCATGGTTTATTAATGGTTGGCACCAGCCTGGGTGTTGTCGTGGCCCTACCAGTCCCTCGTCTGCAAGGTATCCCCAAAGTGACAGGTAAGTGGGCACCATTGCCTGCTCCTTGGAGGGACTCAACGTCTTGCTGTGCTGGGGTTTAATTTACTGGAGGGACTTTGTCATGTTGATGGTCCCAGGAGAATCAGCCCTGAGCACACCTTTCATGGTGCCTGTTAACTCCTGTCAGAACACAGAGTTTTGCTACGTGGAAAATGGATCCATTCTTACTGGCTGTAGAGAAGGAAGCCAGGTTGTTCGTGCTCCCTGGAGATTTGCTTCTGGTTAGCAGTTCCCACTGGGGGGCTGCTCTCCTCTCAGTCCCAGGGTTCCCTCTCAGAATACTGCTCGGGAAAGTCCTAGGCAGGAGGAAGACACAATGGAAAGATGATAGCATGATATTTAGATTTTAGTAACACAGAACAAAGATGACTGACTGTTCAAGTGAGAGAGAGAAGAGATACAAAGATGACTGACTGTTCAAGTGAGAGAGAGAAGAGATGTTTAGAAACTGGTTGCTTTGTCCTTGTTTGAGGAGAATGGTCAACAGAAGCACCTTGGCTGAGGGCTGTGACAGGCCCAGAGAGGGCTGATGTCTCAGGTGAACCCAAGGTCTTGTCTTTTTGCTGGTTATACCATCTGGGACCGTAGAGGAGGACTTGGGAGGAAGCAGCAGCATGTTAGCAAGAAATAGCGTTCCGTGGTTCCCTCCTATTTTTGCCTAGGAAATGCCAGTCCGCCCCCAACTGCCTCTTCTCTCCCACGTCTTCTGGCCCCATGGAAGGGGCTGTGGTATAGTATAAATGTACTTGTAAGTTTTAGTGTCTCCTGCCTGGTGGGATTAAAGATGCCTAGTCCATTCATACCTTTCGCTCGCTCCCTCCCTCCCTCCCTCCCTCCCTCCCTCCCTCCCTCCCTCCTTCTGTGCTGAGGATTGCATCCAGGGTCTCACTCACTCTTGGCATACATACCACTGAGCCCAGTTTTTAACTTCTGTTTTTATGATCTATATACAGCAGATTCCAAAAGTTTTAAGTACCACTCTGAACAGTAATGAGATCACCACCCGGGCCTGCCACCTGGTTGAGGTGGCGCGTCATTTATAGGGCCACACCCCAGGCCCTGGTACTCTCACTCTCTCTACTGCCACACTGATTCTTCTCTGTTTCACTTACCAAGCTGCACCTCAAAGTGTCACATTTCCACTCTGCACTGTCTGCAGAGGCCTCACAGAGCGGGCCTTCCTGGGCGACTGCTCTCTTGGCAGTTTCTGCTCCTTCCTGTCTCGTTCTGATAACTGGACATCTGAGAAGCACCCCAAATCCAGCCATTGCCTGTGAGGTCATGCACCCATCTGCTGCCAGGACCCATCCAGGTGCCCCTGACACCCAAATGAACAAGTCATACCACTTTAGACTGAAAGTCCCAATTTTCATAGAAACTCTAGAATGGATCTTTTTCAAGTCCTAGAAACTTTCTGCACCAAGAACTGACAGGAGCTTTTGTCAGTATAAGCATTGTGTTCTGAACACTGACATTGCAGTCTGGGATTTCTTAATCAAGACTTAGGAAAATTAGAGACATTCTCGTAGAACAAGCAAGGAAGTATTTCATGTAGAGAGACCCAGAATAACTATTTATTTCTCCAGAAGTCCAGTGTGAGTTTTAAAACTGAGCTCTGAGGAGGAAACCCCGATTCTGTTCTTTGGAAAATCTTATTTTTTTTTAATTTTTATTATTTTTATTTTATGTGTATGGGTGTATTGCCTGCATATGTATAAGTGCACTTGTGTCATGGAGATTAGAAAAGGTGTTGGATCCTGTGGAACTGGAATTACAGTTATTAGCCTCCATGTGGGTGCTGGGAATCGAACCCAAGTTCTCTGTAAGAGCAGCCAGTGCTCTTAACTGCTGAGCTCGCTCTCCAACCCCTGGAAAATCATTTTTCAGGTCTTCTTTAGATGACCAAAAGCCATGAAAATACAATGTAGAAGTGTTTTTGTTTTAACCGTCATCTGAGTGTGAGTGCTACTTGTCCAGTGACTGCCTGGGTGGAGTACCAGGGTTAAGTGTGGCTCCTTATGCAGGAGTACATGTTATTAACGACTTTTGTTGGATTTTCCCCTCAGGGAGAGGCATGGTCTCTTACCATGCACATAATGGGCCGGTCAAGTTCATAGTCATGGCCACAGCAGTGCAGAAGAACGACAAGAACAGGGCCAGGGACAGCCCAGCTTCTGGCCCTGAGCCCCAGGATGAAGACCCCAAGGACACGCTGCCCGGTGAAGAGGGCATTTCCTGCCTGGTCCAGAGTGACCCCAACACAGCCGTTTGGTTGGGAGACTCACTGGGATTGACAACTCAGAAGAGTGACCAGTCTTCATCCTCAGGGTCACTGAGCCCATCCCACGGCTCCACCTCCCTAGAGCATACATCTGTGGACAGCAGCCTGTGTGACCTCCTGAAGGATGCTGGCACCTCCCCAAGAAACAGGGCACAGCGCTCTAGGAGAGCCAAAGCCAGCTCAGCACTAGTGGTATGTGGGGGCCAGGGTCACCGGCGTGTGCACCGGAAGACCCGGCAGTCGTCTCAGGAGGACCTGGTCTCATCAGTGATGGTGTGGCAGATTCCACTGTTGGGCACATAGGCCCAAAGCCACCACCTGGCATCAGGGTGGCAAGCCAGGATGGCTCTTAGCTGGGTGCAGGCCGAGTGGCTGAGCTATATCCATAACCACTGGGACCAACTGGAAACAGAGCATGGGGAAGATCTGTGCAATAGTCACATGGCCTGCCTGGGGGCCATCCTTGTTTTCCCACCACACAACCGAGTCTAGACTTGCTAAGGAGGCAGAGGGGGACGCAGCTTCTGAGTCACTGAGTGAAGTTTTCGGATAACACCACAGTCTGCTGCATCTTTCACCCGAAATGCAAAACCCACCATGGCATCAACTTCAGACTGTGTCATCTTCGTAGAGAACTAATGCGGAAAGGTAGCATCCAGTAGTGTAGACAGTCGTTAACAATTCTTAAACCATTCTACTTGACTCAGATTCACTGCTGTTATTTATAATTCTATATTTTTAAATTCCAGAATAAAATTTGTAACATGTTAAAAAGCCAGGTAACACATGCCAGTTCAGTCATGGTGGTTTGTTTGCAAGTGAGCAGGGTTTTCCTAAGTGGACTGATGCATGTACTGTACCCTTTAACAAATAGTGTTTTTATACTGCATTTTTTCTATTAAATTAACAGTTAACACATTAGTCAACGTATTATTTAAAGCATTTCACACATTACCTTTGCTCTGACCAAAATGTTCAGTGTCTATCAGCATTTGGACTTCAGGAACAATGCCACTTGTGCTCGCCTTCTCATGCAAAATAGTATTAATGCCTACAGGGGATGTATGCGGGTGCAGTCACACAGGGATTGTGTGGAAGAGCCTTCTGTGTGATTCTGTGCATCTGCTGACCAAGTGCCATCCACGTTTAACACTCATCCTGAGTGGCTGCAGTGCTGATCAGCCTAGCTGTGTCTGCTGCTGGCATGGAGCAGAGCCCCCACCACCTGCCATGTTTGTGCCCCCCCCCCACAAAAAAAAAGAATTCCTAGAATCACACTAGGCACTTGTAGAGCCAGAGCCTCATGTCAAGGGTTTTGAGTCACCCGTGAACTGCCTGCTCCACCTGTATCCACAGTTCTATAGATGTAACAAGCGCTGAAGCGGGGATGGGGGTGGGGGGGTGGGGAGGTGGGGGTGGGGGTGGAGGTGGGTGACACTCTCCAGAGCAGGCTTTTCAGCACTTTACCAGTGATTAAAAATGCTAACTTTGGACTTAACCAAATAGTTTCTGATTTGCATATATATTCCCAAGCTTTCTTAAACTGTTAGGTGGTATCTTATTTGATAAAATAAAAACTTTTTAAATTTTAGAATGCAGTTTCGCAAGTTGCCTTTTTCCCCATGTAGACAAAGAATGTGACATCTGGAGCATTTCACCTCCCTCTCAGCTTGAGTATCACGGTGGCCAGATACAGGCTGTGTATTGTGTTGGAAGCCAACCCTCAGGTACCTGGGACTCTGGGACTCCTGCGCTTCCAGTTTGCATGGTTCACGGTGTCATGAGTTTCATATAACAAGCCTGTATTATGGATATTTTGTAAGACCAGGGCGAACTAGAGACGTACAGAGCAAGGCCATGGGCCTGGAAGGCAGATGCCTGAAGCTTTTTCCCACTGGATTCAAGATGTGCACAGAGCAACTATCTTGCAGCTCGCTCCCTCCAGCTTCCACTGATGGAGAAACAGGCAGGGTGTGAGTATCCAGCAGGGCAGGGGTGGGACCCTGAGGGACACAGGTGTGTGGGTGTCCACTGAAGGACACGTGGAGTACAGGAGGGCAGCCCACTTAAGGAGAAGCTCGCCCCTGAGCCCTTGGTGGTCATGGCCAGTCTGGGCACAGAGTTCTGAATGCTCTCAGGTCAGGCCGTCCGCTGAGCAGTGCCTCACCCCTGCCTTCCTGTGGGATTGCAGAGCCCAGACCAGAGCCTCCACCTGAGCAGTGCCTCACTCCTGCCTTCCTGTGGGATTGCAGAGCCCAGACCAGAGCCTCCACCTGAGCAGTGCCTCACCCCTGCCTTCCTGTGGGATTGCAGAGCCCAGACCAGAGCCTCCACCCAACACTGGAGGACGCCCCGGTCTCCATCACATGCTCACATGTCCATGGTGGTCATGGACACGGTGATGGGCCTCACAGGTGGTGTCCCCAGCCTCAGGCTACGGTTGTAAGGGCAGTGTCATGGGAGCAGGTGGATACAGCCGTTAGTCAGTATGCTCTGGACTCCGTCCACAAGTGGACTGCCTGCATACAGCAAGCGCCTTGTGTGCCCTTCCCACTGTTGGATTTGCTTTCTGGAAGAAGCTACAGTTTCCCACTAGACCAGGCTGTTGGTATCGTGTTCCCTAGGAAGGTACAGGTGTGTCAATGGCTAGGAGATTTGGGGGGTTCATTTCCTTGACATGCTGTGATATACCTTAGGAGAGGAAGCCTCCTCTGTTGGCCTCTGGAGTCTAGATAGAGCATGTACTGCATCTGATGACACGAGTGCTCTAGTCCATCACAGGGTGGTCTGAGTGAGGCCAAGAACAACAGAGGTGTCTGCAGAGTCATTTGTGGGCAGGTGCAGCACCAGAGCCTCAGCAAGCAGAGTGTTACGGCAAGTGTTACTCTGTTGGAATAGGAGTCCTTGAACTCTGCTCACCCAGGAGGCTCAGGTGCTGCCTCAGCGCTGATGACTGAAACACATCACTCAGTCTCAGAGCTTAAGCTGGAGCCGCAGGACCCAGAAGAGGGAGCCGGCATGGTGGGGTCTAGTGACGATTCTTCCTGGTTTACGGACAGCTGGCTTCTCATATCTTCACGGGGAGGAATGGAAACACAAAATCTGTCTCCTCTCACAGAGGCACAAACACCATCATGAGACACCCTCACCCCACCTCTGTGACCCAGTCCCGGGGCCCCACTCCAGATCCCATCACGACGAGGGAGTAAGGCTTTGACATAAAACATAAGGAAACACACTCAGTCTGAGAGCCACCTGTGCCTCTGTGCTTTCAGCTGCCATCGCCAGCTGTTCTTGGGTCTGCGTATGGATGAAATGGGCACCAGAGCAGGGTGGGTAAGGTGCAGCTGGAACCTGGAGCAGCTTGGAGCATAACCCAGGAATCAGGGTGAGACGGAGGAGCACGTTGTCATGACACCTGTCACGCTGTTACCCTATCCCCTGGACTTTTGCCCACTGCGCACCCTGGTAACACTCCACAGACTAAGATTCACAGACTTGCAGAAGAAAGCCCCAGGGCCACTGCCGCACAGGGATACCATCCCCCCGCAGAGAGCTCCACATGTGCACTGCAACCCATTCCTTGGAAAGCAGTAGCCCACTGTCTTGGCTCTGTGCTGGTGCCTACCAGACTGTCCCTCATCAGGCAAAGTCTGAGGCCACTGAGGGACAGAATGACCTATTTTGTGGCTTCTGGCCAGAGAGAGCCTCCACAGTGGTGCTGGGCACTCAGCCACAGTACTGAGGATTTGTGCAGTCCTGTTTTAGCTTCACCAGTTCTGCCACTGAGGGTGACCTTGCCAGGGCAGGGCTCAAAATGGTAACACTTCTAGGAGATGAGCTAGGTGCTATGTGACTTGGTCACATTGGGCCTTTTGTCCCTGGAGCCTGGGGTGGGTTGTTCACATCAGAAAAACCTGAATGTGGATTCCTTTCCTTCTATCTTTCAGCTGAGGCCTGCCACTCAATGTAGTATGTCCCGAGCATTGTCTCAAGCCGTGGGATCATCTCATGAAAGAAATGGAACAAGGGTTGATGACCACAGTATTTATTGGTGTCCCAGGAGAGCCATGGAGTCCAGCTGGAGCCTTGACATGTCCACTAGACCTAGCTCAAAGCATCCTCTATGATGGATATATATCAGGTCTATCAAGTCCGTCCCCTAGGACATGCCCTGGGGACTGAGGAGAAAGACAGGCATGGCTCCTGCCTGTCCACCCCATCTTCAGCCTTGCATTTATACAAGCTTCAGGCTCTGCTTCCCAAAGCAAAGTCTCCCCTGGAGACAGAGAAAGAGAAGCAATGTCAGCTCTGGTCCAGGGCTCCACAGTTCTCTCTTCCAAGGACCACCTCCCCTTCTGGTCCTCTGCCCTTCCACCACACACGTTTATATGCATACACATGTAAATGGGTTTGCACACTCGTTCATGCATACATGTGTATGTGTGCACCCATACTTGATCCTTCTCTTTACTGCTGCTTTCTATGAGGGGCTGTTTGGACAATGTTTACTGGAGTGGAAATAGCAGAGGCAGCTGACGGCCACTCTGGGCCTGAGGCCAGTGCTCCCCATGATGCTGGGAGAGAATTAACCCTTTCTTGGCAAGCAGGTTTGGAAAGCCTGAGCATCTGAGGGCTTCTGTCAATATGGGTCACCCGTGTTTTCCTGTAGACGTGTGCATTTTGTCTATATAACCAAGCCAGGACACCCCACCTACCCCATGAGTGCCCTAGAAGGCTCCATGTGGTTCTAAAGGAATTCCACATGAATGATGCAGTTGTAACATTTCCACCGCAGGTGGAGACCCATGGCTCTGGGAGTTTGGGAGTCTGGCCAAAGGTGACTGGCCAGGGAGCATAGAAGCTGTTCCCCTCTTCTGGTTCCTCCTCAACCCAGGCTGGCTGAGCCATGTGGCCACTACTGCCAAGATCATCAGGATCCTGAGATGGCCGTCAATGAGACAGGAGTGGACACCCTCTTACCAACTCTTCTCTGGTCAGAATGAGAGAATGGGAATTGCAAGAATGGGAGTCGAGATGCTGTCAGAGCGCTGAGCTTGGCATACTGCCCCTTGCTCTTTTGGTGCCTGGACAGGCCACAAAGCAAGCAAAAGGCTTCTGAAGCAACAGCCAAACAGACCCACCCAGAGTCAGGGACACTGTGTTGTCCAGGCACGTTTCACTGAGGCTCTGTACTGCTTTAAGGAAACGAGTCTTTAAATCTCAACTGCCTTTGTAAAATCTGGGAGTTCTGAAGATTCTGGTTCAACAGGTCATGCAGAGGGGAACCCAGCCTTGGCCCTTCAAGAAGAGCAGAGGGTGAGACTCAAATAATCCAGGAAGAAGCCTAGAACTGGGTGCTAGTGAGTGATGTCTGAAGCCCCTAGCTGGGTGCAGGCCCTGGCTGTCACTGCTGGCTTGGCCCTAGCCTGTCCAATCCCAACAGGTCTAGACATAGCACTAGGGAGACCCAGGAAAGGAAGGAGAGGGATCCTTGGAGACATCCAGAGCCATCTCTTCCACCAGTGATGGGCTCCAGAGAATATGGCACCTGGCATCCGTCAAGGAGAGACACAAGAGAAAAATGTGTTGTTTTCTACTGCTACTAGAAATAATTGGCTTTTTTTGTTGTTGACACAGGATTCTTGTTCTGTGCCTGGATCTGTGGGTCTCACCAGATATAACTCCCACTCCCGATTGCCCTAAGGCAGCTGGTGATGCAAGAGATCAGTTGGCCATCACTATTTGGAGGAGAGGATGGTGCAGGGAGGTGTCTTGCAGAAATTCGTGGGGGTTGAGGGAGATGCACACACATCCTGAGGCTGGGGTGGCCACAAAGCCTGCAGGGGCAAAGGTGGAAACTAGGTCAGGAAGTTCAGGAATGGGTAGGGGTGGGACTGGGGACACTGGTGGGGCTGGGGTGCGATTTCTCTTCCTGTCCAGCACTGTCCAATCGAAAGCCGTTGCTGGATTTCTCCATGCGATTCTGCTGGAGTTCTCACTGTGGCTCCTTCAGACTGCTTTTCTATCATGGGTTTGAAACTTTCTGTGTCAGTCCCCAAAGGGAACGTCCATGCAGACAGGCGAGGGGGAGGGGCTGTGCTCATTGCCTACAGGGTTCTCCTTTGTCCCTCAGCCAGATGGGATGGCAAACCCAGAGCAAAGGGGATTTGGATCCCCACCTCACCCAGGAAGAAGAGGTCCGGAAGGCTGCTGTGAGATATCTTACTCTGTCTTATTTTAAGCAACCTCAACATATGCACATCTAGACTTACACAAACGACAAATTTGGGCTGGATTTTTTTTTTTTTTTTTTTGCATATTCAGTCTCAGTGACTACACAGTTGGATTCCTAGAAGTATAGATTTTTTTCCAGAGAAGGCATCTTGATCCTTTTCTATTGCAACTGAATCCCATAGGCTGGGAAGGTGTGATGAAGAGGGTTTGACTTGGTCTTAATTCCGAAGGCCAAAAGTTCAACAGTGAGCAGATGTAACTGGTGGGGCCTTCCTGCAGAGGACTGTAAAGTCCCGAGACTGGGCATCTGCTTGGGTTGCCCTCTCCTCCCTTATAAAGCCGCAGTCTTATTGGATTCAGGCTACTCATGAAGCCTCATTTAATCCTGACCATTGCCCAAAGGCCCCACTTTAAATATCAAGTTGGGGTTCACAGTGATTAAACCTCAACTTGTGTCTGGATGGGGACTGTCAAACAGCAGCACTGGGATCCCTCACCCGCATGTGTGGATGTCAGGGCCCAAGGAGGCTCCTCAGGGCCACACTCTGAAGAAGGTGAAGTGAGGCTCACTATCCTGTGTGTGAGTAACTGTCCCCGGAGAAGGCACCGCTGGTCATCCTGCTGTCAGAGCCGGTAAAGGGAAACTTGCCCCCACCTACTCCAGGAGGCAGAGAGACTGTGTTTATGTTCTGAAACGGTTCCACTTACTGTTCCAGAACGTAACCCAGAGGTCTGGGGTGGAGGAAGGTCAGGAGAGGCTCTCTGGAGGTGGCAGTAGAGGTGGGGTGAAGTGGAAGCAAAGAAATCTAAAGGAGGGGGGAGAAGTGTTCATCGGGTGGGGGCAGCAGCTGTTCACGGACACCCACAGCTGGGCTGCTGTGCTTAGGCAGGGGGCCAGTATCCCCATGCAGCCTCCTTGGGCCCCCCAGGGCCCTGGGCCCAGAGGGAGCTTTGAGTAGGACTGAGGAAAGTAAAGGCAACTGCTCCAAGGACCTGCAGACACAGGCTGGTATCAGTCCCTGGGTTACATGGGATGGCAAAGCCTGCTAGAGGCTCACTCAGGCAGAAGCCAGACACACCTCTTACCCAAGGACAGAAAGCTAGGACTTCAGGGTAGTTGGGAGACTGCTTCTCAGACCCTCCTTACCAGTCCCCACTGCCCTTCATACTCCCACTCCTCCCCGTGAAGAGCCGGCAGCCTCTGGGGGGGGGGGACAGCAGGGGAGGAGCTGGGGCATGCTGCGCTGGCATAGCAGGGCAGCTTGCCAGGCCTGCCCAGGCTGACCCACTTCCCAGGACACTGGGAACAGAAAGAGGAGTCAGAGAGAGTGCAGAGACCCAATCCCAGCCAGCACCTCTGCCAGCCTAGTGCTGTGGCTTCCTAGAGTCCTGAAAGGTCAGGGTTTTCAGGAGAGGCCAGTCTAGGTGACTCAGTATTTTCTGAAAGTGTTTTTCTGGCACCTTGCAAACCACCACCCTTTAATCCCAGGCAGCAGCCAGGAGGCTAGTCCATCAGTTGTGAACACTTGTATTGTTTCCCAAGTAGTCAAATTTCTGCTTATATTTATGGACACAGTCCAGGCCATCTTTACACATGGGTGCCTGCCCTCTTCCCTTGCTAACTTACCACAATCACTGCCTACTTCAGCCCTAAGGTAATGTTTGGGAAGACAGCATGAAGGAGAAATTCTAGCTGACAGACACTTTTGCAAGCTGTGGCCTTTGGAAAGACGTGGTGAAGCCTAGGAGGGTCATTCCAGAGGGATCTTGGCTCCTGGCCATGTTACACAGTATGATGTAGGTCACCCCACCAGACTAAGGGGTATGACATGCGTCTTCTATGCTGAGAATAATGTGCAGGTTTGTGCACCCAGCTGGCTGGGACCGCTGCCTGTTTAACCTAGTCCTAAAGTGACTGCTTTGCTGTTCACCTGTTGTGTTTGTGTCTTTATTTTTAATTTTTGCTTATTTCTCTCTTTGCAGTGCTAGGGCTAACAGGCCTTGCACATGCTAGGCAAGTGCTCCTCCACAGAGTTACAACCCAGCCCTTATACAATCTTTACTAATATTAATTTTACTGTAAATTGAAAATTACCTGTAATGCATTCGATGTAAAAAAGCATACGGTAAGCTGGTTTATTCCCAAGCAGCTCAAAAATTTCTATTTGCATCACAAGGGCACAAAAACTCTGTCTCAGTGCCCTGGAGCTGCTATGACAAGAGACCAAAGCTAGCATCTGCTACCTCTGCAGGCCCTCAGGGAGGGTGCCTTGGTCTCTGCCAGCTTTCAGTGTTCCATGGCATGGACACCCACCATGCACACTCAAGTGCAGCCTCTGCTCCCTTGGTTTTCCTGTCTTCTGGGCTACCTGTCTGTGCCTGAATCTCTTCTTCCTTTGGTTCATCAGCCATGCTAGCCTGCGGCCCACCCCATGACCTCTCTCTAGCATCATAGTGGCCTCTGTAAGACCCTGTTTCCTAATACAATACATTCTGATGTGAGGGGCATATAGGATCCCCACATCTTTTTTTTTGCAGGACATCATTCAATCCCTAATAATCTTTGAGGCTCCTGGGTATACCATCTGAGGGAGGTATTTCATCTACAGTTGAGAATTTACTATTTCAGGCTATATTAATTAATGGTCACTTGAAAACTCATTTTTCACAGTCTCTTTAGGGTTAGTACTGAGACCAGTATCTTTTTCTATTTTGAATTTTGCATGTTAAACCTTACATGGCACCAAAGCGAATGTTTTTCTTGGTGACTGCAGTGTGGCTTAGAGCAGATTTGTGTGACAACGTGTACCTTGGCTGCCAGGCCTGGCACGGGGCTGAAGCTAGAGCATGCTGGCTCCTGGGGCTCTGCCGTCTGCAAGGCAGGGGATCTCCTCCTCTTCCAGGTTGCCCATCTGGAGCTGTCCTGGCCACTGACCACATACATGGTTTTCATGCCATCTTAGGTCAATCGAAGCACATTAAAAGGCATAGCTCATGGACATATTTAAGTTCTGCTAGGCACAGTGGCTCATGCCTGTAACAAAATTCGGTCAAGATGGAGAAGAAATGGTCATAGAGAAATGACGCACACATACGGTTTTCACTGTGCCCGCAGCCTTCTTTTGTGCTCTAGCATGGGTCTCTGTGCACTTGGAAGGGCAGCATTTCATCAGAAATAAGGATGAGGCTTTGGGTTAGATGAGAACACCTGTGTGAATGTGTGACCACAAACTCCCCAACAATGAGTTTCCTCCACAGTGACAGGAACCACATCAACCTTCTCATATTCTGCAGAATTGTAAATCCAAGCTTCTTAAACTGTGGGTCATGACTCCTTATGATGTCATGTAACTGAATGTGGAGGTCAAAAAAAAATTGGTAACTGTAAAGGAATGTGTAAAATCCCCAGATTCACTCAAAACTAAAAGTGATGAATTCAAGGTGTTTCTGGTATCATTCCGGTCACCTGTTGCATCACAAACTTCACTGCAGCCTTCATTCTGAATACACACGAGCACTTTGCACTCTGTACAGTCAGCTACATAATGAGGCACTTCAGGAGATTTGATGCTAATGTTGTGAACTGCAGTGCTGTTACTTAGGTACAAAGTTTTCTGCTCATATAGAAACATTGTGGTTTAATTACAGGGAACAAAGACATTCAACATTTTCCTTATTGTCATTCCTCATGGGGCAAGTATCAAATTATTACATATCTGGATTGTAGTGTGTAATTGATTTTAAAAATTGCTGCATGAGTCGCCAACTTGAGCTTCATGAAATATCATTTAGTGAATTTGGCTTGGGATTAAGACCAAATTTGTAACAATTTCTGAAATAGACCTATACATACTTCTACCATTTTATAGTATATTTTTATATGAAATAGCACTCCTAGCACTGACAATTATAAAATAAAAATATCAATCAACTCTGAAAAACAATGAAGATGTTCTGTTTCCTACGGTACCAAATACTCAGCCAACGTTTAATTCTTTATGAAAAAATTAACAATCACACCCATCTCATTAGTATGGAATTTTGCTTTCATATTTCACAAATGGTAGACATATGTATACTAAAGAATTGTTTTAAAATAAAGTTCTTTATGATCTATTACCAATGAAGGTTTGATTTATGAATATGAAATCCTACTCACTTCAGATAACTTGCTTTGACTGTATGAACATATTTTGGAAGAATATTTTAAAATAACTTATTAAATTTTATTTCCCTTAAAAATTACTTTCCTAAAAGGTCTGCTAGGATTAACACTAACAAGCTTACTGGCTTATTAAGTTGGTGATTTCAATGTCTACTTGAAAAGAATTTCTCATCTCCCAGGAGCTTGTAGTCTGAAGGCAAGTTCTCCTACACTGTTAGCCCACAGACAGCATGACTGAACATAAGAAGCAGAAGACGTCTGTTCTACACGGTTATCCCTCCTCAGGGCAGTGCTGGACCCAGGCCTGTGTAGAGCTAAAGAATACAGCCTCGATTCAGCACTGTCATATAAGGCATCACCTTAAGCCAGGGCCATCTAAGTTTAAAATACCTGGAAGAACGGGACTGATACCACACATGTGATGTCACACTCCACAGTCACCATTGCCTTGGCATTTCACAAGAGACACAGCACACTGCCTCGGAATACCAGGTTCTCAGGCACTGGCCTGCAGTGTCTGAAGAGAAAGGACCAAAGCAGCACAGTTACAATACTCAAGAAGCTTCAGGAAGAGTTCACATGCAGAATCATCACTGCCGGGAGTGGCCTGGTCAGGGAAGGTTGACTTAAGGGGTCCCATGGGGATAACTTCCATTTTACACAAGATTGGTTGAATTTTAAATGAACCAATAAATACTCTGAAACCAGCACACATCTTCTAATTATTTGTTTTTATGCCAAGAAGATGGAAGTACTTACAGCAATTGGCTCCATTCCTGACAGTCATTGGACTTTAATTGCTTGGGAGCAGGGCAGTACAAGAAGTCCTACAGGCTTAAAATTGCTGGGGGGAGCCTGGAGTGGTGGTATATACCTTTACTCCTAGCATTTGGGAGGCAGAGGTGGGTGGATACCTGTAAGATCAAGATCAGTCTGTTCTACATAAGGAGTTTCAGGCCAGCTGGGGCTACAGCAAGACCCTGACTCATAAATAAATAAATAAATAAATATATAAATAAATAAAGGTTCTAGGTGCTGTCTGTGGTCTGGCATCAGCACACATAAGATGACAGCATGAAGCACATGGCAGATGGCCTCTCCTTCAATCCCTAGGTGGGTGCTGAGATTGAGATGGAGAGGTAGAGAAGCTTGCCTCCCACCAGGAGGTGTGTCAGATTGTGACTATGTTTGGGGTCCCAGCTATGGAGCTCTAATCCTGGAGCTGTTTCTCAGCAAGTTCTTCTGGCTTGAACCCTTGTTGGCAGAAGCCTGAACCCAGAGTATAAACAGATTCCGTTGGCACTGAGTCTGTTGTTGGGATGAAGTGCCCTATGGTGAAGCATCTGATGCTTTCTCAAGCCAACCCTGCTGCTCAGCTCTTTCTGTAGCAGGAAGATTTAACAAAGGTATGTATTATTACTCCTCCTGTCAGGATCACATCCCAGGTCTGTTGCAGGGCCTCACGGGTACAAAGAGAGCTTCCAGTTAATTGCAGGGAACACACCTCTGCAAATTTCACTGACTTTATTAAGACTAGAGTGCATAAACATTTAAGTAGGGAGACATTTGAGGGTACAACCATAACACTCCTCTACTGGGCTCTGGGTGGATGCTTTGAGTTAGTTCATATCACAGATTTTGTCAACTTGCTACAAACCAGACACACCTGAGAAGAGGAAACCCACTGAGAAATTCCCTCCATCATACTGACCAACGCACTTGTCGGTGGGGCATTTTCTTGATTGCTGGTTGATGTGGGATGGCCCAGTCCACTGTGGGTGGTGCCACCAGCCTGGACAGGTGGGCCTGGGCTCTACAAAAAAGGCCAGCTGAGCAAATCAGAGAGCGTTCCTCTATGGTTTCTACTTCCTTAGCTTTCCAGGATGAAGTAAACCCTTGCCTCCCCAAGTTTCTTTTGATCATGATGTCCGCTCCAGCAACAGGAAAGTAAACAGCACTTCATCTGACAGCCTTACTGTCCAGCCTTGTAAGATTCCCCGGGGATAGGGGAACTGTAGATCTCACATGGTCCTGATGTGGGAGCAGGCAGAGGGTGGAGGAGACAGCAAGGACCTGCACCCAGAGCTGCTGGAGGCTGGAGGGATGAGGAAGCTACGGAACAGCCTTCTGCTTTTTCTTGAAAGGGCATTCTCCATCCAAATGTAAATAGGGATGCACTGAAAGACCCCAAGAATCTCTCACATTGAGGGGCTGAGATTAATAATGAAGCTTAATGGAAAATCATCTCAGCCTGAAAGCTGCGTTTCTGCCAGAATCACCTGAGAGCCGGAACTGTAACCCCATCAGTTTGCAGATTTCTGCCTCACTTAACCCACATCCTGGGCTTTGCTTGGCGACTGAATGAGAGGTTTTTAAAGGACGCCCGCAGGGGTGTTAGGTTTGGTGTGGAATTCAGAAGGGCCCACGGTGTAAACTTACTTTGCAAGGCCTATCAAAGTAAGGAATGAATGCCAAGGTCCTCGGCTCATGGGAATCCATCTAGCCATCTGTAATGTGAATAGAGCTATCAAAAGCGGCATTTACTACAGGTCCAGCCTCGACAAGATGCACCCATCTCCGTGGGCTGTGCGGGTTGCAGGGCTGTCAGCTTCAGCATCTCCGGAAGAGGAAGGCCTTGTCTAGACACCAGGAAAAAGACCTGTTGTTCTGCTTCAGTAACCGAACTTTCTTCAAGACTCTATAGTCTACCAGGATGTGGGCAACAGGCTTTTAATCTCTACATACGTCCACACACTCATCTCTTGCACCCATACCGCATTATCTCAAAGCTGTGGACACAGGATACGGTGGGTGGAGGTCCAGCATCCCAGCGCGCCCGTGTGGAGCCCCGGGCGCCGCCGACACCTGTTCCTGGTGCCTTTAGGGTACCTAGGCGGCCCAACAGGTTATGCCTGCGGGGTGCGGAGGGGTGCCGCTGCAGGAGGCGTCGGGCCCGCGGGTAGCGCGGCCTCTCCAGGCCGCCGGCTGCCGGCGCGAGCTGGAGCCTTGGTGCGGGGCCTGGAAAGGGTTAAGCAGGGAGGCGCGGGTACTGAGGAGCAGCCCAGGGCCCTGGGCTCCGGGAGCGGCGCGCGCTCCAGCCTTGGAGGCCCGCTCGGCCACAGTCACAGTCGCCGGATCCGGACCGGGAGGCGGCGCGCTCAGCCCGGAGGTGCACGCGCGCCCGGGCCCGTGGGCGGCCCGGCCCAGCCCCCCGCGCCCTGGAGCGCTCGGCTTCCGCGGAGTGCGCGGCCGCTGCCAGCCCGCCGCGACCAGAAGACCGGCGCGGTGCCCGCGCAGGAGGCGCGGAGGACCCCGGCGCTCGCACAGGTGCGCGGAGGCCCGGGGCCGTGCGCATGCGTGCCTAAGACCCCCGGCCAGGCGCGAACCCGGCCCAGGTGGGCGCGGAGGCGGTGGGAGAACAGCCAGCGGCGAGGTAGGGGCCCTGACGCGGCGGTGGGAAGCGGGGAGGATGGAAGGGCTCCGGGGTCGGAGATGGGGGCGATGCCCCGGAGTGTTGGGCGCGGCGGGGCTGCTAGGGACGGTGTGGACAGGCGCGGGATGCTGGCGGGCTGGGCCCATCCTCGGAATGCATCTGACGGGACACGGGAGCACGCAAGGCCTTTGGGCATAGTGAGTCGTCCCCGGAACCCTCCGGGAGTGGATTCTACCGCTCCCTCCTCCCAGAGCACCGCCGCCAAGTCTTTTGCGGTGGGCCCAGGGACACAGTGTCAGCTCGAGGTCTGGGCACGGTTTGGCGCTCCAGCGCCAGGGTCCCCACGGTATTTCCTGCCGTCGCGCGTGGTCTTGGGGTGTGTGGGCCACCGCACAACTGCTCCTTACATTCCCGGAGCCTTGCTTGGGCTCCTGGAGCCAGAGTCGGGGATGCTGGATGGCCTGCCCTGGTACGTGCCTGACATCACGGTGGGGAGGGGATGACAGGAGCAAAGCGCGCTGCATTTAAAGGAGGGCTGAGTGAGTGAGGCTGCTGCCTTCCTGGGGAGGACTCCTGGGGAGGGGCCGGAAGGAGCCTTCCTGGCACTCGGGCTACTGCACTGACAGGTCTTGCAGGCTCCTCCCCTTTGGCCCGTAGCACCTGTAGCCTTACTCTGGAGGGTTTCCATCCTGCCGCTACTTAGCTTCCTAAAGAACCACATTTTCGCCCTGCTGTGTCTATTCCAGGGATTGGAAAAGCATAGCATCCTCGCAAACAGCTTTACTTCCACTCAGCCCACTCAGCGTCTTATCTTGAAGTTCCCAGAGCTCCTCATCACTCAGTGAAGAGTTCTTGCTTCCCCGTGGGTTCCCAGCACCCCTCCACTTTCCACTGAATCACAGTTACTCAGTCTCTAATTAGGAACTCAGTGGCTGTCAATGGCGCTCTTAAGCCTCTCATCCTGTACTTTTCCTATAATTAGACCCTCCTCTTCGTGCCCTGCCAGGCAGAAGGGAGCTTTCGCCTGTGCCCAAGTTGCTGAGGGAAACCGGTGTCCCTGCATACTGGGTGCTTCTCATGCCTTGTTTCTTCTAGTGTAGCTAAGCAAAAGATCCCAAGAATTAAAAGTCGTCAGAACTTTCATGTCAGCCACGAGACATGACTCATCATATCATTAGAAAGGTACAGAAGGGAAATAGTTAAAATTTTGGTCTACAGTATATAAGGCCGTCTCTGGCTTAGGAAGAGAAAGAAAGAAATTCTATAAGACTCTTAGACCACCTTCCCAGCAACACCATCCTGGGGTCCACTTTGGGTGGGGAGGATGGAAGGTTCTAGATATGTGATTAGAGATCATGTCACAGCACAGTGTTGGTTCCAGCAGCTGGTTGCCTCTGATGGGGTTCTGTATGTTCCAGTACGAGTCATGCCATGGACAAGGAAGCTGAAGGTGTCTCTCTCCTAATAGTATGCTTTCCAAGCCGTTGCTGGACTCCGGAACACAGAGGTTCTCCCTCTGCCAGCCCTTCATCCAGGCTCATATTTCAGTTGTTTCCTAAACACCAACAGCATAGCTTACTGCATAATAACAGCTTGGTGCAGGTCTGGATCCACTTAGGCAGCTGCAGTGATGCCTCCGGGCTGACCTGTGTCTAGCCTGTGGTCTGGACAGACAGACTGTGTCAGCATGGGTCTGCAGAAATGCATGGAGCAGAGCCGGCTGTCTCCAGTGGAAACCAGCCCAGCCCCTGCAAATTCCTGTCACGTGCTGTAGTGCGGTTGTGTGCTCTTCCCTGGAGGCTGTGGGTTATTTTCTCAGTGGTGGCCTTCATTTTGGCTTTTCTCTTGAAATGATTGTAATTATGTTAGAATGATAGTGTTGATACCGGCATAAGTTTGCAGAATACTTAACAACTTTCAGAGTAAAATTCAAACTTCCAGGAGCTTCCTTTGACAAGCATTCTGGCTCCTGCTGGATACAGTATTGTAATTAAATGCTGCCTTGGGAACTGAAGCACGTGTGTGTGTGTGTGTGTGTGTGTGTGTGTGTGTGTGTCTTCTGGACACTATTCAAAGGACTGAGCATTCTATCCTTTCTTCTATCCATTGGTGTTTGATGATGCCTACTATGAATCTGGCACAGTCCTGGGTGCTGGGGACACAGCACTGAGCAACATAGATCTGACCCCTCACCCTATGCATTTTAGATGCTAACACAGTTGAAGGCTGTTAAACATGTCGGTGTATGTGCAATAGACTAGTGCTTGAAGGGGAGTGCATGATGAAGGCTCTGAGTGTGCCTAGGGGAACAGTGTGGCATGTTGGCAGGGACTTCATGGGCAAAGGTCCTGCAGTATGAAACGGCTCACTAGGGAAGCCAGAGAGGGGCTCTAGAGCCTGTCATGGATGTTCATTTCAGATCAGATAAATTGATGTAGCTTTCCACTTTGGGCAGGTATGGAGTGGCATGTGGCTCAGTTTGACAGAACTGAGACCCTGGGTCAAAGGGGAACCATCAAGTAGGAGGATGTGTGTAAAATGATAAGAAAATGAGAAACCCTGTAAGGAGGTTTGCTGTCATTGTGCTGCTTGGTTAAGAAGTCTTAGGGCCACAGGGGTTTGGTGTCCACTTCTGCTGTATCTGGGACCTTTGATCTACCTTGGCCCCCTCATTTGCTGGTGCTGTTGCCTCTACATGGGACTGTGGATGTTTGCCTACTTTTGGATGGTTTCCATACTTCGGTCAGTCCTTCGGTCAGTCCTCCGGTTGCTTCCCATCATCATGGGATACAACTGGAACTCTTAGTTCTAGCATCAAGACTCCTGTTCAGGTTCATGTGACTGTTGAACAAATCACCACACACTTAGTGGCTTAACAGCATTCACTTTTGCTGGCTAGCATGAAATATCAGGGATGGCATGCCTGCCACTCAGTGCCAGATGTGGTAGCTTGAAGGCAGGCTTGAATCATGCCAGGCTACCATTCACTTCTGCTGTGGCTGGGCAGCTGGTGCCCTTGGGCATCTCTGTATGTCAAGGTTCTCTCTGGCTCAGTAGCATCCCTGCAGCTGGCTGTGGGTATAAGGAACATGTCCTGAGACAGCAGAGCCCATGGAAGCTGGACCACTTTTCCAAAGAAGCCCCGGAGAGTCTTCATTGTCATTTTCATTCCAATCACAACCTGTTGACTGAAAGAAGAGATAGGACCCCAGCACTTCAGGGAGGAGTTCTCTCATCTCAAGTCCCAGGCAGAGTGCTGAATGACACATATCCAAGAGGTGATTGGAAAGTGTCACCAGCCTCTGTGAGCCTTCCAGTTACTAAATTCACCCCATGAGACGAATATCACAATCTCAAAACTTCACCCTTTTGGCGGCAGACTTGATCTCCAGGTTTAGGTCATGTCACTGGGTGAAGGAACTGCCTGGGGCCCTGGTCTTCAATATGACTGACTGGTTCCTCTCCATCTGAAGGCCTGTCCATGAAAGAGGGAGGCTATTTGCGCCACAGGTCCAGGTACCACAGTGGGCAGCACAGGGTCACTGCTGATGCTGGATCTAGCCAGGGTTCCCCAGAGAAGCAGCCATGGGTGTGTGTATGCTTGTGTGTAGAGACTGATGTCTGTGTTAGTTACTTTTCTTGTTGTTGTGATAAAAATACCTGACGAGAAGCAATTTAAGGGAAGCGGGTTTGTTCTGGCTCATGATTTGAGATAGAGCCTATCTTGTCAGGGTAGGGATGGTAACAAGAACATGAAGTGGCTGGACGCATTGTATCCACAGTCACAGTCAGGATGCAGAGGGAGAGATGGTGCTGCCCACATTCGGGTTGGGTCTTCCCTGCGAAGTTAAGCTTCCCTAAAAGCTCCCTCCTGGACACACCCAGAGGTTTGCCTCCTGGGTGATTCTAAATCCACTCAAGTTCACAATGAAGATTAGCCATCACAAAGCCCCAGTTGGTGGGCCAGGTCCTCAGGTAGGAGTCCTAGGCTGTGAGCTTTGGGTGTGCTTGTTGTTCCCATAAGACTTACATTGATGCTTGGTCCCAGGTATGGTTTGAGTGTAATATGTCCCTCTGAAATAAGGCTTAGTCCTTGCTGGCATGCACTGGGCCTTAAGAGATCTTTTGGTCACTGAGGGGTTGACACTGTTCCTGTGTGAGCTCTTGTTCTTGTAGGACTTGGTTCAGCCCCCCCACCCCCACCCCCTGTGTCCTGCCTCTTCTGCAGCAGTGCTTGTCGTTTGCTTCCAACCGTGACTGGAAACAGCATGAGGTGCAGCAGAAGCTGAGCAGACTCTACTGCCATTCCCTTGGGCTTCCCAGTCCCCAGAGCTAAATAACTTTCTACTCTTTATAAACTGCCCAGTCTCAAGTGTTTAGTTACAGTAACAAAAAATGGACTATTATACCAGGAATTGCTGAGGATGCAGCCTCAGTCTGGAG
Organism: Eospalax fontanierii; assembly: GCA_035773235.1. Lineage (NCBI taxonomy): Eukaryota > Metazoa > Chordata > Mammalia > Rodentia > Spalacidae > Eospalax > Eospalax fontanierii. The sequence goes on along the minus strand of CM069542.1, from coordinate 62,119,912 downwards.
GCTGAATTCCTTCTTCCTCAGATACCTCCTTCTTTTTCTCTTAAGCTGTCAATTGACCAGGTAAGCCCCCCCCCGCCTGGAGTGGGGGGGCATCTAGGTAAGGCCCCCCACAGAGTTGGGGGCATCCAGCTTTACCCAATCTGCTGACTTAGTGCTGATCTTGTCTGAAAAATTGTTTCAGGTGACATGCAGACTAGTGTAGTCTGTGTAGTGTGGCCTGAGTGGACATATCAAACTACCCATCACCCACCTGGTGAGGAAGTGCAGATGGAGGGAAGATAGGCCCCTGGTCCACGAAAATCCTGAGATGAGCCAGTGTAGGCTGGCAGCGACTGGATCTCAATGTCTCTAGGTACCTCTCTTCCTTCTCCAAGGCATGTCTGCTGTTTGTAGCCGAGTGATTTCCTTGGCCTGAGTCCTCCTTCAGGGCCCTGAGATCCCAGCAGGCTCTCTCATTTCTCCTGTGTTTATCTATTTTTGTGAGCTGGAGCCGGCCATGTCTCACCCAGTCCAAGCTCTAATCATCTTAAAGCATCCAGAGCTTTCAGATGTACGAGTATTCATTCCATCAGACACATCCCATCTATACAAAGTGCTCTTACCACTTGGGCTTATGTAGAGCTGCTGTGAATAAAAGTTCTTACAATTCCTAAAGGCCCCTGTGTTTACTGAAAAGGAACCACAGAGCTCTAAGGCCTCTCTCCTGTTTTCTGGGGAACAACTCAGAGAGGTTGGCATTATGATAACCACAGAGCAAATCCTATAGTAGACATGTGAAAAAGGCAGGCATTTAGAGGAGAGAAAGAGAGAGAGAGAGAGAGAGAGAGAGAGAGAGAGAGAGAGAGAGAGAGAGAGACCCAGAAAAGAATGAAGGAGAAAGTCTCACCCACCAGGAATGACCTTGTACATAACTGGATTAAAGTCTCCCAGAACATGGAGGAGCTGAGTAGATTTTCCAGACAAGATTCGGCTAATGCTGCCTGTAAGAATCTGACTTCACCTTTAAGAACATACAGTACACGAGGTGAGGGGTTAGAGAGACACCATGTGAAAGGAGCCCACAGGACTGTGTATGGCTGTGCTTCTGAAGGCTAAGTCAGGACCTGCAGAGCCAGGCAATGTGCCCTGTAGGACACAGGGAGCACAGGGTGATAATAATAATAATAATAACCAGCAACAACAGCAATACAGACATCAGTTCATCAATACAGACATCAGTGCATCAATACAGAAATCAATCAGTTCATCAGCAATGCAGTATCAAGTTGCCAGGCTTGTTCTTGGAGCCAGGTATGTTTTGGGAGGACCTGAAATTGGCATGCTGGGGTCCCTCTGGCATAGAGGCTATATGTGCCCAGAGGTAACAGGGACCTACTGGAGACCATTCCTTGCCTTGGCTAACGTCTGTGCCTTCCCTAAGTAGAGGCACACCTGGAACACTGTCTTCTTGAGACTCCTACACTGTGAGCATCCTGCTGCGTCTTTGCTGCTGTTTGATAAAATAGTGATGTTCTTACATCTGAGCAGTGTCCAAAACATGCTCTCAGGCCTACGCATGCCCCTGTACGGAATGAGATGCCCCTTCATTGGAGGGGGCTGGGCTAAGTGTCCAAAGGGAAGGTGCAAGAGCTAGCAGGGCATGGGACTTCCGTGTGGCCCTTGGGCCCCAGGGGAGGTGGTCCTAATGCCAGATTCCCCTGGGAGCTCTGTGCTGAGCTAGCCAGGGCCACTCCTGATCTCACTCTTTACCCCTGTCCTGTGAACTCAGGAAGTTTCCAGCGCCTGCTAAAGAGACAGAGAGAGTGCTAGCACTTTGTCCAGGCCTCACAAGTCACACCAGGTGCTGCAGCCCCACCACTCCCAGCGTGGCCAGGTTGTCTTACTGAGTACTGGTCCATATGGGAAACCCTGGCTGTACTTCAGCCTTAACCTTTAAACTTCCATGTTGGGAAAAAATGGAAGTAGGGTCATGGTGCCGGCAGCTGTTTAGATATCAGTGATGGTGAAAAGGTTGTGGAAATGGATGGCTCCCATCCCACATTGGATCCTGATCGCAGAGTTTCCATCCACAGGTGTCTCCACCTCTCAGGACCATGGAACAGGAGACTCTTCAGACCACAGGTTTTGGTTAAAATGCCCATTCAATGCATAGAACCCTGACCATCTCATCTGCCTTGACATCCAGCTGGCTCGGTGGTAGAGAGCTTCATGTGAGCAAGTTTGGTGCTCTCTAGTCTTCTACCACGCTACCTTCTGCCTGGCATCCAAACAGGAAGTTCAGTTCTGCACACTATCTGAGATGAAAGGGATGATCAGGCTTTCTCCCTGGACCAAAAGCATTTAGACACACTGTTCAGTAATTTCAGAGTCTGAACAGGAAATTCCAGCTCACTACCATCCTGTATTTGAGAACTGAGCTGACAGTTTTCGTGATTCAGGTGCAGTGGGTGAGGAGAGTCGACAAGCTAGAGACTGGACTAGGGCTTCTCCTCTGTGTTTGTACCACCCATATATGTAAACCTGTGTGCTTGCTGGGACTTGTGGTTTGGGACCTGCTTGTGTTTGGGGCAGCTCTGACTCTGCTGTTGCCATGTGATCTTACACAAGTCTTGCTTTTATAAAACCAAGAGCTTAGAGCTTTAGAAATTATATCCTGTGAGCATTTGATTTCCTGTATTCTGGTTTATCTGGAACTGTTAATAACTGCCTAAGTCACACACCTACCTTACTGGAGAGCATGGAAGTGAGCCAAGGCTGTTGCCTGACAACGATTTTACTTATTTTGTCTGTGATTGTGCTTTGTGTGCTTCTGTTTCCTGTAGACCTGTTCAATCAATTGGAAAGTGGGCTCTTTAAGCATACAGAGCCACAGGTTATAAATGACAATATTCTAAACTTAGGAGTAATGTCACAAACGGGGGCACTGAGTCCCCTGGGATTGAACATGTTGCTGACCTCTGCCTTTCACTCCTTCTGAGAAACCCCACAGCCCACAGCCGGAGGAAACACCCTGGCCCTTGCTACACAAGTCCTGATGCAACAGGACTACTTCCTGTGCTTGTTCCTTCTGTAAAGGTGTACCACATTTTTATGCTTAAAAAAGCATTGAAAGGTATTTTCTGCAAACTTTCAAAAATTTAAAATTGGTTATGGGATTTCCATTAACTCATGTAGATCTAGTTCACTTCTTTGAGTCTGGGTCTCCCTGTGTCCTCAGCTGGTCTGGAACTTGCTATGTAGACCAGGCTGGCCTTGAACTCACAGAGATCCACCTGACTCTGCCTCGCAAGTGCTGGGATTAAAGGCATGGGCCACCGTGCCTGGCTAGTTCATTCATTGTAAGGTGAAAAATCTTAGTAGTGCTGAAAAGTAAGGCTAAAAGTTTCTCTTTTTTTCTTGTCTGAAAGGACTGAGCTTTTGTACCTATGCTGGTCACTGTGGTCAGTTCAAATTTAATCTTTCTACATGACGTGTCAGCTTACTCCAAATAGCTGGTCTGTGTTCAGAGATGACCAGGTTGCCTCCCCTTCATTATGCATGGCCTAGCCCAGCACCACAGTGTGAGTTCTTGGCTGAGACCATGGTGGCTGGAGTCTGGCAGGACCAAACTTCTTAACCTTGCCTAGTATGATGAATGAGTCCTGTTAGTTCAAAGGGCTTGCTGACCAAGAACTAGGAATGTCAGTGAGCTCATGTCTTCTCCAACGCCATTTGTGAACTGGTCTCTTTTTTGGAACTATATACTTAGTATGTCTGAGCACAAGGCATTTTCTTGTCTGTTGAATTAAGACAACAGTAACTGCTCTACCAGTCCCAGGGAGTGAAACAGGGGCCACAGCTGGGAGCGCATAAGAGCATGTCCAGTTGGGTGCTGGACGGGGTGAACTCAGAGACCTCAGATGCCTGCCAGCCAGGCCAAGCAGGTTTGGGCCCAATGCAGTCTAAGGGTCTCTCTGGCTTCCCATTGCTTAGATTTTTAACTGTGCAGTGCCTCCCTACCCCCTCAAGTTCTGTGATTGGCATCTCCAAAGGGCCACGGCAGTGTTCACTAGGGGTGATATTCTTCTGCAAGGGGCCAGTGAAGGACATCAAGTAACTATGTAGGCCACCTACTGGAGTGCTTTGGACACAGACTTCCACTGCACTAGCATCAGCTTGCTTTATCTTGAGAACAGAAAGGCAGGGTTTCAGATGACAAGACACCAGCAGATGCTGTGTAACTTACCCAGGGTGATTCTCCTCTGGGAACCTGTGACTTGAAAGCTCATTCTCCCCTTTAAAGGTGCTGTCACTGCCATATTTTCTCAGAGAATGCTGCTGACCTTGGAGTTCCTGTCCACCTCTTCAGGTTAGCTAATCAGGAACTCTACCTTGGCTTAAGCTTTGCTGAAGCAGGAAGTTGGGGATGAGTCCTCCATCCCAAATACTGGCCTCTTCTCCTGTGTGGGGAAGAGTCACCTGTCTCTCAGGTTGGGGCATTTAGAAACAAGAGTGGCAGTTCTTACACACAGGAAACAGATGTCACTTGTCTCTGATTGCCTGTGGCTGGGCAGGGTAAGAGGGACAGGATGGAGGAGGAGCTGGGAAATCTGTAAGAGGTCTTACAGGTGGTAGTGGTCAGAGCAGCAGGGGAGAAGACCAAAGAGAGACTCCTGAGCCACCAAGGTCTGTGTCCTGGGATGGGGCATGGAACTTGATCACCAGTGCAGCCCCAGCTGGTCTGGAACTCACAGAGATCTGCCTGCTTCTGCCTCCTGGCACAAATGCTCTTAATAGAAAAGATTCACAAAGACCATTTGTTCTCCTGGTTCCCTTTGCAGGGCCCAACCCATTCCAGGGATGAATAGGTTATGATGATCTTTCTTTTTCATGGAAAAGACAACACATATCAGTGATGTACATGGGACTAAATGATCCCATTTCAGCACTCACAGGCTGACGCACCCTAGGCCAATAGTGATCGATCGGAGCAGGCCCATGGAGCAAGAGCCTAAGAATTGAGTCTGTTTCACAGAATTGGGGAGGTTCCTACACAGAGTTGCCTGGGCAAAAGCCCTGACATATAAACACCATGTGCCAATGCACGGCCCTTGATAGGGTGCAGATCATCCTCTGAGCCCCTGCAGCAGGGATGGCTTTGGCAGGTGGAGGAAGGGATGCAAGGTGATGGGGAAAACACTGCTCTGTACCTCATCTATTGGCCCAAGGAGCCAGATCACAGTTTATTGGCTCTTGACTGTGAATTCTGCTGTTGCAGTACCAAGGGAGCAGAGCAGTAGCTTTCTCAGGGAGTCTGTGGCCCTGTGGGGGTGGGGGACACAGGTGTGATGTGAGAGACATTGGGGAGATGGCTCAGGTCATTGACCGGCACACTAGATTTCTAAGTCCAGTAACAAATTTAACAAAGGAAGCTGGTGATGACAACCTGGAAAGAAGATTCTCTTTAGCAAGTGGTATAATGAAGCATGGCATTGATTTTGAATAAACTGCTATCTGCATCTAACAGATAGCCTAGTGTCTACACTGGAAAACCACACACAATCATGTTTTTAATTCCGATGCATAGTGAAGTTATAAATAGAAACAATATTAGATATTTATGAGGTTCGAAAGTTCATATTCCTTGGGAGAAAATGCTATGTAAATGATATTTAACTAAAATTAGCTCTTCCTGATGAGAGTTAGGCTCCTACCAACACATTTACCTCCCTTGCTCTGGCATATTCCTTCTAACCATCATACTGTGCCAAGATTATTCAGCCCCTACTCCAGAAGGATTTAGTGAACCTCAAAGAGAGGAGAGTCCTTCTGGAGCTAAGGGCAGGAGGTGGGGGCTTCAGCTATGGTTTCATTTTAAAAAACATTTATTATTTTTGTTTTATGTGTATGATTGTACTGCTTGCATGTATTTAAAAGTGCACTTTTGTCATGCAATACCTACGGAGGCCAGAAGAGGGCATCAGACCCCTGGAACTGGAGTTACAGACAGTTGTTAGCCTCCAAGTAGGTTCTGGGATTTGAACGCAGGTCCTTTTCAAGAGCAGCCAATGCTCTTAACAGCTGAGCCATCTCTCCAGCCCTATAGTTATGGTATCATAAGAGTGTGAAATAGGCAGGAGCCTCTGAGGAGTCCTTGTTCTACAGCCAATCACGAAGCAGGGCAATCCAGAGTTCAATCTATGGTCTTAGCAAAGCCACAGATCTCTCACAGACACCGGCTTCACTTTATCTCCCAAGTGCTGGGACTAAAGGCATGGGACACCATGTCCTTCTCTCTCTTTTATGTACAGAAAGTGTTATTCTCATAATTCTCTCTGCCTAGAATCATAACTTTTAGAGCTGGTGTGGCTTAAAGTTAATGGGAATTTGACTATTTCAGGTATTAAGTTTATAAGTGGATTGTACAATTGATGTTTACTTCCTTGAGCACAGCTGTATACAGAACCTAGAAAAGTAACCCTACCCTCAATCAGATTCAGAAAGCTCAGACCTTCTTTCTTGTGGTCAGGCCCGCCAAAAAGCCCCACCATCTTTGAGGGGGCTGCTGAGTAAAAGTGGGGTGACAGTTCCATCCATTTGAAGGTAAAATCGCAGTAATGGGTGATCCTGGACTAGAAACCCAGTTTTAGCATCAGCTATAAAGGCAAAGGGCCCTTCTGCCTCACCTGCATGCTGAGTGTGATGCCCCCCAACCTCCAACTCTTCTTTGAGGGGCTGGGGAGATGTGAAGGCAGCCACTGCTTCCAGTGAGGGGCATTTCATGGCCGGCAGGATTCTCAGAGATCTCATTACCTGGTCAGCACCAACTTCATAGAGGAGCAGCCCACAAGCCTTGCCAAATCTTGTTGGGGGCATGCACTCCACTGCTGTCTGTCATGTGGAGGTATGAGAGGCCCTGCTTGGGGAGGGGCAGAGTGAGACTACAGATGTGCCAGGCCAGACCACATAACTCCACCAACTCACCCTGCTTCTCTGCAGAAGGGAGCATGGGACAGTGAGGAAACCAGTGGTACACTTATAGAGCCATCCTCCGTGGAAATACTCCCCCAAAAGGCAAAACGGAATCGTGTGCTGGGAGTAAGGACAATACAGTGGTTAAAAATACAGCAGTCAAGCTTCTGGAGGTAACCAAGGTTGCCTTTCCCGACTGAGTGGGAACGAGGGTCAGCTCCATCCCAGAGCCCTAAGAGCAGCAGAGGCAGTGTGGAGACTCATGTTAGTTGTGGCCACAGTAAAATGCTTACTGAACATTCTTTCAGGCTTTAAACTTTCTTTAGGACCTTTAGAGTGCGAGGCCTCTCTCCTGTATCTTCCAGTGCTGGTCAAGCCCGGGAACCAGGCAGTCATGAGACCCCTTCCCAAGTCAGGAGGTTTTCCAAAGTTGAAGTCTGCTGTACTTCACAGAAGCCTGTAAAGAACGGGCCGGCTCTGCTTCTGTCTCACACAGTGAGGTTTCTACATTTCTATACCGGATACACATATGTCCCACTTCTGATCTGACTTTGCCCCTGTGCCTCAGCCAAGAGGAAAAGCCCTGCAGCCCGTGGAGTGCCGGCACACCTATCTCCCCAGTTTGCAGCCGTTTTCACAGCCTTATCATAGTGGGCCAGAGAGTCCTTCCATTCTTCAGACCAATAGCAGGGCAACTGGATGGAGGCTTGGGGTAATCACAGCTGAGTCAACCCAAGAGTTCCATGGCCTCTGGACTGCTCAGTGTCCTCTGACCCACACACCTGGAGAACAGGGCTACAGGTTACTACCAAACTTCCTAAGTGTCACATTTTCCAAGGACCCTACTGAAGTGCCCTGTGCTCAGTGAACACACCCACCAAGTTACAGTGAAGGAGATCTGGCACAGAGGGGACTGAGGTTCTGCTTGGGTGAGTGATAAGCCTTGTCAGTGGCTGTGGGAGCAGGATGCATGGATGGGTGTGCTGGCACTGAGCATTCAATCAGATATCTTCCTCATCTTTGAGAGTAAATGCCGGACAGAAGGAACATAGGAGGGGTTTGTTTAGGCTTGCTGTTCAAGGGGCTGTAGTTCACGATGGTGGAGCATGGTGACCAGGGTTCTACCTGCCCAGGATCTGTCACATCTCAGTAGGTCAGGAAGCTAACAGATGATTGGCAAAGGGTTGGTCCATAATTCTCAAGCTGTAACTACACCTCTTAAATAAACTGCCACATGTATCCCCAGTTAGCTATGGATATGGCCCAATACAAAACTAAACTTAAACCATGAAATTTCTTTTTCAATTAAACATTATTTGTGTATAGCTTGCACATATGTAAGTGTAGCCATGTCAGAAGAAGGGGTTGGATCCTCTGGAACTGGAGTTACAAATGGTTGTTAGCTGCCATGTGGATTCTGGGAATCAAACCCGGGTCCTCTGCAAGAGCAGCCAGTGCACTTAACTGCTGAACCACATCTCTCCAACCCTGTTTTGCAATTTGTTTTGTAACTTGATTGCACGGGTCTTGAATGTGCACCTGGTGGGTGACACAACCTGATGTAGTGTTGAAAGGTTGGCCTCCCCAAACAGCCCTGTATCTGGAGACCAAGTGTTCAAACAATACCTTCAGACCATAAGAATACTTGGGACTAGATAGTGGCAGAGTGCGTAAAGAGTGGTCCATGAGCAGATGTGCAGGGAAGGTACCTGAACATGACTCGTCCATCACCTTGGAGAGGCAAGTGCATTCTCTACATTAATGCCCGACTTAGTCACCTACACTTTTATCTCTTATTATTTAATTTAAAAAAAATGTGTATGAGTGTTTTGCCTGCATCATGCAAGCGCCCTCCTCTGGCCTCCGCAGGTATTGTATGCACTGTTGTTCCCGGACTCTGGAGGAGCAGCCAGTGCTCCTACCCTTTGAGCCATCTCTCCAGCCTGGTCACCTGTATTGTTTAGAAAGCCAGATAACAGCTTGGTTTCATTAACCAGCCCATCAAATCCCCTCCAGCCCTTGCCAGCCCAGGTCTCTTGCAGAGTCCTGCAACACTCCACTTCAGGTGTTTGTCAATTGATCTCTGAGGCACAGACCTGATTCCAGGAATGACCACAGGTGTGGGAGGTGGAGCCCTGGGTCCTTGGCTGAGGAGGATTCCAACTATTTTGCTAATATTGTAACTGAATGAGATAGCTGCCCAGAAAAGCCAAAGTGGACAGTTGATGCATTAATAAATTACCAAGTTCTGTCCCCCTGTCGTGCTCCCCACTCTCCATGTACGTTCTACTAAGCAGAAAACTTGATGTGGATATCGTTTTTGACCTAAGGAACTAGCCCTGTCACTAGGTTTAGTTTACTGCAGTCAAAGCCTTGTTTGGTGACACTACTGCCTGAACTGGGTGTAGTCCTCCAGGCCAGGAGAGAAGCTAAGGGATTCTGTTTCCCCTTCCCCAAACTCTGCAGTGGTGGAGTTGACAACTTAACGGGGGCGGGGGGAGGGGAGGGAGCTGTCAGGGTCTGCTGGCAGCACATCCCTTTGCTCACCAATGAAATTCAAATCTCTCCTCTTTCTTTCCCATGAATAGGAATAAGAACATGGAACAAGGTATGGAAAAGGCTGACATCCCACAAAGGAAGCAGCATGGGCAGGCTCCGGATCACAAGTGAGGAAGGCCTCCCATACACACAGAACTGCCGGCCCTGACACCCACCCTGCGGGGAGTGGTTCCCCAGGTGGATGGCGTGGACACAGAGCTGCCAGCCAGGACACAGGCACATGTCCTCCAGCTGACCTCTGGGCTGTACGGCGAGTCAGAGGGACATTGGTGTTTAAGTCGAGGATCTGGAGATGGCCATAGCCATCTGCAGGATTTGTTGGTCCCGGGAACACAGAAATGTGGTGCAAGATGGCACAGCAGACACACACTGAGGCAAATGAGGGGCACACCCTGGTGGACCAGACACACTTGACCGCAGTTCTGCAGAGAAGGAGCCACACAAACCAGCAACAGCTCTAGAGGTCTGCTGTGCCGCCGCAGCAATACGCGGTGGCATCAGGCCGGTTCGCCTCCACCCCAGCAGATAAGCCAGAGCTGCGGTTTCCGCGTTCAAAAGTTCAGTGTGAGCTAGGCGTGCCCTCCTCGCTGGAGAGGAGAGTGGGAAGGGCGAGAAAGGAGCGGTGAGAGCGGGGAGGGGAAAAAAAGTGGACATATGTGAAACCTGATCCCGTGCCAGGAAAAGGGTGTGCAGCCAGAGACCCCAGGGCGACGAGCGGCCTCCCCAGGCATGTGCGGCCCCTGAGCAGGCAGAGAGCGTGCAAGCCACAGCACACAGCCCATCCATGGAGAACTCGGTGGCGCCCTGTGTCTACCCCGGGGCCGCCGAGCCCGGGGCTCCGGGAGAGGACAGCCTGCCGCTGCCGGCTGCGGAGGAGAGCACCGAGTCCGAGTCCCCAGCGCAGACACCCTGCAGTCTCAGCGCGTCGCTGTGCTTCAGCTCCGAGGACGACTCTCCGCCGCCCTCTCGGGCCTCCGCAGCGGAGAGCGCGGCGGCCTCCCCTCCCTCCCGCCGCGGCGACCCGCGCGTGGTGGAGACGCAGTGGGAAGTCAGCAGCGCCGCGTCCCCGGAGTCCCCGGAAGAGCGCGCGCGCCCGGAAGAGCGCGAGTCCCCGGAGTCGCGCGCGCGCCCCGCAGAGACCCAGCCTCCGGACGAGCTCGGGGAGCCCGCGCCCTGGCCGCCCGGGGTCGGGCCCGCGCACGGGGAGCCAGACCTGGTCCTCGAGGTGTCCGGCCGCCGGCTGCGGGCGCACAAGGCGGTGCTGGCGGCGCGCAGCGACTACTTCCGCGCGCGCGCGTCCCGGGACGTTCTGCGGGTGCAGGGCGTGAGCTTCGCGGCGCTGCAGCTGCTGCTGGCCGACGCGTACAGCGGGTGCATGGCGGGCGTGCGGCCCGACAACGTGGCCGAGGTGGTGGCGGGCGCTCGCCGCCTGCAGCTGCCCGGGGCCGCGCAGCGCGCCACCGACGCCGTGGCGCCGCAGCTGAGCCTGGCCAACTGCTTCGAGGTGCTGAGCGCGGCCAAGCGGCAGCGGCTGAGCGAGCTGCGCGACGCCGCCTACCGCTTCATGAGCGACCACTACCTGGAGGTGCTGCGCGAGCCCGCCGTCTTCGGGCGCCTGTCGGGGGCCGAGCGCGACCTGCTGCTGCGCCGCCGCCTGCGCGCCGGCCGCGCCTGCCTGCTGGCCGCCGCGCTCGGGCCGAGCGGGGAGCGCGCGGGCAGCCGCCCGCAGAGCCCGTCGGGGGACGCGGAGGGGCGCGGGGACGCAGCCGTCTACCGCTGGCACGCGCCGGCCGGCGGGTGGCGCGAGCTGACGCGGCTCCCCGAGGGCGCCCCGGCACGCGGCTGCGGCCTCTGCGTGCTCTTCAACTACCTCTTCGTGGCGGGCGGCGTGGCCCCCGCGGGCCCCGACGGCCGGGCGCGCCCGTCCGACCAGGTGTTCTGCTACAACCCGGCCACCGACCGCTGGAGCACCGTGCGCCCGCTGCGCCAGGCGCGCTCGCAGCTGCAGCTGCTGGCGCTGGATGGTCACCTGTACGCCGTGGGCGGCGAGTGCCTGCTCAGCGTGGAGCGCTACGACCCGCGCGCCGACCGCTGGTCCGCAGTGGCCCCGCTGCCCCGGGGCGCCTTCGCGGTGGCCCACGAGGCCGCCACCTGCAACGGCGAGATCTACGTGTCCGGGGGCTCGCTCTTCTACCGCCTGCTCAAGTACGACCCTCGGCGCGACGAGTGGCAGGAGTGCCCGTGCAGCAGCAGCCGCGAGCGCTCCGCCGACATGGTGGCCCTGAACGGCTTCCTCTACCGCTTCGACCTGGGCGGGGGCCGCGGGGACGCGCAGGCGGCGGGGCCCGGCGGCGGGGTCAGCGTCTTCCGCTACCACTGCCTGGCCAAGCAGTGGAGCCAGTGCGCGGCGCACCTGCGGCCCCCGGGCGTGCCCGCCGGCCTGCAGCCCTTCCGCTGCGCCGCCCTGGACGGCACCATCTACTGCGTGAGCCGCGCGGGGACGTGGCGCTTTGTGCCTCCGCCAGACGCCGAGGCGGGCGGCGACTCGGGACCGGGTGGCGGCTTTGAGCCCGAGCCGTTGGGCTCGCCCCTGGACGTCCGGGGTGTACTCTTCCCCTTCGTGCTCAACCTGCCCGAGAAACCCGACCGTGGGGAGCAGGATGCCGCCTAGGCCGGCCCCGGCTGAGCAGCCCGGCCTTCCAGCCTCTGTGGCCAAAGGAGTGGGCTGGGGGCTAGGGAACCTGAAAAAGGGTAGGTCGGGCTTCTGGGCACGCTGCATCACACTGACGCTGAAGATATTTTTTGCAATGCTGCTTCAAGCTCCGCTTTCCAGTGCTTCACTTTGTTTAGGGGGCTGGGGAAGGGTCTGTGACTTAAGGTGTGGGGTGAGTGCCCATGACAGGATGCCTGAGAGGGAGGAGGTGGAGGCCCCAGTTGGAGTAGCAAGTTGGACACAGGTTAAGAGGATCCTGCCCAGTTCCCTCCGTATCTAGTGACTGCAAGGTTCCCAAGCTTGAGTGGGGCCTTAAAGTAGGCCATTCATCAGTGCAACGGCGGATGCCACGTACAGTGAGACTTTTAACCTCTCCCACCCCCAACTCTGCCACACACGTCGAGGCTAAACTTGTAACTTCTAGGTAAAGATCTTTGTGACCTAAAAAGTTCTTACCATTCAAGTTGATGGGCTCAACTCCTAAAAGTACTTTATGATGTTCTGAAGGTGAAATCTTTGATGACCATCATGGCTTCTAGTTCCAAAGGCCTGGTAAATCTTATGTTTCAAACCGTAGATGTCTGGAGCTGGGGCACACTTTGGCAGCTCTGTTTTCTAGGGAGAGGGTTCCAGTTGATTTTCTGTCTTTGATGAGGAGATGTTAGCAGGTAGGAGGCTGGCCAGCAAAGCTATCTTCTTCTCTGAAGGACCCCGGGACAGCAGGCACCCTGTATCCTGTTTTAGAATGAGCTAAAGGGGATTTTTAAGCCTAAAAGGAGGAAGTTAAAAACATGTTTTGGCAGTTATAAAGGCATGCTTTGAATTTTGCTTGGTTATGTTCTAAGTGTATCTTCCATGACTCTGATGAGAGGTTGACTTTACAGTCATCATTCTAAGTTAGAAAGCATGGGGGGAGGGGCATGATCACAAGGGATACAGCATAACACATAGCACATGTGTGATGGCTGTGGTTTAGCAAGTGACGTTTACCTAATAATAAGTCCCAAAATACCCTGATGGAACTGAAAGGAGACTCATGGCCTTAGATGGGTTGTGAGGACCAAAAGCAAGTCAGTTTGTTTCTCCTCATGTGTTAGGATGTTTGACATTCCAGGTATGTACAGACAGGGCTTCTCGCTTAGTAGAAAGGATGGACTGTGTGCTCACAAAATGCATGCTTACAAGCTGATTCCGATTCCAAATCCAACCTGTTGCTTTATTGTAACAGGAAGAGTTCACATTGGAAGTTACCTGAACACCGTTAGAGGAAGTCCTGCACACACAACTAACACTGCTTGCTAATTCGGGGATAGGGAGCGTCATCTCTGTAAAAATTAGGGAGTAGCTGGGAAATAGGTTAAGTTTTCTAGAGTCTGTGGTTCTGAACGGTCTCAGTGAAGTGTGTTTAGAAATGGCCAGCTTGGATTTTCTGCATGACCGAGGGGGATGGAATTTATGGTGGTTTCTTTTTTGATGTGATTTGGGGGCTTCGTGCTTGCTTGAGATTACTCATAGACCAAGAGGATGTCGTGGCAGCTTGATTAATCACCCTAGGAAGAGAAACAGACTTCATAGCACCTGTCTTTGTTGGTCTTTTGTGGAGTGTCCTGGAGAAATGGCAGCTACAAGCAAAGGAAACAGTGTTCTTTTAAAGAAATGCACATTTTATGTGGTGACACATTTTTCTCTAGAATTTTATTACTGCTATCATTTTTATGTGAAATGGGACCATATTCCCATCCCTTAAGTATCAGACTTATAAAGTACTGTCACAGATTTTTGCCTGTCACTCTCCTGAAATTCACTGTTGAAATTGGGCCCCTGGAGTGACATGTCCCCACCAGAGGGCAGATGAACTGGGTGTTGGGTGTTGGCAGAAACATGGTAACAGGCCCTGCTGTGGCTTCTGTGTATATCAACACTTTCTGTAATGAAATAGTGTCTGTACTGCACCCTGTGTGATCAGTACTCTGTCTTGTCATATGGAATATACAGAAACCCAAAGAACAAGCCAGAGGATGAATACATTAACTCATAAGTCATTAAAAGAGTGTTAATTCATGAATCATTAATGGATGTGTGGGCAATCTATTTTGAGAATATATAAATTATGAGCCCTATTTCCAACCAGTAATACCACACGAAAACAGATTCTAGAGACTCTGGCATGTCTCAGCACCATGAATTTCATACTTGGGATCTGTCCCTGCACTGTGGAGCAAGAGTTAACTAACCATCTGTATTCTTTGTTTCTTTTCCTATTGCTGTGTGGGATAGAATACTCTGAGACCCCAGAGGGTTTCTTCTGGCTCATAGTTCAGGTAACAATCTGTGCAAGTCAACAGCAGCAAGAGCTTGAGAAAGCAGGTCACATTGTATCTCAGTGAAGAGGCAGAGACCAGGGAATGCTGCTCTGTTCCCTTTCCTCTCTTCCACCCTTCCAGGACTCTGTCAAGGTGTGTGACCCACAGCAAGTGGCACATCTTTTTCAGTGAATGCAATCTCAGCAGTCTTTAACAGGCATGCTCAGAGGCCCATCTTGACTCTGATTCTAGGCCCTGTCAGTTAACACTAGCCTTCACACCCTCCCAGAAACAGAAGTCAAGTCTCAAGCATATTGTGGTAGTGGGGAGCACAGGCATCCCTGTGTGTGATGCTAACCGAGGCCCCTTCATTCTCAACATGCTCTTCTAAGTCTGCATCTCCACCTAGGAGGATGGGTGGTGCAAGCACAAGCCTGACCATCAGTTAAAAGTCACATGAGGCCAATGTCCTCGTGACACCCGCAATTCTCAGGAAATTAGCCCTTGTATATTCACACCCCACATACTTGGAAGAAGAGAGCTGTCTTAGGGGAAAATGATATACACAAAAGCTTGACCTTTAGTTGACAGCAATTACGTTTGTATAGTCAGTCAAGGTTCACTTGGAATCCAAGGCAACAAGCTAAATGCTTCTTTATTTTCTTTCTGTGTTGTACTTGGGCATGGGACAAGCCCCACCTCTAGTGCTGACTCTCAGCAGTTTCATGAACTTGGAACACGGTGACTGTCTGGGGGAATAGTGTCAGGAGTTTATTTTCCTTTAAGAAAAAAATTATGGAAACTTTGCTTAGTTAAAACTTTCATTTGTATCAGTTTTGCTACAAATATGTAGGCAAAAAATGACCAATGGTGTTAGTTTCTGATGTCTCTCTAAAAGTCCTGGTGGCGGCTGTGTAATCCTTTAGGAAACTGGCGTTGAAATCCAGTGTCATCGAGTCTGTTGCTCTCTACTGAAGTCAAGGTAGATCCATGACTTGAGGGTTTCGAACCTCTTAGAGGCAGATGTAAGCAGATGTTGTCTTCTGTGTTGTTTCATTTTCGATGCTTCCCCAGCTTAAAGAAAGTCTTATTTATTCTCATATTAAAGAATTTTAAAATTTCCCCATTCCTTTTGTGATTTTTTTTCCTGAGCTGAGAGTGGAACCGTGCCTATGCCCACGCTGCATCTGAATTCATCTCATCCACGTATTGTTTATGCTTTTTCCAGATCCAGGAAGAGGTCTGGGCCATATGATGCTGAAGGACCCAGCTGGAAAGGGGTCCTGGTAGCAGCTTTGCATGGCTTTGTGGTGGATTTGAGTTGAAGTAAGAGGCCGAGTGTTGTAACATGAGATGGAAGTCATCCCCCCAACTTAGTAAAGCTCTGATTAGTACTCACTAACTAGTACTATTCACTAACTAGTACTCACATGCTGCCATTTACTAGAGATCTACCTGTTTCAGGCAGAGTCAGGCCAGCTATTACTGGATATGCAGTTAATGTATTAACACGAGTTTTATCCTAGGCATAAACAGTGTGAAACCTTGTATGTTTGTCACCTGTGCTGAGACAAAATAAAACATGCCAATGCTCCTGAAAGTTTGCTGAGCTTGCTTCTCTCTTGATGGAGGGGAAATTGGGGTCTCCTGTTGGAGTTCTTGATCTCATTGACAGAAGAATTTAAGAATGAACTTAAATGGAAGCTTGGGGACAATTTTATGAAGCATTTAAAAGAAAAAAAAAAAACCCCAGGGCAGACAAACTTTAAATATCAGTAGCTGCTTGAAGGAGGATGGAAGAGAGAAGATAAAAGCCAAACTGTGTAACCCATGGAGGTCAGACAGCATGGCGAACTGGCAGTGGGAGATGGGCACAGCACACTACTCAGATTAGTTTGCTATTGCTATGATGAAAACACTGACCAAAACCAACTTGCAGAGGAAAGAGTTTATTTGGCTTACAGCACAGTTCGTCATCAAGGGAAACCAAGGCAGGAACTCAGGGCAGTAAATGGAGTACTGACCATGGAAATACGTTATTTACTGGCTTTCTCTCCTAGCTTGTGCTCAGCCTGCTTTCTTATACAACACAGGACCACCTGCCCAGGGGTGGCACCACCCAGAGTGGGCTGGACCCTCCCATATCACTCAACAGTCAAGAAAACGCCCTGCAGACGGGGCCATAGCCCAGTCCAATGGAGACAGTTCCTCAACTGAGGTTCCCTCTAACAAGGTATGTCAAGTCAACACACAACTAAAGCTCCCCAGCACAGTAGGTGTGACTGACACCATGGTTTCTGATCTGAGGGATGCTCTCTGGTTCCCTGGCTCTGGCTCTGGTCAGTTCGGGGTATATAGGAGCACAGGTTGGCATCTGAAAGTCACAGAAGGGTGGGTGAACCTTCACCTCAGGTGGGTTGGTCCGTATGAAGGACATGTTGGTTAGGCCCTGAGTTATCGTTCCTAGGAACTGGATGGTCCTGTGAGGATGGGGTGGTGGATGGGCAGTGTGTCTCCCCAGAAGCATGCTCTAGAATGTCAAAACATCTAAAAACAGAAAATAGAAGACACAGTCACACCCATCAACCACACCTTTTGGAAAGAGTTTGAGGGAACTGGAGGTGTCTTGATACTCCCTGGCATACCTTCTCCCTGTGAGCACCCCTTGATCCCACTGTGATGCACAGGTACAGGGACCACGGTGGGAACTCATTGTGTGACCTCCTGCCTCCCCCAGGAAGGTAGAACAAATAGGCTTAGCAGTTGAGCAGAGGGGACCCAGAGAGCACAGAGAACCCAGATGAACAGAGGGAGCCCAGATGGACACAGGGGGCCCAGATAAGCAGAGGGAACCCAGTCTATCAGAGGGGACTCAGCTAAACAGATGAGATCCAGCTGCACCAGTATTGCTTACTGAGGCTTACTGAGAAGTGTGGGATTACCTACATGGCTGATGGCTTGGGAATGCAACTGAATCTTGGCCATAACCACTGGGAAGGGGACCCCCAAATTCCTCCAGGGCCACAAGATCTACTGTTTGCAGAAGCAGACCTCAAGGGTAGCCTGCCATGGTGGAAGGACTCTCCATTCCGTCTTGGGGAGGAGGGAGGCAGTGGGGCCACAGTAAAAGGCTGGAATAAGACATCTGCTCAACTACCCCTGGAGAAAGGTGCAGGCTCACCCTGTAGGACACACCTGCCCTTAGGAGTAGCTATGTTTCCAGTGTGTATCAGGTGAGGAACTTTTGGTGGTCCAGATTCTGCTGAAGTTTTGAGGTCACCTGCACACTCTGTGTTTGGTTAGGGTCTAGAGAGTGGGTCTAAATGTTAAACACAGGGTTCTGCAAATGTGACTCCAGGTTTGTGGGGCACACAGGCTTGACTCTGACACTGCCATCCACATTCTTCAGTGGAAAGAGTAGGGATTGGCATTAGGACAGGACTGTCAGGGCACATGGATCCCCAAATGGTTCAGCCTTGCCTAGCTGGAGGTCCAGGGAAAGGTTGTTCTCTTGTGATGATGACACAGATGCCCTGCCCAGAAGTGGATGATGACCAGGCCATGCATGGGGTAGCTACAGAGTGTTGTTCTGCTGCCAGGATGGTAAGTACCACCATGTGCAACATTGTGACCCCGTTTATGTGTGTGATGACCACCTAGCTCCCCTAGTCCACGCTGTCCCTGTCTTCTTGGCTCCCCAGGCCAGGCTCAGCACCCACACTGAGCTTCCCAGGAACTGGGAGTTGGAGAGAGGATCGTGGATCTAAGGCACTTTTGTTGGCTTTGTGCTTACCCTGAGCAGGGAGCCAGTGCTTGTCCTTAGCTTGTGAGAGGTCTTTCTAAACCACTTCATCTTGAATCTTCCTTTCTTTGGGTGGGAAGGGAACATGGGGAAAGGTGGGCTGGGACTCGATGGAGTTATTGTCTTTGGCCTCTTGTGCATGTTCATCACTGAGTTTGGACTTCCCAGAGCAAAAGTGTTTTCTCTGCTGAGTTTTAGGGTTTTGGTAATAAATTAGAGTGATTATTTTTATGGTCTTTTAAGCTAGATGTAATGCCAGCAAATACATGACTTTTTGGACTGAGAGAGAGATCTGATGTTTGGGGTGTGGAAAAGACTAGAGAATAATTCAAATAAATCTAATATTCTTGCTCAGAGAGAAAGGAGGGTCTTTCGACCTCTTCAGACAAATGGAATTAAGCCTATTTGGGCTAAGAAGTGTTACCTATGCTTAATCCCTAAGAGTGTGCTGGAGAAGCATCCTGCAGACTTTCAGAAGTCCAGACCCGGAGGTTGGTGCACCCTACCTGCCCAGAGCACCAACATGGAGCCTTGTGGCCACTGAGGGTACCTGAGTTGTGACTTTGTCACAGATACTTTAGAAATATCTAGTGGGTCCTAACTTCCAAATGTTTCAGCAACAGGAACTTATTGGACAACTGTGGACAGGTTGTCCCTATACTTAAGGGAAGATTATAGGCTCAATCATTAAGGTGAAAATATTACTCTCTGGGGGACTTGATTGGGTTCCTTTTCTCTGTCAGTTAAAGAATTAAAGGACAAAGGAAGGGGCTGGAGAGATGGTGCAGCAGTTAAAGAGCACTGGCTGCTATTACAAAGGACTCAGGCTCAGTTCCCAGCATCTATATGGTGGCTAACAACTGTCCGTAACTCGAGATCCAGGGGATCCAACACCTTCTTCTGACATCCGTGAGCACAGCACAATACAGGTGCACTTACACACATGTAGGCAATGCACTCATACACATAAAACAAAAACAATAAATAAAAGACTAAAAAATACAAGGGAAATCTCTGGCAGAGCAGGCAACAAACTTAATTAAAAGTGAAGAAACCACACACGGTGGGGAGAATTCCCACACATGGGGAAGGAATTTGGAAACCAAAATCTAAAGTCCTACCTGGGTCTTTAAAATGTTTTGTCTTTATAGAGCAATTAATTACCCATTCCTTAATTCTGAATTGGTCAACTTAAACAGAGAGTAGAGGGCTGATGGACCGAAGTTGTGAGCTGAGATATGTCTAGGATAGGCCTTGGACTTATCTGGACCAGTCTGGACTGGTCTGCTAGGAGAGGCGGGCGCTGATTGTGGGAGAAAAAGTTCACTATGCCATTGTCTCAGGCGAGGAAGGAGCCAGAACTCTGCCATCCCCTTGTTCATCAACGACCCTTTTCGTCTCTGCCTGCTTGCAGGGGATCTGGCTAACTTCCAGTCCCTTCAAAGGACCTACCTGGTTACTTGAATCGCGTACATCTGGGTCCTTAATGCCGAGGAGACACTGTGGCAGTCTCCCCTCCTCGCAACATCTGCAAATTCAGATGTGTTTGTGTGACTCAACTCTTGAAAGCAGAGGTAAAATGTGATATTTCAAACCTTTGCTGAGTAACTGCTGGTGCCAGTTCTGTACTGTGTACCAGATTAAAGCAAAGGGAATTTCCTTTTTCTGGAGCGGTGCCTAATCAGACTAGAGAGACACAGATGCTGCCGACCAATTCTCCAGCAGCTGCTCTAAAGAGGGAGAGAGGGCAGACAGCACCCGGGCTCCAGCCCTGTGGCTTGCATCAGGTCTGATTAAGAATAAAATAACGGGCTGCTCTTATCTTTCTGCATCTTTCTTCCTAATAGCTCCTGTTCAAGATGATATGGGAGCTGAGGAGATGGCTAAGTTGGGAAAGTACTTGCCTTGTAAGCACAAGGATAAAGGTTCCACCCCCAGGATACACTTTTAAAAATTCCAGGTGGCCGAGAAGTTGCTCATATGAACTTAAAGCAATGGTGACAGCATGCACAAGCCCCATGTAAACTCAAAGCAGACAGAGACCCAGCATAGAACCGAGGAAATGGGTAAAAAGCCTTCCCATTACCAACCTTAGCTGAGGAACTATTGGCAGCTAATGACTGCTGGGTGAGGAAGAGTTGGTCTTCTTTAAGGGGGTGACACTAGATGGGCTGACCAGGCTCCAGCAGATGAACTCACAGCAAAGGACATCTGGGAACAAATTTGACTCAATAGGCCTTAGTGTATATGACAGAATGCATGAAATCTGGTGTGGGAGGAAATGGGAGATACAGGTGGGGAGGGATCGAGGTATGATTAAGATGTATAAAGTATAAAAAAATTCAAAAAAATGTATAGTGTAGGGGCCGGAGATTGAGGAAGATCTCAACATTGACCCCTGGCCTCCACATTTACATATATGCACATACATGTGTGTACCTCCACACACTTCCACACACCCACATTAATACACATACAATTGCAAAAAAAATGAAAGCTCTATGTTTTCAGCAAGTTTACAATTTTATGTTGGACTGTCTTCACAGCGATCTTGGAGCATGTGGCCTGGCTGCAGGTCAGGCATACCTGGATCCATGTATTTTCCTTTTAAAATTTCATGTTAATCTCTGCTGTACAGGCTCAGGGAGTTTTTTGTTTTGTTTTCATGGCACAATTTGAAGGTCTTTAATGCTTTAACTTTTCTTATATATACAATTTAAGGAGATACACTAATACAAATATGCATCTCTCCCGTCCATGTGTTTTCAGGATCATACTGCCACCTAAACACAAGCGTCCGGTAAAACAGACAGGTACATCGTCTCTTGGATTTTTAGACACTACATATCCAGGAGCAGTATTTGTAACTTGGTACAAAGTCTGTGAACTTAATGCTCTTTCTTTTATAGGATTTTCTGGTGACTGTGAGGTCAAGAGTTGAACAGTCAGCCAACAGCATTTACTGCTCCGACATATTTACCCTTAAACTCCTGCTCAGCTGTGTGACTGCGGAGGAAGCAGGGTGCTGCCTAGGTTTTGTCAGCTTGACACAAACTCAAGTCACCGCAGAAGCAGGAATCTCAGCTGAGAATCGCCTCCATCGAGCTGGCCTGTTGGCACGGCTGTGAGGCATTTTTTTAATCATCAGCGATGTGGGAGGGCCCAGTCCGCCGTGGGCGGTGCCATCCCTGGGCAGGTGAGCCTGGCTTGTATCTCAAAGCTGGTTGAATGAGCGAAGGGGCGGAAGACAGGAAGCTGTGCTCCTCCATGGTCTCTGTTCCAGTTCCTGCCCAAGCTTCTCTCAGTGATGGACCGTGATGTGATGTGTAAGCCAGATAAACCCCCACCCCACACGGTTGCCTCTCGCATGGTGTTTGTCACAACAGGAGAGAGCAAACTAGAACACCTTGTCCCCCCTGTGCAGGATGGGCCCTCTGCTGCTCTAGTCAGCTTCTCTCTGGTGTGACAAAGCCCTTGCCCTGTGAAACTCTGAATCACAACTCCCCCCAACCCCCGTGCTCAGGACCCCAGTGTAGACATCCACAGTGTGAGTGGAGACAACAGCTAAGCATGCACAGGTTGCCCTAGGCCTTAAAGCGTCCTGTTTGATCCTCAGGGTGGTTGACTCAGGGACTCAGGAGCCATGATACAAACACACTCAGTGTGTGGAAGTTTTCCCAGGCAGTTTCCTCTCTCTATGTTTCCTGCTGACCTGTTGTTGTCCACTACAACCCCCAGCCCAAGTGCGTTTCCTTCCAGGGAATTTATCATGACATCACTGTGCTCTGGAACATGCTCCATACACAGGCCACTTTCTTCTTGAGGTCTTTCCCATTACAGTTTACCCTCTGTCCAGCTGAGAACAGAACACCAGGGAGAGAAGCACCCATTGTCCCGCTGTGCAGGGAGGATGGCAAGGCTGCTGGGCAGACAAGCACTCTTTCTCTGGCTGGCCCGCCAATCGGATTTCCTCTAGTTCCCTCTGCTCTGGCCAGATGACATTGAGAAGAGACTGGAGAGTCTTAGTTACCTCTGCTGCTCTAATAGGTCCTGCAGCGGAGACGGAGACATCGTCTATTCTCTCCTTATGCTGTCATTAATGATCAAGGGACTGCCTTGGAAGTCACTGTCCTAGCCAGGAGAGGCAGAACCTGGCTGACAGTCTGTAGCCAGGGTCCTGGGGTCGTCTTCCTTCGGAGTACCAGGCAATCCTGTCTCCCAGCCTGTGTTCTTTGTCTCTGTCCGTCTCTGTTGACCTCTCAGTCTTTCTCTGTTACTGATGATGTCTTTGGTCCAATACAAATGCTTTTCTGTGTGGGTTTGGTGTGCCAGAGGTTTGGGTTTCATGAGCAGATGGGCAATGTGAGGACATCACAGTGAGAGATATGATTGACAACTGTTTTTGAGTTATGACTATGCAGAAAGGAAGGGATGGGACACGGTGTGGGATACGGACATGAGAGTGATCCTGTGTAGTGGGAGGTTTGCCTGGGCCATAATGGCTGGGTCCACATACCCTATTCAGATGGCACGAGAAGTAGGGACGCTTGCTCAGGGTCAACAGCCCTGAGCTCTAAGTGTCAGAGCCTCTTGGTTCTAATTCCTGAGAACTAAGCCTTACAGCTCCAAGCTTTCAAAGACAGGCTAGCAGCTCTGGGTGCAGCAGGGTTCGGGCTCTCCAGGCTAGTGCTGCAGTTCTCCAGCTTTGGGTGCCAGAACCTTCGGGTCTTGGCAGCTGGTGTGGTGGCTCTCTGACTTCCTGTGTAGATCCTGGGCTCCCACCCCAGCAGCCCTCTGGATCTTGGTTAGTGGCAGGTCCCCAGTTCTGCTGGGCTCCTCGTGCAGTCACATTTGTAGACCAGGCCCTTGAAGTTTCTGGTTTCTTCTGCTGGTGATCCTGACTGCTGGGTCCACTGAGGGCTTTCAGCCTTGGGGCTTGCTCGTCAGCTGTTTTCGACCTGTTGCTGCTGGGTGCCTGGGACGGGAAGCCCAGGGCCTCGCCTGCCCTTAGTTTCTCAGCCCACTCTACCTGTGATAGAGTCCCCAATCCAAGGCCTGTAAACTGAAGCTCTGAGTCTAACACTACCCTCTTCTGGTGACTACAGCACACTGCAACTTTTAGGCCAAACATGGGGAAAATGATCAGGATATTGAATTAGAAGGGACAAGTAGAAATATTTTAAATCACAGCAACGTTACTAAAAGTAAATTGAAATAATGACATGGTTTCAGAATTCTTTTAGTTTCTGCATGTGCCTGTGCATATATTCATGTGAGTATTTTGGGGTGCGTGTGTGTGCACACACATGTGGTTGTGTGTGTCTGTATGTGTATGGAAGTCAGAGGACAACCTTGGGTGTTTGGTTTTGCCTTCTTCCTTGTTAGAGACCAGGTCTCTTTCTTGTGCTAGGAGAGCTGGCTAGAAAGACTCCCATCTTGCACAGGAGTACTGGGATTGCCAACGTATGCTACTATACCCAGCTTGGGTAGGTTCTGGGAATTCATACTTATGTGACAAGTGGTTTATCCCCTGAGCCATCTCCTAGCCATTCAGAAGTATTTCAAGCACATTTGTATTGTTTAAGCAGTATACTTGCTACAGTAAGTGCTTGCTAATTAAAGACACGAATTGTATTTTATTTTTAGTGCAATGCATGCTGCAGGGATGAAGTGCACCCCACAGTGACACATGTTCGGTCTAATAATACATCCCATGATGTCCCCAGTGTGTGCCTACTTTAGTCTAAGCTCCACAGTCAGTGATGTCAGTTTGAGTCAGTTTTAGTGCAGAGAGGAAACTATCAGATCCTGTAATCATCAGAGGTTTTATAAATTCTTAGGAAATCCTCAAATATCCTGGAGTTTTTAAAGATAGGACAAAAAATTGTGTCTAGCATTCACAGAATAAATGTTGGACGATTGTAGGAAAGTCAGCACTTAGGAACCTGGGTATGGTTCAGATTTTCTGGTTCATGCTAGAATTGCCTTTGCTCCAGTGTCACCCTCTCCAGCCCAGTTGTCCTGCACAGCTGTGACTGTGTAGGGCAGCTGTAGGCATTTTGGAAATGTTACTTTTGTGCCATGGGTACCTTTGTGCCAGGGAACGGGTTGAGTGTGGGATGCTGGAGGCTACAGTTGAATCTGGGGCCTCCGTGATGCTCCACACTCACAGTCCCTTTCTTTCGTAGCTGTCTCTGGTCACAGCAGTTGAGTTTTCAAATACAAGGGTAGCATTTTATCTGAAGAGACCACTCTGCCTCAATCATTTGTACCAAGGGCTTTAGAGTGTGAAGTCTGCCCACACATAGCAGAACAGGCCATGGTAAGGGGCACTGTTTATTAGAGCCTGGAGCATCCCAGACAGAAGTGACTTGGGAACCCATTTGGGAGTGACAAGCCAGGCTTGGCTGTTTGCAGATCACCTCCTGCCACACTCCCACAACAGCTCACATTATTTTTGCCTGAGGGAAACAAGCTGCTCTTGTAATTAAGAACCCCAGTGCCATGGGAACAGTGAATGGACAAACCTTTCCTGCCTTCTTCCAATCTCCTGGGCTAGTGGGCAACAGCTTCCTTTGCTAAAGAGGCCAGATGTAAACATTTTAGGTTTCTGTTACATTTTTCCTGACTTTTTAAAAAATAGCCCTTTGCACTCATAGAAACATTTTGCCCTAAGGGCTGTGGTGCAACAGGCAAGGTGGACTGATCTGAGGTTGCTGTCCACAGACCCCTATGCGAATCCCAAGTGTACCCCAGAGACAGGCAGGCCCCCTTCCTCTGGAGCACAAATCTGTCTGTAGGTGAGTAAAATGCAAACTTAAGCCTTAGGAGTTCACTCCAATGTTAAAGGATTTTCCACGAGTTTCATAGAAGAGACCTTTACAAGTTGGGCTCCTTGATGGCAAACAACCCTCTTTAGAATTTGCTCTAACTTCAGGGGTGCTACACTGTGTTTTATAGTTTCCCTCAGTTTATCTATGGCAGGTAAACATTTTGGGCCAAGAAGAAACCCCCAGCAATAACCTTGTGGTTATTACTCTTTCTGTCCCACAGAAGCCTTCTAAGGGGAAATACATTGGGTCTGTGTTTAAACCCCATTTTAACTTTGTTACTGTTGTTTTGTGTCTGAGACATTGTCTCATTAGGTAGCTCAGACTAACCTTAAGTTCAGGGTCCTGGTTCTTTGTATGCTGGGATACAGGTGTGTACCACCACATCCAGCATAGTATTTGTCCTAAATAGTCAGTCTCTGTTTTGTTTTATTTCTACATTTCTCCCTTCTTGTTTTCTATTTCTTTTAAGGCATTGTTTGTACTATTTCTCAAATTCCTTATGGCTTGGCATTTATTTCTAGAATGATTTACCCTTCTTTACAATTCTTCCTCATATTGTTTTACTTATTTAATAATGTTATTTTGTATACTCCATATTTTTCTTAGTACCTTTTCTTCTGTTTTGATATAACACTTTGTGATCTGTGTCTGAGTGTGTGATTCTGCTGAGGCATTGTTCCTTTGGTGATTCCTTCATT
This sequence comes from Eospalax fontanierii, assembly GCA_035773235.1. Taxonomy (NCBI): domain Eukaryota; kingdom Metazoa; phylum Chordata; class Mammalia; order Rodentia; family Spalacidae; genus Eospalax; species Eospalax fontanierii. The sequence continues at coordinate 62,094,053 of CM069542.1, read as the reverse complement.
TCCCTTTTCTTTATACTGGAATCTTGTGGGATTTAACCTTGCTAACTGTTGCTCATTTTCGTAAGGATGAGGATGTAAGATTTCTGAAGTCTTGGTGGGATAGTAGCTAGGGTCATTGTATGAGTTACTTTTCTGTTGCCGTGATAAAGCATCCTGACCAAGGCAACTTAGGAAAGAATGTGTCTGTTTGGACTGCAGTTCCAGAGGGATAAGGACCTATAATGGTGGGGGAGCATGGCAGCAAGCAGCCAGTACAGTACAGGCACTATAGCTGAATGACCACATCTCCAATCTAGAGCAGAAGAGAATTGGAAGTGGGATGAGCCTATAAACGCTCAAAGCCCCTGTGACACCCTTCCTTCCAGTAAGGCTCCATCTCCTGAAGGTTCCACTGATCCCCCTGCCCCCAGCACCACCAACTGGAGTCCAAGTTCAAGTACATGGCCTTCAGGTATATTTCTCATTCCAGCCACCACAGCTATCAAGCTGATGTGATTCCACATTCCACCGGCCTTTCTGGATTTGCTTGGTCCCTCCTTCTCAAGTTGGCATCCTCTCAGCAGCTTCACTTCAGTCAGGGTTCTGTGGGGACAGGAGAGGGCAGAAAAGGGAGGAGAGACCAGCATCGTCACCTGACCTGGCGGTCTGACTCCTACAGGAGCAATGTGGAAGTATGGGTGAGTGTGAGCGCTCTCTGAGTTTGGAGACACAGTGTGATACTTCACTGATAATTTTTTTCTGTTTTGATCTTTTTGAGACAGGGTCTCCCTGATGCCCCAGCTATCCTGGAACTCACTATGTAGACCAGACTGGCCTTGAACCCATAGATAGCTGCCTGCCTCTGCCTCCTGAGCACTGGGATTAAAGGCGCGTGCCCCCAGGCCTAGCTATAATGTTAAATATTTTAACAGATTACAGATCAGAGGGTAGTGTTTCACATAGCTAGCTGAGATGCCGAGTAACAACCCAGATGTGGTGCTTCGGAGACCGCTCTTGTCCTCTCCTTGGCTGGCCTTCAGCATGGGGACCCCAGGGACTCATCTGCTGCCCTCACCAGACTGGAGCATCATGTTCTGTGGTGGGTCAGCTAAGGGGGACTGTGTCTTTGCCCTGGGTGTTCCCGGAAGTTACTTGTACTCCAGCCACAGCCGCACATGTTCATTCTGCCTTCTGAAGCCCGGCTGGCGGGGGCTGGCGTTCTGTGGCTGACAAAAGCCATCCAGGAAAGGCTTGCTTCTGCTTTTCTTGTGGGACTCCCTCCCTCCTGGCCAGCCTTGCAGCTCTGTGTGCACATGTGCGAGTAACAGGGGACTCAGGAAAACAGAACCAGTGATGTTCTCACAGCCTTGCAACTCTGCACACATGTGTAATGGGGTGTTCTCACAGCACAGCAAGCCACAAGATCCAGGGCAGCTGTGTTTTAAGGGATTCGCTTCTATAGTTGTTGGGGTGTAAGTTCAGAACCTGCAAAGACTGGCTGCTGGGGACCCAGGAGAACTGCAGGTGAGTTCAAGGCCACCTGCTGGCCACGTTCCTCGTGTCTAAGGGACAGGTATTTGTTTCAGGGCCTCTGGTGAAGTCAGTGATGTTGATCCACTTTGTGGAGAGCTGTCTGCTTCACTCATCTGAGGAATCATGCAGTGTCTGCACTAGTCTCCGAACAAACTTCTGGGTACTATGGCCCAGCCAAGTGGACACAGAAATCGGCTATCACAGTGAGTGTGTGTGTGTGTGTGTGTGTGTGTGTGTGTGTCTTTGTCTTTAGACTTAAAAAAGATATTTTCAAAGATGAGCATGGAGGCGCATGCCTTTAATGCTAGTACTCCAGAGGCAGAGGCAGGCAGGTGGATCTCTGTGAGATTGAGACCAGCCTGGTCCATGTAGTGAGTTCCAGATCAGCTGGGGCTACAGGGAGATACTTTGGTCTCAAAAACAAAACAAAACAATAACAAACAGCAACAAACTCAGTGTCAACATTGTTACAAATAACTAGCCTGCCATTGGTCAACTTGAACTTTAATATGAACAAAAAATAATTTTTTCATGTTTATGGGGGACAGTGTTCTATTTCAACTTACATGCGTGTAATGACCAAGTAAGAGCCATTGGCATATCCATCTTCTCAAACATTACTCTTTCTTTGTGATGAGGGTCCTAAGAATCTTCCCTTGGTTAATTTAAAACAGACAGTAAAGAACCAGGGGGTGTAGTCACCCTGCTGTACTACAGAACATTAGAACTCAGTCCTCTGTCCACCATGTGCATTTGTCATCTAGCTTCTCCCTCCTCCCCTGCCTTTGTTTTTGTCATTTTCCACTGGTATTTTGTCTGTTGGACACAACTGCTGTGACTAGCCAGACTCTAGTCGGCACTAATAGAACTTGTTTACAAACTGCAAAGTATTATGGGTAACAGTATGACAATTTTTTTCAATTGTCCTCTCTTCTGTGAAATACTATTGAGCTCCTTGAAAGAACCAAAGTAACAGTTTGTTCCCAGGGAAGAACCTTCTAGAGGCTTGGCGCTCCCCCTTGTGGACACAGCTGAGCACTTACAGTGCTGAGATTGCAGTGGCCAGCAAGGGTTGGAGAGGGTGAGAAGGGGGCTCTGCCTCCCTGGGTGTCCGGAGAGGACTCTCATTTAAGCTTTGGAAAATAATTTCCTCAGTGTCTGAAGTTACTGTGAAGGTAGTAGTGTGATAATTACTTGTCTGGAGCTCCAGCCCATGGAATGGTACCCATAGTTGGGGTCATCGCTCCTCTGTCAAGCCTGCCTGCAGATACTCTCGTAGACCTGCCCAGAGGCCCTTCTCTTAGTTGGGTCTAGATCTAATCGAGATGGCAGCAAGATTAACCTCATCCTGGATGTAAGGTTTAAACATGCAAATTCTTGGAGCTTTTCATATATTGATCGACTGGTTGTGGTCAGAGCAACAGAAATCTGGGCCTCACAACCACAGTGATTACCAACAGCAGCCTCCCATGCGCTCTGAAAGTGGCTCCATCGTGAACGATCAGCTGTGCAGCTCCTACTTATGACAGACCCTGACCTGTGGGAAGGAGGTGGGTAGAGCGGCCCCTGTCTCAGCATTTGTGATCCTCTTTTTGTTTCAGTAGGAAGCTACCCCTGTGTTCCAACCCAGGCCCCCAGAGCCAGTGGTAACATGTGGTCAGGACACGGGCTAGAATATGAGCCCCATCCCTAACCCTAACCCTAACCCTAACCTACCCACTGACTTGGCAATATTGCAATCTGACTGTTCTACCCACCCTTAGCCTGCTGGCTCCTGGTGAATCCACAGTAGACACACAAGTCCTTCGATCCTCATACAAGCAGGCTGTAGGGTTCCCGGGACGGGGGTATCTCTGAACAGGCTTCAGGATTGGTGGGGTTGGGGGCATCTCTGAACAGCTACTTTACACTAAGGAGTGGGAGCAGGAGCCCCTGGACCCATCCCTGAGGAAGGGCCCCTCACATATCGGCTGGCTTCATTCTAGGCTGGGAGATTCAAATGTCTAAGGAGGGTGGTGTATGTTAGTCTTCGCTGGCTTAACCCTAAGGAGGGATCTCCCCACGTCCAGCCTTTTCCTGTTGGTTAAGCAGCCCTGATTCTCAGTTGTGTTGGAAAAATACGGGATGGCCACCACTGCTGAGGGTCTGGTCTTAAGGTTTACGTGGACTGGCAGTGTGTTCCCAGGAAGCCACAGGAAGCAGACAAGGTTGTTCTGTTGTTCTGTCTTTGCGCACATGGAGTTTAGCCTCTAGGCGAGATTACTGTGGCTGTAGTTCTTTTCACTTTTTCGAGACAGGATTTCATGGCCTTGAATTCAGTATGTAGCTGAGACGGGCCTTGAACTCCTGATCCTCCTGCCTCCACCTCCTGGGTGCTAAGATTACAGGTCTGTACCACCACAGCAGGTCCCAGTGACTATCTCTGACTTCTAAGTGTTTAAAATGCTTTTGACTGTCTATCCTAGGTGTTGGCTGTGTCCTGTTCAGGCCACACCAGCCCCTGATGGTTGCTCCCCACCTCACCCCCAGGCTCACGTACACACTGCCCACGCTCACTTGCTGTGGCCGTCTGAGCTGAGTTTGGTCCCAGCTGTGCGCTGCACTGGGTGATAGGCTTTCCGTGGCTGTGGCCTAGCTCTGGGTGCTACTCTCTCCATCCACAGGACACCATCATAGAGGCCTAGAAATCAAGATCAGCGAGTTTTAGTTCAGTTCCTTCCATTGCAGAACTATTCCCTGGCTTTACTCACAGCTCTCTGGGCCCCAGGCTCCACTCTTGCAGGAGAGGTGAGGGGATGAGGTGGGACCCCTGGCTCCCTGCAGTCTGAGTTCCTCTGAGGGCTGGGCTTCAGCCTGTCTTGGTTCTAACCCCAGCAGTCCTCAGGCCAGGGACACTGCTTCGTGTTTGCCCAGGGAAGGTCACCAGGTCAGCAGAAGGGACTCTCATGCCTGGTGCCACTTTATTTTATTGCAGCCACTGTTCTTGTAAACATGTGGCTTGGCACATTGCTGGCAGTCTTTGAGCCTGTGAGCATTTTCAGAACGGAATCCTTGTTGGCGTGTCTTGTCTGTGTCCTTGTTACTGTTTCCTGGAGCCTGTCTTGGGCCAGCCAGCTGGCCATTTGGTTCTTGCAACAAGCTCAGACTCAGAGCATGGTCATTTAGGATTGAGCCCAGAGCCCTTTGGGCCTTAAACCAGGAGCATCTAATCTAATTCCCAATGCGCCAACGAGGAAACCAAGGCCCAGGACAGCAGAAGGGATTCTCAACAGACACATAGCTCCAAGAACAGATTAACAAACAAAACTAGTCTGAGCCTGTGCCCTTGACTCTGACTCAGTGCTCTCCAGTCAGACCCAGCATCATCTGCCTCAGAATGGTTACAGAGGTCACTGCAAAAATTAACTCCTGGGGCTGGAGATGCATTTGCCACACAAGTATAAGATCTTGAGTTTAGATCTCCAGCACCCGCCTAAAAGCTGGATGCTGTGGCGAATTTCCATAGCCCAGTGCTCGGGGCACAGAACAGATCTCTGGAGCCTACAACAAGTCAGCCTGGTATAATCAAGGAGCTCCAGGTTCAGTGAGAGATCCTGTCTTATAATAAAGGTGGAAAGCAATTGAAAAAGCCACCCGAGATTGACCCCTGGCTTCCAGACACATGTGCACACACATCCACATGCACAAGCACACACTAACATGAATGTGTACATACACCATAGTCTATCCTCTCACAGGAAATAAACTCTGATAGCTGAGGGCCAAATGCAGTGGTGTCTAAATGATGCCTGTCAATAGAATCCACAGGGTAAGAGCCTCTCCTTTGCTTTAATAACAGTTGTACCTAATGATTCAGTCAAAGTGAAGATGCAGATCTGTGTTAGCATCATCTGGTGTAGACAGGTTGAAAGAAAGTGTGCTATCCTACTTTGAAACCCAGCTAGATGGGTTGCTCTCACAGGTTAAAATGTTCCAAGCATGTTGCATCAAGGTTCACCCTTCAACCCCGAGTTCTAGCTAGAGGCATAAATGTGGGGTTGCCTGGACCACACTAAACATGCATTGAGCCACGTGTCTTCCTCGCCAGCCTGCATCAAGCCTTGTGTCCTCTGTGGTGTCCTGTCTGCTAAGAACACATTCACCCTTGGCTTGCTGCGGACAGACCTTTCCAGTCTATGGGAAAGCCTCCTGCCGCTGCTCTACGTTCTGGGCTTTCTGCCGCCGTGGCCCAGGCACGTAGCTAGGGCTGAATGTGGTGGGGCTGGTGCCAGTGGATTGCACACATGATACCTGCAAGGTACACAGCTGAGATCTGTTGATGGGTTTCCTAGGATATGTTTTGCTTTACAAGATCTGGAAAACCTTTGGGTTGCATTACAGAGGCACAGAGCAAAGCCACGTGATGAACAGTCCTAAGTGCCTGGAGGCTGAGAAGAATACTGATTTATTGCGGCTGAAGTTCTGGCTGCTCTTGAGGCTGGTCTGTTAATCTATATGATTTATTCCTTTGGAAAGCAAGGAATTTGGGGGTTTGCTCTGTGCACCGTTTAAGATAGGCTCTGGGACCTGCACTGTCAGGCAGTCCTAGTGTTTACAGTCTGGTAGATGACATGGGATGATCAGACAGTCACTTTTAGCAGCTGAGGGGTGGCAAGTCCAGGCATTGAAGAGAGAGAAATGGTTTATTGGCCTGATTCATAATAGAAGACCCTTCTCTGGGACAAAAAAAGATGGGTGCTTCTGTTTTTTGGACTGGTGAGAAATTGGTGATGGGTCTGAAGGTGTAAAAAGCCTGGAAACGGGAACAGTAAGACCCAGCATCTTGAACAGTAAGGAAGGTGGGGGGCTCGGACCCCCTTAATAAGTATATCAGTCTTCACTGTGAGAGAGTCTTCTATGGTGTTAGGTCACTTGCCCTGCCTGGGTTCTGGGCACAGTTTGGTGGTGATAAACTGGTATTCTTCCTAGCCTTCAGACACGTAGTCTGCATGGTGTTTTTCTATTGCTTAGTGTTTGGAATTACAATTCTTCCAAACCCCCAAACCATACGCTCTATGAAGCCTTGGCAGCAGGCCTCAGCTGCGTACCCCTCTAGGCCATGCAGAGTAATTGGATGCACATGGGAGAAAGCGTTTCTGTGTCTATACAGAATATCATACCAGACTGGTTTCCTGGTGATAGAGAGCAGGTTTGGGGACAGTTAGGAGGAGAGATGTTCAGAACCAAGTGGGATGGTCTGAAGATCTGTCTACTGTTCCTGAGGCAGAGGGAAGTGGACAGAGCCCCTGGGGTGTGTGTGGGGGCATCTTGTTTACTCTTTGTGTTTACTCTTTCTACTCTGCCACTCAAGAAGAGGAAGGAAGCTGCTCAGTGTGAGCCCAGCCCTCCTCTGGAAGCCATCTGGGCAGGGAAGTTCTCCTATCTATGTGTGAACAGGGAGGGAACAAGGTGTCACAAGGAACTGGACCCCCAGCTCAGTGGAGGATTAGCTATTTTTCTCATTGTTCTGATAAAACACTTGAAACAGCTTAAAGGAGGAAAGACATATATTGGCTCGTGGTCTGAGAGGATACAGTCCATCATGGCAGGAGGGCATGGAGGTGGCAGTGAGCCGCGGCTATGGCAGCAGGAGTGTGCAGTGGCTGGTCACATCATCTCTGCAGTTAGGAAGCAGAAAGATCTGGCTGGAACTGGGCTGGGCTTGCCTCTAACTCATGAGGTCTGCACCCAGAAAACACTTACTCCAGCTACGCTCCTGCTAGAGGGTCAGCAACCTTCCACCATCATGGAACCTAGTGTCCAAGTATTCAGATACTGAGCCTGTAGGCACATTTTGCTCTCAAGCTGTAATAGTGGGTGAAGAAGAATGGACCAGCAAAAGAAAGCCGAAGGAAGGTGGGAGAGTGGTCACAGGACAAGGAAGAGGGTTCAGGGAGCTGGTCAGGAATGTGAGTGCTCACACTGTCCTCTGGATTTGGTGACTTGGAGCAATTTGATGAATGATAAATAAGTACCAGTGGAGAGGAGGACAGAGGGAGGCCTTCCTAGAGAGCAAAGACATGGAAAAGTTTGATGATGGACAGCGCTTCCAGGGGAAGGAGAATGGGAGAATGGAGAATGGAAGACATAGAGACCTGGAGGAGAGAAACAAGAGTTCTTGGTGGCTTGCTTTTGAGGTTAGGACATTCCAAGGATGGTCAGATAATGTCAGGAAAGGCCTCACCTGAACAACAGCAACGAGGAGCTGATGATGCAGGTATCGGGAACTGGAAATACGTCTTGAGTAGGGTGCTAAGAGGAACCACACAGGTTTCAGGAATTAGCATCCTGGGCAGAGTGGAGGATCTGAATTCATAGCCAGGGGATCAGTTGTCCTGGGGAAGGAGCAGGTACTGATGATATGGTTGATGGGGACTTTGCAGAACAGGAGATAAAGTTATTTGCATACAACGAGGACAGGTGATTTTCCATTGGAACCTGGGCATTTGGGGGCATGCTGTCAGGAGACTGAGTCTCAATTGAATCTCAAGTTTCTGGCAGGTCCTCAGTACTGGCTGGTGCGTATTTTTGTATTGCAGATTCTTGAGCATTGTTCTTTTGTGTTTGCATGTGTATGTATGTATGTGTGGTGTGTGTACACATGCTCGTGTGTGTGTGCAAGAATATATGTGTGCAAATGGAGGTCAGAGGCTGGTGTTGGTGTCCTTGTCAATTGTCCTTACTTTTTATTTAACGTTTTAAAAGTTTATTATTATTGTGCATGTGTGTATGTGGAGATATGCATGCCATGGTACGCGTGTGGAGGTCAGAAGACAATTTTGTGCAGTCAGTTCACTCCTTTCACATTTATGTGGGTTCCGTGCTTGAACCCAGGTTATCCTCCCAGAGCCATCTCACAGGCTCTTTCTGTTTTACATTCTGAGTCAGGGTCTCTCTCCAAACCCAGAACTCACTGATACATTTGGGCTGGTCAGTGCCAGAGCCTCCTGTGTCCACCTCCCCAGCTCTGGGATTATAGGCCATGCTGCTGTGTCTGGTTTTTCACACCAGTGCTGGGGATCCAAACCTTATCCTTGCATAGCAAGCATTGTTCTGACTAAGCCATCTCCTCAGCCCCCTGAACATTATTTTTTATTTAGGTATGGGTTTGTGAAAAGTCTAATATTTTAAAGTTAAATCCTTGCTTGTAACACGTGAGAGCAACCTTCGACACAGCTGGTTTGATCCCTGTCAGGCTGACTCCCTTGTTAGCCATTTACTAGATGTGTCCTAGGTTATGGATTTTTCTTTCTAGTTGGTGGGCACAGTGTATCTCAGACCCTGTCGGGGTGGAGATTACTCATAGAGAGGCATGTGAACCTAACTCTGGGTGGTGGCCTTGAGACAGAAGGGCAGGTGGGTACTGCCAAAACTACCCAGTGAGTTTTTGTTTTCATAAGTTGTATTGTTTACTTGTAGAATTGTCATTTTAAAGATATTTTTGGAAGCAAATTGTGGGAGAAAGTATAGATAACAATGTCTAAGAGGGAGTCCTGTGGATGCCTGGCCTCAGGCTCTGGCATGGGAGGGACCAGTTTCTGCTGGTTTGTGTTAACAGCAGCCACAGGAGATGAATAGATCCTCCTGCTCAGCCCATTTGGTGTGATGACTCCCCTTGCTCAGGCTTTAAGTGAGGCCAGATCCTCAAAGGATGGGTTTGTGACCAGCATCCGGAGTCTGTGCGCACTTGAAGCTGGTTTGTTTGGTCTTCTCTTGATGTCCCCGTCCCCACTCACAGGCAGAGCTGTACCATTGAGAGTCCCAGTGGCAATCTAGTCCTATGTTTTGGGGTCCTAAACTCAATATCAGTGTCAATTGAGCCACGACCACACAAGAAGCTAAGCTCTTGTTTCTCCTCAGGTTTTGCTGGCTCACATAGAAAACCCAGTGCCGTGATCTGGGCTCAGATCTTTGCTACATCTGATCTTGGGCTCTGAAATCCTGATTCCTTTTCATGCCCAGACTCCAGTTTGTATCTCCTTGACCTCATGATCCTGCTGAAAGCACTAGCAGGATCTGTGCAGCTGTCTTTTCCCCTGCCTACCTCTTAGCAAGAGAGAAATGGCTCTGGGAGGAGTCTGGCAATGCTCCCCAGGGCTTCAGCCCATGCACTCTCTTAGGCCACTCTCTCTCCAGCTGCTCACACATTTATCTGATACTCATTCTCGCTCTCCTCTTCTCCTTTTCCTTCTACCCTCCTTCTCTCTCTGTGTATTTTGTCTTGACTTTTATTTTTCTGGATAAGCATGCTGACCTACTTGAAGCAATCCCGTCATCTAGTACTGGGGTCTGCTCCAGACGCCCTGCATCTTGTGTTGCTGCCACCTGAGGATCAGAACCTCCAATGCCCTGACAAAGTGGGCGCTCAGTAGACATGTATTTAAACATATTTTAAAGTCTGTATTTAAAGATATATTTTAATGTGTCTATGTAATATATTTTGCTATACATATATCACTACATATATCACTGACCGTTGTCCAGCTTTGTCTATTCTGTGCGTTTATCTACCCCTAAGCCTTGATGAACTGCTGTATTTACTTACACTTAACTCTTGGTGTTCTGTGGATTGCTGACTTGGAGCAACTGGGGAAGGTGTTAGTCCACGGAAGGGGATCACATCTTACCATGGCTTCAGGGAAACACTTGAAAATACATGGGGATCAGAGGCAGCGATTCCTCTCTCTAGCCAAGGACAGTGATAGAAAAATACAAGATATAAAGAGACTCAGGGGCCCAAAATCTGAGAATGAGGTTTGTGTGGTGCAACCCACCCCTCCCCAGAAGGTTGACTTCTCTGAAAGATGATTAGAAAGCACCTGTGTCCATGGTGGATGAGTGCAGCATTGGTTCACGGTGAGTCCCACGTGGATGCTGTCACCACAGATCTGCCTTACAAGACCCCTGTGGGCCTGGCACTATGTGCATAAGAAGAGCTGAAACCATGGCCTCTGCGCACTTGAGAAGGTGCTGGGTGCTGTGAGGGAGTCTGATGCTCGGGGTTTGCCTCATCCTGTCTCATTCATCATTCTCCCCATCTCAGACACGGGATGGCTCCAGGCGACAGAGGGACCAGTCGGCAGGGCTGTTCCTAGCTCACCTGGAGCAGTAACTGCTTTTCTACTAGGCCAAGCTGCTCCCTCCAGGGCTCTCCTAATTCAGAGGATTTTTGAATCACAAAAAGCAATGAAGGTTTGGCCCATTGGATGGGAATTTTCTAAAATACATTAGATAACCTTTTATTTTCCGAGACATGATATACAGAAATTAAACAAATACTTTCAGGATTCTTTTTCTTCCAGTTGGTTTCCAGCATGGACATTGGCTGTGCTGTAACATAACCAAATCCTCAGGACTTATCTTGGTCACAAACTAAAGATCATAGACCCTTCCTTTTGGCTCTCAGTTTTCCCTTCTATGTCATGATATGTTTCTTACTTATTGACTTTTCAAGTTCCAGGTATGGATTTATTTATACATAAAATCACTGACTTTTTTTCTTTGTATTAGAACTTTTTGGTGGCCCTTGGCAGAAACCCAGCCCTAAGCTTCAGTGGTGAAGTGGTTCACTGCAGCGTCTAATCTTGTCTAGTCCTGTCTAATCAGCGTCTAGTCCTGTCATCTAGGTTTTTGTCTCTTGCTTTTGGGCTCTTTAAGGTTCAGTCTGTGGCAAGTCCATTCCACATAGGGGTCAATAGCAGGTGTCAGGGAGGGACTATAAAAAAATGGCTTGGGCAAATATGTCCTACATAGAGAGGAAAGAACATGGCCCTAGACATGACTGTTCTCCATCAGGAACCTCTTCTGCGTGACCCACCCAGCACAGGTTCTACCCTCTGATAGACAAGTCCAGGAAACTGAGGACACCTCAGTTACTCAGGTACAGTGCTCTAAGAAACGGACTTCCTGCATTGCAGAGGTCCACGTGTAGTACTGACATCTAAAATCAGGCTTGGGGCTGGGGTGGAGAGATGGCTCAGTGGCACAAAGTGACTGTCATACAAACATGAAGACCCAAGTTTGACCTCCAGAACCCATTTAAAAAAGTTGGGCACAGGGATGCATACCTATGATCCTGGTGCTGGGGAGGTAGAGACGGGGCCCTGGGGCTTGAGAGACAGCCAGTCCAGTCAAACTGACATGCTCCAGGCAACAGAGAGAATTTGTCTCAAAAAACAAGGTAGAGAGTGATTGAGAAAGATGCCCACTGTCAACTTCCAGTCTCCACATGCATATACTCATACATACATATGTATACACACATGCTAAATCAGTAAAATAATATGAGGTTGCGGAGCTGGGGCTCTTTCAGGAAGATGGCCCCATGAAACAGGACTGCGAGAGTCAATGATGGGGACCCAGGTACTGGGATTCCTCTGGGTAGGGATGGGCATTATAATCATCTTGTCTGCCTTCTGTAGCCATACTGTGCACAGCTGGAGAGCAGTGTGCTGTGCCTGGACATCCAGGGCAAGGGCAGAGTTAGTTTTCCAAGGAAGTCACACATGTCTTTGTCGCCTCCTCACTGTGCTGAGTGTTTGTGGACTCCTAACACCATACCCCCGAGGTACTGTGAGCTTTTCAAAGCGGTGGAGTCATGGGTACAAAGCCTTGGAGAGTGGGATTTACAGGTACTTTTAGATGCACCCCACAAAGATTTCCATTCCTTCCACCTCTTAGCAGGAGGCTCTGTTTATGAGCTGGAAGGCTGCCCTCACTAGAATTTCAGAAATGAGCTCCTACTATGTATAAGCCCCCTGGTGGTGGTCTTCCTCTGCAGCAGCTTGGACGGACTGGAAAATCTCCACATACATTTATTAAATGAATTCTTAAGCCTACCAGAAAAGTCCTAGTTTGTAAGAACTGCCCTACATTGCCTGAGACTGAGGAAGGATTCAGACAGATCCAAGACCGAAGGTGATGGGTCCAGGATTTACCACTAGGAACCAAGTGTAACCAGGTCAGAAGGAAGGTGTGTATACTGTAGACCCAGGTGCTTTCACTGGGTTTAGCTGAAACTTGTCCCAAAGAGTGAGGCACATTCCTGGCTCCAGGGCCAGTTCTGAAGCTCCACACACTACCCAACGTGTGCTCTACACACTACCCAATTGTTCCTATAGAGCTAGTTTGCCAGCAACTCTGAAAGAAAAGCTATCTAGGGTTACCATGGAGCCACTGCAATTGTTACAACTCAAGATGTTTGTTATCATGTCAAGCTGGATCTGTACATTCTGCCATTAGGGTGCTGTGGGGGGCGTAAGATGCAAATAAAGGTGTGCAGTCCCTGACTACACATCCAAAGGGGCCTCAGACAAAGCCAGCATTGGTCTGTGCTCCAGGTCCTTCTGATGCATAGTTTGCTCATCCTTCAACTTGCTTTGCTAAATCAGATGTGGGAGTATGGGTTTCAAGTACTGTTTATGAATAATTTTCACGAAAACTTTATGGTGGTTGCTATCACACATGACTTAAGATGACCACTCAGAGTTCTGGCAGGGCTTACCGGTTTGGCTGGAATCTTTGGGCCACAGCCTTCCCTCAGGCCCCTCCTCTTGGCAGTAAGACTGTGCCAGGTGCATGTTATTTATATTTGGACACATGCTGTGTGAAGAGATGGGCACCTGCAATTATCCATGCAGGTCAGATACAGCAGTTTGGCGGGAGGCCCATTAAATAAAACTTGGCTTGTCTCACAGGCTGCTCCCTGCTTGGGTGGGTGGCCCTTGCTAAATTATCCCAAGATAAGATCATGAGTAAACTAAAGTAGTTTCTGAAATCAATACACATACACACACGCAGACATGGACATACACATACATATACAGAGACACAGACACAGAAATACATAGACACACACACCAATACACAAAACACACACATAGACACATAAAACACATACACACACATAGACACACACATACACATACATACACACATAGACAAAGACACATATACACAGACAAATATACACATACATACAGATCCATACACACCCATATACACACTTATATATACATGCATATACACACATATACACATGGACACACAGACCCATACACACATCCATCCATACACATGCTTACATTTACACATATATGTACACATACACATGTACTTACACACCCATACACATATACACACTTACATATACAAATATGTACACATAGACTTACATGTACATATACACATATGCACACATATACACAGGCTTACATACATACATGCACACAGACAGAGGCTGATTCTCTGAACTGGGCTGCTGCTCCCCCCAATTCTCGCCACACCCATGGCTAATGGCACTCATGGATCTAGGTGCTCTGTGTAACAGGTGGGTCAGGTGTTCATGGCGCTCATCCAGAGAACTCCTTCATGTGCCAGGGAACCTTCTGTGTGTAAGAACACACACCCGAGGCTGCAGGTCTGAGTCTAGGATGGCATTCTGGAGTCTGGTGGGGGCATGTGGCGGCTGCCCTCCCCGGAGTCTGGTGGGGGCATGTGGAGGCTGCCCTCTTTTCCCGCAGAAGCTGAAGGAGGAAAGTGTGCTGGGACTAGGAACCAACACTTGTACTTTACTTTAAACTTCCTAATCTGATTTTCCCCTTGTATCTGGTGTCTCTCCTCTGGAGAGCAAGCGGGTGATTTATGATACAGGTATGGGTGTGGGAGAGGCAGTCCTGTGCCTAAATATAGCACCTCCTCAGGCCATAAATGGGAGGGAAGGACGGAGCTTTGCAGGGAGAAATTAGCTCTGCTGTCCTCCGCTGGAGTCTGGGAGTTCTGCAACAGAGACGCCTCCTCTGCTGTCCCTTCTCCTCTGGGTGAGTCTTTCCTTCTTTTGTCAGTGTGGCTTTGTGAGAGGAACCAAACCTGAAGAGTAGGCTGCCCTTGCTTTCCCATGGGGGTCAAGCTCAGGGTGCAGTTACCTACAAACATTCCTTACAACAGGAAGAAAGCAAAGGATTCCATCTAAGGTCTGAGTGTTTTTGAGGGGCTCTATTCCCAACTGAGATCCTTCTTCTTTCTGTTGTTTCCTTTCTTTCTTTTCCTTCCATTCCCCAGCCCAGCTCCCTCGCCCACTTTTTCTCTCTCTTATTTTTGACAGGGTCTTAGGGTACCAGGCTGGCTTGAACTTGCTATGTAGCCAAGGATGACTCTGAACTTTTGATCTTCTTGTTTCTACCTCCTGAGCGCTGGGATCAGATGTGTGCCACCTGGCTTCTGTGCAGTGGTGGATTCAATCCCAGGGCTATGTGCATGCTCAGCAAACATTCTACCAACTGAGCTACATGTCCAACCACTCCCCTACCCCCCAGTGAATTTTCTTATTTCCCTATATTCTGGGCTGTACTATTGTACGATCTGACATTTCTTCAGAACAGATTATATTCCTTGGGTTTCTTGCATTTTTCTTCCTGCCTCTGAGTCAGCTGATTCATGTCTGATTTGAGATTGTCACAAGGGACTCAGAAATGAAGTGAAGAGGGGCCCAGCTGGAAAAGGAATAGTTTTGTAGGTTAAAATAAAAGAACAATTTAGCTTGGAACTTGGGTAGGCTGGGCAGGAGGTATTAGCTTTTTGGGCAAAGTACAGTTTTCAGGTTGTTGCTTTTCTTGCACATTTGGAATTCAGATCCTGCAGAACTCCAGAACCGCTCCCCACACAAAGCTGTGTGCAAGGAGCTGCACCTGCCAGTGGGGAGAGGGGCTGAGGCTGCATTCAAGGGCCAGGCTGGCAAACGACGAGGAAAGAGGGTGTGAGGCTGGAAACATCCAGCTTTCCCTGTCACTCGCCCACATTCCTTCCTTACTGACTGCAAGAGAAACAAGAACCAAAGAGCACGTGGAAAGAAGGCACTTTAAAGGTGATAGTGAATAAACTGGGGCCCTTGATAAGACCTGTCCTAGGAGCCAAAGGTTTAGTCACTGGGAACCAGACCAGCACCCTGAGCCAACTCACCCTTCACCTCTGAAGGTACTGTACGCAGTGTGCTTACAGGCTGACATTTCCGGCTCTGCAAATGACAGAATTGAATAAAAGTAAGGGGGTTACAGAGTGCTCTGGAGAGCTGTTCATCAGATTACATTTGTGGCAGGTTTATATGAAACTCACACAAAACAGGGACCTTAACCCCAAGGGACTATTCTCTGTACAACAAGGAGAAGCTGTCAGTGAAAGCTTACATACTTTGGATAACTGTTGATGTAATTATCTATTTGTAGGATATGGCCCTGCTCTAGGTTTCTAGAAGCTTTGCTCTATGGAATTCCATGGCTAACACTGTTCTAATACTGTTCAAACATTAATGGTAAGCAGTCAGATTTTCCAGAGTCAGGAACTCTGTGCCTCAGGGCTAGACCTCCTTTCTCTACTGCCAGGCTGCAAAGGCTGTTGGGGTGTGCTGGAGAGAGAGCCCAACCATACTTACTAATCCTTGATGCCCCTAAGGATTTGCTTTGTGCCTAGTTGATATTTTTGGTGGAAAAAGATCCTTTTGAAATAAGTAGTCTTGAAAATCCTTTGCATAAAGAGATCCCAATGTGAATGGATTTGGAAAAAAAATAATCTTGGGAACCCCGAGCTTATCACTTGGAGTCTACTCGGTGTACCGACTGGTTCTCTTTCTCCCCACTTTCATGTATCTACAGGTTTTGACATTTTTATTTGTATAAATAGTCTCCTTCATTGGATAAGAGTGTTTTGAACTTGAAATGTCTTTGCAAACTAAAACTGCACCTGGTGACATGAAAGGGGCGTTCCCAGGACCCCTTGCAAGGAGGGCTTAGGACAAGGCACATCACAGACACACAGCCCCAGTGCTGGAGGACAGGCTCGTGTTTCACGATGGTGTCATAATTCCTAAGTGTGTCAGAAGCACTGGGGTGTGGTCCCAGAGCTGAGCAGAAGCAGAAAGTGACTGGGAATGGTCAGAGCAGCTGGCGCCTTGGCTCCACAGGGATGTGCCAGTCCCCAGGGCAGGGCACGTTCGTCTGGGAGGGTCTGGGATCACTGGTCAGCATGATCTCTGATGTTAAGTACTTCATGGACACATGTACTGCTGGAGAGCAGAGGAAGATGGCTGGCACCCAGTTCAGTCCCCTGGTTTTATAGTGAAGCACATGGAGACCCAGAACTGCGGGGTTCAGGCCTTGGGGCCCCCAGACTCCAGTTCTGTCACCGTTCCTCTCCACAGCACCATCAGACCCTGCTGTTTTGGGAAGAGCCTCTTATTCTTATCCTTTGGGGTGTGTGTGTGTATATATATAGGGTGGGGAGCACTTGGCTCATGTCTGAAGTATTCTGTAAAGAGGACAGTGCAGAGGAAGTCTGGGTGAGCTCTCTGAACACCCCTCACATCTACTTACCTGATATTCTCAGACTGCAGCCCCTAAGTCAGAAGAATATGCTTCTGGAAGGTTCTGTTGCCCTATCTGGGTCTGGGACCACAGCCTGTCTCAGGGAGGTTCTGAAGTGTGAGGTCCTGAGGTTGTGAGCAACGGCAGTGAGGCATGCACTGGGTCCCTTGAGGGTGCTTCCTGTGAAATGTCTGGTCAGACATAATGCTAGCAGCAGGCTGAAGAGATAGGTGGAGGGCCACAGGCACAGCAGTCAGGTGTGCAGATCCAGCCAGCCTCCTGCCCGAGCCATGAGCTCTAAAGGTATATGCTCTCTGAATTCCAGTGGTTCTTGGCTTCAGGATTGGTAAGCACGTGTCTGGTGTTCTGGAAGACTGTGGGTTGAGAAAGGGGTCTAATGGTGTGTGTCTGCACTGGGAGAGCCCTGACAACTCCTGATTTTGGTGGACTGAGGGAGCAAAGTGGGCATTAGTGCACTGTCAAGGTGCCAGGAGAAATATCTGCACTGGGTCCCCTGAGTCAGAGTGAGAAGCACAGGAAACATGAACACTTGATGGCTAATCACGACAAAGTGTGCACTCCTCATGCATGAAGTGCTTGAAGGTTTCCAGGCCCACCTGACAACTTGGGAGGCAGTTTCAGATGCACTGTGCGGCGTGCTGCCTGAGCCCATAGCCCTGAGTGACACACCAGACTAGTTAGAGGGGGTTGGTCATTGGACTGTAATGACCTGAGTCATCTTATATCCCACATGACACGGTCATATATCATCATAGCATAGTCAAGTGTGCATGGTTCTCTTTACGGCCAGCTTCAACTAGGATATGGGCCATGCTTGGGATGTGGGGTTCTTCTTTTAGCAAAGAGATACAAGCAGATTCCCTGGTCTGCCTTCAGTCTCCAGAGATAGGCAGTGCAGCTGCAGTCAGCAGACCTTTCATGAAGGTCCTCTTTGTGGAGGTACAGGTGAGTCTCTCCCACCTTAAAGTGACAGAAGTCTTTAGGTATTTCTTCCTGCTTGTGAGACATGTGACAGACATAACCATGGATTCCTTTGTTTGTCACTCTGTAGCAAGCACAGTGCCAGGTGTTACATGGATTCAGTGTGGAATATCAGAGCTGGAGAGATTAGGAGTGAGCCCAAGCCTACCTCACAGGACTGGAGTTGAAGTTTGGCCCTAGTGTCTAAGCCTGGAGCTCGAGCTCTGCGTTCTCCTACAAGGCTGAGTGAGTGGCCGAGGTCAGTTCTGTGCGCTCCTTTGGGTACAGTGTCCTCTTGTACATTGGTACCTGGTGTATGATAGCGTTCTGAGGAACCCACACTTGGCCTCCTGAATAGGAAGAAGTTGGTTGACAAGCTGGTTTTTAAGAGAGGAGAGTTACTGACACACACTAGTGTGTCAAAGCATGAATGGCCCTGACACAGGCCACTGACCTTCAGGTGTGCAGGGCTCATGTTGGGTAGTTCCCCAAGATCTTCCGAAGCTCTGTAACTCTGCTGTCCACAGTCTTAGTGGGGCTGACCATGAGGCTCACACGTTTTCTTTGGGGAAATTTCAAACAGAAGATGACGGAGACAGGGGAGGGCAGTTTCTTTTCTGAACCCTTGAGTTTCCGTCTCCAGGGTCCAGCACCTCTGCGTTACCACTCGGGGATGTGTGAAGCTTCTCCAACTCAGGAAGCTTATTCCAGTTTGAGCACTGAACACATAGAGCTCAGGTTTGGGGCATTTCTTTATGGTCTTACTTTTATGGTCTCACAGAGACTCAGGGAAGCTACCCTGCACAGCTTTGCAGAGACGGTCAAATGATGCTCCTGAGTCAGTTCAGTCAGTTCACTGGGTCTCACTGACTTGGGGTGAAGGTGGAAAATGAACACAGGTAATTTCTGCTCAGCAGTTTCTCACCTTGGAAGAAATCTCACACAGACTTACTCATTTTGCCACATTCCACACTGTCTTGGTCCCATTTCCTGCTCCTTCCCCCAGCTTCCCACCAGAAGCCTGTGGTATTGTTTTAGGTGACTCTAGGGGTTCCTGGGGAAATGAACCTTTGTCAAGACCCCTGGATCAGCCACTGGAAGTTTCCATGTGGATGCAGCCTTTCCAGAACAACTTCCTGCTGCATGCTATGGGACCCACCTTCCCGCTCCAAGCTCTGAAGTCTTCCTGTCCTCTACCTGTTGGCTCCACAGGGCCCGTCCCCTGTGAGGGTGGGGGCCTCTCTGGCTGTCCTCTCCTCTGTGGGGCACTCTCTATCTCCATGTGGCTTCTGGCTCCTGTCATTCCAAGCATTTGTTTACCTCTCTAATCTGCTTTGATTATTTTTATCCTGTTCACTCACCAGCTTTTCACATTGGCCTGATCACACGAGGTATTCTGTGAACATCATTCACATTGCCCTGATCACACGAGGTATTCTGTAAACACTGTTGAGCTTGTGATGAAATGAAGCAGACGACTGACTTTTCTGATTTGTATGGAAGGTAATAACAGATGAAATGGGGTCTTGGGGAAGTCAGCAGGCCTCATGAGTCTACCTGTATAATCCTCTGCATTTCCCCTCCTGGATGGGTCTCATTAGTAAGAGGAATCTTTCTCCCCCTTTTTTTTTTTTTTGGTGGGTGTACATTTACATTTATGTGTGCATGTGTGTGTTGTGTGTGCAGCTAGAGGACAGAGGTCATTATCAGGCATCTTTATCAATCAGTCTGCACCTTATTCACCTTATATTTTCAAGACAAGATCACATATTGAACCTGGAGCTCACCACTTCTGCTAGGCGATCACCCAGTGACCATGGGCTCTTCGTATCTCCACCTTGCAACCCTCCAGCCCTGGAATGAACTGGCGTGCATCTCTCAGTCTTTTACGTGGGTGCCAGGGCTACAAACCGAGGTTCTCATGAGCACTCTGTCCACAGAGCCGTTGCCTCAGCCCTCCCATTCTTTGGAACAGTGCAGAACAGGAGACGGATTGTGGGGCCTGATGTGCCGTCCTCTTTTCTCTCCCAGAAGCACCGCGATGTCCCTGGTGGTGGCGCCCTTCTACCAGAAAAGACACAAGCACTTCGATCAGTCCTATCGAAACGTTCAAACAAGGTACCTTCTGGACCAGTATGCATCAAAAAAGTAAGTTGGCAGATCCAGGTTACACTTACTGAACTCTGAGTGTGGGTCTGATGTTTCCAGGCAGGAAACTGCTGGCCTGAGGTCTGGGGGTGAACTTGCTCTTGGGGAGTCTGAGAACAGGACAGGCAGCATCTCTGATAGGCCTTTTGAGGACAGAAGGCTGGCTGGGCTGCATGGCCCAGCTAGGCAGAGTTGTCATGGCATTCTGCAGGCCCCAGGGGCTCTGAGCCCGGTAAGTGTCCGGTGGAGAGGTCTGAGAGGAGCGCTTGGCGCAGCAGGATCTGACTCTTCCTCACATGTCTCCCAGCAGTGGGGTCTTAAGAGCTAGGACAATGGTAAGGAGAGCCACGGAAACACTGGCAGAGCTCCTAGGTAGCAAAAGAAAGAAAGGATGCAACGTTAGTGACAACGCTGCCACCTCAAGAGTACACATTTGACACCTGAGTGTCCTCCCTACAAGGGCTGCCTCCTCAGTATGGTGACATCTGGGTGTCCTCCCTCCGAGTGTGGCTGGGGTCCAGTCCCACCTTTGTCTCCAAACTCGTGAAGGACAAGGTCTTCTCTGGGCTGCAGCTCATGCCCCACTGGCACTATTTGTGGGCAGTGTATCTCGAGCCTCAATGGGCTGATTAGAGGGCTCTGAGCAGGAAGAGACCTCTGGGCTGGGCCTCTCATCGTGGTGCCGGCCACATGTCAGCAGCACCCTATATTTAGAAATGCTGTGGCATTCATTTAGTTGCCATCCCTTATAACAAACAAAGCCAAACATTTGCAGCCCCTCCCAAGAGAGAGCTTGAGAGTCTATATGTGAAGGATGGTTCAGGCATGGCTGGCAGGCGGGGAGGGCGCCAGCCCACAAGGGCTCAAAGGGGGCAGTCATGCAGGGGCTGTGAGTAGAGGAAGGGAGGATGCCATTTGAGGGGATGCAGCTTGGGTTTGGGCGTGTACAGGCGTGTGCATGGGCACCTGTATGTGCCTGCATAAGTGTGGACATGTGTATGTGTGCGTATGTGTGTGTGTCTCAGGGAGTAAATGCTGCTATTCATGCTTGTGTGTGTATATGTGTGACTTGGTAAGTGGCAGTGTACACACACGTGTGCTGTTCTGCCCAAGCACATGTATGTGCATGTGTATGCCTGTTCATGGGAATACGAGCACGTATGTGTGCACTTGTGTGCAGAGGCATGTGCGTTGCAGAGAGGAGGAGCATGTGTTAACGTAAATGTTAGTAATTTTCCAGTACATCTAATTATGTTCCCTGTATGTGCAGGAGAACAAGCACCCAGTCATCTACCCAGAGGTCTCTTACACAGCAGTCCTCTTCCCAGAGAGCTTCCAGTCAGAGTTCTACTGGGGGGACGACCTGCAGGCTCTGTGCAAAGCGTGTGAGCGCGTCTGAAGAGGAGGAACTTGAAAATGAGAACAGGTAACTGCTCTGTGGTCTTGGTCATAGAGCTGAGCACCGGCATCCAACTGAGTGGCAGGTCGGGCAACCTCGGGGTGGAGGGCGAGATGTGCTAGCCACGCAGGCTTGAGGAGCAGAAGCTGGGCTTCCTGTAATGTGTGGAGCACATCCTCCCATCACTTTACACATCGCTACCTTTGTCAGTCCCCACATGGGAATGGTTTGGAGTGAATCTCCATCGTTTTGCAGCTTCATGTGTACCAGAGTTGGGATGTGGTCCAGGGCCTGCCCTCTGCTTCCACACCCTTCCCTCTCCATGAATTCAAGGGCATCAAGAGTTACAGACTCCACAGCTGAGTTTTCATCACAGTCTCCATGACTGGTGTCCACTGGAGCAAGGTCATCTTCTGAGGAGGCAGCCAGGGCTTAAACAGCTGTCCTGTGGACACCAAGGGCTGTGAAGGCATCTATAAATCACCACAGCTTACATTTCAATGACACTGGCTCACGAGGATGCACTGTCACAGGAAAAAGATGGACCTGCCAGAACAGTGGTATTAAAGTTAATTCCAGGTGATCAGTAAACAGCCGGTAATCTTGCTTTGATCTTTCAAGAATAGCATAGGCAGAAAATATTTCATACTGACTGCACACTTATTTTCCTTGCTTCCTCTTAACTTTTCTGGAGAAAATTCTCTGTAAAAAAAAACAAAACAAAACTCTAAGCCTGAAGGACACATAAGATTTGGGTAAGCATCCTTCTATTGAAAGTGATGGACCATTTGAAAGACAACTTTCTTTTAAAAAACTGAATTAGCTTTTAAATGCCTTAGGTAACATGTACCACATAAATTGTAAGGCATGTAAATTAATTTTATTGTGAAATCAGAATTTCTGCTGTTAGAGAAAGACTTTGAGGTGTAAATAGAAGAGGATAGGACTGGAGGGTGATTGGTAGAGAACTCACATGCATGCAGCTCTGGGATCAACCCCCAGCACCACATAAGCCAGGCATGGTGGTGCACCCTTATAATCCCAGTAACTAGGGGGTGCAAGAAGGAGGATCAGAAGTTCAAGGTCGTCCTTGGCTACATACATAATGAGCTCAAAATCAGCCTAGGCTACATGAGACCCTGTCTCAGAAAAAATGTAAACACTAAACTACCTGAAGTTTTAAGTATTTGATGATTTTGGAAAGGAGTCTTCTTATATTTAACCTTTGGGACTGGATGTTGGACACTTGGGCTGTGTCATGTCAATCGGTTACAGACATGTAGCTTTGAGTAGACTGCAGAGGCTCCCGTCTCCTAGTTTCCCCACTGGTAGGATGAGGAAAGTGGACGTCACTAAGTTGAACAATTGGGGTGCCAGTTTATGTCACTCACACAGTTTCATGCTAGCCTTGGCTGTTGGAAGACTTCCTGAAACATGCAAGGTTTACATTGGGTGATCTGACTTAAAGTCTGAATGTGAGTCACGAGCTGATCCCATCCCATTGTGCCTCTTAGCCACTGTGGCTGTGCCCTGTGCTGACCCTCTGTCTCCTACGGCCTTGTGGTGTTTTACTCTGATCATCTATGGGTGTTTTCCCATACCAGGTCTGGAAATCACTTCTCCCTTTGAAAGTAGACATGAGTGGCTGGTGTGAATGAACCAGGGTTCAGGGAGATGGCATCACAGCCTTGCAGGGTGGCTGGAGGACGAATGGGCCCCACTGAGCACTGCTGGGAGTCATGTAATTTCCCTCACAACCTTCATCAGCCCCAGGTATCTTCACAAACATATTCATTCCGTTCTCCCATGAAAGGCATAAGTCCAATGTTCTGGATAAGTCAGTCCTTGGGGAAAGATGTGGCTGTGTACTCACCACATGAGCTACTGCTTATGTCTCCCTAACCGTAAACACAGAAGAGACCACCTGCCCTGTGGAGGCCACAGGCCTTCTGGAAGAGATGGCTGAGGAATGTTCCTGTGAGAAGTCTTCCATTAGAGGAAACAGCTTCTGGAGCCCTGCCTGCAGTGTGCTCCTCAATCAGAGTGCACATGCATGTGTGACGTGGTTCCAGGCAGGGTTGGAGTCATGAGTCACAGACAGGCAGAGACATTTTCTCCATGTACTGATATGGGGGTGGGGTGAACAGCCTGGGCACTCACATGTGAAGAACACATGGAGCCCTGCACAGCACTGAGGCAGGACTTGGAGCTAATTCTGACCATGGCAGGCTTGGGGATCTGTCTTTCTGGCTTTGTTATTTAGTAGGACTCACTTCCAGCAGAAGGGCTTAGGGAATGTGTCCCTTCAGTTTACAAGCATGAGTTTCCAGGGCTTATTCTGTGCCCCTAGCACCTGGCACAAAGGGAGTGCCAGCAGACATCTCCTCCCTTGGCTGAGACTCTGTCAGAAGGTAAGACTGGCATGCCTGACATACGTGAGTAGTGCTCCCATGTGGCTCCTGTTCTGTGAGGAAAAATAAGCATTAAAAAAGGGAATTACAGGGCTGAGGCTTGGAAAGGAGGGCCAATTTCCAAGGGAACAGTCTTCCCGATAGAAACTAAAGGGAAGCAGGGTGAAGTTAGGAGCGGAGAGAAAGTTAGCTCCGGTAAAGTATCGGAAAACTGGGGCATGAGGTCTTCCCAGGAGCTGGGGAGGCTAGCCTGTCTGGTCCCAGCTGAGACTCAGGGCGTAAAGTGGGGCTTTATGTCAGCAGGGACGAGGAACGTGCACGCTTTTCACTTCATGGCTCAGGGTTTATGGTTCTACTAGCCACACCTCTGTGTGAAGAAGCTGCAGAACTTTCTGGAGTTCTGAGCTCAAATTGTCAAATATTCAACATGACATCTTTATGCAGATATGCAGAGGGGGAGAGGACCCTGGATGAGAACCCCCACTTCTGCTCTTTAAATTATTCCCAGGATTTCTGGGCTCTCCAGCTTGATATTATGAGGACAGGGTGGCATCAAACTGTCAGGAGCCTCTGATGGCACCAGCCCAATGGTCCCTCAGCTCTGTGTCCTATGATAACCTTCCAAGGCGGCACCAGATGCCCCGACCCACTGCTCCCTAGCTCACCTGCTCTGTATCAGAGCGGACGGGTGGGCACTCACTGGCTTTCACCCTGTTCAGTGAATGTGGGGGTCAGGAAGATGGAAGACCAGGCCCTTTCTTTAAGGAGGAAATTTGTTATTCAGATTGTTATCACTAATGATTATGAGAAGCTGGTCATGGAGCTATAAGCCTGTTATCCAAGTTACTTGGGAGGCAAGTTCAAGGCTGCCCTGGGCTACTTTATGAATTCAAAGCCAGACTGCACAAATTAATGAGTCAGATCTCAAAATAAAAGTAAAGAGGAGGCTGAGGACATGGCTCAGTGGTGGAGAATTTGCCTAGCATAGGTGAAACATTGGATTTAATCCTCAGTACTACTAAATAAATAAGTTGACAATAAAATTATTGACTCCAAAAAGGTATTGGGGATCAAGGGGTGAGGTAGGGAGCTGGAGGCTTCTGGTAGGGGTAGCTTTTGAGATGAGTCTTGAAGAAAGGTTGACTTTGACAGGAGGGGATTGTGGTGAGGCTTGCTTACTAGTGGGACAGAATCCCAGGAGAGTAACAGGACAGTCAGTGCAGTAATTCTGGTGGAACCTCAGGAACACAGAATACAGATGGGAATGGAAGCCTGAGGAGGGGTGTAGGGGTCTGAGAGTAGCTCTGGGTCTGGCAGGGTTGGGGGCCATTGTGGTTCTCACAAAGACAGGCTGTGAGGAGTGCACTCATCCCGTCTCTGTCCTTAGAGAGTGGAGATGCTGAGGCTCCTATTAGGTACTCTGCTGCAATACAGACTTACTTCTTGTTTGCATCTGGTTGAATGTTGTTTATTTTGTGTGTATTTTGAGACAGGGTTTCCCTGTAGTCCCAGCTGCCTTGGAACTCACTATGTAGACCAGGCTGGCCTTTATCTCAAAGGAATCTGCCTGCGTCTGCCTCCTAAATGCTGAGATTAAAGATACATACCCAGGTTGCCTAAAGACTTTAATTCATTCTCAGACTTGGTCAGAACTTCAGCCTCCCCAGGGCACAATGGTTCAGCTATGGCTGCTGAAACACATACCAGGACTCAGTATTCCCTCAGATTGTCACATCACATCAGAACTGACACAGGTGCATCTAGCCCAGCAGTGTCTAGTACTGTCTGAGATCTTCAAGGCAGCCCAAACCTTAGCTTTGTAAACTGTAGGGGTCCCACAATGTACTCCTGTTTTAGGGTCTTCTGTGCATTGTTTCTTATGTGTGCATTGGGGGGCTACAACAGGTCTCTTGGGAGACTCACTGACTTCCCAGGTCTGAGTCTGGTCTTTCTTTGCTGCCTGTGCTCTGTGAACTGCAGTACCCTGGACATAAGCCCAGCATGCTTGTGGCTGCTCCTGGAGGACTCTAAAGAGTGGTTGAGTATACCAGTCCTGCCTCATGTCCAACAGAAGCAGATGTAAGTGTGCATTGCATATTACACCACACACCCACTCTTCTTTATAACTTCTGTTTATGTGCCATTAGCACACTCTGGAAAGTAAAATGCACAAGTTATCGAGAGCAGTATTTCTCCTATTATCTTCCTGCACTCCTTCCTTCAGAGGGATAGGTACCCAGAAAAGACTTGTCTGATCTATCAGTGCCACAAAGTCTGGTCACACGTCCCGAGACTAACAGAGCTTTTTGGTTCCTGTAGGTACCGGTCCCTAGTGGCTTCTTATGGTGAGGCTAAGAGACAGCGTTTCCTCAGTGAATTGGCCCAGTTGGAGGAGAATGTACACCTGGCTCGGTCCCAGGCTCGTGACAAGCTGGACAAATACTCCCTGGAGCAGATGGTAGGAGGGTCTCCAAGCTGGTGGAATGTGTGGGAGGAGACCATTTGTCTGTAAGCAGGTGGCCCAATGCCTCACTGCCAGTGGGCTGTGCCTGCCATACACTCCCTAACCACTCTTGCTTCTTTTTGGCAGGTGGGAGACAAGCTAGCTTGGGAGAGACATTCGTTTGAAGAGCGGATGAGCAGAGCCCCTGAGATCCTGGTGCGGCTAAGGTCCCACACTATCTGGGAGCGGATGTCTGTGCAGCTCTGTTTCACTGTGCAAGGATTCCCCACACCTGTCGTGCAATGGTGAGGGCAGCACTCAGGACTACTTTCCTCAAGAAAGATGTGCGTGAAGGGAGCACATGCTTGGGAACCTGTTTTGTGGCCCTCCAGGCTTGGAACTCCATGTGGGAAATGTGACCATGGAAACTCAAATGCCCATCTAAACAATGCACTGCTTTTTTCAGAGCTTTTTGAGCATTTTGGAGCATGAAAAGTTAGCTTCCTGAATAGACTCATGAATAGTCTCAGCCATTGTCCATACCCTGGCATCATTGCTGACCCTAGGCCTGGGGCCCATGTGTCTGCTTTATTTATGGGAGGACTCATGGAGAGAAGCCATGTTGATAAATTAAATCTTTAAGCACCACAGACCCTTCCTGTTCATGTGGTATTGAAATCTGTATCTCCCCTGTGTGCTAGATCTCTCAGTAGGAGACTTGCTGCCTTGTAGTTCAGTCCATCCATGGTTTCAGGAGGCAGAGGATGATCCCAAGGCTCACCCACCCTTAACATGACATGCAGTGGCTGAGCCCTGCTCTATACGTGTGGAACAGGGCTTCTAGGACCAGAACTTCATGCATGCTGTTACACTCTTTCCTCATGTGCTCCAGGTGCACTGTGGGCCAGTCTGGGACATGGATAGCACCAGCTATATTTTTTAAATGGAATGATAATCTCTGAATTCATAAGTTACAAGCAGATAGATATTAGAGCACTGTCTGTTGTAGCTCATGCATTGCCTGGATAACTTGAAAGATACAAATGTTGACTTTTATAGAAGGTTGGAAACAGAGTACCTTGTGGACCCTCCTGAGGTGCTGGGAGTGGGGCAGAAGGAAGAGGAACAGGTGTTTTTTGGAGGACTGAAGAGGCTGGGGAGAAACTGAAGAATATTTTACTCAAACTGAAATGAGTGTTTCCCTCCACCAGGTACAAAGATGGCAGTCTGATCTGCCAGGCAGGTGAGCCAGGGAAGTACCGGATTGAGAGCAGGTACGGTGTACACACACTGGAGATCAACAGGTGAGGGTCCGCAGCTGGCACGCAGACACTCCATAGTCTGTGTGTAAAACTGGAGAAAGCAGAAGCCAGCTCAGCACGGCAGTGCACGCTTGTGATCCCTGAACTCAGGAGGCTGGGGGAGAGGGTCGGGAGACCCAGGTCAGCCTGGCGGGCCTGGAGAGGCATGAATGAACTCAGGAGGCTGAGGTAGAGGGTCGGGAGACCCAGGTCAGCCTGGCGGGCCTGGAGAGGCATGAATGAACCTATAATCCTGGAGGCGATGGAAGTCACATAATGGCACATGTGTGCTACACCCAGACACACAGGTGCACACAGGCATAAACAGACACATACAAACTTATTCTTCACGTCTTTGTGTGCTTATAATGAAAGCATTTTCTTTTTTCTAAATTAAAAACATTTTATGTATTGGGTTTTGTTGAAGAAGTCACTTGTTCCTAACAACAAGGTAGATTCATTCAAGGACAGCTCACAGCCACAAGGCAGGAGTGTGCTCAGTTCCTAGCTGGAGCAGGAGGTCAGAGCTAAGGAAAGGGTGGGGCCCACAGATTGTCTGCTCCAGCGTCCTCAGGGGAGGGGTTCTGCCTAAACACACCTATGAGGAGTCTTGCTGAGAGTAGGTGGGTGTCTCCATCCCTGGGGTGGAGATGGATAGGGTTTTATCTCCAGAGGCCCTGCTCAGGGACCAGCCTGGCTTGTCTGGAAGGCTTTTCAGGCCCTCCCTGCAGCTGAGTGGGGCGCTTTAGCTTTTCCTCCTCTTCCTAATGGCTTCCTGGGAATGCCTGCTTTTCTATGAGAGAGAGCTCCTTGTCCAGGCTCATCTTGGTGGCCGAGGACAGTGTAGTGCTGTCCCTGAGCCCCATTGGGCTGTGGGCCCCTCAGGGCCCTCACTGTGCAAGTGCCACCCTCCACAACTGCTCAGCTCCACTGAGCTGGAAGCCCTGCCCCAAGCCTGAACCCCGACCTCACAGCTGATTTGTCTTTTCTGTTCTCCAGTGAGAACCAGTGCCAGGCGCTGTTCTGGTGATATGGCCCATGGGTAGCCATCAAAGCTGGACTTTCTATCTAGTGCCTATGGGGTGTCCTGCTCCCAGAGCAAAGCTGAATAACATGGCCAGGAAAGCGAGGTCTGGGTCTAGTGGCAGGTTGTGACACTTTCTTGGAAAGATGCAACCTGAGCTTCCAAGGTGAGGAGACAATGTTCAGGTGAGGGATCCCCAACCATCTGTGAGGACATGCATGCTGGGGCTGGAAGGTGGAAGGAAGGACCAGATGTCAGAGGTGAGGCCAGGGCCTGTTTACTGAGGATGCTGGCTTTGCTGCAGAGAGAAGGCCACTTAGAGGCTGGCTGAGGAGAACAGACAGTATCTGGTATCGTTTCTGAAGGTTCTGTCTCACCTTTGTAGATGGGGAGACCAAAGGTGGCCGAGTGGTGCTCCTGCTGAAACCCAAGAACATGGAGCAGGAAGGAAACTTGGGGCTTGAGAGAGGTCCTGGGAGAACTTTTGGGTAGAGTGGAGACTTGCTGTTGGAGTCAGGTGACCTGGTAGAGGAATCCAACTCAGGGGAGAGGCAAAGAGCCCGCTGGGTGGGCAGAGCTCCACACCAACTCACGGAGAGTCGTCTGGAGAGCAGGTCGCATCTGTGGCCCTGGGGAACTCCGTGGACAGTAACTCTCCTTGACTTCCAAGGATCAGTGGGCAATAAGCCAGCGCTTGTTCCCTCTGGGAAGACACTGACCTCAGGGTGTCTTCTTTTGGGGCTTGGTCTGTCTGACTGGTGGGCCTCGGAGGTTGGTTTGAGGAGCAGTTAGCTTCTTGACAAGATGTGATTTTTCTTTATCAAGCATGAAACAGTCACACTCCCACCTGATATGGCAACATTCAAATTTTACGTGGGGAATAGCCTGGGCTTTAAACAAAGCAAAGGGAAGCCTGGGGTGAACTTGGTTCACTGGCCCTGGAAGATCCTGGTAGAATGACCCAGAAACCCAGGCCCCTTCCTTATGGTTGCCACCATTTGAGATGTTTGCAAGGTCTGCACATCTGTTTTACTCTTAGTGGGTGACATGAATTTCATGTTCTTTAGGAAAAGAGCAACGGGAAACCCCACAATTGACAGCTCAGCTGTTCATTCCGCAGTGCTGAGCTGCGTCATCTGACCCGGGCATCTTTGGGCGTGGAATGCCCGTCCTTCCCTCTTGCTGGCCCTGGAATGAGCCCTTCCTAGTATTTTGAGATGACATTTGTTCCTATTAATATTCTTTGGCTCCTGCAGCTAAATTCTTAAAGTGCTGAAGAGCGAACTCGCCCTTTGGTACATTCTGAACTTAAACTTTTAATTCACGTGATGGCATATACTCAAGATTCTCTCTTGGGATCTGTCCTGAGAGTCTGCTTTCTTCAAAAGATTTTTATGTTCTTGTATTTTAAAGGTCATCTACAACAGTCCATCTTTCTCATTAGTGATGTCACTGTTATCCATTCCTCACAAAACATTTTCGAGACTAAACTTTTCTTGTACTTTATTTTTGGACTTTGATAATCAAGTTCTTACTCGAATTGAATTGCAAGTCTAATGTCTACACCACTTGCCATTTAAGGACCTTGGGCATTGCCTTCTCATGAGGAATTCACATAAGATGTTGTCCTTCTATTTTTTAAAAAAGACAAAATTGCATTAGTTTCTTACAGGAAGTTGTGTTGGGGCCTACACTGAGAATTTCGGAGGCAAAAGAGCCCCGTAAAAGTAGAAACCGAGGCCAGAGAAAACTGCCTATTCTGGGAGTCCATCCAAACAGAAAGTAAAACCCTGAAAGTTCTCTCAGCAAGAAGCAAGGGCTAGAATTAGACTGTGGGTTTGCTAATCCTTCTCTGTAAGGCCTTGGGGAGGATCAGAAGGAGTGGGTCCCCCTGGGACATTGGGACAAGTTGGGCCTGGGGTCAGAGATCAATGAAATGTGTCTAGGTTAGCTTGGATCAGAGTTAGGTGGGGTCTCCCTTTATCACCTGCCCCGCCCCCCACAGGAGCCCTTTTTCCTATGGTCTCATCACACCCCAGTGGTGTCTGGGAGTATTCTAGTGCCCACTCTAGCATGCGTGTGGATACTGACGCATTTGCATAGGTTCCTTGTTTCAATGTTTTGTATAGTATAAAGTATTCCCAAAGAGAGTCTTGCAATGACCGAAATAAAGGAAGACACCAAAAGGTGTTCCCTGACTCCTGCCCACCCAGCAGCCACCTGGAGGCACCCCATTCTAGGGAACCCCACTCAAGGGACCACTGTGATAAATCAGGGGCCTGATATTTTGGTACGGTGTGGGCTTTGTGGACAAGCCCTCCTGCATGTGCACTCCTGCTCAGGTACTCACCCTGCTCTGGCTCCCTCTCCCAGCATCGCGCCCCAGTCCTGAGCCCAGTGCTAATGGGTGCTAAAGGGTGAGCCGAGGAGCTAATGCGTTAGGTGTCGCTGTCCCATCTTCATGCCTGAGCCAATCCAGGGCACGCTGGGAGCTGAGACTGCCTGTGCCCTCCAGGCTTCTCCCTTCTCTCCTGTGGCCCATTCTGTGATAGTCTCTGTCCTCTCTGGGCGCCCTCTCAGCTTGTCCCTGCTCAAGAATGGCAAGAGCCATCAAGCGTGGTCCTCAGAGGGCTGGAAAACCCCTCTTGTTCTTAGGAATGTCAGGGAGGAGAGGAGGCTTTGTACAAGGGAGAGTGGGGAGCCCTCTTCCAACTTTTGGTTCAGGGATTTGGCTAATACATTTTTAATAATGTGTAAGCTTGATATGCTTTAAAACTGCAAGTGTTTTTCAAATACATTGTTTTATTTCAATTATCAATGTCAGCCTAGCAAAATAGAGGTAAGTAAAGTTTAGCCGTTTAAAGCATAGCTGCTTCCTTTGCTATAACATTGCTAGATGAGGATTGTGGGCTGAGCTGAAGACGTGCAGATACCAAGCGAGATCCTTGGCTGACTGCTCAGTAGCCCTGTTCTCTGTGGATCTTACTCTGATTGCCCAGTATTGAACTCAACTCTGTGTCTCCAAGATGAACAAGTTTCATGTTGAACCCTCAGGACTTTTCTCAATTAAATGGAGAAGCCTTATCTAGGCCCAGACACAAAGACTAATTGATCTCAAATTCTAATACTGCTCTTAGCTGTGCAAAGAATACATGATACATTGAGTACAGGCTTTTACTCTGGTTTTAAAAACTGATGAAGAAATTTGCAGTGAGCTTAGGGGATGCAGCTAGCAAACCCTTGTGTTCACACCCAGCAGGACAGCAGGACACTGAGATCTGCGTGGATGACTGGACACCCAGGTGCCATCTTGTCCACGCTCCTCTGAGGTCTCTCTGAGGTCCAGGCATGAATCACTGGGCCAGCCTTTGTCCTGTAGGTCAATGGGAATCCTGTTCTGGACTTCCTTGGGAGTGCTCCTTTCTGCTAGACAGTTGCTTTGGATGTCCTGCTCCTACTTGGCCTGTGTCCCCATGTGGTCCCTGTTGGGCTCTGGGTTGGTCAGGAGATTCTGCTCATTCATAACAGAATGCTCTGTTCTCTTGTCTGCTTGCCAGGACCTCCAGCTATAATCACCCTGCCCCCATTTCTCTCGTTTGCTCTGCTATTGCTAGAGGTGGAGGGACTGCTGCAGGGACAGGTGTTGGGCCAATATCTGAAAGATATTTTTCTGTTTGAAGAATGCACTAATGAAAATATAACAGTGTGGTTTGGAAGAAGCAACACAGAATAAACAATGATGTAAAACTTGGGACGTGTAGACACTACAGAGAAATAATCCTGCCTCTGGACCAGGCATATTTAGGAAGCAGTTTCTCTGGGCAAGTGCCATCACAGTTCCATAGCAGGTCGGCCTGGAACGCTGCTGTGTGTCAGTGGAGCAGGCGCTGCGTGTTGTGGAACTTTCCCCTGTTCACAGATCCTTTGCCCCAGGTAGGGCGGTGTGAAGTTTTTAAACGGCACCGCTGAGCGGTTCCTTGTCGGATCAGGCGGAGCTGTGCTGGCATGCTTTCCTTCAAAGTGAACAGGGTGTGAGGGACTGATCCCAGTGTCCACAGAGACAGGGCTGCTGTGCACTTCTCTGAGAACACTTGCATTTAAAGGAGGTCAGATGGCACCCTGACACAGCAAAGCTGGGTTGGAACCACCAAGAGGAAGGAAAGACGTCCAGAGACAGCATA
Source organism: Eospalax fontanierii (assembly GCA_035773235.1). Taxonomy (NCBI): domain Eukaryota; kingdom Metazoa; phylum Chordata; class Mammalia; order Rodentia; family Spalacidae; genus Eospalax; species Eospalax fontanierii. The sequence continues at coordinate 62,061,261 of CM069542.1, read as the reverse complement.
GGTCTCAGAACTTCTCTCTCCTTATCTGAAGATACCAAATTGTTTAGTCAAAGAAAGGCTGGTAACCTCCAGGAGTGGGTTTTGTCTCTGGGGACACTGGCTTCCCAATGCTCTTTAAAGTGAGATTTGTGCAAACTTTTTGTTTCTCAAAAGTAGACTTGTGCTGTTTCTCTTCCCAGGTGAAGGTATCACGCAGTGTCCCGATTCTGGAGAGAAACTAGCAGCAGGAACACAAATTTTGGAGCCAATCAGACCTTATTTCCCAATCTCTCCAAGTGCCAACCTCTGTCATGATAATTTCTAGGGTCCCTGAAAAGGTTATATGAGACAGTGACTAAGAGTTTCAGGGCTGGAGAGATGGCTTAGTCAGTATACTGCTTACCTTACAAGTGTGAGAACCTGAGTTTGATCCCCAGAATCCCTGTAAAAAGCTGGGTGTCATAGTATGTGTTTGCAATCCCAGCCCTGGTGTGGCAGAGACAGGCAGAAACCTGGGACTTGCTGGCTAGTCAGCCTCGCCTAGTGAGCAAGCCCCAGGCCAATGGGAGACCAGAAGTTCCTGAGGAATGACAACCCAGATTCACCTCTGGGCTTTGTATGCATGTATACACACATGTACCTATACATATGTACACACACACACACACACACACAAGAAAGACAGAGAGAGAGAAAAAAAGAGAAGAGGAGGGAGAGAAAGAGACACAGAGAGACATACAGGGGGGTTGAGAGAGGGAGGGAGAGAGAGACCCAGAAGGACCTAATGGCGGTACCTGGCATTGAGCAAAGCCTGTCACTGGCCAGCAGCAGCTTACCTCTCTCCTGTTGGGGTTTCCTGGGGAAACTAGAGGGGAGGCAGTTCACAACCACAGAAGAGGCTTTCGGGAGGCAGGAACTCTGCACCTCGAGGGTTGGGGTGCTCATCCTTTCCTCGTCCTGGTCTTCCTGGGAGAGACAGGTGCCCATGTCTCTGGTGGGGTCTATTCAAATGTTTGGATGAGTCCTGAGTAGGTCTTCAGAGCCTGAGGATTGTATCATTTTGTGATTCTCCACATCGTATACTGACTTGGCTACCCTGCTGGGGCTCTGGGTCTGTTTTGTTTCCTGGGGTGTCCTGCCCCTAGGTCATGGGTCTCTGCTGAGGCCTTAGTTATAAGCTCTGGTTCCTGCCTGAGGCTTTGAGGAGTTCTCAGCAGCCTGATTAGGTTGAAACCCTGGAGGATTTCAGAACAGGGACAGTGGCAGGCACAGTCCCAGGATGTGAACACCAAACACCATGGAAGCTGGGCCAAGCGCTGGCTCCCAGGCCCCCTTGAGCCGGCTCCTGCTTGGCTCCTAGGCAGGGTCTTAGGGTTCACACTTACTCATTGGAGATTCCTTCTCTATGTGGAGAGCACAGAATTATCCCCAGCATACACCTTCATTGTCCAGGCAAGAAGGATTCTCTTGCAGATAGAGGTCGTAGAAGCCTGTCCACTGATGAGATGGAACCAAGGACTCCACTATGTTGAATAGGGTCAGAATAGAGCAGAGATTTCTCTAGGAGAATGAAATAAAGAATTTCCAGAAGTGTCTGTCCTCCCTGAGAGTCAAGCCAGACCTGGTCTGGGATCAGATGCTCCTCTGTGTCTATAATTAATAATGTGCTGCCTGCTGTTCCAAGATAGAACTGGCATTGTTCTCCAGAAAATCATAAGCGATCCTGGCCACAGGGCTTGCTTTCCAGGAATGTTTTGTTCAAGTTCAGATGGCTGCCAGAGCATCCCACACACTTGCTTTCTCTCTCCAAGGGCAAACTTTGATGACACAGCCACCTATTCAGCCGTCGCAACCAATGCCCACGGACAAGTGTCGACCAATGCCGCGGTGGTGGTGAGAAGTATGTAGGCTATGCTGTCTGGGGGAGGCTGATCTTTGTGTCTGTCTCCTTCACCTCATCGCCCAACTGTCTTCACAGGGTACCACGGGGATGAGGAACCTTTCCATTCTGTAGGACTCCCGATTGGACGTAAGTATACCTGGATGTCTTTGTCTAGAAAGATACTTAGTGACCTAGAGTACAAGTGAAAATTATTTTCTAAGGGTAAAAACTTTTTAAAAGTTGTATTTCTAAGCAGTTTTTCCAGTTTCCCCGGCCAGTGTGTGACTGTTTCCTCTGCTGATAAACTGTTGTTCTTAGACACTGGTAAAACTGTTACTCACAGAGATGTTATATTTCTAATTGGAGAAAGAAGTAACCAGAATTCTTAAGCAATCTGTGATGGCGCCATGTTTTTGTGTGTGAGGATACTTCATGATCCAAAAGTCTCTTGGTCATCTACACAAAGGTGTAAACAGGACATGGAACGCCCAGAGTGCACCATGCTGCCTCGTCGTCTGACAGGTTTCTTCCTCATGCACCTCTGTCCTGCTAATCTTTAAACACCATGCATCCTCAGTGGGTAGAAATCACCTGCCATCACTTGGCCCCTTTGATTACAATGACCTGCTGTAACTTGTGATGAGAGGTACATGTCCCTGTGATCCAGGCTGGCTTGACCTGGGGAGGCAGAGAGCTGTGCTGCCCAGGCCAGGCAGGAGAAGGGACCTGACCTTCCAACATGGCTCACTCATGATTTGGGGACAAGATATAGGGTTGGTCTGCTGGTCTGCACTTCTGCCAGCAGAGTTGCACATTCCACAGGAGCTTTGACTTGATCAAGATTTCATTTACATATGAACCAACCTATAATGAATTGGCTAAAAACGTTTCCTGAAGGTGGAAATGTTATTTTTTTTCTTTATTCATTTTATGTGCATGAGTGTTTAGGTTGCATATGTTTAAGTGTACAATGTGTCAGGCAATAATTGTGGAGGCCAGGAGAGGATGTCATGTCCTCTGAAACAGGAGTTAACTACCATAGGGTTTCTGGGGACTAAATTCAGGTCCTCTGGAATAGCATCTAGTCAGTGCTCTTAACTGTTGAGCCACCTCTCCAGCCCCATGAAGGTAGATCTTGCTAGGAGTCACTGAATATATTTTTAGGTGTTCATACATGAATTTTATTGGGTAGGACACATCTATCACTTGGCCAGTGTCCCCAAGTGCATGGACACAGGCCAAGGTCAACACAGGGAGGTCTACAGATCTGGAGTCCCATACACCCTGGATCTTTAGATAGAATCTTCTAAATTTCATGCCCCAGAAGTTCTCAGATTTCTTCCATTAAGCTTTTATCTTTCTGCACAGAAACGTATTTATAGTACTTTTAATGCACATAGAGATCACAGGTACAGTGGATGCTCTTATGGTTCCCATCTATTGTCAGCCAAATTTAAATATTTTATCATTTTTGTACTTTTGAAATTATAGTCAAGTTCACATGGCACAAAATTAGCCCCCTCAAAGTACACAGATCAGCCAGGCTTCAGCTATTTTCAAAGAACAGGAACTATCACAGAGATGGTCTGCTGCCAAGACAAAAATCACCATCTCTGTTTGCATGTGGTTTCAGAACTTTACATGTGTTTATGAATCATAGATTGTTTTTGGTTCTAAAAATTTGCTTGCTAGGCTTGGAACACCATGGGAATAATAGCATTCAGTAGAATTTGAGTTGAAGGCCAGCTTGAGTGACACACTGTGACCCTGTGTCAACAGTCAAATGACTTGGGAATATATCGTAGTGGTAGAGGGCTTGACTAGCATGTGCAAGGTCCTGGATCTGATCCCCAGCTCTGCAATAAACACACAAAACCAGTTGCTTTTCTTTTGAAGCACACACACTCTACTCCAGCACCTTTTGAAGTTTGATCTGGTTCTGATCCATTGATACTAGTTAGTTGACTTGCTGTGTGATAACACTCTGATAAGGGTAGTTCTACAATTTATTTTGAAGAGGAAAACACCAGAGCCTCAATGGGTATCACTTTCCCAAAGCCTCTCCTTGTCCTGAGATGGGATGTAAACCTCTGCTGTAAATTGTGAAATCTAAGCTGAGTCTCTGTGTGAACATCCCTCTAATGACAAGATCGTCTAGCCTGTTTTTCTGACTCTATAAATTGGCTGTCTCACAGGAGGGTGATTAGCAAGGTGCCTTTACTTCCTGTGGTTCTGAGGTTGCAGGTCTGATACCTCCGGCTGCCAGTGTGGGGGTCCTAGGGAGGTTGCTTCTTCCTGGTTTGCTGATGGTGCCTCTTTGGTCCTCCCTGGGCACAAAAGCCTGCTCTCTTCCTCTTCCATAAGGGCACCAATTTCATCTTGGGGTCCATCCTCATGATTGTATCTAACCGTAATCACCTTTGAATGCCCCACTAACTAGTACCATGCTGGTTAGTGTTAAGAATAGGAGTTGCAGGCAGGAAAGAAAGCAGCCAACTCTGATAATCCAGATTGCCCTTCACTATCATGAGTGAGGGGTAGCTAGCTGAGCAGAGGGTTTGCAGCAGTCATACCAGTCAAGCTACAGGGAGCTTAAGTAAGTTTGTATGTGGAAATAGAGTGATGGGGATGAGGTCGGGCTGTTTGTAAAGGGCTTAGGGCCCATATTGTTCCAATCAGGTTCTTTGGTGGAAGGACTTGTTGGCAGAGCAGGAATTACTTTATGGATGGGGGTGGTTCATTCCAGGATCCTATTCTGAAACAGGGCTTACTTAGCCAACAGCAGTGGGATAAGGCTCATCATCGAGAGTAGTGGTTTATAACCGTTAGGGGCTTTTAATGTAATCTCCCTTTAGTCAGGGCTTCAGTACATGAATCTGGGGTCACAGACCCTCAGGTACACCCCCTCAGAGGACATGAACATAATATCAGGGGAGGAAGCACCCTTGCTGCCAGCTGTTGGTAGACTGAGTATGTTTGCTATGCTGAGACATGTGTCCGCACGCTGGGTGCTAACAGTCTGCCTTGCTCTCTGCAGTACCCCTCTCATCTGTGATTCCCTACACTCACTTTGATGTCCAGTTTCTGGAGAAATTTGGGGTCACCTTTAGAAGAGAAGGCGAGACAGTCACACTCAAGTGCACGCTGTTGGTAACACCGGATCTGAAGAGAGTACAGCCTCAGGCTGAATGGTACCGGGATGGTGAGTGCTGTGGTGCGCCAGGCCTGGGGACTCTACTGACTCCTGGATGCTGCAGCCTATCAGTCCTTCAGGAAGGAGTGCTCTTAGGCATGACTGCTGATTTGCCCCTCACTTCTACTAGAGTGCTAGCTGCCAGCAGAAAAATGAACCCAGGGGAGGGGTTAACCTTGACACCCTGACAGTGACATTGAACTTCATCGGGGAGAGCCCTGGAGCAGATGGGGAGGTATCTGACACTAACCTTGACTTCTGATGCTGTTTCAGATGTGCTGCTGAAAGAGTCGAAGTGGACGAAGATGTTCTTTGGAGAAGGCCAGGCCTCACTGTCCTTCAGCCACTTAAACAAAGATGACGAGGGCCTGTACACCCTGAGGATTGTGTCCCGGGGTGGAGTCAGCGACCACAGTGCCTTCCTGTTTGTCAGAGGTGCTCTTGTGGGTGGAGCCTAAGCAGGCAGTAGGAGGAGCCCACATAATGGGAAGGGACAGGGAAGAAGTGCAGGAAGATGGGCAGTGGGCATTGGTCCTTCCAGACACCCCTGACAAGAAATGGCCCCTTCCTGCATGTGAAGCAGTCAGATGCCTTGTCACCATGACAACACGTTGAGTCAGCAAGAGAGGCCAGCAGCATGGCCTCTGCTCCATACTGTTGCGATCCTAGAACTCATGATGGAGCCCTCAGAGAGAGTGTGGCATGCTCCCCTCTCTGGCGCCGAGTGCCAGGACCCAGTGAGCACCTGACTGTTGGCCCCAGCTCCTGTAGACTCTGATGCTACAGGGCAAGGCAAGACTAGGACAGTGTGTCTTTCATCTTTGCTGACTTCAGGTACCCTTGTTTACATTGGTCACAGCATAGTTATTGAATGCCCTGGGTCCGGCTGTGTGCCCCGTACTACAGCTAACCCTCACCACAGTCTCACCAGGATGGCCATCTCTAATTGTGAAAAGGAAAGCAGTTCATGATGAACCAGGCACTCTGTCAGAAACATCAGAGGCAGAGTATATGGAAATACTTCTTATAGTCATGTATGTAGGTGGGCATATACATATATGTTCATGCCTCATACATGTAGACCATCTAAAATTCTCATAGCAACTTTCTAAGTACTGCTGCTCCACTTCCCAGCAGAGACAGCAGGGCTCAGAGGTCATCTTCAGCGTAGAGGAGCGAGGTGCCAAGGCTGAATTCTGTGGGAGCCACGGCCCGAGAGCGTTCCTGCTGCAGGGCGAGTGCGTTGAGCATGCTCCTTTCTCAGTCTGTTCTTTCTGCCCTCCCTGACCACTCACTCAGGCTGCCCTCTGTAGTCTCCTTCCTGTTCCTGCTGGGGAGAGCCTAGCTGTGGTTAGCCGCTGTGGTTTCCAGAGGCTGCTCTGCTGTCAGTCTTGAGTGGCCAGCCATCTTTAGCCGGCCTCAGTGTTTTGTCCTCTTCACTTGCCTGCAGCTCCAGGTGTGAGCTTGCGAGGAAGCCAACAGTATGCGGAGTTTCCTCCCAGCAGCAGTTAGAGCTGAGAAGAGGGTTCTGCTATTAGAGAGTGTCTTATCTCAGCAACAAAATATGAATCCCGTGCCCAGTATTTCCCCCAAGAACATATAAGCAGGCAGGGTTGTGATTTCAGGCCCTTCCACAAAGATTTGTGGTTTTTATTAGGGTTGGCATTAGAAAGTGCCTTCCATTCTCCTGTATAGGTCTGGCAGGATGTCTTGTCCATAAAAATGTAGCGAGTCCAATGTGGCTTTGATGGTTTTGCTGATTCAGAGAGAATCAGCTGCAGAGAGAACATGATGTAAGCCCTGGAGAGTTCAGCCATTCTGATTACTTTCTGGAGGCTTTGGATGTGAAAGGAACTATGTGGCCCAACATCAATAGCCTTTACTATGTTGCAGATGTTTGAAGAAGACACTGCAGAATGCTTACCCTGCTGAGGGCACACAGCAGCCATGACTGCTGAATAAATATTGATTAGATAAGGAAATTAAATGTTCAGGGTACTAGCTCTTGAACCAGCTCCCCTAGGCCTCAGTGTAAGTACGATTAAAACGACATGATTCTAAACAGGATGTGAAAACAATTGGAGAGAGTTTGACTCAACATTTGCCCACAAATTGCCAAAAATTGCTTTTATTTATCTATTATTTTTATTTTACGTGTATGAGTGTATTGCCTGTGTGTGTGTAAGTGCACCTGTGTCTTGAAATGCTGGTGGAGGTCAGAAGAGGGCATTGAATTCCCTTGGAACTGGAGTTACGAATGATTTTTGGCCACTATGTGGGTTCTGGGAATTGAACCCAAGTCATGTGCTCTTACCCACTGAACTGTCTCTCTAGCCCCCTCAAAAATTCATTTTAATCCCCACATTTTCTAAGAATTTTTAAATATAAAAGTGTCTTGGGTGATATTTCTAGGTGTTGCAAAGACTAAGGTACTATTATGTTATCAGTAAATTTTTGACAGCTTGCCTGATGTGTCCACATAAAATTAACAGAAGGTGAATTTTAATTTGGATTATGAAAAAAACCCAGAGGGGCATTTTATAGAAGATGAAATGTTCTGAGTTAAACAAAACCATAACATATTTATATTTCTTGACATGAGTCTACCTGATAAAAATGGCATTCAAATAATGTGATGCTAAGGATCAAACTGGCAGACAGAGTGTGAGTTTGGAAGGGCTGTGGGCAGGCTTTGCAGTGACCCCACTCTGTCAGTGAAGTGACCATGTGTCTCCTGTCATAGATGCTGATCCACTGGTCACAGGGGCTCCTGGAGCTCCCATGGATCTGCAGTGCCATGATGCCAACAGAGACTATGTCATTGTCACTTGGAAGCCACCAAACACCACTACGGGGAGCCCTGTCATAGGCTACTTTATTGACAGGTGAGAGTGTGCCTCATTTTCCCAGGGATGGAAATGCTGATGAAATTGTTACTACCAAGGAACATACTTTCTCACTGCTAACTGACATTCCCATTCCTGGGGCATCATCACTGTTTGGTCAGCCAATCCCCCATGAGATAACTGATAGATAGCACTAATAGACCGAGCTCTTGGTGACCCCACTGGACTTTGTGCCGAAATTGAGGCTGCTGGGAGATGTAGCTCAGTGGTAGAGTGTTTAACCAGCATGCATGAAGTCTTAGGTTCAAACCTTAGTAGCATTTAAAGCAATTTGGGCTTTGTTGGCCAGTAACAAGTCCAACCCTTTACCTACAGGAGACACAGGGGAAGGACACAGCTCTTTCTGACATGTATGCAGAACTCCAGAACTGGAAGAGCCGAAAGACTACTTTTCTGATCTTTCTGTTTTCTGCTAGGGATTTAACATAAAGTTTTGTACTTAAGTTGTTCAGTCTGTGAAAAATGGGGCTAGCTTTGCCTATATTTTCAAGTCTCTGGATAGGACAACATTTCCAAAAGTCTTCTGAATTCCACATGAGAAAAATTCTAGAAACAAATACCTTATTGCTTAGTAGCATGAGCCAGCACCTCAGTCTTCATCCCTGACCCAACTTCAGTGAGCCACCTGTTAGGACCATAGAAGAAGCTGGCCCAAATGTAATCACCAGACAAGCTGGCGGGGGGGGGGGGGAGCTGTGACTTTGTCACCTGAGGTGGATAAAGAACTGCCCACAATGGTTCTAAAATAAGTGTTTTGAGTAGATGTTGCTAAAACATGCTTGATAGTAGCAATTGTCTTAAAGATCTAAAATGATAAAGATTGAAGGATGTCCGTCTATCCATCTGCAATCGTTAGCACATCTATGTCTCTGTCTCTCTGTCATCTATGAATGTATGTATACATGGATGTGTGTATTTATGTATCTATCATCTATGTAACTATAGGTATAGATACATACAGAGATCGCTACTGAATTTCCTAAGTAGCTCTGTCTTTTAGGTTTCCTATATCAATAGTCATGTAAGTTGGTGTCTCAATAATAGGACTTTTTATCTGTGTGGTGTGCTCCATGACGACTGATTTGAAACTGTACCTGTAAGTATTCAGTTGACTACCATGTAGTGATTTTATTCTCTACTGTTCTTTTTCATTTGAAGATGTGAGGTGGGAACTAACCATTGGGTTCAGTGCAATGACACACCAGTGAAGATCTGCAAATACCCTGTCACCGGACTTTTCGAAGGAAGGTCATATGTGTTCCGTGTGAGGGCAGTCAATAATGCAGGCATTAGCCGGCCTTCCAGGGTCTCTGATGCTGTGGCTGCCCTTGACCCTATGGATCTCAGAAGGTTACAAGGTATGCTCATTCAGGTTCTAGAGATGACTGTGGAAACTGTGGACCATCTGTGTGTGACTTGTTCTTTCTCTGTTGTCTATTGTGTGCAAGCCTTAAGTGCTGACTGTGGAGGGTGATGTTTTCCCATTCTCCTAGATCTCCATCAATATCCCCTTGAGGCATGGAGATGTCTCCCTCTGTGTCCCTTTAGGAATGGCGGCAGCCACGCTGACATCTGAGCTCTACAACAAATGCTCCTCCTCTTCACAGAGCGCTGCAGAGAACTGCTCAGAGCAGGCCTTCTTCTGTCCATTGATGGACAGTTTTGATAAACAATGAGACTTGGAAACTTTGACACCAAGCTGCTCTGTGTCTGAGTTTTAACTTCTTGTGGCATGGGTTCTTTCATGGGACCAGACCCTTCATTGCGGCTTAAGGGAGCCACCATCTTTTCCTTACTGTGCAGTCATCTGACCCTCTACAAAGACCAGGCTAAGATTTCCCAGGAGCAGTTCCCAAATCCCAATCCTCCTGACCCCCAGAACTGATTTGTTCAAGTGTGACTGCCCAGTCAGCTCAGGCCCTACCCGCATCAGGGAAACCACATTCTTTGGATGTCAAAGTCATTGTGGCCTTTTCTCTCTGCAGCAATTCATCTGGAGGGAGAGAAGGAAATCGTTATCTACCAGGATGACCTTGAAGGTGAGGAGCTCATCACTTCCCAGCCGTGCAGACCCTAGAGCTCTAGGTAGAGATGACAGGTGGGTGGAGGATCCTTTCTGCCGTAGTTCTCTGGATGGAAAGTTGAGCACTTCAGGCCCTGCAGGCTGGACGACAGTGGAAGGCGGAATAGTAAGCAAGGCTGAGAGCAGGGGGACATGGTTGAGGTTAGTAAGTCTGGGTTTCTCTATTCCTGTTAGGGTCGTAAATGTATCTTCCAGGGTCTTCTCCAGACTGAAGCTGAGATGTGGTTCCTAGCGTACGTTGGGTCCTTTTATATTAATTCTCTTTTGGTGCATGTGGAGGCCAGCCTTGAGTGTACCCACTCCCCCCCCCCCCCACTTTCTGAGACAGTCTCTCATTGCTCCAGAGCTTGCCAAGTAGTTGGTGGGTCCTAGGGATCTACGTGTCTCTGCCTCCTCAGCACTGGGATTACCAGGGTATGTGCCAGGCCTGGCTTTTATGTAGGTGCTGGGGCTCAAACTCAGGTCCTCATGCCTTTAAGACAATCATTTTGACAAGTGAGCCATCTCCCTGTCTCAGAATTAACTTTCTAAGTTGAAGAATTTTTTTTAAAATTTTTTGATCTTTTAAAAATTTTAAAAAATTTATGTGTATGAGTGTTTTGCCTGCGTGGTGTAAGTGTACCACATGCATGCAGTGCCCACAGTGACCTGAAGAGGGGGTCAGATATCCTGAAACTGGAGTTAAGGACAGCCATTAGCCGCCGTGTGGGCTCTGGGAACTGAATCTAGATCCTCTGAAAGAGCAGCCAGTGCCCTTGATCACTGAGCCATCCCTCTACCACTGAGCCATCCCTCCACCACTGAGCCATCCCTCCACCACTGAGCCATCTCCTCAGGTCCCCCCTTTGTTACCTTTTTTAAGTAAAAATTTTATTCCTTTTAACCGAAATTTTAACTGAAATAGATTGTGACTCGGCCATCAAATGATGTCTATGCTTTGAAAGATAGCATTTCCCTTATCCACATTTTGCATTGTGAATTCATCTCATTAATATGCATTCCAAGACTAGGAAGATGTGATCAGAAGGAAAATCTAATACTATGAATGACAAATGCTGAGATTTTAGTTGAACTTAGGGCCAGATCACAGCACAGTAAGTGAAAACTTAAAAAGTAAGATTTCAGGGCTGGTCAGGTGGTATAATGGGTGAGAACGCTTGCTTTTCAAGGCTGGTGGCCTAAGTTCAAGATTCCTGAAACTCAGTAGGAGAGAATTTACTCCTGGAAGTCTTGTGCGCGTGCGCGCGCGCGCGCACACACACACACACACACACACACACACACACACACAGACACACACACACACGAAAAGGAAAACTGCAGATTAGTTTGTTGCCACTGTCTAAGCAGAGGTGCTTCTTGGCACTTGTTTAAAAATCTCAAAGATCCCTCCTGAGGCACCTGCAGGCCTGGAGTTGTGTTGATTGACCTTTGGATGTACTGAACATAGACCCCCAAAGGGAAGTCTCACATTGTGTCTTCTGCCCTGTGAATACTTTGCTTTAGGGTCTTAGAAGGACTGTGTTCCAACCCTGACCACCGAGGACGTTAATCCCTTGAGAAGTACATGGGAGTTCTACAGAGGTGACCCCAAGGTGGTCCTGGTGGTCTTAGTCAAACAGGTGCCTCCAGAAGACCCCAAAGCCACCAGAAGCATAGGATAAATAGCAGAGGAAACTGGTCTGGGCAGGGCGGCTTAGGACCTTACTTAATGTCTGGCTTCCTCAGCCTAGAGCCATTCCTGGTACAGAATGGATTCTTGACCTTGTGTTGGTGGCTGAAGCACACCTTGGAACAACTGAGAAATAGCTCCAAGCTGTATTGGAGAGAATGGTCTTGCTGGGAACTGGCCTGAATAAATGGGACCTTGGCATGCTGGATGAAGGCATTCTCTTTCACTCTCATGGGATGTAGGATTAGTGGGGAAATGCTGTGTGCTTACCGGGTGTGGGTAGTGGAATTCACAAGCACTAACAAAGTCTCTAGTGAGAAGGTGCCGCTTGCTCATAGGTGCCCTTGTGTCTGTGATGGGATTTGCATCACGTGGTGGTCATTGTGAAAAGCAGAGGAACTGTAAAGTGACAGCCTCTGATGGAACGCTCTAAGGCAGGGATTGTCCAGTCTTGCCTTTCTGAGGAGACAAGCCTTTTTCTATAAGCCTGGGTACACTGGAAAATACACCACTTAAAGAAATAAAACATTTTTACAGAAATGACGCATTTGTCGGACTGGGCCTACCAGTGGATGGAGAGGAGGCCTTCCTGCTGGCACAGTGGCTCTGACTTGCAGCTAGAAGCAGCAGCAGAAGGCATTCTGGCATTCTGTTTGTGTGGCACCTCATTTCCTGCTAGTCCTGCCCTTCCTCATGGTGGCTACCTTCTTGGTCCTGGCAGAGGCTTGCTCACACTCTGAGGTGTTCTTGAAGTGTTGTTTGTTTATTTTTTTATGTGTATGAATGTTTTGCCTGCAGAGGCCAGAAGACTGTCAGATGACCTGGAACTGGAGTTACAGATGGCTGTGAGCTATCATGTGGGTGCCGGGAACTGAACCCCCAGCCTCTAAAAGAGCAGCCAGTGCTCTTGGGTGCTGAGCTGCCTCTCCAGCCCTTGAGGTGCTGAACCGTCTCTCCTTGGGGTGCTGTTTATGTGACTGGCCTTGAAAGGCAGAGGTTGAAGCCCCCTAGGTAGAGAATTGTTTGGTGGTCTCCAGCAATCTGGCTCTGAAATGAAGATGCTGGTATGGTGGGAGAGGTGTTGGAGAGTGAATCCATATACCTTGGTCATTTCAGACATGAAGATTTCCTCTGTCTTCAGAAATTTGAAAGAGATTCTGTAATTTTTTAAACAATCATGTCTGGATTCAAAAATTTGCTCCGAGCAAGGTTCTTCTTCTACCTTTCTTCACACAATCAGGACCTCCCCACTCTTCCCTCCCACCTTCCCTTCCTTCCTTCTTCCCTCCCTTTCTCTTTCTCTCCCTCCCCTCCTTCCTCCTTTTCTTCCTCTCTCCCTCTCTCTCTTTTCTTATAGTTCTGGGGAATCAAACCAGGGCTTTACATATAGTAAGCAAGTCTTTTACCACTGAACTACCTCTGACATCTGAGTAAAAAAATTTAAACATTCCTTAGGCATTTGTTTTAATGTAAAGGAAACATTGCGTTTATAATAGAAACTGTACCTCCGCTCCTTTAGCTTGCTGTCTTCCTAACCTTTATTTTGTTCTCAGTTGGTTAGTGCATTCTTTCCAACATGGTGATCCATGGCAATGTTCTTTCCTTAATATCATCTACCTTTCCCAGTATTTCTTGAATTACCCCACTGAAAAAGGACAGTCCATTCTTGGAAAGGACAAGATGAGTTCCTGTACAGTATGCTAAGATGTTTTTGATTTAATTATTTTTAGACTGTATCATATGAATGTGTTTGTGCATGTGTGTCTGTAGGGTGTGTGTGTGCATGTGTGTCTGTAGGGTGTGTGTGCATGTGTGTCTGTAGGGTGTGTGTGTGTGCATGTGTGTCTGTAGGGTGTGTGTGTGCATGTGTGTCTGTAGGGTGTGTGTGTGCATGTGTGTGTGTGCATGTGTGTCTGTAGGGTATGTGTGTTCATGTGTGTCTCTAGGGTGTGTGTATGCATGTGTGTCTGTAGGGTATGTGTGTGTATGTGTGTCTGTAGGGTATGTGTGCATGTGTGTGTGTGCATGTGTGTCTGTAGGGTGTGTGTATGCATGTGTGTCTGTAGGGTATGTGTGTGTATGTGTGTCTGTTTAGGATGTGTGTGTATGTGGGTCTGTAGGGTATGTGTGTGTGTGTGTGTGTGTGTGTAGGGTGTGTGTGTGCATGTGTGTCTTTGGGTATGTGTGTGTATGTGTGTGTGTGTGTCTGTAGGGTATGTGTGTGCATGTGTGTGTTTGTGTGTGTGCTGGTATGCATGCAACAAGATGCACATACAGAGGTCAGCGGCCAGATTTATGGAGTTGGTTCTTTCTTTCCACCTTTGCATATGTCCTAGTTATCTTTAACTGTCAACTTGACACAACCAAGGTAATCTGAGAAAGGAATCTCAGCTGAGGAATTTCCTACATCAGATTGGCCTGTGGGCCAGTCTTTGGATGATCTTGATTGTTAGTTGATGTAGGATGGCCAAGCCCACTATGGTAGCATCATCTCCAATGCAGGTAGTTCTGAGCTATATAAGTCAGCTAAGCATGATCATGTTAGCCAGCAAGCTGCATTCCTTTATGGTATCTGCTTCAAGTTCCTCCTTGGGTTTCTGCCCCAGCTTCCCTCAGTGATGGACTGTGACTTATAAGATGGGATAAGTCTATTTCCCCCCTAAGTTTCTTTTGGTCTGACAAAGTATTTTATTGTAGCCCAGAGATGAGCCGGAGTGGTTCTGGGACTTGAGCTCAGGTTATCAGGCATTTGCAGCAAACACTTTTACCTGCTCAGCCATCCTGTTGCCCATCCAGGATTGTTTTCATTCTCCTAATTATGGATCCAGGCCTTGTGTGAACCACTTAGGCCAGATGTTTGTAGCTCCTGTGTTTAGCTGATCATTTGCTGGGGAACCTAAAGTCCTTCCCGTTGTTTTCATAGTATCTCGATTTCTGGCCACTACAAATTCCAAATCAACCTCAGATTTTAACAACTTATGAGAAGTTCTTCTGGGGTGTCTTTGGTTTCTTGGGTTGGTGAAGGAGAAAAGTCCAAGGTTGAGACTCAGGAACCCCAGGCTTGGACTTCTGTTCAACCACTCAGTGGCTGTGTGGTTTGCAGTGGTCTGGGATCCCTGTTCTTCATTAGAATTAGATAGTGTTGTCTTCCAAGGGCAAAAGCAGATGATGGACATGGGAACATTCAAATAATAACCAGATGAAAATCATGCATGTGTACATACTGATTCATATATTTGTCAGCAAAATCATTTTAGCCTGAGAAGTACTCTTGTATGTGAGAGCACTCTGCACAGCACATGTGCACCTGTCTTGCCATCTTTCCCCAGTGTCACCAGGGCCCACTGGGTCAAGGCTAAGGGAACCTGCTGGTGGGAAGCAAGCAGAGACCATAGGGGTTTGTAACTAACCAGCCACACTTGGCTCCACAGCGAGAAATGCAGAGCAAAGTGTGGGTTATTTTCTCTTGTTCTTGTCTGTAGACTAACCCCCACTCCAGGTGTGTTTCTGTGAATCTCGTCCCCGCTCCCTGGCTCCCAGGCTATTTTCAGCCTGGTCTGTGGCTAGGCTGTCTGCAGATCTGTGAGGGCCTCACTGTTGCTTCCTCCAAGGTGGTGTGGAAAGTTTTAAGGACTCAAGAATTTCATCCCCATTGGGGGCTCCCTGCTCAGAGTCTGGATTCTTCTTGCCTTGGCATCAGATAAAATGTTTCATGTGTCCAGAGGTTTGTGTGCCCCAAACCACACTGAGATAGCTCGGTTCTGAAGTATGGCATTCTGCTCAGGGGTCCTTCCTGCTTCTGGCGGGCTGGTGCCCCCATGAGTATATTCCTGGTTTGCTCCCTGTGAGTGTGGTTCAGTCCAGGGGCACTGCAAGGTTTTCTGTGCCTTCCCCCTCTGGTAATCTCGCTTCCACCTATTCAGAGGCCTCTCCCCATTCCCCCAGCCACCCTCTGTCTCTCCACTTTCCTGGAGACAGGCTGCTGACAACTGATGAAATTCAACCAGCTGACCAGCATGATTCTAGATCACTCTGAGCCCCGTGGAGTATGCTGTGCTCCATGAAGGGACTCTGGGAGTGAAACCCAATCTTGTTTTGTGCTGTTTCCATGAGACTGTTCAATTTGTCACCTGGAATCAAGTCCCAAGGGAGCAATTGGATATTGTGAAGGGCAGAGCAGTGTCCTGCAGACTGTTCAAGCCATTTTAATCGTGTGCTAATCTACTTGAAACTCATAATATTTTGTATCACAGTAAAAGGGATCTTGGGTCTAGAAAATTTCCACTCCTATGAAAATCTTTCATAAATTCAAATGTAAATTTTGAATACCACGTTTTATTTAAAAAGATGTAAGTGAAAGGAGACACAGGCATACTAAATGTCTCTGGTTGCAAATTCAGTTATTTGCAAAGGGCTTATCAACCTCACTCCCGAAGTTCAAACACACATGCACAAATTACAGTACTTACAGAGATGTGTGTGGATCCTCTGAGGGAAGAAAAAGCACTGTTCCTTAGAAGTGCGACTTATGTGCTGTGAGGGCCCATGGTGTGGATACATCAGCAAGATCTGGGCTCTCTGGCAATGTGGTCTTCTGCAGAGCTGAGCCACACACTTTTCTGTGCAGATCCCTAAGAAGATGGCAATTCTAGTTTGGTGCCTGATTTCTTTTGGGCAAATCCTGTCCTCTGTCCTTCAGAAACTCTGAAAGACTTTTGAGACTTTTACTAACAGTGTATATCAGTAACAGAAGTAGAGAGTGATAGTTAATGGTTTGTTTTGTTTCAGCTCTGGAAAAGAACTCTTGTCCTGTGTGAGTCGAATGACCAAGGGCAGCAGGCTTCAGTGTGGCTGTCCTGGGGGTGGTTGGGGCTCCCTATACAATGCTTATTCAGTTCATTTTTCCTGCAGGTGATGTTCAGATTCCAGGACCTCCCACTAACGTCCAAGTCTCAGAGGTCAGCAGAAACTATGTTGTCCTGAGCTGGGACCCCCCTTCTCCCCGAGGCAAAGAGCCATTGATGTACTTCATTGAGAAGGTACTTGAGCCAAGTCCCCAACAAGGCTGTCCTGCTTGCTGTGCTTGACTGAGGGTCTGTAAGTCCATTGGCTTCCACAGACCCTGACTTTTGTTGTTTAAGAGGGGCTTAGGCAGTGGGGGGCAGAGCCAGGATCACGGGCTGCTCTGGAATGGTAACATGGGCTGAGCTTTGTCTTCTGTGTAAAGGGGTTGTTACTCGGCTGTTTCGCTCCCATGTCTCCATGGGCCAGGGAGTTGCTGAGCTTGCATGTCTAACTTCCTTCCAGTTTCTCCGATGGACTACGAGTTTGTATATAAGTCACAGCTGCTGAGTGGCGATCTTAGAACAGAGCCTGGTTTGAGGCTTCCTTTATGTACAATGTATATTGTGTGTCACGGCTTGGCAAGCATAACCAAATTTGAGAAATGATAATCTTATACCCCAAGCATTCTCTCTTCCTTCAGTGTGGTCTGTCTTATTGAGGGCTTAACACTAACCTGATTTGGTTACCCACTGTTGGGTTAGGGGACATCACTGGAAAAATCTTTCAATTCCCCCAAACTCTGTAACGATGGTTTTGTGTATTAAATTTATGTACAATGCATAATAGAATGTATAGTATACATATATAGAGAACATGACCTTTTGTCTAAAGCTCTGGTATATAATTCAATAATACAAGTGGGTTGCGCACAGCGGATGTGGAAAGGCCATGAACAAGATTCAGACTCCACAGGTCTGCTGCCATCTGGCCTTCCCAGCTTATCTGCCGTGCCTGGTAACCTGGAGTGGTAACTGGAAGAGCTACCTTCCACATTCTCAAGGATAATGTGGTTGTCAGCACTGCGACACACAGAAGGGCAGTCCCAAGTGTGGTGCCATTGCAGGATGGATGCACGTCCTTGGGCTCCTCATTTCCCTGTCTCTTGTCCCTCAGTACTGGAAATGCTGAGTCCGTGCATGTGCCTCTGCCTCAGAGCGAGTGAGGGGACCTCACTCCTGCCGTCCATCCCTCACTTCACAATGAAGTAACAGTCAGAGTTTCCCCTGCCTGAGCTCTGCCTGGCTCCTGGAAGCATCCTGGCAGGTGAAAGCTCTCTGTTCCGGAGGTCACAATGCACACGGTTATCCTTCACATGCAGAGGCCCACGAAGGCAGTGCCTACTGGTGACATCCTGCCCCGCACTGCTCTGCTGCAGGGAGCAGTAAGGCCGGTGTGTGCTGTGTGATACACAGTGTGGCCAGCGGCCTCCACCAGGGCACCCAGACTGCATGCCGTCCTGTAGGCCACACTTAGCAGATGGACAGCTCGTGACCCCTTGGTGGCTCCAGGCCCTTCTTGGGCTTCTAGAAGCTGTATGTAGGTATGTTTTCACCACTTCCCTCTCATCTTACTTCTCAGCAGATACTACCTGTGGCTGGGTGTCTTCCAAGGTCTCTTATAGTACCTAGTCAGAGTCACAGAAGCCTTGAGAGGAATGGCCCTCAGGTCTCCAACAGGTCCCTGCTGTGACCACCTGACTCCTCAACACTTCAGAAACAGGCACTTGTGACATTTTCCACAGAGAGAGAAAACCTCCCCTTTAAACCAAAGTCTAATTTCCAGAGGCCTAGGTTGTTATTGGAAATACTTTCTCAAGTATTTTCAGCAGGAATTAGCAGGCCAAACCATATTCCTATTTCCTGCCACAAAATTACTTTTAAAAAGGGAGTATAGCAATTACCTAAAAAAATTCACTATTTTTTATTTTATGTATATGAATGTATTGCTTGCATGTAGCTAGATGTACCCATGTCATGCAATGTCCATGGAGGTCAGAAGAGAGTGTCAGATCCCCTGGAACTGGAGTTAGGACAGTTGTTAGCCATCATGTGGGTGCTGGGAATTGAACCTGGGTCCTCTGCAAGAGCAGCCAGTGCTCTTGACCAGTGACCCATCTCTCCAGCCCTGTTACTTTTTTATTGTTATGAATAATACCTGAGAATCAGCTCAGTGGGGAAAAGGTTTATTGTGGCTCATGGTTTGAAGATACAGTCCACCGAGGTGGCAGGCAGGGTTAGATGGCTGGTCACATTACATCTCTAGTCAGGAAGCAGACAGCTGACAGGAAGTGAGGATGGGCTGGAAGACCTCAGAGCTCCCCACCTAGTGACCCACTTCCTCCAATGAGGTGCCACCTCCCCAAGACTCCACAACCTTCTACAACAGTGGCACTAAGTCTGGACCAAGTGTTCAGCCATGTGAGTATATGGAGATACAGTTCACATTCAAACCCCACTAGGGTACATTATCTCTGTAGAAAAATGTAAAACATATAATTTAAAATTTAAAAGCAATTATCATGGCTAAAGATTA
Source organism: Eospalax fontanierii (assembly GCA_035773235.1). Lineage (NCBI taxonomy): Eukaryota > Metazoa > Chordata > Mammalia > Rodentia > Spalacidae > Eospalax > Eospalax fontanierii. The sequence goes on along the minus strand of CM069542.1, from coordinate 62,042,169 downwards.
CCTATTATTATGTATAAAAATCACAAGAATACAGAAAAGTTATAGAATAAACTGAAAGACATCAGTGATTCCATTGTGAAGTAGCCACCGTTAACCTGTTCTGTACATGCTTAGTGTATGTGCACCTGTGACCTGTACTTAATGAGATGATCTAATTCTTCCCATGGGTTAAAAGTTTCAGTAGGTTAAGCAGCCTCAGGGTTTGGACACATGACCTCCTCCCTGTGTGGCCACGCTGCTGGGGACGTGCAGCTTGTGCCGTGCCTTTTCTGTAAGTAATGGAAAGCCTGTCAATAGTTCTTTCAGTAAAACTACAGCCTGCAGTTTAGTTCCTGCAAGTCATTTATAGCTTAATCATTTTGGCAATAATGCCCTGGGGCATCTGGCTGAGGAGGTTGGTTCTGGGGTGTGTGGTGACGCTAGGCTAGGGGACCTCTGACCGTAGCTCTCTGAGGACTGGCAGAAGGTGGCCAGAGGTGATGGTCGAACTGTGATTTATTTCTGAGTTTCCATAAAGATTTCCAACAATTGGATATTAGTGTGTCTTATTCCAAACATGGTTCCCACCCACTCAATCATTTTGGCAAATGATTAAGCTATAGATGGTAAATCAATTGTAAAATCAATGGTAAAAATCAATTATTGGTAAAATCCACAACCCTAGGCAACCTTTTACACCCACTTCTCTCCCATCATGTTTGAGAAATTCAAAGGCAGCGTCCTGTCCACGCTCTGTAGGAATCCAGTCAGACTGAGCTGAAATGCACCTTTTCTTCCCATCTTTCTGGATCTGATTACCCCCTTGTTCTGTTCCACCCACAGTCTGTAGTTGGGAGTGGCAGCTGGCAGCGAGTCAATGCCCAGACTGCAGTGAGGTCCCCTCGATACGCTGTCTTCGACCTGGCTGAGGGGAAGTCCTATGTGTTCCGGGTTTTGTCAGCCAATAAACATGGCCTCAGTGACCCGTCAGAGATAACCCCTCCTATTCAGGCACAGGACATGATTGGTAAGTTATCGTCCACAGTCAGACTGCACGACAGGGTGAATATAAGGGGTCCCCAAGTCTTTGATGAGTGAATGAAGATGCTGGTTGTGGGTAGGGGCTTCGAGGCTTTGATCCCATTTCACAGATGATGGAGGGCTGAACCATGTTGTGGTTGGCTCTCAGCATTTCTCCAAATTTCCATCTTCTTTTCATTAAGAAGTTTGTTTATTGAGACAGGTCTTACTATGTAGTCCTGGTTGGCTCCTATCTCATGGCAATCCTCCTGCCTCAGTCTGCTAAGTGCTGGGGCTACAGGCATGTGCAACCATACCCAGCAACATGCAGTTTAAAACCTATGTTCAGGTGCTTAAAGAAACAATGTTAAATGCTGGGCAGTTTCTTGCTCACCTAGCTTAAATATCATAAATGTGATTCACAGAAATTCTGAATTTCAGACTGATCTAAAATGTAGCCTTCATAATGGCCCCCCTAGCCCCAAAAGTCTATGGACAGGATGTTTCTGGTATCAGGCATTTCAGTTCTGAGCGCCAGGACACGTCTGGCCCTTCTCCACTCTGTGCTGGCATCTGTGATGAGGGCCCAGGGCACTTGCAGATCCTCCTCCAGTGTGGTCTGGCTCTGATGTTTCCCAGTCTCTTAGCACTTGGATATAGGACCACAGCTACCGAGAAGCACTGCCATCTTTCTTCCCTAATGGCACGAATGGAAAGTGGCAATAATTAACAAACCCTGGGGCATCTGGCTGAGGAGGTTGGCTCTGGGGTGCGCAGTGACGCTAGGCTAGGGGACCTCTGACCATAGCTCTCTGAGGATGGGCAGAAGGTGGCCAGAGGTGATGGTTGAACTGTGATTTATTTCTGAGTTTCCATAAAGATTTCCAACAATTGGATATCAGTGTGTCTTATTCCAAACATGGCTCCCACTAACTCAAGCAAACCTTTATGCCTTCTGAGCAGCCCTGGAGGAGATGAGAATTTCATGGCAATGCTTTTACTGTCAGAGTCAGGCAGGATGTGGAAGACGCCCCTGGTCTCACAGCCCCACCCAGGACTCACCGTCTTCTTGTCCAAATTCTTCCCGGAGTCTCATCCCTGGCTTTTACTCCTTTGGGACAAGGTGGCTGTCTCTGGGATAGCCCCCACCCTGACGATGCCTCCCCATACTCCTTTCCCTCAGTGGTCCCCTCTGCTCCTGGTCGGGTGCTTGCCTCCCGGAACACCAAGACATCTGTTGTGGTCCAGTGGGACAGGCCAAAGCATGAAGAGGATCTGTTGGGCTACTATGTGGACTGCTGTGTGGCAGGGACGAACCTGTGGGAGCCATGCAACCACAAGCCCATCGGATACAACAGGTGCCTTCCCTGACAACCTGTAGCCAGCCCCTGCCACAGAGACGGAGGCAGGACACCTTGCAGCTCACAGAACTGGAGAGACCATCTGCTCTCTTTTAGAAGTGGTCTCTTTGCTTAGTCACATGTGGGGGCATGACATACTAAAGTCCTGACTCCAGGTGGCTGGTCAGGGCACTGAGATGACTTGCCTGACTGAAGGAACTTTCATTTCTATTTTTCTGTTGTTATTATTATGAACAAACGTTTGGGGTGCACTGCAATAATAGCATATGCAGGCAGTGTAATCATAGCAGGCCTTGCCACTTCCTTAAATATGTTTTTAAGATTTTGACTAATGTGGGGTTCAAAGTGACATCTCAATACTCACCCCACAGTAAACTCTGCTCACATAAGTCAGTTATAGCTTCCAGCCCTCAAGTCGCCAGGACAGGGAATGCCCCTGCCCTCCACCCCGCAAACTGGGAAGAACCTGTGTCCTCTGCAGTGGAAGTCAGTGTCTGTACTTCTGGAATTCACCTACTCCTGCTTTCTGCCTGGGATGGAGAGGTCTTCTGGGCTGTATTTTCTTCATGACACCCTTCCCAGGAAGGTTCCTGTGGCTGGGTTCTCAGTGGAAACTCTGGCCTCTTTCCTTTAGAAATTCTTTTTAGAAGATATATTGTAAAAATCTCAGTTATAAAAGAATAATAGCTAGATTTTTGTTTTTGTTTTTGAGACAGTGTATCTTAATAATTGCTTTATCTATCGGGTTCTTGCTCTGTGCGAGGCAGGGGAACCCAGTTTTTCTGGATGGTTTTCCGTTTAATGCTTACACTGCTTACAGCAGTGCTTTGAGCAGGTATGAGCTCCCCCGCTACCCTGGACAGATAACAGAGAGTGGTAGGGGCTAAGGAGCTTGGTGACAGATGTGTATCTGCCAGGTGTCAAAGCGGGTGCTCCTGTCTGTCCAGTGACTTCAGTACAATGGCCTGCATTCAGTTTAGATGCCTGGAGGCTCCTGGAGGGCAGGAGATAGACATTGTTTCATAAATGGCTTTTCAATCCAGACAGGCCTCAAATGCAAAACTGAGACTCTGACACCAAACACGGTGTAATTAGGTGCTATTTTCTTGCTTTCTGACCTTTAATGTTGAATTAATTCCTGAAACTAAAAATGACGTGGGATTGGAGAGATGGCTCGGTGGTTAAGAGCACTGGTTGCTCTTGCAGAGAATTTGGGTTTGGTTCCCAGCACCCACATGGTAGCTAACAATCATCTCTAAATCCAGCTCCAGGGGATTCAAAACCCTCCTCTGGCCTCCTCCCACATTGCACAACACAGTTGTACTTATAGACACACTAAACACTCATACACACATTACAAAAAAGAAGATGCATATGGTGTGTCCACGAAGCCTAGGAAAAGTAAACCTGGGTTTGCCAAGTGGGATTCTTTATGAAGTATGTCCAATGACTTGGACCTCTACTGCAGGAAGCAGCAAGCTGGGGCTTGTGCTGTGACTCTCATCTGTCTTCCTCAGGTTCGTGGTACACGGCTTAACCACCGGTGAGCAGTACATCTTCCGGGTTAAGGCTGTCAACGCTGTGGGCACCAGTGAGAATTCACAGGAATCAGAGGTCATCAAGGTCCAGGCAGCCCTCAGTACGTAGACCATGGGCTCTTCTGTCTCTGTTTTGGTTCTCTAGGACTGTAATTTCTGCATGGTCAAATACTTCCCACACCCTCTAGATTGTGGACAGGGAACAGGGGTGGCGGGAGGGGGTGGGGGATTAACAGAGCTCTCTCGGTTCGCTGAACTCAGTGCTGTTTGTCTTGGAAATGGCAGTGGAGGGGGAATGATAGCTACCACAACACTAAGGAAGACACCACAGCAGCGCCTGAACTCACACGAGAACACCTGTTGTCCTCTATGACTGCCCCTCAGTTCAGAAAACATCCTGTTTATGGCCCTCCGGGCCCAGTCCGTGGATAGTGATATGTCACATGTTGGTTGATTTGATTAAATGAGAAATTATTTGGCACATGTCTGTGTGTCTGGCATGTATGTATGTTCGTGCACACATGTGTGTGCAAGTGTGGAGGCCTGAGGGTGATGTCAGATGTCTTCCTAGATTGATCTGTATTTTCTTTACTGAGGCAGGGCCTCTGCATGGAACCCAGAGCTTGCTGATGAGGCTAGTTTAGCACCAGCTTGCTCTGGGGATTCTGCTTCTGTCTTCTGAGCATTGGGATACCATACACACCTGGAATTTACATGAGTGCTGGGGATGGATGCTGATTACGACCTTCATGTTTCTGTAGCAAGCATTTTATCGGCTGAGCCACCTCCCTCACCCAGAGCTAAGATCTTGGTGCACACCCAAACAGGCTGGTCTTACAAGTTCAGCCCTAAGTTGCTCCAGCCTTCCTGCTGTGTGCCCTGTTCTTGAATGTATCTGGGAGTGTTCCGAAACATGCATGTCCTGCCTAACCATTTCCATCGCGCTGTTCAGGTGTTTAAAGTTTGTTTCCCTCCCTTGATCCTGGGATTTCTGAGGAAATCTGAGTCTGATAACTCCCAGGTGGGCAGGAGCCGGGAACTGGTCACAGCTGTTTACAGTTCTGTTTCTTACCTCTGCTCTCCTGGAGGGCCTGCATCCCTCCCCACAGAACCTTTACGTCATTTCCTACTGCAGAAGCCAGGGCCCTGTGCTTGTTCTCACTGGGACTTGCCTTCTTCTAACTCACTGCCCCGGAGTCAGGTTCTCAAGTCAGTCAGGAGCTGGAGCATGCTCCTTCACAGGCTGTTAGGGAAGGAAGGTGGCATCCCTCTAGACAAGGGGATCAAATAGGTGACCTGTGTACCCCCTGGCTCTGACTGTTTTCCTGAGTGTGCAGGAAGTTGAAACACATGTAATGGGAGGCGCTGTCCCCTCTGACCATGCAGTGATGGTTCTTCACAGTGGCAGATGAGAAAGATCGTCTCAAGTTTCCCTCAGGGCCTCTCTCTGTCCAGACCAGGTTTAAAGCAGCCACCATCCTCCTATTGTTGAGAGTTTTAGGTGCATTTAGAAAGAGTACACAGGAGAGGAAGTCTTAGACTCAGACCCTTTAGAGGGAGCTGTGAAAAAAGCATCAGTGGCTAGGGGTCAGGACCACGACCTGCAGCCCCCGCCGCCCCCGCTGCCTCAGCTAATCCGGAGCTGGATGCTTGGTGGCTTGGGAAACAGGAACTCAGGCCTGGGTGACTGTCATGCTTCTGTGTCCCCGTAGCTGTCCCCTCTTATCCGTATGGGATCACCCTTCTCAACTGTGACGGCCACTCCATGACCCTCGGCTGGAAGGTGCCTAAGTTTAGTGGTGGCTCGGCCATCCTGGGTTACTACCTGGACAAGCGGGAAGTGCATCATAAGAACTGGCACGAGGTCAACTCTTCGCCTGTCCAAGAGAGGATTTTGACGGTTGGTGGTTTTGTTCCTTTGCTTTTTCCTGGGTGACCTTTGCACTCTGGGAGGACTCTTTCATTTAGAGTTGGGTCCTTTGATATTGAGACAGAAGTAGATTGAAAATCTGTGAATTAGGAGGATGTGACATGTTGGAACTAGAAGGATCTCAGGAAGCTAAGAAGCAGTAAGGAGGTGTGGACAGCAATTAAGCAGGTTTAATGGTCACTTAATGACCAGCTCTGGAAGACAGGGATGCTGTGTTCCATCTGGTCAGAGCCTGGTGCCAGGGTCAGGGTGGAGCTGAGCAAGTGCCGATGGGAGGGTGGCTCTGTTCTGTTGCTGGCCACCGTCCCCCTAGGAACCCGAGGCTGCCCATCTTCTACCCAGTGTGCCTCAGTCACACTCAGGTGCCAAGGGAGAGGAGTTAACCCAGGTGTAAACCTTTGGCTTTGATTTCACCTGAGTCTTTGATTCCTCATCTGATGAAGGAGCTCATCTCTGCACCTTCACAGAAAAACCGACTGTAGGAGACATGAAGAAAAAGTGAGAATTTTGGGAGAGTTCTTAGGAATCTGATATCTGTCTTATAGAAAATATTGCTTTATAATAAACATATTATATAAACATACACAATATTTAAAATATATTTATGACACATACGTGTTATGGTATATGTGGCTCACACCCAAATTTGGTGGGACATTATTGATACTTGCCAAGTCCACGCTCAGCCTCAGTGGCTGTTTCTTGGACCCGTGTCTCTGACAGGAGCCTGCTGATGCTCTAGGTGCAGTTTGCCTAGTGAGATGGACTCTGTCCTCTGAGGCATAAAGCAGTTTAACTGCCAAGGTCTTGCTTTGGAAACTCAGTTTTCCTGACCCGTACTTACCTCGATGTGGTCTCCAACCTAGCTGCCGGCTCAAAGGCCTTCCCTTAGGGTCTTTCCCATGATTATCAGGGATGCCCAAAGACCAGTGCATACTGTGTGCTGTAGGAACCAAGAAGTCATGCCAACTCAGCAACCACCTTAATTTGTGTAGTGAATTGCATGGTGGCTGCAGGTGACGGGGTCACTAAACATCATGCACCCCAGCAGGCTGGTGACAGGGCTCCTGCTGGCCTCACAGCTCCACCCCACAGATCTCAAGATCTGAGTGACAGAGCAGGGCTGGGAGCTGGCTCCTCTGTTTCCAGTATGCTCTTGGTGAGTACTGACTTCTCTCCTAGCTCAGTTCCCCACCTGGTCAGCCCTTGTCATTCCTGTAGGAACACTTAGAGGGTTGGTGTCATGACTGCCAGCTACTAGGTACAGAAATGGCATCTTGAAGTGACTTAGCCTAAGGTACCAACACTGTCCTTTCGCTTACAATGCTCACTCTGCCAGCTCATCTTGAGAACCTCTACCCTGGTGCCAAACAGCATAATACAGTTTTGATTTCTTCCATTAACTGAAACACAATCAACACAGGTGGAGGGCTTGACGGAAGGCTCATTGTATGAGTTCAAAATCTCTGCTGTCAACCTTGCCGGGATTGGGCAGCCATCAGATCCCAGTGAACACTTCAAATGTGAGGCCTGGACAGCACCAGAACCTGGTGAGACCATCTCTCCTGGACAGGACCCCCTCCACCAGCAGGGCTGGCTGGAGAGGCTTCCGTGGTGGGCTTTTAAGTGTCTGCTGATCTGTTGTCATCCACCTCCTCAGTGAGCAGGCCACCATTCGTGTGACATGGATTGCATGCAGCAGGATCTTTGTGTGGTGGTGGGACTATGCACAGCCAGAGCTGTGTGGACCTAGGCACAGCCAGGGAAGGAGCCCTCTGTGCAAAGCAGTAGGCAGTGCCTGGAATGGACAGCTGGCCCAGGCCGCAGAGGGAGGGCCGGTGTCCCAGAATCTATGATGTGCAGTGGGTGTCTGACCTATGACACAGATGTGGCTATGGCCACCTGCTCCCAAGGGTCCAAGAGAAGCAAAGGGCAAAGGTCCCATGCAGAAGAGAAGCCAGGAGCCTAGCCCAAATCTGGGCTGAGCAAAGGGCCAGAGTTCTGACTTGTGTGTTGGCCTCGGTACACTCCAGGTCATTGGGGATAGAGGCCTCCAGTTCTGAAAAGCACAATTGTTGTCCCTACTGCACGTCCTTCCCTCCCTCCCTTCTTCTTTCCCTCCGTTCTTCTCTCCCTTCCTCTTTCCTTTTATCTTTCTTTGTTTCAACTGAATTACTTTTGACCCCTTAGAAATGCCACTTCAGAAACAGTTTCCAGAATCTCCCCTCTTCCTCCTATTCCTCCTCCTCACCTTCCTCTTCCTCACTCTCCTCCTCTTCTTCTTCCTCCTGTTCCTCCCCCTCCTCCTCCTCTTCCTTCTCTTCCTTCTGTTCCTCACCCTCACCCTCCTCTTCCATCTCTGGATTATATTCCTTCTAGTCATCCTCATCCTTGTCTTCCTCCTCCTTGTCCTCCTCCTCCTTCCCCACTCCCCATCTTCTGCTCCTCCTCTTCCTCCTCTACACTTTTCAGCACAGGGGAATGAGCCCAGGGCCACCCACTGGCTAGGCAAGCACTCTATCACCCAGTTACAGCCCCAGCCCGTTTCTCTTCTTTTTATTTTGAGACAGAATTTCATTAAGTTGCTAAGCTAGTCTTGAACTTGTATTCTAGATAGGGCTTGAACTTGCAATCCTCCATCACTCCCAGCTCCAACGACTTCTTGAGGGCTCCATACATACTGGTTTAGCAGCACACACAGGACACGGTAAGATCCGGTTAAGATGGAGCTGGGCTGTGTTGCCTTTCCCCTCGCTGCCCAGAGTCAGATATTGATGGTTTGTTGGTGCCCTGAGGAAGAGTAGACTGGCCCATGGGGAGGTTTCAGGCCTGTGATAGCCACACCTCTCCTTTTTGCACTGCCCACCTGCTGGCCTGAGCATGTAACCTGCACCATGGTTTACTTTGCTCATATGCACATTTATCCAGATGCCTGATGGAGGGCTGTAGGAACACAAGCTGGACTCTTCTCAGTCATGCCAACTGCAGGAGCCTTCCATAGAGAGGGGCGCATAATGCGAAGTTGACACATTGATATCCATGGAGGGAGGCAGCAGAGACCCTGTCCAGGCATCAGGGTCACTGGAGATGGGGTGGAACCTCTGCGGAGGCATCAGTGGTCACTGGGGTGGGTGGGTGGGGTCTCTGCCCAGGCAGCAGGGTCACTGGAGTGGGGGGTGGAGAGGTAGGTTTGACTGATTTGGCTGCTGCTCAGATTCAGCAACTTTTCAGGTCCGGCCTATGACTTGACATTCTGTGAGGTCAGGGACACCTCTCTGGTCATGCTGTGGAAGGCCCCAGTGTATTCTGGCAGCAGTCCTGTTTCTGGATATTTGGTGGATTTTAAAGAAGAGGATTCTGGGGAATGGAAGACTGTCAGCAAGGCGGCAACTCCGAACCGTTATTTAAAGGTGATTATTTATTCTTCCTTTATAATGAATATTTTCTACTCTTGAAGCAAGCTCGCTCAAAGTCCCCAGCTGAACATGTTCAAATGCCATGCCATGTGTCCAACACCGGGGTGGGGGTGGGGGATCCCAGAGCAATTGTAGGAAGGTTCAGCAGAGGGCAGCAGAGCGCTGTAAGGAGAAGGCTCTGTCCTCCCCAGTGCAGGATTTCCTGTTTTTTTTGCCCGGTACTACCATCCTACCAGCAGCCACTGCACTGCGCGTCTTGCATGCAGAGGAGCCCTGCTCTGCCCTGAGCAGGGAGGATGGCCTTTGCTGTTTTTCCCCTCAAGTCCCACATTGAATTTACTAAGTTCTGGTGATCACGAATAGAGGTCTAGATGGTAAGAGCAATACATATTGATAACACACATGCATATGCACATGCTCATCCGCACGTCTGCACACATGTACATAACACAGCTGCACATACATGTACGTGCTCATATATGCACCTGCATCCCACACATATATGTACACCTGGATGCATAATGCACTCTCACACATACACATACCCAAGCCATGCTCACATACACATATGCACACCCAAACTCTTGTACACATGCACACAAGACACATGTGCTTACACACATGTACTCATGTGCACCCCTGCACTCACACACATGCATGCAAACATGTTCACACATGTACACATGCATAGTTCTATTCTCATGCACATGCTCCACTTCATGCATATGTACACATATACACACAAGCACACCCACATTTTAAAAGACATACACATAGAAACACAGGTGCACACACATGCATGCCTACAGATACACATGCAGTGTATACATAGGTACATGCACATGTATTCTCACATACACACCCACACTCTAGAGAGACACATACATGGCTGCAGTCACACATGTTTGCACACATACACACTCCCATACATATGCACACCCAAGTCCACATACATGTGCTCATATGTACACCCACACTCTTTCACAGTCCATACAAGGGACACATGTTTACACACATGCACTCACATGCATGTTTTCACTCATACACACATGCATGAAAACCTGTGCATGCATATGCACATGAATACATGCTCAAACTCATGAACATGTACACATATGCACACAAGCACAAGCACACTGTTACAGAAATATATGTAGGCACACATGTGCACACACACGCATGGCTGCATGCACACATGCACATGTATGCCCATATGCATATGTAGGTACACATACCTGTACTAGTACACACAAACCCACACTCACAAGCATGCACACAAATGCACATGCACTTACACCTATGTACACCTACATTCTCACACACAGACACACACAAATGTAGACTGTTAAGTTCTTTTTCTCTGACACTAGCAGTTTTCCAGTCATAGAATCAGCTAGGATGTGCCTTTGGGTCCCTAGCCTGTGTGCACCGTGACTGTGCTCAGCTGTCCAACCCAAACTTCTCTCTCTTTGGTTGTACAGTGCAGTGTGGGGTGTGGTTTAGACAGAGGCCTGAGTCCTTCCTTCAAGGAAGGTGACAGGTGTACCAGGCACTGCAGGCACTGGTGGAGACACAGGAATTGACCTCTGTAGAGCAGTGCCACAGTATGAAACAGTCTCTCTTGAATGGGCAAGTGAAGTCTAACAGTCTGGCATCACATGACAGTAGCATGTGCGCATGTGTGTAAGAAGAGACTGGTTCAATTCAGAATGTCTAAAGGATGATTTTCCACAGGTAGAAATGACATTTAAAATACTATTTGGTCCCATAGAATATTCTAAGTATCATTACCTGATTGCAGTCTGGTCAGTAACTTTTATTCTGAACTGCAGTGCTCTGAGGACAATGAAGTGGACAGACCAAATGTGTTCATTCCTGCAAGGCAGATCGGGCCTGGGTGTGAGTCTCCACCCGCTGCTCTAGCGGCCTGGGTGTGAGTCTCCCTACCTGCTGTTCACCACCTGCTGTTTTCCCAGCTAGGGAGATAAGTGGGAAGCATACATTTTGACCAACAGCAACATTATCGGTTATGCTGTCTAACCTGGTACATGTTTCTCCTGTTCAAGGTCTGTGACCTGCAGCAAGGTAAGACCTATGTGTTCAGAGTGCGGGCAGTGAACGCCAGTGGGCCAGGGAAGCCATCAGACACATCAGAGCCCGTGCTTGTGGAAGCCCGGCCAGGTGAGCCTCCGCCTTTCAGGTGCTCACCACAGTACATGTTAGTCTGAGACAGTAACTTGAGAAGAGCACACTTACTCTGTGTGTGTATGTGGGAGATGTGTGTAAGTTGAGACATGTGCGTACCCATGTGTGCATGTATGTGCATACGTGTAGTGTATGCATAAGTATATATATGTATAGGTTGGTATATGTATGTATGTACCTGTGTATGTATGCATATACATGTTTATGTGTATGTTAGTTGTGTGTCTATGTATACATGGGTGGAGGCATATTTGGAAAAATAGACACCTTGTCATTTTTTGTATTTTAAAAATTATTATTTTTTGACACTTCATACAAACACACCCATATCCACACAGACATATATAAAATGTTTTGATCATATATACCCTGCTCTCCAGCTGAACCCTTTTTTCTTCCAACAAGTTACTCTATCATATTCTAAAACAGAGGTTGATTGGAAGAAGTAAGGCTGCCCAGGGCTCTGCACCTGCTCTAAGACCCTGACCAGAAGGGTCCGTTTGATCATCTGCCTGGCATGCAGGAGTTGTTCTAGGAGTGGCAGGCAATGTCCAGGAAGGCCAGTTGCTGTCTGTGTTACTGCTGAAGTTAGATTGGAAGGTTATAAAGCCTCTGGTGATTTTCTTAGTTGCAATGAACTTCTTAGATGTGATCTTGCAAAGAGGCACCTCTGGGCTGGAGACCAGGTCACCGGACAACCAGGTTGAGCCACCAGGGTTTACTTCTCCAGAGGCCTCTCACTCTCCTGTATTTTTTATTTCCTCTTAATTTCTCATCTTCTTGATACCTTGAGTATCTACTACAGACTTCAGTTCACTCAACAACAGGGCTGAACTTTGCCTGTCCCTAACCTCTTCTTAAAAAAGATTAAAAATTTAAAATGTCTATGAGTGTCTACCTGCTTGCATGCACGTATGTGCCCCTTGTGCATGCTTGGTACCCTTGAAAGCCAGAAGATGGTTTTGGATTCCATGGAGTTACAGATGGTTGTATGCTACCACGTGGGTGCTGGGAACTAAACCCAGATCTTCTGCAGGAGCAGCTGCTGTTCTTTACTACTGAGCATCTCTCTAGCCCCTGTCTCTAACTTCCAAGGGATGTATTCTAATGTCTCCAGCCCCTGTCCCTAACTTCTAAGGGATGTATTCTGAATGTCTGGTGTCAGGTCAGGTTTCACCTTGGCCAACACATATCAAATAGCAGCCCTCATCCCCAGCAGAAACAAAATGACTGATGTGGAGAAGGAAGTGTGTGTGAGTGGACTTAGGTGCTGTGAACATGACTGTCCTGGTCATGACATCAGTGTGGGACATCAGGATAAAGGTAGTCAGTCTGAGAGGCAGCCTGAGGCTCCTGAAGTAAGTGCTGGAGAGGAGGCAGTGGAAGTCTGATGACATAGATGAAGTCAGCACAGCCTGCTGGACTGGCAATGTCAGCTGGCTCCCGGAGGGGTGTTGCCTTTCCAAGCCTCTCTGGTCAGTTTGGGGTGGACATGAAGCAAAACTGATAATTCAGTGTAAAACAAGCTTCTGCCTGGGCTGCCCTCACTCCAAAAATGGAATCCAGGTTCCCTTGCCTTCCCTTCCCCCTGCAGGCACAAAGGAGATTAGTGCTGGTGTAGACGAGGAAGGAAACATCTACCTTGGGTTTGACTGCCAGGAAATGACAGATGCCTCCCAGTTCACCTGGTGCAAGGCCTACGAGGAGATCGCAGACAAGGAGCGGTTCCAGGTTCACACTGAGGGGGACCAGTAAGTGACGGCAAGTTGGAGGCAGCAAACCCTCGGGATCTACAGACAGAAAGACTGACCTTTGTGTCTCTTTTTCCTCTCAGCTCGAAGCTGTACTTTAAGAATCCAGATAAAGTGGACATAGGCACTTACTCTGTGTCTGTAAGCGACACAGATGGCGTGTCCTCCAGCTTTGTTTTGGATGAGAAAGGTAATGTGTCTCTGACACGAGCTAGTCGTTCTCAGCTCTACCACACTTCTGGAGGTCATGTTTGGTAGAAAGGAGGCTGGCATTGGCATGTGGAGAACTCATGAGCCCAAATTGCTTTAGGAATCTAGCAAATCCAGAATGAGACTCTTCTTGCTTTGTCCTGTGGTGTAGAGCATCACACGGACAAGCAGAGCATGCCCCCTTTGACCAGACCTCACCATGTCAGGAAGGAACCACCCCTCAGACAAGAGTGTGAATTCAGTCCCACCTCTCACTATGGTTCAACTAGAGTCAGGATCCAACACGGGAACCTTAGGACATCCCTTCAGACAAGAGCAGTGTGGGCAGAGAGGACAGTGGGCATCTGAGAGGAGGGAGGGGAAGAGGGAGGGAGAGAGGGAGGAAGGTAGAAATGCCTTGTAACTTCAGCTCTTCTGACCTAGCTGAGGACTTTCTTAGGAGCAAAGTTTCGCTTCCCCCTGTTATGTGTGGCAATTTGCCATAGTGAGGCTTTGCATGGACCAGGGACATCCATTTCACCTTCCTAAGACAGAAGAAGGAAACTCAAGCATGATCCCAGGGGCAGATCAGAGGAGTGGCCATCCAGACTCGTCCCATTTATCCTCTCTGAGGAGTCTAGATTTCAGGAACACCTGTTCTGCCCCAGGCCACACAGGCCACCTCATTTAGCAGGTGGGTTCTGCAGTGAGGGCTTCAGCTGCTGACATGTCCAGGGACAAAGCCTCTTTTGTGCCTTTCTCACTGTGACTTCCTGTCTCGGTGCTGCAAGGCCTCTGCTCTTTGCTGCTGTCCACCATCTGCCGAATGGGTCAAAAGTCAATGAATTCTCCCCTTTATTTTAGAACTTGAGCGTTTGGTGGCACTGAGCAACGAGATCAAGAATCCCAGTAAGTCACCCTGCCTTGTACGAGTATTTGTAGACCTAGAGGAAGGAGGGCTGCCTTAGCCTTGAAGCTACTGACTTAGAAGAAATTATTCGTATATGTCTATCTGTTCCTAATCCAAAGTAGACATCTAGCAGGTGCAAGGCCAGTCTCTCCTCAGCCCTGACTGTGTCTGGAGACCTCATGGAGCCTGCAGAATGAGACTTTACCATGACAACAGCCAATGGTTCTTCCCTTTTGGTTCTACAATCCCTAGAACACTCTATCTTTTTACATTTCCTGAATGTTAGCAGCTGGATTGGTGGTCTTCTAGTCTACAGCTGACCTTCCTTTGGTGGGACCTTCATCCCCTACTCACAATTCCTCTTCTTCCTGCAGCAATCCCTCTGAAGTCGGAATTAGCTTATGAGATCTTTGATAAGGGCCAGGTCCGCTTCTGGCTCCAAGCTGAGCACCTGTCACCTGATGCCAACTTCCGGTTCATCATTAATGACCGGGAAGTCTCTGACAGTGAGGTGAGTTCTTGGGAGCTGAGACTGAGAGCAAGCTGTGTTTGCTGGGTAGGTCAGGGGCCCAGAGGCTCTGTGTTCCTTCCCACTTCTTTCTGATCTGTAGAAACCGGGATACAGAAGATCGATCAGATGGCTAGGGGTTGTGGATTCTTGTAGTGTTCAGAGATTTGCTGGTTTGGTATGACTTGGGTAGGTTTTTAAACCTGAGTGTGTTGGAATTAACAACGAAGGACTATATTTTAGAGACTTAGAGCTCCAGTTTAGGAAAAGGTTCAGGTTCTATGTGGGAGTGTATGTGTCCTTGATGAATCAGTTTCTGTTTTCCTGATCATGGTTCTGAACACTACAATTTGCTTAGTTCTGGAAATAGCTCCATGTCCCTTTCTCTGACAGCTCCCCATGGGAGACCCCAGGTGGGATGTGCCTATTATGCTAAGATACAGACTTTTTTTCTACTTTGTATGCATGTGTATGCTTGTGTGTGTGAATTCACGTGGGTGGTTGTGTGGATGGCACACATGTAGTTCGAGGACAACCTTGGGTATTGTATTGTTCTCTAGGCACCTTCCAACTGTTTGAGACAGGGTCTCTCATTGGCTTGGAATTTTATCACATAGAACAGGCTCATGACCTACCAGGGGTCTGCCTGTCTCGGCCTCCCACTTCACTGTTTCTGGGCATGTGGCACCACACCCAGCTCTTTATGTGGATTCTGAAGCCCAAATGCAGGTCCTCACGTTTGTGAGGCAAACTATTGACTGAGCCTAGCCTCTTGTTCTCCTTGTAATTGTTTAAGAAGAATCTTGAAATTACTGGGTGTAGACCAATGTTTCTCCTATGTTTCTATGTGTGTCCTCTTGTCTAGTTATAGTGTACTGGGGGACCTGGTCACAGGACAGTCTATTTTATGGTATCTCTATTATTCAGGGGTGGGGTTAGGAGGATCACCTTCCATTTGGTAGATCCGTCTTTCCCTCTCCTCTCTGGATGCGTAATATAGAGTGTTTGGCACTTTGCCACATAGCCCCAAATTCTTAATTCAGTTGTTCATCACATACGTGTCATTAGGAAGCTAAAGATGAGGGGCCACCCATGTCTGGGCCACCCTCTTTCTGAGCCGCACTCCTCACCCGGCCCAGCCTGTATGTCTGTGGGTGCTGGCAAAAACGTCTGGGAAACAACTCTTGCAGTGACAGGATCACGTGGCATTTAAAATCACACAGTCCAGCCAGTCTGTCCCACAGGAGTCACGGCATGATTTAAAATTCATACATCTGAAAGCTGGGTAATAAGCAGAGTACAGGTAGACTCTGGGGCTGCAAACAGCGGAGGGTATTCGGACTGTGTAGGGATAGTGCTGCCTGATCAAGGTAATGGGGGAAATTTTCTCTGAGCAGAGATCATGCCAGGGAAGAGAGTGGAGTATGGAGTAATTGACTGTTATCTGCAAAATGTCTTTTGATTAACATTTCCTACCTGCTGTAGAGAGCGACGTCCCTGCTACGCAGCTAATCTTTTGGTCTACGAGTGTGCTATTTCACTTCTTTAATTAGCATCCCACAGGTGACTTTTACATTTGAAGATCGATGCTGTTTTGTGAAAGTCACATAAAACCCTGTATTTATGGGGCTCGTAAAATCACTGAACTTCATCTTGCTGCATAATAGCTATATCAAGATGCCTAATTATTTTCTAAAGCCTTCCAAGACACTGCAGCACAGGAGCTGAGGAGCCTGAGTGTCTAAGCTTCTGGCCGGGGAGACTCCCACCTGCGACTTCCTGACTAGTTAAAGCGAGCTTTTGTGGTTCTCAGAACTGATGATGTGCTCATACCGATGAGGTCCGGGCATTTGTTGAGCAGCTTGAAATTTAGTTTTGGTACTCAAGATCATCATCCAAGGATGATGATTTACGGACCAGGGCAGGGTGACTCCTTCTCCGGCTCTGGTGTGCCCCTTCAATGTGGGTGGGTCTCAGTAACCAGATCCCCACACTTCAAGGATGGGGACAGAGTGCTGCTCCATACTTCCTGTCATCGATACATTCCAGAAGGTTCTCTCAGCAGTAGTCTGCAGGCTTGTTCTTCTTCATGTAGACTTCTCTTGGTCAGAGTAGACATACTCATCTCTTCTTCTGGGTCCCATAAAAAAAATCTCGATGATCTTATACAAGTATAGAATATTTGACTGACATATTTGAAATAATATTTGAATTTCTAACTGACAGTTTTTGTTTGTTTCCTGCAGATCAAAGCTTAGGCAGGGAAGGGTAGGCTTTATTCACTTACAACATGGAGGCTTGATTTCAGATTTTTAGAGGTTGAAGTTCACAATTACCTACAGAGAACTCGCCTGTCCTTCTTCCTTTCCCAGTGGACAGTGGTATATTTTGCTATTCTGCATAGCCCTTGGTCATCCCCTACTAAGGCTAATGCAACCCTAGGGGCAGGAAAGAAAGACATAGAGTTGCCCTGGGACTGAGAGCAGAAAGCTGGAGAAATACAGCTCCAGTTAGAATCACAGGGGAAGCACAGTATCAAGGGTATGTTCAGATGGTAAGAAAATCCTCCAGAAATCTCATCAGCTTTGAGAGACAGTGTGGCCAGAGCAGACTCTACACATGGAGGATTGCTGAAGTGGGCTGTAAGGAGTGGAATTCAGAGGACAGGACAAAGAGAAGGGGACCTTGGGCCTCCTCTCTCCCGAGATGGATGTGGCAGGCAGAGAACTGAGGTGAAGTTTTGAGAATGACTTGACAGCAGAAGTGGGTCAGGGGACAGAGGACTCAGGTGTGAGCTTAGAGACGATGCTCAGAGAAACATACTGAGACATTGAAGGAACCAGTTTGCTATTTTCTTAATGTTAATATGTGAGTTTTTCTTGAAACACTGGCATTTGGAATATCAAAAGTAAACATGATTTTAAAGGGAAAGAAGGATAGTACACATAACAGAAAACGATGACTTGTTTCATGGCTAAAGATAGAAATCCTTTGGGGGGGTCTTCCTACAGTGGGGTTTGTGAAGAGCCTCTGGAGGAGGGCTCTCCCATTGCTGATCCTGCTTTCGCTCCCCACAGATGCTTCTTATTCTCCTTACCTGGTCTCCAGGCCTCACACTTTCCTGTAAAGCATCATGATTCAGGCTGGGAAGCCTTTGAGAAATCTAAGCTGGGTCCCTTTGAAAGGTGGACACTCGTTGGCAGGGAGTTCACAGCGTAAAATCCTGCCTCTGTTGCAGGTGTGGGGAGGTCAAGGCAGTCCTCACATGACTTTGTGGGACTGTCCTGAGTTGGCCACCCCTCCCCTCATTAGTCCACAGTGGAGATGTGGCCCTTGTCTATCCACTACACCTGTTTGATTTCAGTGTCTTACCCAAGGTGGAGCAAACATCATCCTGTAGTCTCTGTGAGACCTGCCAGTTTAGTTAAATGATCCCAGATGAGAGATAGTGTGCTGGGGAAAGTCAGCTAGTGGAGTTGAAGATGAAACTTCTTGGGCCACCCAACAAGACTGCTGCTCAAGTGAGGTGCCCTGGTAAGAGCTGGGAGGGCTGTACTGCTGCTGGGGACCAGACATGTGTCTAAGAAACCAGGGCTGCAAGGCCTGATGGGAAATGTCAGGTGCTAGTGTTGTGAAAGCTGGAAGTGTTCTCTCAATGCTCTTTCAGAAAAAAGGGTGGAGGCAGGAGTAGCAGACTTTAGTGGAGGCTATCCTCCTGCGTTTTGTAGGCTTGAGTCCTGGAGTGACTGCATCACTCGTGTGTTTGAGGTCACAGCTCTTTGTCCTCTGCTAAGGCAGCTATGGCTGAGTCTTTGGGAGTTCCCACATCCCCAAGAATGCTGAGAGAGTCTTTCTCTCTTGTTGGCCTCTGTGTAGGGCATTGTTAGTAACGGTCATTCTGTTTTCTCCCATTGATTTTGATTCTCTTACATGGACACTCACTCCCTGCTGAGAACCCAGCTCTGTCACCACTGGAAATTTAAAAGTTTTTGTCTGGTTCTTGGTTCACCCAGAGGTGAAGTCGAGGACATTGATTCTGTGTTCCTTTGTGACCCAGTTCCTTCAGATATAACTTCTTGTAACTGCACTGATATCATGTCACTGCTTTCATCATGTCAGTCTTTGTGTCTCTTATGGGTTCCAGACACACAAAATTAAATGTGACAAATCGACAGGCATGATTGAGATGGTAATGGATCGTTTTACTATTGAGAATGAAGGGACCTACACTGTGCAGATTCAAGATGGGAAAGCCAAGAATCAGTCCTCACTGGTCCTTATTGGAGATGGTAGGTTGCAGTTAATATTTCCATACGTCCAAAAACACAATTCAGAGAAACTTCCTTTGACTGGAGAAGGGCAGATGCAATTCATCAATCTTTTCTCTTGAATATTGAATTTAGCGTTCAGGGCCGTGCTAGAAGAGGCTGAATTTCAGAGGAAGGAGTTCCTTAGGAAGCAAGGTGAGTGGGCAGTTTCCTCTGTACTGCCAGCATAAAGCATGGACATGTTTGAAATTTGTCCCAAGCAGATCCCGCCCACACAGATGGCTCTGAAGACACTTACAATGATTAAATGTTATTTCATCTGTATTTTCTCCATGGAATTTTGGAGACTCCACTGTCCTTTACCTTTTATGGAAATTTTTTCTGTACTTCCTCTGACTAACTGATCCTGTCACATGATGCTAATGTCTCTATTTCCTGATATTGTCCTCATCGGAGAAAACTATCTAACCAGGCTCTGGACTGCTGGCTCCACTGCTCCCTATTCATTGACAATCCTTCCTAATAGCCTTTTCTTTCCAATGCTCCTTTGCCCAACACATGATAATAACTCCACATAGAAACCTTAGAAACTCCTTAACAGATACCCACTCAGATTAACCAAATTCACCCTCTACCTCAAACCAGTACAACCATCTAAGAGAGTCACTGGACTTCTCTGATCCCCTCTGTCAGTGCCCAGACCACTTCTCGGGTCTTGCTTCTCCCACAGGTTTTCAAGCAAGGCACCATTTGAATCCAATATTTCAGAACATATTTGTATGAAAGAAATACATTTCAGTACATACATTTCAAACTTGCTTTATATTTTGTATTGAATGAGAAAATGGTGTTATTAATATTAATATATTGCTTACCTCTATGTTTATTTAAATAGAAATTATTTCTATTTTTGAAAAACATATGCAAACCAATTTCTGATTTCAGACAACATACATTTACAAAGTCACTAGGTCAAGCAACTTTGCCTTTGTCTCGTCTCTATTAGTTCTCTTACCTTAAAGATTTTGTCACCTTACTGCCACAGCTGGATGCAGGCCTCAGGAAAGCAAATGTAGGGCGCTGAGAGGTGACTCAGCAGCCATGAGTCTTGTTGATCTTGCAGAGGAACTGAGTTGCTCCACATGGGGCATCTCATAACTGCCTGTAACTCTAGCTGCAGGGGATTAGATGCCTTCTGGCCTTTATGAGCATGCACACATGTGCGTATTCTCTCTCTCTCTCTCTCTCTTTCTCTCTCTCTCCCTCCCTCCCTCCCTCCGTCCCTCTCACACCTCATAAAATAAACACATAAATAGTAACTGTATGTGAGGGGCTGAGAGGTAGCTCATGGTTAAGAGTCTCGATGCTCTTGACCAGGACCCAAGTTCGGTTCCTAGCACCCATATCCTGTGTTTTACAATTGCCTGTAACTCTAGCTTGGTGGATTTGATGCTCTCATCTAGTCCTGAGGGTATGTGCATAAATCTATATATAGATACACATACATACACATAATTTAAGATAAAATCTTAAAAAAACTAAAAACAGACAAGAGAATGTGATGTTCTTGATATTCTAAATACCTAAAGAGTCACAGATACCGTGTGTCAGCAAGGAAGGGGATTGCGGTTCCCACTAGGAAAAGCAGGCTCAGGGACAGTCAGTTATAAGGCACATCAACTTCAGGGCCATGAGAAACCTCTTGGTTTCACTGTGCACAGTTTTCTCCAGCCAAAAAAGCTTGTATCCAAAAATATAACATGGGAATATATATATACACACACCATCACACACCATCCATCTGCACATGTGTGTTTAATATCTACAACAGGTACATTGGTCTATTAAGGTAACTTCTTATTTTCTAACTTCCTCCTTTCCCCACAGGCCCTCATTTTGCTGAGTATTTGCATTGGGATGTTACAGAAGAATGTGAAGTCAGGCTCATCTGTAAGGTGAGAGACCCAGTCGTAAGACAGGAACAGGTCCTTCTTAATTCTTGAAAAATCTGGTCAGGAAACAGTTGTGGTCAGTTCCCACAAGGAGGGAGGTCTAGGCATAGGCGTGAATAGGCAGAGACCTCTGGGGGTTCAGTGCTTTTCCCTCCTTCTTCGTGAAGGCATTCTGTTACATGCCAGAGAAGATTCAAGCAGGTGGTATGCAAAAGCACTGATTTGACATGTTAGCAGTGTCTGCTGTGCTGTGCATGTGATGTCAGCAGGGAATAAATTTAAGGTTTGCTTTTGTAACTCAGCAAACCTATTTCTAAAATGTTTTCATCAACAAACCTTTAATTTGTTGAGTGCCCACTATGCCCCTGTCATCATGTAGGAGTCAGAGATAAGCAGCAATAGTACACAGACCAAATGGTGTAGAGATAATAGTAAGCTGGCAGTTTCAGCAAGGGGAGGACTCTCCTGGAGTAAGACAAGCACCAGGTCCAAGAGCTGAGGAGACTGTCTCTGGGAGATCAAGAGCAGAAACTGAAAGTGAACTGTACCCTTAGTCATAGTCGGACAACTATATCAATGAGACGCACCTTTTACACAACAAGAAGTAAGGCTAGGTCCAGAGGGCAGAGCAGGTAAGTGTTGGGTAGAATGGTGGGATGTGGGTGTGGAGATGTGTGGGAGGGGCCAGTCCTCTGATGAACACTGGACTGTGTGTACGAGCAGCTTGCATTTCTCAAATGATTACCACATATTGCAAGGTATGTATGCACCCATTTCTAGACCTTAGCATTCCGAAACTTGGCTCATTCGGTGACCAGTAGCTTAGATCCAAACTTTAGCAGGTGACCGGTTCTGGTTTATTTTTTCTAGTCACAGCACCAGGACACACCTATCTTCCTGTACCCCAAGTAAAGGGCTCAAAAATGTGAGGGCTCTGACAGGATATTAGTGGTATACAGTTTCCTATAAATATTGAAAAGTGCCTCAAGCTCTTTCACACAGGGATTCATAAACCTTTAGACACAGATATTGAGGAAACAAAATAAGTATTACTTGAGATTTAAGTATTTTGCAGTCCCACACATCCAGTTTTCTCACGCATGCTCCTGTCAACGCTGTGGTTCTGCAAACCACCTTTCTGCACAAGTTTTTGTTTGTGATGCCACGAGAGGTAGAGATTCTGAATTTATTACATGACAAAATTTGTGGAGGAGGATGTATGTTAGGCTGTGTTCATGCTTTTACAGAAAAGTGCTTGAAAACCATTTAGCAGAATCCTTAATCACAAATAAAGTTAGGTATGTTGGGAGTTTGTCACACAGCACAGGAGAAGGGCTCGGAGCACTGGCCCTGGGAACAGTGGAGGTGTGTGTGTCATGTGTGAAGACTGAACTTCCTATGTCTTCTTTATATATTTGTGCACACATTAGGTGCTTGCATGGTATATCATGGCAGAGAGAAACTGCAAGGATCAGGGAAACAGCACAGTAGTCGTGATGGGGTGAGATCTCCCATGCATAGGACAGGTGGACTGAAGCTGTTTGGAGAACAGGGATCAAAGGACTTTACAGAGAGTTTGTTTCAGCACACAGGGTGTAGTGACTTCAAATGTCTTTGATGAACAGTGTGAACCCAGAGGCAGGTGGGGTGGTGGCTGGTACTGCAGGGGACCCAGGGAAGACCAAGAGGTCTGCCTGTGATGTGTGTTCACTCATGTCCTGCATTGGGGGGAGTCGCTGTCTGTTCTTCAAACTCCGTGAATGGCTTCTCTGTGCCAGGCAGGCCCACAACTCTGGACCAAAGTCCCTGGACCAGAGAAGTCCCTGCTCTTTGGGACTGTGTTCTCTCACTGCTTACATCACCTCATATAGCTGTGGTGGGAAGTCCAGATACATGGCATTGTTCTTTGTAATGTTCCATCGCTGGCATCACGGGTGTGGAAGGAGATGCAGACCCTTCAACTTCCCAGAATCCTGTGCCACCCTACATTCTGTCACCCAGAGTTGGAGTGCCTTCTCTGAAGACATGTCAGTCACAGGCACATGGGGGCGGTTTGGTCACTGGTGGAATTGTTCAAGGCTGAACCTCTAAGAGGCTCAAATGTGAGGGAGTTCCTTCCTCACAGGAAAGCCCTCTTTCTGTGTTTCCTTGCCCCATGTCCGTTTGCCAGAAGCGCCATGCTTTCAGAGAGCAGCCAGTTATTCAGTGATCCATAAACTTCCAAGAATAGTTTGTACAAAATCAAAACCCTTTGCTTAGGACTCATTGATGACATTGATGACATTGCCTATTAACCAATCGATCTTTACACCAACCACTTCATGGGCCATGGTGAGAGCCGTCTGTCCTGGTGCAGTGGTAGGACTTGACGTGTTTAGAGGATAGAATTCAGAAATGCATTTGCCATTGTTAGAAGGACAGCTTTTCCATGAACCTCACTCTGAGCTTACTGAGGTAAAATCTGGTGGTTTCTTTAGGTCTGGGATTGACTAACCCTGAACCGTTTTCTCTTCTGAGCCACAGTGATTCACAGGACACACCTAGGATCTCTGTTTTCCAGGTTGCAAACACCAAGAGAGAAACAGTCTTCAAATGGCTCAAGGATGATGTTCTTTATGAAACGGAGACGCAGCCCAACCTGGAGAAGGGGGTCTGTGAGCTGCTCATTCCGAAGGTACTGTGCAGCTGGTAAAAGGAAATGGCAGTTTCTGTGACTCAAATTCTGCGTTTTCTACCCAGTTCCCATGGTTAGCAAAGAAAACGCATTAGTGCCCATGGCATTTGTATCAAGTTAGTGATTGTACATAAATATTGGATGTTCTTTCTTCATAGTTGTCCAAGAAGGACCATGGTGAATATAAAGCGACCTTGAAAGACGAGAGAGGTCAAGATGTATCTGTTCTTGAAGTAGCTGGCAAAGGTAAATGACACCTTGTTTTACAGTGAGATCCAATCTTGTTGTGGGATGGGGGTATTGTG
The DNA here is from genome assembly GCA_035773235.1 of Eospalax fontanierii. Taxonomy (NCBI): domain Eukaryota; kingdom Metazoa; phylum Chordata; class Mammalia; order Rodentia; family Spalacidae; genus Eospalax; species Eospalax fontanierii. The sequence continues at coordinate 62,018,163 of CM069542.1, read as the reverse complement.
GAGACATGCTCCTGTAGAGCCTGGGCTGTGTGTGTTCTGCTGAACAGTACTCAGTTCATGGGTTGAGGGGCGATGTGGAAGCATACTCAAGTGTACTCTGGGAGTGTGCATACTGCCTCTGTCGTGACATTGTGGAAGAGAAGTAGATTGCATCGTACTTAGCTGCATTAAGTGCTGCGTCTGCTTTAGAGGAATGCACAGTATCACTCTGGGCTTAGGGGGAATGCCAGCTTACTCAGTTCCACTCCCTTACTAGAAGCCGGGTTTGATTCCTTACTAGTGCTGTTAAGATGACGAAGCTCTGATGAAGTTCTTCAACTCAGTGTATGACTGGATTTATGTAGAACAAAATGTTCTGTGTTTAAAATGAGAATAGGTTAGATGGATTTATGGCTCACATAAGCCTTTTATGGACAAATATTACCATTTTAATGTTTCATTTTTCAAATGAGTGCCATGATTTCCTGGGTTGGTTTAATTAGATGTGAAAAAGGCTGCTTTCTGTTAAAGTCACACCTTGTGACACCACATTTCCCTTCTCCCTTCCAGTGTACGAGGACATGATCTTGGCGTTGAGTCGAGTGTGTGGTGAGTAATGGCCTTGAATGATCGAGTCATGTTGGCTGCCAACATCTCTGTTTCCTGAGGTGGGCACTCACCTCTCAGGAGAAGCTGATGGCCAGGGCATGTTCTGTGTCTGATCCTCGGTGGGCAACTGGAGGCCACTTACCCGCTCCCTCCATGATGTCCCTCCAGGAGCTCCAGAGCCTGTGCTCAGTCTCAGAACCCTCCCAGATGTGCCCACCAGTCACCAGTCTAGTTTGCCTTTGCTCATTCTGGGCAATTGCTTTGTTCAGGATTTCTCTCAATGTCTTCATTTCAAATGTCGGACAGTAATAATGGATGTTCAGTGCTCTGACTCAGTACTCTGTGAGTCAAACCATTTGCCTTTCCATGGAAACTGCTCATTAGCTCAATAGTAGTAGCTTACATGCTAACACTGAGTACTTTTACAACTGTAGACTCTGAGTTTGCGGATGTGTCCAGTCTGGAGCATACAAACTGAATATGACTACATGAGGCAAAGCATAGCCGTGAATATGGCCCAATAGAGAATCATAAACCTACTTCAGCATTGTGATACTCTCTGTGATTTCTCCCTGTAACGTCATTGTGTGGTTCTTATAATATGTGAGCACCAGACACACTAAATTCTGTAGAGGACAAAATTGTGTCAGAATGTCCAAAGGTTAGACACATCTGCTAGAGAATACCCAAGGCAAATTTTCTGATCAAGTAACCAGGACCTGCACAGGCAAGTGTCTTACCTGTGGATGTCCCTCTGGCTGAGCCAGGACCCACCAGAATCCACACCCTCCCCACTTCAACTATGGTGTCCCACGCATCCCTGGTGCTCTTGTGAAAAATCACTGTCTGCGTATGTTTTATTGCTTTGAAAGCAGCACTAGAAGGTAATACTCTTTACTTTTGATTGGTCACAGGGCTGGGCTGCATTTTAAATGTAGATTTTGGATGGTTTTTAGTGGGCTAAGAGCTACTCCATGGGTGTGCATACCACTCATAAGGCAAACCAAGGTTTTTGAAGAGTGACTTGGCTTTTATTTGTTTTTTATTTTAAAAATTATTTATATTTTATGTGTATGAGTGTATTGCCTGCATGTGTGTAAGTGCACCCATGTCGTACAGTGCCTGTGGAGATCAGAAGAGGGTATTGGATCCTATAGAACTGGAGTTATGGACGGTTGTTAGCCACCATGTGGATGTTGAGAGTCAAACCTGGATCCTCTGCAATTGCAATTAGTGCTCTTAACCACTGAGCCATCTCTCCAGCCCCATGGCTTTTACTTTATATTCTTTGGAATTGTTTTGTTTTATTTGAATTTATTTATTTATTTTGGCCTTTTTGAGACAGGGTCTCCCTGTAGCTTCACCTGGCCTGGAACTCACTATGCACACCAAGCTGACCTCGATCTCATAGAGATCCACCTGTCTCTGCCTCCTGAATGCTGGGATTAAAGGCATGCACCACTAATCTAACTTGGAGTTGCTTTGTATTACTTATCTCATAACTTGTCAGAGGACCATCTATCGATAGCAGGATTGTTCACATGTGCAGAGGGCTGGTATTCAGGACAGGCTTCAGATAGTGCTGATATGGGCTCTCAACCTCTGCTGACTCCTCCCTTTGTGAATTTTCTATTGCCCTTCAGATCTGGATTGATTAGTTTTCATTCTGCACATGCCGTTGTTACTGAGACTATTTTCCCTCTTCTGTGTAAGGCTACTCAGGGACACACATGGATTGTTTTGAAAACCCATATGATTCTCATAGTCTTAAACAAAGGGCTTTTCAAATGATTCTGGGGTGGCAAATGTGTATCTAGTAAAAGCATGGGACATAGGAATGATGCAGGGAACTCTGTGGCTGATGGGAATGTGCCCAAGTCTTAGTTGCCTGTGAGGAAGCCTTGGCTTGGGTGGACTTGCTACCCTGTCCCTGTCAGGCTGTGGCCCGGTTTGGTGACAGAGAGGTAGATCCTGCTTCTCTGAGATCTGACATATTTTATCATCTGCAGGAGCCTCTGCCTCCCCACTGAAAGTTCTCTGCACCCCTGAGGGGATCAGACTTCAGTGTTTCATGAAGTATTTCACAGAGGAGATGAAGGTCAACTGGTATCACAAGTGAGTATGAGAGCATGTGCTGATGGCTGGGCCCAGCCCAGGGCTGCCTGCTGGACTCCGCAGCAAATGCCCCTTCTCAGAGCTTGGCTCCTGTAAGCAACTGTGGCAAGCTTTGGGTGGGTGGGACATGGGGTAGGGAGGGTCTGCGTGAAGGAGAAAGTGAAGGGAATGCCAGAGGTGTCACAGCTCCCTCAGGTCTGGTGCTCACCGACGGCAGCCCTGCCCCAAGCCCTTCCACCTGGCGGTGAGCGGGCCGTGAAGGGAGCTGTACTGTTCAGAGATGAGCTGCAAACTTCCATCCAGCGGCTCTGTCACTAGACGTGATTAATAAGACAAGGATCCAAACACCCCATTCATGAACATAGCAGAAGGCCCTGAAGTAGACCAGCACACTGGTGTCACCATGTCCTGTGGGTGGTTCTGACACAGCTGTAAGCAACTGGCCCATGGAGATGTCCCCGAGAGCCACAGCACCAGTCCTTCTGGCATGTGGGATCTGGCGCTTCACTTCTGTGGCCGGGGGAGGCCAGCCAGAGCAGGACTGAATCTCAGCGTGAGCATGGCAGGGTCAGGGTCACTGATGCCGCAGAGCACGTTCCTGCAGAGGTTGAGGGTAGACCTTCTGTGGGGTAGAGAGAGCAGCTTTTCTCTCCTGCCTGTCTCATCTTGAACCCAAGGGCCTGAGTGCATCATGTTGGGCCATTTCTCCATGGGGTCAGCAGTCAATGTGCTGGCCCTTGTGATTCATGTGGGCCTTCAGATAACATTCAAAAGGAAGCTCTGTGGTCACGAACATTCTTATGTATTTATTTATTGATGTATGTATTTATTTATTTGTGTGTGAGTGGATCGTCTGCATGCATGTAAGTGCTCTCGTGTAGTGCAACACCTGTGGAGGTCAGAAGAACTGAGACGAGGGCATTGGATTCCCCTAGAACTGGAGTTATGGAAGGCTATTAGCCACCATGTGGGTGCTGGGAATCGAACTCAGGTCCTCTGCAAGAGAAGCTGATGCTCTTAACTGCTGAGCTGTCCGTTCAGCTCCCACATTTCATTTTTAAAAGTACTATTAGGTGAATCTATTAACATGTGTGTGGCCAACTGCAGTTCGAAAGGATGCCTACTTTGGGGATTTCATGTTCTGAATTCACATGCTCTGTGTATCCGTATTATGAGTGTCACCCACTAGAGCTATTTCATGATGAGGAGGTCTGGAGAACTCCTCTCTCTAACTGAACCAGGAAGCATTCAGTGTCCAGTAAGGTAATAAAAATGCCATAAGCTCATGGCCAATTCTCTGCAAAACCTGACCAGCCATCTTTTCTGAGGTCTCAGTTCTCTGGAATTGGTTCATGAAAGAAGCAAGCCTGTGCTTTGCTGTATGTGACCTTAACTCTATTCTTGTGGCCCGATTGTGATGTCTACAGATCGTGCACCTCTCCCTATAAATTGGAGTAACTTGAAAGTAACTCATATACTTGTACTAGGCATATAACTTAAACACATGTAGACACTAAGCAAGCTGCTTGACAACTGGTACGTGTGGGGTAATTGATAAGGGTATAGCACAGCCATGCTGTGTGGGGCCATCTCCGGAGCCCTCATCTTACAGACCTGAATGCTGCCCCTGGTGTTCCTCAGCAACCCAAACTTCCTCCTATTTTCTGTCTCTGAAAGTGGCAAGTTTGGGGACCTTTGATTTGTGGAAATGGGTTTGTCCTCTTGTGATGGCTTATTTTGCTTTGTGTAATTATCTCAGGATTCTTGCATGTGGTAACATGGGCCAGTTTCCTGCCTTGTTGAGGGTTAACAGCATATGGACAGACTACAATTATTTACCCACTCAACTACTGGCCATTGGGAATAATGCTGCTGCAGTTGTGAGTGTCCAAGTGTCCAAGTGTTTCAGCTCTTTTGAGCTGAGGTGGAGTTGCTGGGTCAGGTCATAAGTCCCGTGCTTCATGATCTTAGGAGCTGCCATACTGTACTATGTATTCTGAAGTACCTTGTGTTGTGACAAGGGTATGTTGAATACAACCTATCTAAAAATCAAGGATCATTTGAATTTAGGAGGTTTAAGGCCCGAGTTACTGATATAAGTTTGTAATAGCTCTATGAAGACCTTACTATATACAAGAGCAGTTGGCTAGACCCTTCTCACCTAGACATGAATAGGTGGGCTAGACCCTCCTCACCCCGATGTGAGCAAGTGACTGGACCTCCTCACCCGGATGTGGACCCTCTTCACCCAGATGTATTGACATACTCTTGTAGGTAGGAGTATCAGATCCAGAGACTTAACCCGACATGCCCCTGTTGCTTTGCAGAGAGGCTAAGATCTCATCCAGTGAGCACATGCGGGTCGGTGGGAGCGAGGAGATGGCGTGGCTCCAGATCTGCGAGCCCACGGAGAAGGACAAGGGGAAGTACACCTTTGAGATTTTCGATGGTAAAGACAACCACCAGCGTTCACTGGACCTCTCTGGCCAAGGTAAGGAAGTGTGCCTTAGCACCTCTTTCAGTGACCACGGACCCACGTGGATGCTGGAAAGGAGGGGTGCATTAGATAATCCATCTGACTCTGTGATTCTCATTCCGAGAGCACTGCTTAAGAAAATGAATTTTATTGGTTTGATGATCTGTCAGTTTCCACTGGCCTATTGTGTAGCAGGACCTCTGACTGAGGGTTGAGCACAGCGAATGATGTGAAATGTTCTTTTGCAGCTTTTGATGAAGCGTTCGCAGAGTTCCAGCAACTCAAGTAAGACCTGCAGTTTGTTGTCCTATGTCGGGTGGGTGGGTGAGCTGGGGGCCACTTTTGCTATGTGCAGGGTCATCTACCAATGCCTTAGTGATCTCAACCATGCGCCATTCCTGAGATGAAAATAGCAATTTCTGTAATTCAGTATGTCTCAGGATAATGGTTTTTCTAAACTAGAAATGTGTTGCATCTTAACTTTCTTGGCTCATCAGAACCCTGAATTCCTTTAAGTGATCAAAATGATAGATTTCTGAAGTCATTATAATCTGGATGACTTCATACAAATTCATTTTTACAAGAATGCTTCAGATTTTCAAATAAGTGTCTCACAGAGTACTGAAACTGAGTCCAGTCCTTAACTATTACTGGTTTACTCAGAATCTGTCTGTTGAGCGATATGTGAACAGTGAAGTAAGTCAGAAATGGACAATTTAATGCAAGTTCTGAGACTTGGGAGATGGCTCAGCCAGGGAGGGCTTTTCTTTTTCATTTAAAATTTTTTAAATTGACTTTTGTGTATTTCATACAGAGCATCTCAACCAATCTTACTTGCCTTTATGGCCCTCCTCACTGGTGCCTCCCACAGCCCTCTCCCCTGGAGCTCACATACTCCCTCATCTGTGTCAAGGCCTATTGTGTCAAGTTAGTGTCCCTGGACATTCCTCAGTGCAAATTCATCCCCTGCGGGTCTGCTCAGCCTGTGGAGAGACCCTGATTAAGAAAATTGCCTCCTCTTCACCCAGCAGTGATCGGCTATAAAGGAAAGGGCTTCTGTACAAACATGACACCCAAGTTTGGATCCTACGTGTGTTTGTTTTTGTGTTCTGAGACAGGGTCTTCCTGTAGTTCCAGCTGGCCTCTATCTCACAAAGACCCACTTGCCTCTGCCTCCTGAGTGCGGAGTTTAAAGGTGTGCACCACCATGCCTGGCTCCAAGTTAGAATCCTTAGAACCTGTGTTATCACAAAGGAAGCACAACAGGGAAATTCCAGGTCCAGTGTCTCAGAAAACAGTATGGAAGTCAAGTTAGAAAGACAGCGGTTAGCAACCTCTGACCTCCACATGCATGCACACACAGACATACACTCACACACAGACACACAGACACAGAAGACACAGACATACACAGAGACACACAGACACACACAGACACACAGACACAGAGAAACACAGACACACAGATATACACACAAACATACACACAGACACACAGACACAGAGACATACATACAAACATACACAGACATACATATGCAGACACACACAGGCAGAAAGACACAGAAGGCACAGACATACACACACAGAGACACACCAACACAGACACATACAGACACACACAGACACACACAGACACACAGATGCACAGACGCACACACAGACACACAGACACACACACAGACACAGACATACACAAACAGACACACACAGACACACACACAAACACACACACACCTATGTGCATGTCTTTACTGGTGAATTTAGTGGAGCCTCTCTAGTCTGTGAGTTTGCATGCTGCTCTTCCCTTGGGCTGTAGGAACATGGTGGCAGGTACTGCCCAACTCAAAATAGGTGTTCAAAATACTTGAACAAACATATTAACTGCTCTGCATGGGTACAGACCCTGCATCCTCAGATGCAAACACGATTTATAAACATTGCACATGTTTTAAATGATGGCATTTTCTTGTCGTAATTCTCTAAGGAACTCTTCACAAAGCATTTACACTGCATTGTGTATTATAAGAGACCTAGAGATGATCGACAGGATCCAGAAACATGAGCATATATGTGAATGCAACACCACTCATCTAGGGACTGCACATCCACAGATTTAGGTATTCTTGGAGGCAGCCCTGGAACCAATCTTCTTTGGACACAGATGGGGAACGACTCACCTGTGCATGTCCTTAGACCTCAGATCCCAGTTGTTCTCAGAGAAGCTCAGGTGTTGTCTTCTCTTTGCTTTCACTGCAAGCAAACGTCACATGCGGCGACTTCAGATAGCAGCGTTTCTCACCTCTCTCTCTCCTTTCTCCTCTCTCCCTCTTCCTTGTGCTATCTAGGGCAGCTGCATTTGCAGAGAAGAGTGAGTACTTGTTAGATGATAAGGAGGATGGGTGGGGCAAGGGTGCACGTGCCATGTCACATGGCGACAGTGACGAGTGTGTCAGATAATAGCCATTCTCCTCCTTGTCTGCCACCTGTCCTTGCAAGTTCCTGTCCCCCAGGGACCATCTGACAGGGTCATGGATGTGGCTCTGCTTGTCCTTGATATAGCCTCCTCCTCACTCTCATCCCTGTTTCCTCGGAGCCCCTCGTCCCCTGACTGCACAGACAACTGTTCCTCTTCTGTGGCCTCTGTGTATCTTTCTCCAAGGAGAATGTAACTTCCCTCGTGTCCTCTCTTGGTGCATGCACACCCCTCCCTGGTTTTTACCTTGGTCCCATGGTCTCCCGCAGTTGCTTCCTGAGAATGGCTCCTCAAACTAGCTTTTTCCTGTTACAGATCGTGGCAAGGTAATTGGCGGCTTACCTGATGTGGTGACCATAATGGAAGGCAAGGTGAGTCTAGACACAAATGGGATGAAGATGGTGCTGCAGGCCCCTCAGGGCAGGGCCCCAGGGGGTGCTGAGAGTTTCCCAGGGCAGTCAGAGCTGCCTGCCACTATGATTTCAGCCTCCTGTCGTAATCCCTGCAGAGAGGGGGCGTGGCTTAATATTCAATGTTGGGTGGAGCTCAGTGGTAGGGTATTTTGTTAGCATGTTTGAGATACTTGGTTTCATCATCAGCCTTGGAAGAAGAAAACCCACAAAAGTTAGTATGTGGAATTCTTAGACACCTTTGAGACAACAGAGCTTGTTCTGTGACACTGGGACTTGTTCTGAGGACTTGGTGTCTGCAGGATCTGATGTCATGAGGGTCTGGGGCTTCTCAGAATGAGATGGGCTAGCTCCCATCTCCCATGAAGCGGTGTGCCCCCACCTTTGAGTGAGAACAGCCACAAATTTTATAATATTAAAGAAAAGAAAAAAAAAACCCTTGATCCAATCCACAAGGTCATTTTTCAATCTATAATGGAGCCACTTTTTGGAGTATTAATTTGTCTCCCATCAGTGGGGTTATTGATATCTCATTGGCACTTTTCCAGATGTTCTGTGCTTGGTTCAATGTCACAGGGATGTACGTATTTGAAAGGACTTTATTAGGCCCAAATGCAAAATTTATAGAGCTTCTCTTTAGCAGTTAGCAAAAACCCAGTGAGCCTCAGAGACAGAATAACTGTGGACATCACAAAAGGTGTAATTGAGAAATCAGCAGTCATAGGCTGCAGCGTGCGGTGGCTGCATCTGAGTTACTGGGTGAGACGGTATATTTTCTGGATTTGCTACAAGAATTAGGAAGACAGATCCCTAAGTCTAAATAGAAGGGAAATTTAGGGGCTGGAGAAATTGCTCAGCAATTAAATGTGTATATGCTGTCTTGCAGAGGACCTGAGTTCGGTTCCCAAAACCCATGTTGAGCAGCTCACAACTGCCTGTAACTCCAGCTCCAGGGGACTCAACTCCTTCTCTGACCTCTGTCATGTGTACAAACCTACACACAGACATACATGCAAACATATAGCTAAAAATAAAGCAAATCTTAAAGAACTGTCTTAAATGCAAGGAAATTTAGATGCACGCTGATATGTAATCATTAAACTAACCCACCTCCCGTGTTTAACCCCCTCAGGCCCAGACTAGAACTTGGAGTAAGCACAGGTTCTCCCTTGTGTTCTACTCATACAGCAGGGGCTCCTCTGTCCCCAGCATCCTTTGGTACTGTGCCCGTGAGGGGCTCTTGACTGAATAAATGACCAGAAGTTGTCAGTGAGAGCATCTGAGCTGCCACCCCCACAGAGCAGTGGGCCCTCCCCTTTCTAAATTATCATTTTTAATTAATTCTTTCGAGATTCCATGCAGACACACGTGAATCTCGATCCCCCACCCCTCCTCCAGACACACGTGAATCTTGATCGAATCCACCCCTCCTCCAGACACACGGGAATCTCGATCCCCCACCCTCCTCCAGCTCCTTTGCTAACGGCTCTTGTACCCTTGTCCCTTCTCTTAAAGACCTTGAACCTCACCTGCACGGTGTTTGGGAACCCCGACCCAGAAGTGGTCTGGTTCAAGAACGACAAGGACATTGAGTTGAGCGAGCACTTTGCAGTGAAGGTGGAGCAGTCCAAGTACGTCAGCATGACCATCAAGGGTGTGACTGCCGAGGACTCCGGCAAGTACAGCATCAATGTCAAGAACAAATACGGCGGGGAGAAGATCGACGTCACTGTCAGCGTGTACAAACATGGAGAAAAGATCCCAGACATCTCGCCTCCCCAGCAGGCCAAACCGAAGCTCATCCCTGCGTCCACCTCGTCTGAGTAAGGGGCTTCCCCTCCTGCCTGGAGCTGGGGGAGGAAAGTTTGGAAGACACAGGGATGCTGTTTGCTGTGCTGCGTGGATGCAGGTTTTGAGTGATGTCACGTGTGGCAGATAGGTGATTGCACGTTAACTTCTGAGTTTTGCACTTGGTGATTCAAATTTTATGTGTGAGGGAAGAGTTAATGTTTCCACAAGGCCAAGAAACTTATGTGAGCCTGAAAGTAGATTGCAGAGGGCGAAGAGTGGGCTGAGAGAATGCAGCTGATGTGTCCATGGACATGTGAAGGGATGTTCAGATGGGTCTATGGGATGGGCTGGGTAAAGTAGCCACTGTCCTGTGGGAATGGTGGGGCCTGCAGGAGGCAGCTCTGGCATCTGTGTGTGGAACCTGTGAGCCTGTTACCTGGTTACCCTATTTTCTCTTGCTTTAGGCTAATAAAATTTAAAAAGTACCTCGCTGTGGTTTTTTAGCATCAAAATCCTCCCTAACTCCATGCTCTTCTCCTGGCTTGTTTGACTGTGGGGTTTCATGCAGCTGTGGCTTGTGACTGACTGTGGCTCACATCTGGAGAGCTGGTCCTGGTGAACTGCCCACCCTGAGATACCCTGCAGCTCCAGTCACTGGCACACACGCAGAGAGGGCCCCACACTTGGTAGTCCTGAGAGGTGTGCGTCTTGAGAGGCTCTCAGACCAGGAGTTCACAGACTTTGTAGAGGACATAGCTGTGGGTGGCTTCTATCTGTTCTTTCATGCTAACTAATTATGAGGGATTCTTAGGGGAGAAGCAGCTCATTGGAAAAGAGGATTGCTGCAGAGGAAAAAAGGACAGCTTGTCTGCATGCAGCCAACTCTGGGGGAGGTTGGAAACCACACAGAGTGGATGCCATCTTCCAGTTTTGGAAAGAGACTGAACTTCCTCTGGCATAAAAATCGCACCTCAGTGTAGCGTAATAGTCGTTTTGCAGCAGAAAGAGCTTTGTTAGTTAAGTACCTTCCCATCTCATTTAACCTAGTCTTAAAACTTGCTCCCAAATGTGCCCAGAGGTTTGTCTTCTAGGTGACTGTAGATCTGTTAGGTTGATAATCAATATTACTGTCACAAAGACCATTGAAATGTTCATGCCTTCTAATACTTTTCTTAGGATGTATTGGCAGTCCTGAAATTTAAGCATGTCCTGAAAGTAAGCATTCAGAGATCATGTTATCAGACCAGAATTCTGTAAGGGCCTTCTACAAGAATTCAGTTTAGAGACAACTAACCAGGGATCCCACAAGAACTAACTGCAGGGCTCAGAGAAGGTTTGCCAGCGAGGTGCTTGTATACTCATGAAGACCTGGCTTTGGATTCCCAGCACCCATGTAAAAACTGGGTGTGGTGGCATGAACCTGTCACTTCAGACTGAGTGGAGGGTGGGAAGGCTCAGAGACGCAGATCTGGTGGCCTCGCTACTTGGCTAGTCTGGCCTAAACAGTGAGTCCCAGGGCCAGTGAGAGACACTGTCTGAAAAATGGAGAGAGCAATAGAGGGAGATGCCCGATGTCGACCTCTGGCCATGCACAGGTGAGCACACTTGTGCACACACACCTACCTGCATCCTTTGAGGGGACACCCCATGCCCTTCACACTTCCTTGGGCCCCAGCTCTTAAAGGACCCACCACGTCCCAGTATTACTCCCTGGGGAACAAGCTTTCAGCCACAGGAGCCCTGATGGGACTCATCCTGTTGAAAGCACAGCACTGCGGTTGGCAGGGGTGTGAGGCTGTGTCTACATCTGCCCATCGCCATGTCCTTCAGGGAAGTTCTTCAGTCTTAAAACCCTTCGTGACCCCAGCGATCACCAATAGCTTCACTTACTGTCAGGTTTTATTTTTGAATGATGTTAGAAATGCACACGGTCACCATGACAGTTCAGGTAGTCACACCCTGCCTGCCACGTCCCTGGCTGACAGCTCACATTCCATGGCACATTTTTCAACTGTCAAGGAGCCAAGGTTGGTATAGTGCTGTCACCTCAGCTCCACATAGTGTGTTTGGAGTCACTGGTTTTCCAGGGCTGAAAGCATGTGTGTGGGCAACCTTTCCTCATAAGAAGAACCAAGATCTTGTGGAATTCAGAGGAAGTATCAAAGGGCTCTGGGGGCCGGCCGTACACCTGCTGTGCCACACTGAGCTTCCTCACGTGCTGAGGCAAGTCTGTGGGCTCCTTTACTGTGAAGCTTTTTTGCTTCTTAATTTCGTGTGTGGAAACCAGTCTTAGTCCAGCCCCTCCAAGGAGAGAGGGTGTGGAGTTCAGATACCTATTGGAGAAGGAATAATTATATGTATTATTTGGAATTCTTTTGCAAGAATCTCCCTTCCTTCTTGGCGTTAGGGTGGAACTTGGGGTACTAAGCAAACACTCTGTCGGTAATCTACACTGCCAGCTGCATTCACTTACTGATTTCTCCATTCATCCCTGTGGCTTGACCGAATGAAATTGGGTAAGATTAGAAAATAAGTCACACTCAGGTGGGGTAGAGAGGCAAAGAAATATACCAAGCAGTCAATGTTACTTTTGTGTGTGTCTAAATATTGTTTTATAGTTATATGTATTATATTTATATTTAAATGTTGATTTTATGATTTAGAAATAGTACCTTGTAATGGCTTTATAAATGCTTACAAAAATTGTGTTGAAAAAGGATCAAGGCAAAAATGGAGAAAGTGGTCTTAACAGCACTCCGTTATCTAGTGGAACATCTGCTTACAGCTGCCTTGCTTGCTAAGGTGCCTGTAGTGAAACTTTGTTAAAAAAGAGTCTTAACCCCTACCCTAGACTCCTGCCTCCGCAAGTGCGTCTGCAGGAGGACTTTCCTTTGGTGATCTTGAGCATGTAGTGCCTGTGCCCATAATCATGTAATTTAAACTCACCAGGGCTGTGACCATTAAAGAATAATGCAGGACCTATGTATTCTGTAAAGGGACTCAACTCACCTGATTCAAACTGCTCTTTAATTACTAGAAGTAGGGTTGCGTGCACACCTGTGGGGAAGGATTAGCAAGCTCTGGGCGGAGTCTTTCCCATTTTAGATTCTGGAAGTGCCCTGGAGATGCTGGGTGGCTCTCTGGGCATATACCAGTCAGGTGGAGGGTGCACTGTGCATTCATAATGTGACAGGGGTCACTTCCCTCCAATGGGGGACTGGGTGGACTGTGTTGTACTCTTGACTCTCCCACAAATGGGGCTGTGACTACTGGCCATGGCCAGGTGCAAGGATGAGGTCCTACAGGGACTGGGGAGAGGCAGGCATCTGCAGGGTTGCCATGAGTTCGTCTTCTGACCCAAGTGGCCGGGAAGGAGGTTCTGAGTCAAGGGAGATTTGCAGCTCCTGGTCATCTGAACGTTCTTTCTAGAGCTGGATGGCACTTTGGACAGCTTCCTCCTGATTCTAGGCCCTTCTTTCCCAGGTGGACTTCAGGAAAGCTGCCCTTGCGTGTCTTCTTAGCCCTTTGTAGACCTTCTCCAGCTACTGGGTTTCTAGCCAGGACCCTCTTTCTCAAGAGCCCAGGGACAGCCCTCTGAGATGTCCCTGCTCTGGTGCCTGCGAGAGCAAGAGGCTCTCTTCAGAGGACTCCAACGGTCACACATCGTTGCTGTCATGCAGGCCGGCTCCTGACATTCCCCAAGGCCATGGCCAGCTGTGACTGCAAAGTTCATTCCTCAGGGAGCAGGGCCCTTTCCCTCTCTCCTTTCCCACCCTCCCTCCTCCTCCTCCTCTTTCCCACCGTGGGCTGAGCCTTGCACCTGCTTAGGTTCCTGCAGCCGTGGCTCTTGACCCCCTGCACAGGACAGGGCTGTGGGTGTCGATTCCAGCTGCAAGGAGCCCTGGGATCTGGGACAGAGACTTCTCTCTTGCTGCTCCGACCCTCCTGCAAAACCGAGCTGATGGACATTGTCAGGACCGCAGTCGGGAGTCGAGCTCACAGCGAGCTTAGCTGGGCAGAGCCTGTTGCACACCCAGCCCTGTGTGACGCCCACTGTGGCCACAGTCACCTCCACAGGTTCTGATGTTTAAAACGCAGATTCCCTCTTCCTTCTCTCATCGGTCCCTTCTGGGATGCCATGGAATCAGAGCCAGGCTTTCCATTCTGTTTATAATCTATATGTTATTTCTGAATGTCTCTTTTATTCATGAAGAATGATTGCATGTATCTATGGGGTACGATGCTGTCACATGTTTACAAGTTTACAGTATGGAGTGATTACGTCATACTCGTTGACAGAGCTCTCTTTACGCGCTGGTCATTTTCGTAGCAAAGATTAAAAATCTGGGCATTGGGCAATTATGAAATGCATGGAGTGTTCTCATTTTCCATAGCCACTGTCCCACATGGGCCAGCTGGAGCCATGTCCTCTGACCAGTGGCTTCCTCTCTCACCCTGGTCCTTGGTCTTCTACTCTTGCCATGAGTTCAGTGTTCATGTACATGATTCACATGGGCAGATCTTGCTTTTTCTAGAAAGTCCTCCGAGCTTATCTCTGTGGTCATAAATGAAAGCTTTCTCTTTTTAAGACTGCATAGTATTCCTTTGTCTATGCATACCATTTTGTCCTTAATCAGACCTCTGGTTTGCATCTTAGCTATCATGGAACAATGCCACAGTAAACACAGGACAGCAGATACCTTAGACATAGAAATCCATTTCCTTGGAGTGTGCCCACAGGGGGATGTCAGATCCTATGGTAGATATGCATTGCCTTTGAGGACCATCTACACCTCTTCCTGTTGTGACTATATATAGATGTACACGCTCCTCTTCCTGTCCTGACTGTATTGATCCACATGCCTACGAGCATACAGGACTCTTTCTCCACATTCTCACCAGCACTTGCAAGATTGCTGTTCTAACAGGCGTGATGTGACACTTCTCTGTGCTTGTTGCTGCACATTTCCCTGACTCTTCACATTTGCCGGTCAGCTTTTGTCAACTTGACACAACCAGAGACACCTGGGAAGACAGAACCTCAAGTGAGGAGTTTCTCCCATTGGAGAGACCGCTGGGCTCATGTGTGAGGCATTTTCCTGATTGCTAAGTGATGTAGGAGCGCCTGGCCCACTGGGCAAGGGGCCTGGCTGGTAAGAGAAAGCGAGCAAGCAGCGGAAGCAGCAGCGTTCCTCCATGGTCTCTGATGCCAGGTTCCTTCTGTAGCCTCCTTTGATGGTGCACTGTAACCTGTAGCCCAAGTAAGTCCCCGCCCCAGTTGTTTTTGGTTCTGGTATTTATCGCAGCAACAGAAAGCCAACGAGGACACCATTTGTACAAGTGTCTGTTTAGAGCATCTCCTTATTGTGATTCGGCCATTTGTTTTCTTGCTGTGGATTTCTGTACATATTTTTAAATATTAGTGTCATTTTATGTATGGTTTTCAAATATTTTCTCCCCAAAGCACAAGCAACCATACTATTGTGTCAGCTGAAATGCTTTTTATCATTTAAAAATTTATTTTTATTTTATGTGTATGAGTGGTTTGTCTACACGTAGGTAAGTGCACCCATGCATACAATGCCCTCAGAGGCCAGAAAAAGGTGTTGGATCCCTGGGAACTGGAGTTATGGATGGATGGTTGTTAGCTGCCACATGGGTGCTGGGAACTGAACCAGGTCCTCTGCAAGTACGGCCAGTGCTCTTAACTGCTGAGCCATCTCTCTGGCTGAAATGCTTTTCACAGAAGACGTAACACTGGGTGCTGGGTGTCATTCCAGAAGTCTTTGTGCAGAGTAACGTCTGTAACAGTCTCTTGTTGTTTTCTTGTGGTCGTCTTAGACCGAAGTTCTTAGACATTTGTGAACTAACTTTTCTATAGCATGTGAGCCAAAGGTCCACTTTCATTTTTTGCCATGTAAACATCCATATTCCCAACTCAGTTTATTGAGATAGCTTTCCGTTTAACCTCCTGCTCTCGATGCCTAGTCAGAGATTATCACAGCTGGAAGGAGGATTTATTTTGGGGTTTCACCTGCTCTGCAGTTGAACTTTCTGTGTGTTCAGGGTCTTCCCTCACACCACTGCTGTGTTGTCTGAGTCTCTGGGACCTAATTTCCCTTTTTGTCCTTATACCTAACTCTATGGTTAATTTTGAAAATAAAGTTGGGATTGCATCTTTTTTTTTTTTTTTTTCAAAACAGCTTTTCATCCTGGCAGTAAACCCTGGAGTTTTAGACACATTTTAGCAATAATTACAAGTCAAATTTGTATGTCCGTGACTGTGTGATGACAAACCTGACTGTCAATTTGCTGGATTTAGAATCACGTAGGACACAAAACTCTGGGTGAGTCTGTGAGAGCTTTTCCGGAGGGTGTGGTTGAGAAGGGGAGATTCCCTCTGGGGTCCTGGACTCAACCAAAAGAAGAAAGTGAGCTGAGCACCAGTGTCCATCTGTCTCTCTCTGCTTCCTGTGCATACCTCTTGCAGCTACATGTAGAGACACTTTTGCCATGGAGCCTCCCCTGCCATAATGGACTGCACGCTCAAACCATGAGCCCCAATGAACCCATTGTTCTTTAAGTTTCCTCAACAAGGAAAATGGACCAGGATACGTGGATAGAGGCTGGCTAACTGGCCAGAGCACCTCATGGTTCCTGAGACCGTGGGGCAAAGGGAAGGCCTGCTGGGCATTTCTGTTCCAGCATTCCACTGTTTTGGTGCCCACTGCCTCTGCTGGAAAAGAGCTCTGACTGACAGTGCCCGGCTCGGCAGCGGCTGGGCGTTGACTGTGCCCGGCTCGGCAGCGGCTGGGCGTTCCTGCCCCTTGCAGCTGGCTTTGCTGGGTTGACAAGGCCCTCTTGATTACTGTTGTTCAGTTTGCCCCAGAGTCAGGCTTGGACATTTGCTGACAGATACTTTCTCAGCCAGTTTCTTCCGTTCTTTAAAGAAACTTAAAAAAGAAAATGTGTGTGTGTGTGTGTGTGTGTGTGCAGACACGCCACTACACACAGAGGTAGGTCAGAGGAGAACTTGCAAGGGTCGGCACTCCTTCCACCATGTGGGACCGAGGACCTGGACTTTGGTTTTCCAGCTTTGTGGCACATGCCTTTACTCACTGCCTCCCAGCTCTTCTCTCTGCTCTTTCTTGGAGTAAAATCGTGAGATGACTGTACCCTCAGATGCATTAGTTCTCTCAGCCTTTTGAAGATTCTTCTTTCTAAAATCTGTGTGGACTCTGACCTGTGGTTATTCTCTAGGCAGCCACTAGGTGGTGCTCAGACAACAGATACCTAGCTCAGCCATCTAGGCCTCAGGTCTCCTAGGTGCAAACCCATCACTTAGAGAACAGAGATTGCTAAAGGCATTAGCCTCACCCCAGTGACAAGGACAGGTCCAGCAAATTACTGTTTCCAGGAAATAGCAGGCTGTTTGAAGGCAATGATACAGCTTCTTAATCTCTACGTGATTCACATTAGAAGGAATAAAACACACCTTGTGAGAGATTACAGGGCTCACATTGCATTATCGAAGTCATAAAGTGTGTGATCTATTTATACGTTAAGTCTGGGGTGTGAATTTTAAATACCCCATGTTTCAGGCACGTCAAAGGCATCAGGCTCTGTCATTTTTCAAGGTAGTAAATTACATCCCTGCACTTCTTCCCGTTAAACCTGTGATTCCACAACACTGCCATACAGTGATAGGGTCCAAGCTGGGCTTTCCCGGACTCCAGGGGATCTGTAAGCCTGGGTGGCTTCTGCGGTTTTCAGTGTTTTCTCTATCAGTGTTTGGCTCCTTGATTTATTTTTCAATTTGTGTTCCTGGGGAGGGGACAGCTCCCAGGGGATCAGAGCCATCCCTCCTCCTTTGTTTTATAATGACTACACATGGCTAACTTTGTCATCTTTCACACAAATTTTAAGTGGCTCTTTGAAGAATAGTTAAGTAGTGAATAGGCTGAAAGATCAAAGATGGTAGTCTCATTTGTCACTGACTTGAAATGGATTAAATTCCTATTTAGACTCATTTCACTGCAGAATCACGACCGTGTCTTTAAGCAGAGAGAGCTTATTAAAAAGGTGTATCAGAGGGTTGCGGTGAAGTAGAGTAAATGATGTACTAACAGAACAGAGATCCCCAAGTCTGCTTAGTGCCATAACCCCAAGAAATGCCACTTCCTGCCCCGCCATTCCCACTGACCTACCTGCTTCTACTCTACTGAAGATGTTCCTTGACTTCCCCAGTGGCATACACTCATTTCTTTCAATACATTGCTGTAGAAACATGATTAACAATGCAGTGCCTAAATGGCAGCCTTGAAAGATGGCATTTCTTCTCTGTGCCCCATTTTCCTTATCTGTAAAGTAGAGTCAAAGCTCCTCAAGTTGAGTCACAACTCTGTGCACACAAGGACTTCGTCTGCATCACCTCTGATTTGCAGGGCACACTGTGTCCTCCATCCCATCAGCCATGCTTAGGTGCCACTCTGAGTGTTGGATTTTCCCATCAGATTTCCTTCACATAATTCTTGACACCTCTTTTTCCTTAATGGTTTTCAAAGAAATGTCTCAGCTCTAAAATTTTAGGGTATCGTGAATTTGTCTTTCTCCTTAACTTGGTTTCCTGCTGAGGATATAGATGGGCTGAGGACTGGGCACAGCTGTGTCGACAGGTGGGTGTTGGAGACCAGCTACCCATCACTACCTTCTGTGCTGTCCTCTCCTGGTTGCCTGTTTAAGAGGTGCCAGGAACCCCAGGTCCCTGGAGATCCCTTGGGTCAGTTACTAGCTAGAACATGCTCTGCTCAGTACCTACAAGAGCCGCCATCACCCACCTACCATGATTTTTTCTTGGCTTTCTTCCCATGTTCTGATCAAACCATCAAGACAGGTCACCAGGATGATAAAACACAACTGGTCTCTGAGCCTCCATAGGGAAAAAGATAAAACAACAAATAAGCCATATTTGAAGACATTTCCAGGCTGGCCTGCAGTCTGTGGGAAGCCAACTCTGAAGAGCTACAATCTCACCCGTCAACAAGGCAGGATGTGTGTCTCAAGCAGGTGTTGATGGAGGGTCTGTGTTGGTGTCAGGACAGCAGGGGTGGCCCATGGGACCACACCATGCACACACAGGTCTAGAAGGCAACAGAAAAAGAAAAAGTCTGTCTTCTGCAGACTGTGATACCATGAACTCCGTCATCTCCACAGGTGAGCCTCCCGCCTAGGCCTCTGCTTAGTCACACAGAGAAGGCCGTGTGACTGGGCAAGGTCTGGGTCTCAGCTGCAAAAGCCCCGCGGAGGTTGCTCTGTGCAGCGGAGAGCAGGGGCCTGGTGAGCAGTTAGGTAGAGAAGCAGACTTTCCATCCAACTAAGGAAGTTGTCTCCTGCCTCTTTGTTTTTGAGATCACGCTAGTATTGTTCCTCAAATACAGGAAGCACTCACACACATTTTCATGTCTTCCCTTCTAAAGACTGTGAAGGAAAAAGATAGACACAAAGAAGCCTTCCCGTCACCTGTGCACGAGGGCACTCAGGACAAAGACACAAAGAAGCCCTTCGGTCACCTGTGCACTCAGGAAAAGGGAGCTTTTTGGAAATGTCGCACCTCTTTACCACTGCCAGAGAAAATGGTTCTGCCTCTGCCCCAGCGAGAAACCATGCCTTTCCTTCACCCATCCGCAGCCTGAGGCTGGCAGACAAAGCTCTTTGCACAAAGGCAGTGGTGCCTGGGACGGCCACTCACTGATGGTCTGAGTTCAGCAGAAACCGAGGTGGACACTGCATCCCTTAGAGGAAGAATTCACTGCCGCAGCTGGTGAAATCAGGCTGTGATGTGCAATGTGAGATGACTTGGTTCTGGTCCCAGGGGAATTTTATTTGGCGTTATCCACGAGCAAAGAATTTCCCAGGTAGAACAGTGAACAAATGTGGACGGACAACGAATGTTTCCCATCAACTCGAAGCAGGGGTTTGACACGAAGATCTGGACCCTGGACACAGGCACACACCATAGCCTTGGGAGCAGACTTGTGTTGTCACCGTTGCCCTCTGCTCTGAGAATCCTGGCCGGCAGAAGGCAGGTGCTCCATGGATGTCACCACAGGCGCCTCTGCTGAGCACATCCCTGTTGGCCCATGTTGCCATGACAGAGATTTGGAGACTATCCAGTGAGGGATGTTTTGTGATTCATCTCATACACACATGAAAGAAACAGCCTAATAAACTGTAATTTTTCCACCAGGCTGAGCAGGTGTCAGTCTCAGAAGGACCAAGTCAAGAACATTGTGCTAGTTTGCATGATGGATTCCAGATGGGCGAGCCACCTTTCCTTTTATTCCGCTTCCCTTACTACGTCTATTACACATGAATCTACTTAAGTTTTACAGTTTTATCATTACAAATTTAAAAGAGAACACTTCAGAAAAACTGCAAGCTTGGACACACACACACACACACACGTACACACATATGCACACATACTCACACATGCATACATACGCATACATACTTGCACACATTCACACATACGTACACATACACACACACATATACACACATGCACACACACAGGTTGTCATTGAAGCTTACCCTGTGTCTCTTCCTTTCTTCCTCTCCAGAATTAGCTGTATCTTACCTGAAACTTTTACACGATTATGTGTCACTCACTTTACTGGGTCTGGTCAAATTGCTTTTGGGAATGGCTGTTAGGTGTGTGCCGTGGTCAGCTATACATGGAGTTCCTGTTTTCTCTCCATGCCTGCTGACCTTTGACACCACAGGACAAGGCTGTGACTGCAGAAAGGTGTGTTGTTATCTCCCCTTTCGCTCGGCTCTAACCACTGAAGATTCGCTTGGCTTTTCTAGGCCGACAATGGTGTTCTCCGTGCCAATGTGATTTGTCCCACGAATCATATTTTTCTTGATGCATCCTCAAATTAGGCCTCTAGGATGATGGTTGGGTGCAGTAGGTAGCCAGTGAATGTGGTGGGCATTCCCTCTGCATGGTGGCGATAAGGTCACAGCAGGCACGGGTACCTAAAGTCAGATCCCCCTCTTCATCGTGGAGAGTGGTTAGTGTGGGTTTTTGCCGCGCCTGCACGGCCCTGGATCCGAGTCTGCGAGGGACGTCGGGATTAAAGAAGACAGCAGCTCTTGGTCTGGATGGAAAAAGACTCTTTATTCCTTTTCTCTCAACCCCCTTATATACCCCCTAGCATAAGAGGGAGGAAGTTGGCAGGAAGGAACTCAAGAATGAGGTCTGGGGTTCAAGATAGGGTCAGGGCATTCTCAGCCTGTGAGGCGGAACTTCCTGGGCTCAGTCTGGTAAACAACTCTGGGAGCTGAGGTGAACAAAACAGGATGTGCTCGAAACAAGTTCCTGCTCAGTAACGGGGGTTGTGTTGAGAGACCTTTTTCCCCACAGGTTTTAAATTCAGGAGTGGTTGCTAAATCTTACCAGTGTTTTATCAGAGTGATTGCAATCCTCAGCCCCTCCTTTCTTTAGGCCTATTAGGCATTGAATCATCTTCAGGAGTGTTCTAACGTTAAAGCTCTCTTGAATTCCTGGGGCAGGCATTTGTTTGATGTTCTGGACAGCTTCAGTGTCAACCTTACACACCTGGGCTGAGGGAGCCTCAGTTGGGGAACTGCCTCCATTGGACTCACCTGTGGCCATGTCTGTGGGTTATTTTCTTGATTGTTGAGTGATGTGGGAGGGCCCAGTCCACTGTGGGTGGTGCCAGCCCTGGGCAGGTGGTCTTGTATCATATAAGAAAGCAAGCTGAGCACAGACTAGGGGAGCTAGTCAGTAAGCAGTGTTCCTCTATGACCTGTGCTCCAGCTCCTGCCTCCAGGTTCCTGCCTTGAGCTCCTGAACTGTGACCTGGGACAAGTAAGTAAAATAAACCCTTTCCTCCCCAAGTTGGTTTCAGTCAGAATGTTTTGTCACAGCGATTGAAAGCAAACTAGAACAATGATCATAATGTATTCATAAATGAATGTTGTTGGATCACTGGCAAATGTTTCATTAGGGATGTTTAAGTATGTAATTCCTGTATTGAAAGCTCAGCTACTGCCTCTGGTTCGGTGTTAACCATAGACTATGTTTTCTCTGGAAGTTTGGTAGAAATAGTGATATCTGAAATGTGTATTCTTTCATGATTTTTTTCCACAAACGGTTATGGGACAACTGAGTGCTTATATCAAGAAAATGTAAATGATATTTCATTTAAAAATATTCAGTTTGTATAGGTCTGTTGGACTCATAGTGTCGCCCCATGCTTTAGGATGTGATGTTCTCTGTGTGGTTAAATCCCATGTTATAGGATTGTGTGATACATGTTTTCAGGTTATTGATGTTAAATATTTGGGGTTAATGGATGTTTTTATCTTCCTCATGGTTTCTTTATTTGCTAGTCAGTTACTTCTGGTCTTATTTTCAAAATCTCCTCCCCTGCTTGATGGGCCCTTTCAGTGTTCCTTTCTCCTATGTCCGCTCCTTGCTTCCTGTGGGGACAGGCACCAGCTCATCAGTACCCTACCTGCTTCTTGACTGAAACGCACACCTGCAGCTCCGATCCTGTCTGGCCTATGTCTTCCTACAGGATTCTGTTTTTTACCTATCAGCTTTCTGGCCCAACGTGCTGGCTTCTACCACACAAGCCCTGAGCCTGGAGCCTCGAGGCTGGCAGCTTTGCAAAGGGCCTCAGTTAAAATCACCGCTTTTCATAGACCTCAGCATTTTAAGAAAAGATTTTGCAGTTTAGAAGGGTTTTACACTCACTGTAAGACTGTGGGGAAGATGTGCCTGAATGTCACACACTGGAGCCTCATTCCCATCCAGAGTGGGAAGTGCATGTCTGAGAATTAACTAACCTCCACTGACCTTGAGTATCTCCCTAAACCCACGTCTAATGTCAGCGTCCTGCTGGCATTTTATATCCTGTGTGTTTGGACAAAATGTATCACCACATGTGTCACTGTAACAACCACACGTTTCCACTGTGACAGTCACATGTGTCTGCTGTGAGAATCATACATGTCCACAGTGACAATCACAGAGAGGTTCCACTGTGTGCGCTGCAAACCTTCCTGCTCTACCTGTTCACCCCTCCACCTGTTTACCCCTCCAGTCCCTGACCACTGTTGACCTGTTCGTGTCTAGCTTCAGTCTTTTTCAGAATGTTGTGTCCTTGCCATCGAGCCTGACTTCTGTCTGTCCATAACATGTATTGAGGGTTATCCCATGTCTTTGCATGGTTTGTTGGCTCATTTCTGTTTAGGCTGAATACTATGTCATGGTCCTGATGCACCTCAGTTTATGGGCCTCTCACCCTCTGGAAGGTGTCTTTGTAGTTTTCAAGTTTGCATTACTTGAAGGAAGGTATGAACTTTGTGTGCATGTTTTTGTGCATGTGATTTTTTAATGCTCTGAGTAGATTCTGAGAATGATGGTTGAGTCTCATGGCGAAGTGTGGTTCATTTTATAAGAAGCTGCCGGCTCTCTTTCCGAGAGGCTGCAGCATCTTGCCAGGGCAAGAAGGCTCCTGCTGGCACATCCCCCTGGATCAGTGTCTGGATGTTGGCTGTACTTAAGGTGTGCAGTGCTAGCCCTAGGCTTTGGTTCTGGTTTCTGGTTGTATGATTTTTGCTCAAACTTCAGTGACCTCAACAGTGTAAGAAGCCCAGGTCAGCCTGTCCTCCCTCTTCCTGCTTCTGGGTTTTGTGTCCTTCGGATGTCGGCACCCTACAGGAACAGCATACCAGTGTTGGTGGGGGATGGCCCTGCCTGCCACGGTTCACAGCCAGTCTGGCAGAGGGAAAGTGGTGGACTCCCTTCTCACGTGTCCTGACTATGGGGCCCTGTGTGTGTGGCGGTCAGTTAATTTTAGATTGCTCTCCAGGCTGCAAACATTTCTAGTGGTCCTGCTGCTGCTGCAATCTTTCTTTATGACAAGAGCTGGCTGAGACACCACTTACAGATGCTCATGACCTCTTCTTGCACAGAAATTGCTTTTTAAGTTAGGAAAGTTTGAGCCATTGAAATGGCTTCTCTGCTTATTCAGTTCCTCTTGGTATCTCATCCTCTACTGTGAGTGCTGTCAAGGGCTGATGATCTGGGTGACAAAGCTGGCATTCTGGAGGAGAACATGGAGCTGTTGAAAGTCTCATGGTACCTCCCTATGCTCTTTACTGCAGAATAGTCCAAGCCCCATGTGCCTTTGTCAACACCATGTCCACACCTTTGTCCCTGGCTTTCAGCACCTGATTTCCCACTATTTCCAAATTCCTGCCCCACAAACCTTCCAAAAGCAAGGTGCTAATAAGAAGCTCTGACGGCAGCACTCTCCAGGGCTCCTCGCCATTCCCCCCTTGAGTTCGCCTACTCATACTGACTTTTAATTTAATACAGTCTGTCATTTTGTGGCAAACACTTGGCCTGCTAGGTCACCACACCTCTTCTGCTTTCTGTTTTGTCTGTTCCCATCTTTCCTCCCTGCTGAGGGACCCTAACTCCCTTCCTCCTGGGACTTCCTCTAGTGGTTCTGTTGCCAGAAGTGGGCTTACTGATGCCCCAGCTCCTGGCCACATGGACACACAGACTCTTCTGTGTTAGTTGAAGCAACTGTGATCTTTCCTTCCTTGGCTACTTTCCTCAGATTTTATAAATCTGTTTAATCTGGTGGTAAGTGCTGGTTCTGGACTTTTGATTCTGTACTGATGGTTTATAATCTGTCCAAGTCAGTTTTATTCTTAGCCATTTGAATATGGAGTAGCTTCCTTTTCTGTACTGTGCACATTTCTTTGTTCTGTTTAGTGCAGGCTCCAGGGGACCTGAGAAGTCCCTGCCCCTTCCTCTGTGATCTCTTGGTCCTCATCTGAGTACAGTTTGGAAGCTACTGACCTTGGAGGCCATGTGGCCTGGGGGTGCTGGATTTTCCCAACTGAGGGGTTTCCCAGTGTGAATACCAGCCAAAGTGGTTCATTAAATCTTGGGATAGGTACCAACTTCAGTCTGTGCTGTCTAACCCTGTGGTTTAGGACCCTTCAGTCTGTGTGCTACAACCCTTTAGTCCAGGGGCCCCAGAGGCTGTCTTCTCCTGTCACATCTGATGTGGGAGACTCACATAATCTTTTCAGATATGTGGTCTCTTTATTCGATTTTGGGGATTTTTTTTTTCTGAGGTTTTACCTTAGTTCCTTTCATACAAAGTTAATGGTTAATTTCCCCTCTCAACCAACACAAAGCTTTTCTTGATCTCTCTCTCTTTTTTTTTTAAATTGACCAGTCAATTTAACTGGGCATGCATACACACACACACACACACACACACACACACACACACACGTACACACATACACATAAGATCTCAGTAAAACCAGGGGAGAATGTTTAGCTGCTAGAAAGCCATCATCAGCGTTTGTTCTTGATTCTGGGCAGTAGTCCTTGGTCTTTCAGGCAGATGTGCTGGACCCTGATTCTGGACAGGAGCCCTTGGTCTTTCAGGCAGATGTGCTGGACCCTGATTCTGGACAGGAGTCCTTGGTCTTTCAGGCAGGTGTGCTGAACCATGATTCTGGGCAGGACTCTTTGGTCTTTCAGGCAGATGTGCTGGACCCTGATTCTGGGCAGGAGTCTTTGGTCTCTCAGGCAGATGTGCTGGCACTGACTTTCTCTTGTGCCATCTACTTTTTTCTGCCCTATTCTCTTTTTACTTCAGTTTCTTGTTTTTATGTGTCTTTAGTGGCAATTGTATAATGAGAACTCGTGTGGGAGAAGAGGTCTATTTTAAGTTTGGTTAAGCATTGTTACAATCTGTGAAGGAAAACCAACTATCTGAGTGAGACCAGCTGGTGCCAAGGCTCTGCCCCACATCTGCCAATGTGTTGGACAGAGCCTGCATGGCTGGAACCCCTGGCAGCCCACACCAGTTCCCGTGTGACACTTGGTGCGACAGGTAGGAACGGCCCCTTACTGTGTGTTGACAGTGCTGTGTAGTGACTGACAGTGTTAAATCGGACAGAAGCTCTGTCTCCGTGAGGGACCTGGAGGCTGTGGTCCTCCTGGGATTAATTAGTTTGCAGTTCCCCTCAGGCATGGTTGCTCTAGGCCACCACTGTGGATGCCACTAACTGAACATGCCACTCGTCTACCCTGCAGACTCATGTATCCCCCACAAGGTGGCTTTAATTTGTGATCTCACTGTTTACTTGTGAGTCTTAGAAGAAAGAACTAGCTACTTTGACATTCAACCCTCTTCCTCAAATGCTTTTATGACAGACATTAAACACAAATGCATTCCCGAGGCAGAATTCAATAAGTATGTAGTTAATAGCAAGCTTCTTCTCATGAGCTGTTGCCGTCTTTACCTAGCATTCAGGTTTGGGGAGGGCAGAGGTGGCTGCCATTCCCACAGGCACGATCTATTAGCAGGCTAGCATAGTTCTCCCAAGGAAAATCATGCCTTGTAATAGGGAGGGATCCCAGCTGAGCTTCTCCCTGATGAAGGGTGGACCCTAGCTTTTACAGTTTGTCTTGGAGGACTTGGCTCTTAAAACCCTGATGCTGGGAGCAGAAGGAACTTGGCGTTCATGAGTTTCCCTGGAAACAGTGGACTAAGAAATGGTTTTCAGTGACACGCCAGCACTTCGCAGGCCCTTGCTCTGCAGGACTAGTGTAGACAGAGCTAACGGATAGTGCTTCTAGTTTATCTGGGCAGGATCGGCACAATTTCCCAGCTGTGGCCTGGAGATTGAGTATCTATGAGCTGAACCTGCATCAGGGAGTTTATGGGGTAGAAAAATTGCAGACCTTCAGGAGCCTAAAGGGGAATGATGTGCTTCCCCCACTCCTCTCCAAACCTGTCCTGCAGATTCTGCCAGGAAGAGATTTGTGCATACACCTAGTTCCTCATGTCTACGGCTTGCACTGGAGGCTCTCTCAAATCACCTGGCCCTGGAAGCGCAAGGCCATCTAGGCCACAGAGAACAACAGAGGGTGTTCTGAACAAGAATTTAGGCGATTCCTGTGGCTGTGTTGGCTGGGCTCAGTGTGAGGTGTGTAGTCACTTCCCATGAACTCTTCCCATTTTAGAGAGAGATGCCAATTCTCAGCTTCTACGAGACGAGAAAACAATGGCACACATATTTAACATCCAGCTTTGCAGGCTGCACCCTGAAATACCAGTTTTGACCTCACTTCTAAAATATTTTTGACTGGTTTATTTTTGTCTTTATGAACGTGTTTTTCCTGCATGTATGTGAATGTACCTGTGTATGCAATGCCAGAAGAGGCCAGAAGAGGGTGCTAGCTCCCTTCAAGCTGGAGTTAGAAACAGTCGTTAGCTGCCGTGTGGGTCCTCTGCAAGAGTAGCCAGTGTTCCTAACTGCTGAGCCATCTCTTTGGGCCTAATCTTGCCTCTCTTTATGCACTGATGGTTGTGGTTCATCCTAATTTTGTAGGGGTCACTAAGAAGAAAGAGTACTTTGGAGAAGAGTAGAGATTTATGATGTACCCAGAATCTCTGGCCGGGCTGCTTGGTGATGTCAACTTGCTTCACAAGGCCAATGGGACAGAACTAGAGGAGGCGCTGTCTCGTTTGATGGGCGACAACCAGCAGGGAGAATCAGGAATGCTGAAACAGAGAAGCCTGTTCCAAATCAAAGTTCACCATGTTGCCTCCCACACAAACATTTTTATTTATAAAGAGTTATCATGATTATAAGATTTCCAGAATAGGGGCACACTTGAAAGAACATGCCTCAGATCCCTCTTTCAAGGTAGCTGTGATGGGAGGACTGTGAGTTAGAAGCCAACCTGGACCATGGAGCTGGCTTTAGACCTATCTGGAAGAGCTCTTGGATGTTGAGATTTATTATCTAGCTAATTTTGTTTTTGTTTGAGAGTTGTACAATCATATATGCTTGAGTCAAATCCACTCCCTTTCCCTCCTCCAATTCCTGCCCCATTTCTCTGACACTTTTCCTCTCAACCTCAATGTAGTCTTTTAAAAAAAAACCCTTTCAAAGTACTGGTATTAATTTATGCTACTAATAGCATTTGTCTAAGAATGGTATTTCCCAACCCCCAAACTTAGTGACATCAGACTTCATGATCTATGTCATTGTGACCGGTCATTTTAGGTTATGTCCCTCAGATTACTGATATGGTTGAGCATTTTAAAATACTAGATTTTCAGCTTTGTTTCTCTTGCAGTGAGATACCTGCCCACATCTCATTTCCCCATTGGGTCGCCTAGAGATCTCTTAGTATTTGCAGGTGGTCTTCATATAATCTGGGTTCTAAGTCTTTGCCATTCTCGGCATTGCAAATCTCTTCTCCCAGTCAATGGTTTATCTGTTCATCTATGGTGTTCTGGAATAAAATTACTTTATTTAAAAATAGAACAACACAAGTCTTTGAAAAGTAACCCGAATGAAATGGAGATTTGTGATGATCTCATAGAGAATCAACATTTAAAATAATACTCATCAAGTATTTCTCCATGGATAGGCTAGAAAAGAATGCACAGAGTAAGAATAGATGGAGAAAGATAGAAAATGCTAACAACATCCACCATCAATCACAGAGCTGGAATACAGTAGTTGAAGTAAAAGATTCAACAGAAGTTTCAGTATCAGACTAGAAAAAGCCAAAGAAAGGATCAGAGAATTTGAAGACAGGTTGTAGAAATCATCAAATTTGAGGAACAAAAGGACCCAAAATTGAAACAAACAAAAAAGAAAAGAAAAGAAAAAGGCTAAAGAAATGTTAGAGATCTGCAGAGCCACAATCAGACTGAACTGTTTGCAATTTCTGAAATTCCAGAGTTAGTAGAAACAGGTGTCATATTAAAAAAACACTTATTATTTTTATTTTGTATGTATGAGTGTATTGCCTGAATGTATCTAAGTATACCCATGT
Organism: Eospalax fontanierii; assembly: GCA_035773235.1. NCBI lineage: Eukaryota > Metazoa > Chordata > Mammalia > Rodentia > Spalacidae > Eospalax > Eospalax fontanierii. The sequence goes on along the minus strand of CM069542.1, from coordinate 61,989,379 downwards.
CATGCAATGCTTGGGGGAGGGACTCAGAAAGAGGCATTGAATCCCCTGGAACTGGAGTTATGACTGGTTGTCAGCCATCATGTGTGTGCTGGGAATCAAACTCAGGTCCTCTACAAGATCAGCCAGTGCTCCCTACCACTGAGTCACCACTCCAGCCCCAGGAGTCTGAAATGGCACTCAATAAGATAAATTCAAGGAGGCTGGCCCTGAGACACACTGTTATCCAACTGCCAAATACTAAATGAGAATTTTGAAAGTAGTCATAAAAAAGTGGCTTATCACATACAAAGGAATATGCTTAAGACTGCAAGTATATTTTTCAGCAAAAACTTTACAGGCCTAAAGGTAGTGGAGTGATATAGTGAAAGTATAGAAAAATCAAATTACCTCCAACCAAGATTATTATACCCAACAACCTTGTCTTTGAAGAGTGAAAAATGAATGAAGACTGTATTGGATACAAACTTGAATTTATGTAAGAGGAATAATTCTCATTTCTCATGCGAAGTTTGAGGGTTATAGTTAGTGAGATTGTGTCACACACTGAAAATTTGTTAAGAGAATAGATTTGGATGCTGTTATCTCAAGAAGGATAGTTATGTACCATGACGGACAGCAGTAATTGTTTGACAGTCATCGTAACTTCACTAGATAGATCTCTGCCAAGTCTTGTGCAATGTAGTTTAAGTAAAAAAAGCACACAACTTATGCAGGTGTAGTAATCTATCGACTCAGTCAAACAGCATTGGATTTGTATTTTGTTGTTTTTATGTTTTATCAAATGAGATAAATTTATGCGTGGAGCAGGGAGACAGATGTTCAGTAGTGGCTCCAAATATTTGAGATGATTTTACAGAATGATTAGGACATTCAGAAACACAGGATTAAGGGAGGAAGCTATTTCAGGTGCTTTTTATTTTATTTTTATTTCTGAGAATTTCATATGTCTTAGCATATTATATCCCTCCCAGTTCTTCATCCACTCTTGCCTTGTCCCATGACTCCCTCTCAAATTCTTGGCCTTTTCTTTGATTATTATTGTTACTCATGGGAACCCACGTCCCTCAGCGGCATTCACCTTGCCAGAGGTGCCATCGGGCTTTGTCATTATGCAGATCTCATTTGGTTACCACACCATGGAGATGTCATGGTACGACTTCCCTGCCATGTTTAGATGGCGTTAACTAGCAGCGGCATCCCATCCCTCTGTCTCTAACATTCTTCTGTCCCCACTTCTACCGTATTCCCGGAACCTGAGGTGTAAAGCTCGCAACTGTAGATATGACACTTAGGGTCGGGTACCTCAGAGTCTTTCATTCTCTGCAATTGACCAGTTATGGAACTTTTAAAAAGAATTACTTATTTTTATTTTATGTGTATGATGTATTGCCTGCGTGCATATAAGTGCACCCTTGTCCAATACTTGAGGAGGTCAGAAGAGGGCATTGGATCCCCTAGAACTGGAGTTAGGAATGGTTCTTAGTTGCTGTTTTGGTGCTGGGACTCAAACCCAGGCCTTCTGCAAGAGAAGCCAGTGCTCTTCAATGCTGAGCCATTTCTCCAGTCCCAGTTGTGGAACTTTTGAATAGTCTCCATCTGTTGTAAAAAGAAGCTTCTTTGATGAGTGGTAAGAGATACACTTGTCTGTAACTCAAAGGCAGAATAGAGTATTATGTCTAGGGAAATGACAGAAGTAGGTTCTTCTCTAGTGTCTGTGACTGCTCCAGCCATGTGTACTTGGGTAGGTTTACAGTACCACACATGAGTTCCCTCCCCTTGAGCAGGCTTAAGTCCAAGTCAACTGCTGTTGATTACCTCAAGACAAAAGTGCCACTACTGCACCAGGAGAGACCAGTCATTACTGTGGTTCAGATTTTACAGTTGAATGGGATCATTGATCAGTGTTCTCCCTCAGCAGCTTGCATAGTTTCTTCTGATACTATGAGAGTTTGTCTTCAGAAAAGAGGTCTCCAGGTCACTTCCAGCTGGGAACTGGGTCCCTATTCTTGGCTGCAGGACAATGAACTTTTCCACGGCACCACACCACAGTACTAGGAGCTTTGTCATGTGTGTTTAGAAACATGGCCTCTCTAACCCCAGAGAAGCAGAGTAGACCCAGATGAGGAGGACCCAGGACAACTGGTGAGCGGTAGTCTAAGGCCAGAATCAACACTGCAGGACAAAGATGAACAAGCCAGGGCTCACTGGGGAGAGAGAGTCTTTGTCTTTGATGTTGGGTGTGCTGCAAGTCGAGTCATGTTAGGCTTTCTTCACATGTCCCGCTTCCTCATGGTTCGGAAGGAGTGGCGGGCAGAGCAGCTAACGTCTTAATGACTGGGAAGGTAATGCTGTTAGTGACAGCTGACTCTTTCCCAATTCCGGCTTCATCCAGTCCTGACCCCCAGTCTACAGGATGCTGATGCTCACATTCAAGCCAGGTCTTCCCACCTTAGTCACTCTGCGGAAGTGCTCCGACAGACTCACTTAGAGGGGAGCTTCGCTAATCTAAACTTCTCAGTCTGACTGAGTTGACAATCAAGGGATTTTTCAGGCAAGGGAGGCTGACTTGCAGGAGAGAGGAAAGGATGGTAGAAAAAGTTTCGGCATAAGCTTTGTTTTCAGGAAATGCTTTTATGTTTATAAAGAAAACCAAGCTGTTATCATACGGCCAAAGGCCGTGTGTTTTTCCCATGTAGAATGGAAACCAGATCTTGGTTCATTTGTCCTCTCAAAGCTGGCATGGTGCCTCCCCCAGCAAGTGTTCTGGCATCCTCAGGAAGGTTCCCTGGCATGCATCTGGGTTGCCAGGCTTTCCCCACATCAGAGGGCTAATGACCTCCCAGTCTCTGATGGTTACTTTGACATCTCCCAATTTTGGTGAGATGGCAGGAAATTGCTAGGCAGGGATGTTGCCAGAGGGGGTTCTTCTGAGACTTCTCAGCTAGTTAGAGCTGGTTGCTTCTGGAATCAGGTCTCTTTCCCTCGTCTCCACATGATCATGTCTTACTGGATGGTGGAGGGGGAGAAATGCCAGTTGGTAGATCACTGTTCTCACCTAATGTCTTTGTTTGTTTAGGTTTCAAGTTTCAAATACTGAGAGTACAGCACAAAATGTTTAACTCATGTTGGTTTTTAACTATAGCACGTTGGGTAATGAAACTGATCCGAGCTGTATTAATGGCAGGATCTTGAAGTAAGTTTTTCTGGCTTAGTGTATTCATTTGTGGAACTGAGGTAGTGCACATCCCCAGGCTCATTATGAGATTGAAAACACATGTTAGCAGAGTCAAAGTATGTCGGGTGTGAACTTGAAACCCACAGTGACACGACTCTAACACTGACCCACGTAGACCTCAGCAGGTGTGATTTTCAAACTCCATCTGGTTTACATTGTTCCATTCCCTGACACAGCACTGCCCTAGACATTTCTAGGGAGCTGGGATTTAGCATTAGTGGACTGACAGCCTCATTCAGTTTTTGAGAGGCAGAAATCTTTGTGTCAAAGACAGATAGTGATCCCTTTGAAGAGGAATGCAATTCCATCTTGCTGAAAATGCTGTGCACCTGGGAGATCATTCCTTGTCTACTGCTGTCACGCCGTACTTCAGAGTGGAACGTACTGTTATTTTTAGCTCGGCAGGCATCCTGGGGCGGGATGGGGGGGAAGATTGCTGAGTGGGGGCTGTTTTGTGCCAGCTCTCTGGCAGTGGCTTGGGAGGGGGGAAGGAGGTCTGATGCTTTCAGCAGGATCTTATGCAACAGGGACAAATGGTCCTTGTGCACAGCAGGTGCTAACCCTGTCAGCACTCTCTCCTGATGACGTTTACAGTTGTGTGTCTTATATAACTGGATATTCTATAAATACTTCTAAGTCCAGCAGTAATTTGTAAGAGTCCGAGTTATCTATCACTTGAGGGCATCAGGCCTCTGACATTTGGCCTCAGCACTTTGGGGCTGCTGTCTATTTAAATGAGAATTCTCCTATCTGCTTCTCCAACCAGGAGAGTTCTCATCCTTTTAAGAAGGTGTACTGTAATAAATTTCCCTTAAAATAATATTTAGAATGAAATCTTATTAATTAAATTTGTGACAAGGTTTGTGGAAATGGAGAAATAAGGAGAATGAGATAAGGAAATGTGGGACTGGAGAGATGGGTCAGCAGTTAAGAGACCCAGATTCAGGGTTCCCAGCATGCACAATGGCAGCTAACAACCATTTATACCTCTTGTTCCAGGGATCTGGCACCCTCTTCTGGCCATCACAGGCATTACATGCACATAGCACACTTAATCATACATTCAGGCAAAACACTCAGATATGTAAAAAATTAAAATTATTTTTAAAACTATACCCTAAGGGGGCTAGAGAGAGGGCTCATCAGTAAGCGTACTTGTTGCTCTTACAGGAGACCTGGGTTTGATTCCCAGTCCCCACAAGATGGCTCACAACTGTCTGTAACTTCAATTTCATGAGATCTGATACTCTTTTCTGGCCTCTGCAAGCATTGAACACAGATGGTGCATATCTCTACACACACATGCACACACACACACACATACAAATACAGAAATAAAAAAAAATTTAAGAAGGAAATGAGAAGTGTGTGTTTGTCTGGCACTAATGGACTCAATCATTTATGTTGTACAAATCAAAATTTTCCTATTTCAAGGCTGGGTGTGGTGGTACATGCCTTTAATTCTATCACCTAGGAGGCTGAAGTAGGCAGATCTTTGTTAGATTAAGGGAACCCTGGGCTACATAGCAAGTTCCAGGCCAGCTGAGGCTACAAGGAGACTCTGTCTCAAAAAGATTTTCCTATTTTATTATCTTTCATTATTTAAAAATCAAACCAGACAGCAGTGGATCGAACAAACACATCTGTCCCTGTATTGTCGATATGTTGTACTTAAAAGTCTCTTGTTCTTTATTGATTTAGGTCTAAGTAAATATAAAATAATTAAGTAGAAACATGAATATGCAACTATTATTTTGCTATGTCTTTGTAAGAACAAGTGTATTTTTAAATGTATTTTGTGGGGTATGGGTTCTCTTTCATCTTTGTTTCCATCTTACAACATTGTGTCTCTGTCAAACACAAAGTCTATATTTAAAGAAGGTGTGTGGTAAGAGATCGGAAATCAGTTTATGGTCTATCCTGTTCTATGAGTCTTGTTAAGGTCTACCCTGTTCTGTGTGTCTGGTTAATATCCTGCATGTTGGGTATATCGATGTTAATGAATATAACATCTGTAAGTCAAGGACTCCAGGTGAGATATTGTCTTCACATGCCTAATGTAAACATTCAACAGCTACTGGAAAATATTTTAGACTGGATTACTTTGTTAAAAAATTCTATATGAAACTCCAAATAACTAACCTTCCATACGTTGCCATGTTTTTCTATCATCTACATCTTATGTTTTCACTTTCTTTCATATATAAGATTTGAAAGCATGTTATGCATCAACCTTATATTTATATTTATGTGTGTTTCTAATACTTCCTTTATGTAACATTTCTTTTTGTAGGACATATTTAATTTTTAACATATTGGAACTTTTTTTTGTAGAATATATATTTAATATTTATAATACTAAAATCAGTAAGTGCTTATTTAAAAAAATACAAGAGAGTGTGATGAAGGAACCCTTTATGGGCTCAGGTTTATTCTGATTTTCTCAATTGTAGGTCTTCCTCAATTATCAGACTGGGTAAGAATGTTCAGCAATTGGTTTGTATTCTTCTACTTAGGTGAAGAGGACTAGCAATGTCCAAATTATCTTCTCTCTCTCTCTCTCTCCATTTGTCTTTCTTATCTATCATCTATCTATCTATCTATCTATCTATCTATCTATCTATCATGTATTCATACATGTTCTCTATGCATTTTTCTAATACATCAATCGATTAATCTGTCACCTATCTATATCTCTGTGAATAAATCCTACATATCTTACAGCTTTATATTAGCTACCATCATCTGCTGATCTAGTTTCTATCTTTTTCTATCATCTCTGTGTCATACATCTGCATTTTCTATCATCTACTATAAAAGCATTTGATGAATCTTCCCTTATTTCAAAAGTTAGGGATAAAATATAAAATGTGTGTGGCATAGTAACAACTTATATGGAAGTTAGATAAGAGAAAATAAAGGAGGAATACTAAGAAAACAATGACCATAACAGAACTGAATGTCTCTGTGGAAACCTCCTCAATTATTAAAACTGCAGATACATTTATTTCTAAGCTCTGTGGTATCCAGAGACAATGGAGAAATTTGATCCAGTCTCAGGGAAAATGAGTGGTTCTGCAAACTTGGAGCAGTGTGGAGTTTGAGGAACGGTGGTAGCAAGGAAATTTGCTTTAGTCTTAGGTTTAGGATTTGTTTGATTAAATGAAAAGACAATAAAACCATTGCACCACGAGTCCCTTGAGACACATTATAGATGTCCCAAAATCTGTACTGAACACCTGTCAGCTGCAGAAACACAAACAAGAATGAGAGGTGACCTTTTCCACAGCTCACTGGTATGTTGCTGGCGTAGTGATTCTTTGATTCTTCTCTAGAGAGATTTGTCAGTTTCTTCTGTGTTTTCACATGCAGTCTCCTGAAGTGTGTCAGGAAACCTGGGCTCAGCTTTGGGAAGTCAGGACACTATCTGCTGTGAAGACAGGGACTCCCGTTCAAACAGACTCAGTACCTGTGCAAGGCAGCGTGGTCCTGGCTGCAGTTCTGGCAGGCTTAGTGCTGGGCAGCACAGCTGAGGTATCCCAGAGCACTGCACTGAAAGAGCTTTGCAGCCCACATTCAGAAAAGCAATGCAAGACAATAGAGTCCTGCAGTGAACAAAGTGTGTACGTATCGCTGGGAGTCTTCTGCATGACGCAGGAGGTATACCATATACTTGCTTGACAGTGGCCTTATGAAACCAAGTTTAATAAAATGAAAAGAAACCAAAACCAAAATAAACAAAGGAATACAGCAGAGCGAGGCAAAGCACAAGAGACTCTTGTTCCCAGACAGGGCTGTTCACCAAAACGACGCACACAGCACACACCTCCCCGAGTTACGATGACGTCACTGACTTGAGACTGTATAGAGGCCGCGGATAAAAGCTGTATGTGAAGCATGGAAATCATGAATTGTTTTTACTGCATTGGCCTCTCCCCTGTAGCAGCTATCCAGGTGTTACAGATTGTGGAGTGTTATCTAGGTGAGTGTGCCATGTCTGGTTTGACAGGGGTATGCTGTCAGGAAGCCAACCTGACTCCGGCAGGGGCTGGGATAAGTATGTCCACCCATCTCTGTTCCTGTTGCTGCTTGCAGGAGGCCCGGCTCCTGGGAAAACTTGCCACGTATGGGGGTGGGGCACTCCCTCTCTGCTGTTAGGCTAGTGTCTCTCCTGGATGGCTGTGGTCAGTTGTCTGCTCCATATTGAGAGAGCTGCTGTTAGGTCTGGGGCTATGTGAGGACTGACCTCTAACAACACACTCCTCCTGGCCCTTAACTGCATCTTTCATCCATTCCAATTCTCTCGGTTCTCTCTCTCTCTATTTGTTTTTGCACATGTGTGCATGCATGCTGGTACACATGGCCTTTGTGTGCACCCGTGTAGAGGTCAGAGGTTGACATCAGGCACCCTTTTCTATTGTTTCTCACTAAATTTTTTAATGTGTATGAGTATATTGTCTGCATGTATGCAAGTGAACCTATGTCATGCAATGCCCATGGGGGTCAGAAGAGGGCGTTGGGTACCCTGGAACTGGAGTACTGGATGACTGTTAGTGGCCATGTGGGTCCTGTGCAAGAGCAGCCAGTGCTCTTAACCTCTGAGGCATCTCTCCAGCCCCCACTTTATTCTTTGAGACAGAGAGTCTGGCGCTGATTGGCTAGACTGGCTGGCCAGGGAGCTCTGGGAATCCTGCCCATCACAGATACACATCACCACACTTGGCTTTGTACGCAGACATTGGCGATCTGAACCCATGTTTTTGGGCTTGCGTGGCAGACACTTTACCAGCTGAGACATTTCCCCAGCTGCAAACAACTTTGAAGAGTCTGATGACATGAGCTTTCATACTTTGGTCTGTTGGAAGTCACCCCTCACTGACTTCAGTGAGTTACACTCCAAAGAGCTTATGTGACCAAGTTTGTCACCCTCTTCCCCAGATGGATGGACACACAGATGAGCTTACATCTCAGCCCTTTCTGGAGAGTAGCTTTGGGTCTCAGCACAACTCTGGCCTTGGATCCAGGCAGGAGCATTATGGTTCCCGTTCTAACTCTCTCTGACTGTGTCCTGACCCACATGGTGAGGCACCAGCAGAACTTGGAAGAACCTCCTCAGGACACTGCCATTCTCTGGCCAGTGTGATCCTGGCTCTGAGGATTCTTGGGTTTCTTTCTTTTGTCCATTGTTTGGATGATGCATATTTTCATCAGTGTGCACCAAGATGAACGTGTTTGCAGGAATGGATAGGCGATCAGTGAGGTGGATGTGCAGGTGGCCACCTTTAGCCTGGGAGGTGATAAGTGAGGCTGGGGAAGGAATTAATTGCTTCCACGTACTGGTCTAAACCAAGGGTGAAGAGATCCAACAATTGCAGGAAGCAGACCCAGCTGCAGAGAATAGAGAGGTGTTAGACAGGCAGGCACGATTTAGTAAAGGAAAAACGATCACCATAGTCGCAAGTGGGATTCCAGGAGGCACTCAGGGTCAGAGCTGTCTCCGTTTTGGATGAAAAGCACTGAGAGACACCTGAGGGCAGGAGGTCATGACAGACAAAACTGACAGGAAGGGTCAAGCCCAGGCTCTGAGCTCTAGTAGATGGGTTCCCAAGGCTAGGATGAAAGAAAAGTCACAACGGGCTTTGGAAGCAGTCATGGCAAACTCCGAAGAACAGGATGGTAGGACTCACCTGCTGGGCTTGGTAGTGTGAGTGCATTAGACCAAACCACGACCACTTAATATCCCAGGGGTACTGGGTACAGGAGCAGAATCCAGAGAGAATAATGCCATGGACATGGACCCTTGGCTTCCTTTCCCCCCAGGGTGGAGTGGCCCCAATCCCAGCATCCCCTGGGGGAGAAGGGTCCTCACTCTGAAGAGAGGAACATTTTTAGGACAGGAAGTGCAGTAAGCTTAAGATTTCTAATGAGGTGACTATACCAAAATCTGGGGACAGTTTGTCTTTGAAATTGATGTTAGTGCGAAATCAGTACCATGTGAGAATTACCCTAAGAGATGGGTGTATGCGTTTCCTTCCTCAGCACTACAACCCAGTATCTGATGGGAACAACTCAAGGCCAGAAAGGTTTATTTTGGCACAGTTTCAGAAGCTTTAGTTCCTTCTGGCAGGGACGGCTTACGGGAATGATGGTGGTCTGAGAGGGACTACAGTCACACCTGTCTGTGGTGGACCAGAAGACTGAGTAGGCCAGGACGAGGGGTAGATACACCCTAGTGTCCCACTTCCACAAGCCAGACCTCAGCTCCTAAAAACACCACAGCATTACAAAATAGCATGAGACATTTCCAATTCAATCCATATGAACGTGTGCTACTTAGGTGACCACACAGAGTTGAGCAAGATTGGAGGATAGGTCAGGGACCAGGATAACACATCAGAAAGGATGACCACAACAGAGTCAAAGTTAGTCAAACAGCTCAGCCAAGTTGTAATTTGCTAGGTGACACATGACTTTTCAAGCACTAAGAGAACATTTCACTCAACACCTTTATGAAGAACCTACAGTTGAAAAGGAGTTGGGAGTAGGAAGCTAGCCACCTGAGATGGTCCTTCTCCAGTGACTGGAGGTAGCACCTTCCCCATGGACACTCCAAGGAAGTGAATAAAACAGCTACCCCAGGCAGAAACGCACCTATATCAGGGGTGGCTCATCACCCAGGCATTCCATAGTGATAGGGCACAACAGTCACAGTATAAAAACAATGAATATTGGGCACAGAAAGAGGAAGAGGGCCATTGAGGAAATCTGAGAAGGTTGATCCTGGTCACTGGGTTAGTGTGAGCTGGTGCTGGGCTACCATTACAGATGGCTTGTGTGTGAACACAGTCACCTCCTGTGAAGGCCACTCTTCCAGGAAAGCAGAGATGAACAGAAGAAAGAAAGGTGGAAAGACTTAACTGTGAGATCAACAGTGCATCAGACTGCAAGGTTTATTTCATGAATTTCACGCCTGCCTCTTACCCTAGTCCCACTTCTGAAACTTCCTTTCTATACCCAACTTCCAAAAGTCACCTGCGTTCAGCATGGCAGATAATCATAGACAGGCCTTAACCACCTGGTTATCCAAGCAAGATTCTGAAGGTCAGGATACCCACAAGTTCTATGATTTTTACCCATGAAGTGCATGGTGGTGTGAGGCACAGCTGAGCTGGTTGCCTTTGTGCAGGGTAGGGGTGGTCTAACCTCTGATTACACTTTGCTTTAAGCAACTAAAGCAGCACAACTCACCATCTGAATTTAAATTCTGCAAGCCAGCAGGTCCCTATTCACAACGTATTAAAAAAAACTTACCAGGTGAGATATTGACATCAGAATTCACCAGATGCTACTTAAAATAGTTCAACTTGCCAGGCACATGCCTTTAATCCCAGCACTTGGGAGGCAGAGATAGGCAGATCTTGGTACAACTGAGGCCAACCTGGTCTACACAGTGAGTTCCAGGCCAGCTGGGCCTATAGGGAGACCCTGTCTCAAAAAGAGCTCTAATTGTTAAAAGAATTGCCTGAAATTCTGCTGCTTAGTCACCTAAGATGTTAGCACTCATTTCCTCGAGAAGCCTCAGTTTATAATGTGTGTTTCTGCAGGAGCAGCGTCATCTGCGTTCCAGGACTCACACTGTGTTTCACATTGCAGAATTGCTTATCTACCACCTTACCTCTACAGATGTAAGAATGATGCAAACACTAGAATGAATGACATTAATCCATGTACCATAATTTATATTTGTCTTTTCTTCTGAGTTTCCTCTCCTGTGTGTGTGTCATCTGTGTCTGTGAGTCTATGCATGTATGTGTGTCTGTGTAGACTAAAAGTTGACCTTTGATGTCATTCTAAGGCACTGTCTACCTTGTTGTTTGTAGCAAGAACTCTCACTGGCCTGGTGCTTCCCAAGTAGGCAAGCCTGGCTGGCCAGTGATCCCTAGAGATCCACCTGTTTCTGCTTTCCCAGTACTGGGATTACAAGTATATGCTACCATACCTGGTTTTTAAATTAGGGTTCAGGGGATTGAAATGATGCCCTGTGTTTGAACATCAGGCTCTGTACTACCTTCCTACCCTTAGTGAGGTCTTTTTAATTTATGTTTATTTTTCTGTGAACACTTAATTTTAGCAAAGTATTAGGAATAGTCTGATAATTTTCACTTACTGAAACTGAACTTAATTACTGGCAGAAGTTCATTTACAAAAGAACCAGTGCAGGTGGTAGTGGAAACCAGTATCCTTTAAAAAAATAATGTGCGAGAGTCAATAGCTCCTCATAGCTTTTTTTTCAGCCCTTTCTTTGAAAATGTTCGACTCAACAGATGTAGAAAATATATTTACCCTTCAGCTGGAAGTGATGGTGCACACCTATGATCTAAAGAGGTAAAGGCAGGGACAGTCCATGTTCCAGGCCGGCTTGGGTCATACGGTACAACCCTGTTTCAAAATTAAACAGCAAACAAAATCACTTTGAAGTAGGACACGTCTTCATCTATATGTAGACCTTCATTTGTGAACTGCTTATGTTTTGGGCTATCTCAAAATGGCCAGAAAAATCCTGGTGCTGAGGGTATGACTCAGTTTGTGTGCTTGTCACATAATAAGAAGACCTGGTTCAGTCCCCCAGAACCTATATAAAAACTCAGCATGGCTGTGTGTGCCTGTAATCTCAGTGCTGGGGTTGCAAAGATAAGTGAATCCCTGAACTTGCTGACCTGTCAGCCATTCTTGCAGAACTGGTGAGCTCTAGGTTCAGAGACACCCTGTCTCAAAAACAAGGTGGCGCGTGATGACCTCTGGCCTCCACATACAAATGCACTCGCACACATACCTGCATAAACATGAACATGTACATGTACTTGAATTCCACACATAGCTATTATAAGCTATAGTATCTTGGGATGTTTGCTTAGATGCCTCAAGTTTTATCTGTAATCCTGGAGTAACCAATGTATTTATGTAGAGAGAGGCAGAGAGAACCAGCCAGAAAATGATCTTCATCTTAAGGACAATTTGGCATAGATTTGATGATGAAGATGCTCAAGGTGGTGATGGTAATAATTGTGACAATAGTGATGGTGATGTTGAGAGTCATGATGATGATGATGAAGATGATGATAATGGTGATGGTGTTGATGATGATGATGAAGATGATGATAATGGTGATGGTGCTGATGGTCGGGAAGATGATGATATGGTATGGTGTTAATGATGATGATTGTGATGGTGTAATTGGTGCTGATGGCACTGATGGTAATGCTGATGATAGTGAAGATGATCTTAATATTGATGGTGGTATGGATGATGATAAGGTGGCATTGATGGTGATGATGGTGATGATAATGTTGGTGATACTGAGTGCTGGTACTGGTGATGACTAATTATAATATGATGGTACTTATGGTGTTGATAATGTTAGTGTTTATGATGGCAGTGGTGATTATGGTGAAGATGATGGTGATATTGATGCTGGTGTTGATGCTTGTGATGATGATGATAATTGACCTTCAAAGAGATAATAACAATGATACCTCCTCCTGGAGTTGCATCATTGATATTCTGAACATATGGTAATTATGGAGAGTAGAGACTCATTCTCAAGAAGAAATGACAGCTGTAGCAAGAGTCTCTCTCTGAATATAGATTCAGAGAGGTGCTGTGTAAGTGTGCCCATGGGCACAGTACATGGCATGTACCATCTGTCAAATGACAGTGCTCACTAGGGTCTTATCTAGAAATTGATTTCCTTCTGTGAAGGAATCAATATTATGTTGTAAGAGGCTGGCCATGCTATGCATTCAGACACATTAACAGAAGAGGATCATGAGGATTGCAAGTGACTATCTTATTGTTACAGCTCTGTGCAGCTCGCTTCCTTCAGAGGAGACAGCATTTTCAGTCGCACCACTTAACCTTTTCTGACTTCATTTATCAAACCATGCTTTACAACAGATGGGCTGGCCGGGGTATAACCTTGCTTCATCTTGTATCAATGTATACACTTACTTCCCTGATAATGGATTTTTATTTTTACTGCAGTAAGTGTTCAGTTTACTCACTTACTTTTGAATTTAAATTACATGCTTTCAGTCAAAGGAATATTTCCATAAAAATATTGTATTCTTTCAGGCCACAGAGGTTACACTACCCTGTCAGAATCAAGAGTGCGAAGGGCTGTTCATCAGATCAGGAGAGGGGAATGTCTAGGTTGTGTTCGGGCTCTGTGTGCATATTAAGGGTGCTGTTTTCTAAACCGAAGCTGGGAGCTGATCAATAACCGCTTCATGGTATGATTCCAGTTATTGTTTTCTTTAGTCTCCCGCACATCAGTGGCTCTTCCTGGAGGGGGTGTTCAGTTTCCGCCCAAGCTCCATTTCATAGCTCTGTTATCTTCTGTGGCGATGACTCCTCCAAGCAGGAGGGGAGAGTGGGAGGGAGCAGGGGCTCCAGGGGTGTCTCTTCCCTCCTCGCCCCTCCTTTTCAAGAGGACTGGTAACTGTCCTTGGTACTTCAGCTTGTGGTCATTTCTTCAAACATGGGAGACTCAGTGACACAGAACCTTCATTTTCAGGCAAAGGAATACATTGTGCAGGAGCCAGAGAGGCATCAAGAGAGACATGCTACTTTCATGAGCCTCCCATTTAGCAACTTGTTTTTGTTCCTTTCTCCTCCGAGGAAGATGATTCAGGCTGGGCCTTCTGTGTGGCGCTGCGCGGCCGGTGGTTGCTGTACTGTCTCAGTGCTCCAGCTGATGTGATCCAAGGCTCTTCCCTTCTTATGCCTTTTGAATTTTTCAGCATTCAGATCGTCTTTTCTGTAGAATTCACATAAACAACACACATGCAGCTCTGTCCTGGAGTGCTGATAGGACAGAAAAATGAATCTAGTGACGCACTTCCTGGGTTTCCTCCTCCTTTTTGCAGACAAATGATATGGAAAGTTGAGTCTCTTCATCAAACTGCTTGTTTCACCATCCTGGGTATGAAGTATTGGATTTCCATATCAGATGCTCATACATCAAGTTCTGTCTGCACAACTGCCATCTGCAGCCTGGTGAATAATGAAAGTGGCTGACTTTGTTTCTCTTCAAGTTCATGGGGACTTTAAATGATGCTGGAATGTCCCTGTAAATTTATATGCTGAATTTAAAAAAACAGAACAAAATAATCTATAAATCTCTCGCTTTAAGAAAGGGCAGCAAACATTATCTTCACAGTTTAAGTGGGAATAATTAGTCTCACTCCAATTAAAGCTTGAGTTATGTGTATATTGCAGTCTGGTATCTTGGTATTTTTAGGAAGACAATTGAAGCCTTCATTTCAGAGTTGCTCTCTGTGGAGGTCATTGCAGTGAGAAGGGCTGTGAGTTTCCTGTGGGTGGTGGTAACCTAACAACACCAAGATTGTGAGGCCTTGATCTGGACCCTCCTGCTGGTGTTGCCACCACTCACGGCGAGTAAACGTCACACACCAAAGGAAAATGCCTGGGATTCTCAGGAAGTCAAGGCTGCTGCCTTGGACACTTCTGTGCTCTACAAGCTTTCCATGCCTGCACCATATCTCCACAGGATGTCGAATATTCCTCATCAATAAGAATGTAGGCTCATCCGACACATCTGCTATACTTTCTAGATGTGGAATGGAACCTGAAGTTACACTGCATGGCAAGTGCTCTAACCTGGGCCAGGTGAGCAGGACCATCAGAACAAGTGAGCTGAGAGCTGCCTGTGCAGGGCTGAGCGTGCCGTCAGGGACAGTGTGGTCAGGGATGGTGCTGTCTGTGGGTGGCATGACTAATACTGCATTAACCTGACTAGATCGGGAATCAATTAAGAGATGATCCACTGGGCACTTCTGTGAGGGATTTCTTGATGAGGCGTTTGGAGTGAGAGGATCCACCCTGCATGTGAGCAGCCCTCTGAGCAGCCTGGGTGAAAGAGTCCAAAGGACTAAAGCTGTGCTCTTTGTTGCCTTCATGTGCTTGCAAGTTCACCCACCCTGGTGTATCTTGCTTCTGAGTTCATCTACTTTGTATGTGCTGTTGCCACAGCTGCTGATGTCAGGATCCAGTTTCTTTGACCTTCCATTGTGGACTGAAGACCAGTGGCTCTCCAGGCATCCTTCAGGCCAGACTGGTACTACTGAGGTGTGCAGCCTCACAGACTGAGTGGGTTTTGGGATCTTAGCCTCTCCATGTGAAGACAGCCATTGTTGAACTAACCTGACCATATGGTGCAAGTCAGTCTAAAAATCTCCTTTTAATATATGGGCATTCTGTCCGTTTATTTGAGCTAAAGAATCGTGACTAATGCAGTGGGCATTTTGAACAGTGCCCCAGTTTGGTTTCTCTTACTGTGATAAAACACTGACCAACTGGAGGAGGAAACGTGGATTTGGCTTATAGCCCATCCCATCCCTGAGGGACACCATGACAGAAGCAAAGGGGTGGATTTGGCTTGTAGCCCCGCCCATCATTCAGAGGGTTACCAAGGCAGGAACTAGAGGCAGCAGCCTTCAGGTGTGAGGTGAAGCACAAACCACAGAGGGGGCTGCATACGGCTGGCTCCCCTGGCCTGTACTCAGCCTGCTTTACACAGCCCAGACCACCTGCCTGCGGTGTCCATCCGCAGCTGGCTGGGCCCTACCGCACCCCTCAGTAATCAAGAAAAAGCCTCACAGTCACAGCCACATGTCACGTCTATGCCCCCCTTGAGGTGTGTCCTGCTGACAGCTGAGACCATACAGCACATGTAGACACTCCAGTTTCTCATTGGCAAGATGAGGATCAGCAACTACTTCTAAAAATGTTGGCTAGTTCTTTTCTTTTAAAAATCAATATTTTAATTAATATACATCATAATGGGTTTTATTATGTCATTTTTATATGTGTATCGATGTAGTTTGCTTTCATTTCCCCCTCCACCAGAGCCATCCTCTGTCTCCTCCTCCTCCTCTTTGGCTGGTTTCTCTCCTTCCTGGGGACAGCCTCCCCTCTGCTTTCATGGCACATGTGTTCTATTACCCTCTCTTGATCTCTTCCCTTTCTCATTTCATCATCTACATGCACACAATCTAAATACACATATTTAAATATACTATTACACATACAATTTAAAATCTAGATGCCACATTTGAGTGAATGCATGCAGTATTAATTTTTCTTATGCTGGCTTCTTTCACTTAACGCATGATTTTAAGTTCCCGTGTCTTTTCCTAGAAATGTGGAGTTTGCCAGGCATGGTGTAAAGACACTTTTAATATTCTCACAAGGCACTGATGTCACTTGCTTCCCAGGGCAGCGCTGGGAAGTAGGATGGAGCCAGCTGTCAGCTCTGACGGTTGGATGTAGTCGGTTGAAGCTCTGGCCTCATTCTGTTGGGGACAATCTTGCTTATTGTTTATCGCAGACCATCACAATGGTGTGGGCTCAGACACTGTGGAGCAGAGGGTCCTGGAGAGAGCTGACGAGGAAACAAATGAAGCAGCATCAAGAGAAAGGGGTGGGGGCTGAGAGGGGAGGCTGAGCAGTGTGGGCTGTGTGTCCTCCATGGGTGTCCTCCACACCATACAGAGACCCTGGTGTGGGAGTTAGTGCAGAGTGAGGAGACTAGGGGTGTGAACCTGGGACTCATGTGATCTGCTCTGGTGTCGACTACTGTTCAGGCTACGACAGCCTCCGTCAGCTGGTGCCATCTGCCATGTGCAAAGTCTCCTTACAAAATGTTACCCTGTGCCTTGGAAGTCACGATGGGTGACTTCTAAAGGGCCAGTAGTTATCTCTAGGGATGGATGCATCTGCAGTTGCCTACCTGGGGGCTGGGGGAGGGCAAGAAGTTGTTATTGCCTGTCTAACCTACACCCCACCTGGGCAAAGCCCCAGCAATGTGTGCTGAGTGCTATGAGTACTTAATAAGACAGTGCTTAGCAAATGCCTGCTCATGATGTTGCAGAAGGTGAGACCACTATATTATAACCAAAAAGTTAACAACAGAAAGACACATACAAGCTCCTTTAATTTAATTAGTACTAAATTAAAGATGCCAGGAGAAGACTTAGCATAAGGCTTGGTTTGTTGTTACATCCAAAAATGATTAAAATTTACTGAGAAATTGTTTTACTTTACACAACAACTCTTGTGTAAAGAATAACATAAAGACTTGATCACAGTTGAATTTATTGATTGTGATTTTCTATATGGTGAATACATGCAAATATATATGTGTGTGTGTGTTCACACAGTGGACAGAGCTAAATAAGTATATACATATATAAACACACATACAGTGATAAGGCTAAAGCGATTACATGATTATCTGCATAGGTAACTGTGTTACTGTTACCACACATTTCTGTTTAAGAAATGCCTCTAAAATGAAGACTCACATGACTGTTTTGGATTTCAGGACTCCACTGATTTTTTTTTTTAAATCAACATTTAGGTTAATATACAAGGTAATGGGTTTTGCTATGGCATTTCATGCATGTAAACACATGGCACCCAGGATTCCCAGGCCGCTGTCCATCTGGGCACTAGCCAGTCCGGACCTTTCCATTATTTCTCCCTCATAGATTCCCATAGGTGTCGTGTTTGGACTATAATAACTGTGTCATGCAAGTCCATCTATATTTTTCCTTTGGTGCTGGAGAGAAGGGTTCATGGTTAAGAGCACTGAATGTTCTTACAGAAGACCCAGGTTCAGTTCCCAGCACCCACATGGCAGCTAACAACTGTCTGTAAATCCAGTTCTAGGGGATCCAATGCCCTCTTCTGACCTTGGCACACATTGCACAACATAGGTGCACCTGCATATATACAGGCCATAAATACACTCATACACATAAAAATAAAAACAAAATGGTATTCGTATAAATCCCCTTTCAATGTCTAGTCATTCTATTGGCTCCATCCTCATGGAGAACCCTGACACAGTGGGCATCATGCACAGCTGGGGTTGCATGCAGACTGCCGTCAGTGAGGGAGAACACAGATATGCTGTGGGTAATCTGAGCAGGATGTTTTCTGTAAGTATTGGTTCAACGCATCATGACGAGTGATGGCAGGTGTGGGCATGTAAATCCAAGTATGAGCTCAAATTCAAGCGAAGGTACAGAGGATGGTACTTCTTGGGGACCCAAGGTGTTCCGTGTCATTCACTGTGAGACTAGGAGGCTCATATGCAGCTGTATGTGTGAAAATGTTTTGTAAAGTATGAAGGCTTCTGTGTGCCACACATAACATGTACACACAAGCACATGTAACCCTGTAGGCAGTACAGCCGGGGAGACAAGGAGGAAATTTACCAAGTTCTACTTCTGACTAAATAATCAGTAGAAAGCGATGCTTCAGAATTGAAAATGAGGCTGACATGCCCGAAAGGCCATGCACAACCACACCTGCCCTCGTGCGTACAGCGTGACAGGGACCTAGCATCTTGGGCCTCTCTCTCTGTCTCCCAGAGAAGAGACCAGAAGCAAGTATTTGCGTCCTTGTTGCTAGTGTCCACTGCTCCTCCTACTCCACCCACTGAGGTCTGTTCATGACGCAGGATCTGCTGCGTGCAGTGTGCTCCTTGGGGTCACATTGCTCTGTGCGAATCAGGAGTATCAGAAGGAACAGACCATGAAACAGTTTTATTTTCTCTCATGTGAAGCATGTAGCTTAAACTGAGCTACCACCCTAAGTTGCACAGACACACACACATACACATACATATACACATACACATATATACATACACTCACACACCAGTTTTGTTTTCTTTCATTCCTAGGAATCTGCTAACAACACTAAAATCCAAACAGCAAGCGAGCGATTAAACGCCTGGGAACAACTCGCAAACACAGCCATGTGGTCAAAGCAGGGCCGGCTCTGGTTCCACACCTGATCTTAAATCACATGGGAACCAGTAAGAGCTGCACTCAGAGGAAAACACAAATACAATCTCTAGCAGGGAAAGTCTACCAGAGGAACCTATTTTAGTCTCCAATGAATGAAATCAAATAATAAAATGGCTAAACAATTTGGGAAGTAGGGAGTAATAATTTAAGAATTTTGTTCAAAGAAACAAAAATGATACATTAGAAAGCGTTCCATGGTTTTTATGGAGGGAGATAAGTTTTTACAATATTGATAGAGAAAATGAGGAAAAGTATGTAAGATTAGGAATGAAAAGGAAACCCCTACATCAGGTAACCTATGTGCTGGAAATTGTTGGCAATATTCTATGTAGACATGTGATATGAATGTAAAATGTCTCCCACAAACACTGGGTCCCCAGATGGTGGCTCTGTTTTAGCATGCTGTGGGACCATTATCTGGATCATTTCTGGAGTTTCATAATAATGATCATCTGATGGTCATGGATGTAGTCCAAGAATTATTACATCAGGTCCTCCTTCAGTTCTTACTCCCTCCTCAGGGAGTGGTAAGGTCATGGTAATGTTGGAAGGCCAGCATGTGGGTTTGGGGGTCACATACATAACACAGGAAGGATGCAACAAGCACAGGAGGCAGAACGTGGGGACAATGAACAAAGGGCTGTGGGTGAGGGCTGATGTGAGAGCACGCTGAGGGTCAGACAAGTGACTGAGTCCTGATCCTGGCTGCTGTCTGAGTGCTGGGCTGGCTTCTGTTCTGAACACTGGGTTCATACATATGGAATCAACTGAACACCTAAGTGAATGTGCGGCCACTCAGAACACAAAGATGGAAACTCTCATGAGGATTACTCAACATTCAAACCTTAGCTGAGGAATGATTGGCAGCTGATCACTGATGGGTGAGGGAGAGTCAATCTTTAAGGGAGTGATGTCAGATAGGTTGACCAGCCTCCAGTGGATGAACTCACACTCTGGGACATTTTATGAACTATAAAAGGTGAAACTGCAAAAAGTCTGCTCATCATTGAATTAACAAGGAGGAAATGTTGTGGCTTCCTATGGTCGGGTCTGCAGGGTGGTGGAGGTGGTGGGTGTGGGTGACAGTAGGGCGAGGAGCAAGCAAAAAATGCACAGGGCAAGTACAGACCCTTCAGTAACCCTAAGCCCCAGCCTAACTCTGTGCAAATGAAGCCATGCATGCAATTAAGAGAAAACAAAACTGTCCACAACAATCTGTTAAGCAGAAAAAATGCCACGTGAAGATTACAGCATGACTGACTTTTATTAAAAAAGAAAAGGAATGAATCCCAGACATGTAAATTTCAGAAAGTGCTCTGTTCTTTCCCAGGTTTGATATAGTAAAGATTAGTTTTGACTCATCAATGGAATCTGTTCCTCAGAAATCATCGAGAATGACAGTAAACAAAGGAAAATAAAACTAGAGACTTAAGGCGGTCACATTTGTATGAAGCAACTGGTGCGGATCCCAGGACGGACCGCTGTGCCCTGCATCAGATCCCAGGATGGACCACTGTGCCCTGCGTCAGATCCCAGGACGGACCGCTGTGCCCTGCATCTGTTACTCATATGCTTCTTTCCCAGGCTCACTTCTGGAATCGAGGGCTGAGGAAACCCTGTAGGTGAGATTGTGACTTGGGAAGTAGTGACAGGATTCGTGGTACTGTGTAGTACCAAGGAGTCTTTCATATGCTGAGAAAATAGTTATTAAAACGCCTTTCCCTATGATAGCAATTGCAATGCCACCAACAAAAGCCGCATGTCTTGTACAGTTATTCAATCTTTAGAATTAAATAATGGTGAGCAGAGTACAAAGGCTAGAACTGCCAAGCAGACTTCCTAAGACACCGGTGTTATTGGAGATCAGTTCTGAGTTATACTAGTGTGCAACAAAGACAGAGAAGCACACAGTATCTTCGTTCAAAGGGTTTCACAGATCAGATACAGCTTAGTTTCTCGTCTACATGGGTCTGATAGTTTGGATCCGTTTAGCAGGGGCAGTGCTGACTCCAGGGTCCCTTGGCCCTCCTTGTTACCTAGTGGACTGGATGGCTTCCGAGGCCAACGTCACACACTTGAGAAGAGGAACCCTCAACTGAGGAATTTCCCTGTTGAACAGGCATGTCTGTGAGGCATTTCTTGATTGTTGAGTGATGGGGGGACACCCTAGGTGTTGCCACCCCTGGGCAGGTGGTTCAGGATTGTGTAAGAAAGCAGGCTGAGCACAGGCCATAGGCTGGCTTTGGTCTGAGTTTTGTCTCACAATGGAAAGCAAACTAAGACACCCAGTGACTTGGCTGGGGTCAGGCTGCTGCCGGACTCCATTCTTCAGTGCAGGTCAAGCATCACAGACCTAGCTTAGCAGTGAGTTCTGAGTGTGAGTGCAGTCTTCAGGGGCTTACCGTCCAAGTGATCTGTGCCCTGCAGTCCGTCAGAGGCTCCTTGGTGACCGCACAAAGCTCTCTGCTGGGTGTCCAGGTTCTGTTTGGTTCCTGCAGCAGGGGCGTGTGTGGTAAACATGCTAGTGACATGTCCCTTTATTCTGACATGCCTGCAGCTCTGGTCTTTGGGTAGTGGCCCAGCCCCATGTATCACATCCATATGATCATTCCTTGATATCCATTAAAATGAAAATTGATATAGATGGTGTTCCACCATAGATGTATGTGTGTGGGAACAAACAGTCACATTTGACCCTCAGCAGAGGAAGGACAGGAAGGGTCCCATGGTTCTAGTGACTCCTGACAGAGGACCAGAAAACCCAGGGTAAGCCATATCCACACAGCCTGTGGTCCCAAGGCCTTCTCTGTGCAGCTTCTGGGTTGGCCCCATGCACTTGCCTCCTCTGTGGGGTGTGTGGCTTGCTGAATGAAATGGTTTTCAGCTTGGTGTTTCCTTCCAGATTTTTGATGACACTTCTTGAAGGCTGAACGTCCACTGGCAATTTCAACAGGTGTGACCTCCATTTCTAAGCCATCATGTCTCTGTCAGAGCTGAGCATTGCTGAAAATGTTTTAAAAATATTTCATTATTTTTATTTTTTGACTATGACTGTATTACGTGCATGTATGTAACTACACTTGTGTTGTGCAATGCCTGAGGAGGTCAGAGGAGAACGTGATCCCCTGAAACTGGAGTTACAGACAGTTGTTAGCTGCCATGTGGGTGCTGGGAATCTAACTCAGGTTCTCTACAAGAACAGTCAATGCTCCTAACCACTGAGCCATCTCTCCAGCCCCGAAAGTGCTTTTTGTGGGGCTCAGGGGTACAGTGCAGTGCTGTGGCTTCACTTCTCCGGGACATGGAAACCTCCACAGTCATCCTCTAAGACGTGGGAGCTGACACCTTCTCATTCACTCAGGGAGCAGGCTGATAATCCTGTCCCTTCTGCAGGGGAGGCTGATATGCAATGTTACAACATCGAGTTCTGCTCATAACCACACTCACTGGCTCTAACTAGATGGTTAAGCAATCACCTTAACTCCCCTTGGCATCTTGAGTTGCCTTTCTCATATATTTGCTGTTCTGTCTTCTAGAAACAAGCACCCTCTTTCCAGATCTAAATGAGACAATTTTGAGTAGTAATGACAGCCATTTACCCAATTCAATGATGTCCTAATGACAGGGACACGCAGTTTCGCGGGTACAGGTCTGGTCAGCCAGAGGCATCTCACAAGGGGTGAAAAGCTGACAGATTTTGTCGCTTCTGCCACACGGTCCCTTTGGTTCCTGCAACAAACCAAGCTTGCAGTTATTTCTTAGTGATGCAGAGTAGAGCTTTCAAAATCTGTCCTCAGAATGTAATATAAATATTTTATGCAATTTTGGAAACTGAATTCCCACTTAAAATCTGAACAGCCAGTCCATTCCCACTGTGGGCTGACTCCAGTTGAGACCAGCTGTAAGTGTGGCCACTGTCTCTCCCTGCCTGACCTGCCTTGATCACTTGGGCTTGTCATTCAGTGGAAAGGGCCACACATGCAGCCGGATTTTCATTTAAATTCCCATAGGCATATGATTGACAGACATCAGGCCTGAAGAGGACACACATTTAGAGCAAGAACTCCTGGCAAATGTCTCATGGGTGGTAGGAGAAGGTGGGGTAGGAAGAAAGAGGTAAATCAGTTGTTCTGGAGTGCTTTTATTAACCAGTGCTCTCGTGATTCCATGGACTCCTCGTACCCCATGAATACTCATAATATATGTGTCAGTTGTTGCTATGGACTCTTCCACCCCAGAGTCGTTCCTGAGCTCAGATTCTGGACTGGCCACTGACACGTTACAGAGTGAGTCCTTGCCTGAGGGAGGGAAAAACCATGGACTCCACTCTTCATCTGTACAGAATTCATGTGGAATGAATGTCATTGGTAAAGTAGCAGCATGCCCAACTGCTGGGGCCAGAGACATGCCTGTCATGCTCCACAGGGAGGCCGGTTTGCTACACATATGTGGCGCCAGCCTTGTGGGCTGCAGTTGGGATCAAGGTGCCCTTTGCTGGTCTTAGTACTGCATCTTCTTGGCCTGCACTCACACATGCTTCAGTATGCACGGCTGGAGGGACACATACAGAGCTGTGGAGCTATGTACAGACAGCAGCCTCCATAGGTTTGAAACCAAGCACCTAATTAACTGTGAACTGGATTTGCTCCTGGCTAGGGCAGGAGATTAAGGCTGCCTGAAGCTGGTAGACAAATCCACACTGGATACCGGGACAGCACTACAAGCAGCTGAGTCCGGCTGTGTAGATTTTTCAAAATTTCATGAAAAGCTGTGCAGTTGTTTAATAACAGTGGAGGTGAGGAAGGTCTGCACCCTCTCATTGCAGACTAACAAGGCTGCCTTAAGTAAGGTTCCTCTGGAGTCATAAAAGAACTTTAATTTTTCATCTACCAGCTAATATTGTGGCACTATAATTAATAAATACCAACTTTATTATCTACTTTGAATTGCTGTCATGAAATTCCTGTTGCATAAAAAAATCTTCCTGATTCACTTCTGCCCTGAAGTCAATAGGTATGAAATCCTCAAGCAAGAAATGCTTTGCCCCTGTCCTCAGTGTGTTCTGGCTTAGGATCTCCCTCACTTGGTTGACCTGTATCAATTGCTGGGTTTTGATTGCTGATCTTGGATTCAAAGCTCTAACACAATGTCTCTGATATCCATGAAGAAACTGGACCAGAGGCCGAAAAGAAGGATGGGGAAGAAGGATGAGGAAGAAGGACAGGGAAGAAGGAAGAGGAAGAAGGAAGAAGAAGAAGGAAGAGGAAGAAGGAAGAGGAAGAAGGAAGAGGACACAGCAACATACAGCCAATACCTGATGAGAAAGCTGACTACTTGGTTGTGTTCATCTGGCAATAATTTATGAACTTGAAACTTCCCACTTCTCCACTTTTGTATGTGCTTGTGTGTCTTGCCTGCATGTATATAAGTTCACCCATGTTGTGCATGCCCGCAGAAGCCAGAGGAAAGCTTTGGATCCTTTAGAACTGGAGTTACAGATGGTTGTTAGTCACCATCGGGTTCTGGGAACTGAACCCAGGTCTTCTACAAGAGCAGCCAAGGCTCTAAACCATTGAGCCAGCCCTCTAGCCCCAACCTGATTTTTTAGAGCAATGCTGGGTTCACAGCAGTATGAATATGGGGCCCAGAGATGCTCTCCCCAGCTGGCCTTAGCTACCACAGAAGGGTGAGCAGCAGGGACTCCTTGTATGCGACTCATCCGTACCTACAAATACACATAGGTATCGGACAACCCTGGCAATGGTGGATTTCATGCTCAGAGGACTAGATGTCTGCCTCTCTCAGGAAGCTTCCTTTCTGGTTGGTCATAAGGTTCTCCATGCAGTACCCACTGTAGAATGGTGGCATCAGGGAAGAGAAAGTGGGACATCCTTCCTGTGATCCTCTGTTGCTGTGGACACACTTCCTGTACATCTTCTGTTGCCATTGTCACAGTTCCAGTACATCATCTGTTTTCATGGATACCTCTCTTGTAACCCTCTGTTGCTATGGACACATCTCCTATAATTCACAGTTGCCATGGACACCGTTCCTTTATATTCTCTGTTGCCATGGACAGTGTTCCTGTACATCCTCTGTTGCCAGGACACCTCTCCTGTAGTCCTCTGTTCCCATGGTCAGTTTCTGCACACCGTTGCCATGTGCAATGTTTCCATACATCCTCAGGGGCCATGGACTCCCTTCTGGTAATCTTCCATTGCCATGGAACCCTCTCCTTTATATCCTGTTGCCGTAGCCGCCTCTCCTGTAATCTTCTGTTGCCATGGACACCCTTCCTACACATTTTCTGCTGCTGCGGGCACTGCTCTTGTAATCCCCTGTTGCCATGGACGCCTCCCCTGCAATCCTTATTTTCCGTGTAAACCGGTTGTAGGGGAAGGTGGGCAGGACTCAAGTTGGCATTCAAATGAAGTTTGGGGGTGGTAGGGCTTCTTGAGCTCCACTGGGCACTTTGACCATTGAGACATTGAACCTCCTCTGGTAAGCGGACTTTCCCATGGTGGGCGTCCGTGCCATCCTTCTCAGTGTTAGCCCCGTGGGGGGGGTATTATCAGACGCATTAACTTTCTAGTAGCATAATGATAAACTTGCCCAGTGGTGGAGGGTAAGTAAGCCCATGCATTAAGCATACAGTTCTCCGATCATTGACAGGAAGCCATTGGGGTTTGGTTTGGTTAGTTTAACCTTGCTGGAAAGCTGATCTTCAGTCAAAGGAGCAGTGCACTGTGACCTACTGAGTGTGGGCTCTGCAGCAGACACTGCATGGACACCCCAAAGGAGACATTCAGTCTTTCTGACACCAGCATACACACTCAGGAAGACGTCATGGGGAAGGACCTGGCAGTTCAGCCCTGCATTGGATGCTGAACTGGAGAAGGATCAGTGGCTTGAAGAACTTATTGGCAGGGGAGGTGAGGGGTGGGAAATCCGTGCTTGGGTGGGACATAACTCAGGTTTTGTACCTTTAGTGGGGTGATGTAGGTTGCTGACTGTCGAAGTTCGCTTTCCTGTTTATGTAATAAACACCATAACCAAAAGCAACTTGGGAAGGAAAGGGTTTACTTCATCTTTCATCTTACAAGTTGCAGTCCATCAATGAGGGAAGCCATGGCAGGAGCTCCCTCAGGGACCTGTGTAGGAACATCTTAGAAAATGGAGAGAAATGGACTGATGTCTTTTAACCTTGCAACCAGAAAACCACAAAGTCACTGAATCACGTGCCCCTTGTGACCTGGGCACCTGATCTTGATGACTCAGAACCTCAATTTGCTGCTTCACCCAAAGCCATGAGTAAATATATGTATGCTTGAGAATTAGCATATTAAAGCTGAAAGGCACCATGAGCATCTTCATTGAAAAACCATGAAGACTGGGAAGAATGCTTGACCTTGTATGGATGAGATAGTCTAGGCCGAGAGATGAAAGGGCAGCAGTGACTTGTAAAGGTGGATCCAAGCTTGCAGTTCCCCCGCTGAAGCTGAGAAATGGTTTTGAATAAAATTGTGGGTGAGGCCTAGCTGAGAGAGACTGTTCTAGGCACAGTTCCAGGAGACCTCTGGAGGGATGGGCGTCCTCTGGAGGAATGGGCGTCCTCTGGAGGAATGGGCGTCCTCTGGAGGAATGGGTGTCCTCTGGAGGGATGGGTGTCCAGGAGACCTCTGGAGGGATGGGTGTCCTCTGGAGGAATGGGTGACCTCTGGAGGGATGGGCGTCCTCTGGAGGGATGGGCGTCCTCTGGAGGGATGGGCGTCCTCTGGAGGGATGGGCGTCCTCTGGAGGGATGGGCGTCCTCTGGAGGGATGGGTGTCCTCTGGAGGGATGGGTGTCCAGGAGACCTCTGGAGGGATGGGTGTCCTCTGGAGGAATGGGTGTCCTCTGGAGGAATGGGCGTCCTCTGGAGGGATGGGCGTCCTCTGGAGGGATGGGCGTCCTCTGGAGGGATGGGCGTCCTCTGGAGGGATGGGTGTCCTCTGGAGGGATGGGTGTCCTCTGGAGGGAATGGTGTCCTTGGAATTGGGGCCCACTCATAACTAAAGTTAAGAGTCAGGCTGTTTTAACTGTCCTGTGGTGTGTTAATGTCGCACACCTTGAGGGAGGAACTGAAGCAGAAACCACACCGTGGAGGAAGGCCAAGTATTGGCTTGTGTCCAGGCTCACTCAGCCTCTCATCCAGTGCGGGTCAGCCTGCCTAGGGATGGTACCAGTATGGGCTGGTCCCTCTGCATGAATCGGCAATTAAGAAAGTGCTTCTCAGACGAGACCTGCGGCCAGTCTGATGGACGGAGTTTCTCCGTGAGGGTCCCTCTCCTCAGGTGTGTCAGGGTGCCAAGTGAAGAGAACTATGACACTGGTATTAACTATGGTTAGCAGAAAACTAAGTTGCCGGATGACACTGCCCACATTTCTCATAGGAAACTCTTAGTTATGAGGAAATGTCACCTCAATGCACCCTATCCTGGCCTTGAACCATCCTCAGCCCCAACTGAAGTAATTCCTACTAAGTTTCCATAGGCAGCACCCATAGACAGGGGTAGTAAAAGCAAGGTTCGTTCACTCCTGTTTGCTAAGAGCTGATACAATCCCTAGATCATTATCATTTCTTTTTGGAGACAGGATTTCCCAGAGCCCCAGCTAACCTGGAACTTGCTATGTAGACCAGGCTGGCTTTGATCTCATAGAGATCTTCTACCTCTGCAGGAGATTAGAGGTGTGTGCCACCACACCCCCTGCTGGTGCAGTCTCCAGAACGGGCTTACATTGCTGAGTAGATGATGGGAAGCAGGCTTCCTAGCCTTAGTGATGGTGCCTTCATGCTGAGGGCATGCTTTCTGTAACTTTCTGAACTTAGGAAGTCACTAGCTCAAGGTGTAGCCCTGTGAGGAATGAGACTCAATTCTCTTCTCCTTTGAGAGTCCCCATTGCTAAAGAGGCATTGTGAGTTCTCACCAGGTGCCATCTGAATCTCCTGATGAAAACCCACAGAAGCCCTGGTGGACCAGGAGGGCCGTGATGTGTCCACCAAGCAGAGGAAGCATGCCGTGGCCCAGAGTCGCCCTGAATTTACCAACCAGGCTTCCCATTGACAGCGGGAAGGGTAAGGTCTGTCCTTACGGACAAACAGGCCCGTGCAGGGCCTGCTGTGGGATTTTCTGTGGAAGACAGACAGTTTTAGACAAGAAGGAGTGCAGAGCAAGCTGCTGCACGTGAGGCCAGTGGTTTTGTGATGATTTTCCGTGTATTTCACTGATGCACCCTATGTCTCCCTTGTTCTATGTGCAGCACTTTGGGAGTTAAGTGATTCAGAAGGAGCTGAGGTTGAAATAGATTTATATCCAGAGTGGCTGACAGTTGGGAGCATGGTAGTCTATAGAAACCTGAAGATTTCTTTTTGTTTGTTTGTCCCTGCGACACAAATTATTGATTGGGCTAACAAACTCAAGCTGATGGACTACAGAAGAATTCCATCAAGAACATCTCCTGCTTATCTAGGAAGTAAGCTTTGTGTTGAGCAGAGCAGAAAAGGGAAGCCTATGGTGATACCCACCCCAACTTGCAATGGGGGGACGTTGGGAGCCCAGGCAGGACTCCAGGAGGCGCACTGTGCAGTCTCGGAAAAGGGCGAGTCACCCTTGCTGGGCTTGCAGTTGATTTTGTCCAGAGTTTCTAGGTATTCTGTCAGAGATGGCTGATGCAAAACTCCAGGCCAGTAAGTAGATCACGGCTCTGCTGACTGCCAGTCACCAGGCAGATCCAATGCTCTTTATTGCCAGCATGGTAGTAGTTGGCCTCATGTCTGAACCCAAACACAGGACTCTTATCTAATTTCTGTCTCTGGTTGCTGGTTCACACTACTCATTCTGCTCAAGACAATCATGTGCTATTCTGTGTATCTCTAAGAGTCAGAAGAAAGGAAAATGTTCACAATAGAGAAAGATAAGTGCTTGAAGAGTTGGTGTGGACACCATGCTGGAACACACATCAATTTCACCTACACAGGCATCAAGATATCACATGGAACTTCATGAATACACACTCCACCTAATAGTTAAAATAGCCATATAATTAATGATATTGCAATTGGGGTGTTCTCTAATTGAAACACCTTTATTTTCTGAGAGTTGTATGAGAAGACCATGAAACTGTTTTGACCCATTTTCATACTTTTTTTCAAAGTTAAATGTATATATTTGGAAGAACTAAACATACAAAATATATTCCTTAGAGATCTAAGATGCTGTAAATATTACATACAGTCTCCTTTTATTTAATATACAGAATGTTGTACTGGATAGTGTATAGGTCAGATGTCTTTAGAGGAACAGAACATGGGGTAGAGGGAACATATTACAAAGAGGAGTTTTAGATTGGCACACAGTATGGACTGGTGGTTCAATGATCTGTCTGCATACTGGAGAGACTGAGAATTGGCAGCTGCTTAGTGCATGAGGCTCTGTGCTACAGCAGTCTCAATCTGATGTTGAAGACTGGAGGATTCTGAGGAAGCTACAGGTCTCTCGTGCACATCAAAAAGCCAGGAAATTAGGTCGCAAAGTCAGCGAAGGATAGCAGCAGCAAGAGCACAGATGAACTTACCATAGGGGTAAAGGCACACGGGCAAGAACAGCCCTGGTTTTCCCGCAGACCTCTTTAAATCTGGGCCACTGCCAGAAAGTACTACTGACTTCAGAGCAGGGTCTCTTCTCCTTCATTTAATCCTTCCATAAAATATCCCCAATGACCCTCCAGAGGCATGCCCTGTAGTTAATACCAGGTCCAATCAAGTTGACAGACAAGATTAATGATGACTGGTGGAACCATTTCTGTGTTCTTTTGAGGATTAAATAAAAAAATATTGATTGATAAACGTCCACACAATTTCAAAGTTGTAAAATGCTGTGTGAAGTTTTATGACCTTTCAAAACAATGTGGAGAGATTCCATTAAATATGATAGTCAGGAATTTCTCTAACAGGGGTCACACAGGATACATGCTCCTGGTCAGGTCTTTGACCTGAGTTTATACTGTTTACCCATCAGGCGTGCTAGCTTTCTGCCTTTATGCTGCCCTCTGCACACTGCAGAGCAAACTTAAAACATGCTATTAAGAGCCTGAGAAAGAAAAGCCGCAGGAGCTTTTAATAAAAAAGGGAAGATACCTGGGACAGGCCCAACATGACCAAGGTCCTGATTTACTGTGTGTGGCCCATGTTTTGTGGGAAGTCCACATGTTTTGATGAACATGAGCATGCTGACATTGGGGTTGGGACTATGGTAGATCAGTCACAAAGTACTTGTCTTCCAGGCACCAGGACCTGAAGTCAAAATATTGACCCTGATAGTGTGTTTGTAATCCTAGCACTTGACCCTGATGGTGTGACCTTGTAATCCTAATATTTGGTATGCAAATCCTTGGGGTTTACCTCACGGGAGCACTAGGAAGGCCACCAGGTAGATCTCTAATGCAAGCATCCAAGTCATGGAAACTCCATGCCCTAGTCTGCTTTCTATGCTTTGATAGAACACTCCGACTAAAACCAACTGGAAGAAAAAGGGTTTATTTCAGCTTCCAACTTCCGGGTCATGGTTCATTTCTGAAGGAAGCTGTTGTAGAGCCTGGAGGCTGGAACGGAAGCAGAAACCTTGCAAGACCATTCCTGCCAGCTTGTGCAGATGCTATATTTCTCTCTGTATATTTAGAATTTCATACATGAATACTGTATTTTCACCATTTTAAAAGCTATGAAAAATTCAGAATACAAAACATTCAGACTTGGCTCTATGATTAAGACCCAGTGAAACATTATTCCTTATTTTACAGTCAATAGACTGTATTGGTTAACTTGTATCAGATAACTTGGTTTTGTTTTAAAATATATTTTGATTGAATTTTTGTGGATTTCATATACTACATCTTAATCATATTTAGGCCCCTCCCCTATCTGCTCCCCCATGGCCTGCCCACAGGACTTCCTGAATTCTGTCATATATATTAAGGCCTATCAAGTCAAGTCTGTGTCCCCAGATGTCTGTCGGTGTGAGTTCCCCCACTGGAGGCTGGTCAGCCTGCCTAGCATCACTCATTTAAAGAAGACCACCTCCCTCAGCCAGCAGTGATCAGCTGCCAATCGTTCCTCACCAAAGCTGTGATCTCCCACCTAGTTCCTCAGTTTTGTGCTTGTTTGGTCTAATTGGGTCTGCATGGGTCTCCTGTATGCTGTCCCTACTGATGTAAGTTCAAATGAGAATGCTCCCAGGATCCTACAAGGCTCTGGTTCCTTGTGGTCATACATCTCCCCTGGCTCTTACAGTCTTTCTGCCTCTCTTTTGTAATGGTCCCTGAGCCCTGGGTGGGTGAAGTTGAATACAGAAGTCCTGTCCAGGGACCCACACTCTGCAGACTCTTACACTCTACATTTTGGCCATCTGTGTCCTTTCGTGTTCATGAATCTCTGTTGCATGAGGGAGCTTCATTGATGAGAATTAAGAGCTGCATTAGTATTCTCTCTACCTCTGTTCCACTGTGTTCCATGAGCCTTAGGCATAGAGGTTCATTGTACATGTGTCACTTAGGGTTGGGCATTTCATAGATACTTAATCTCTGTGTGTGACCAGTTGTGGAACTCTGTAATAGTGTCTGTCTGTTATGAAAGAAGCTTCCTTGATTAATGGTGACTTGTATATGTGTGTGTAAATGTAAGGATCCATACTTGAATATAGTAAGAAATTATATTTTTCTAGGGATATGACAAATGTATGGTTTTCTCTAAGATCTATGACTTCTCTAGTTGTGTAGATTTGGCTACATGAGTTCTCTTTCACTAAGTGGATTTTAAGTCCAATTAAGTAGCTATATTGATTGGTCTCAAGACAAAAATGCTACTGCTGCCCCAATATAGTTTGCTGTGTTAGTCATTGTTGTGATTATTAAAGTTTGGGTTGAACCATTGATTGATATTCTCTCAAATTTGCATAGTACCCTCCAAAATTATGAGAGCTTGTCTTCAGAGAGGTAGTTTCAGGTCAGTTCCAGCTCATTGCTCCAAGTCCTGTTTCTGAAGTATGTCCTGTCTTCAGCGATGGGGTCTTACCTTCAAGTTTTGGGAGGCAGTCAAGGACTGTGACAATAGCCTGACCAACAACTTGAGGGAGGGTTTTCCTGTCTGGCACTGTTTCTTGTTATATGGCCTTAGCTCTGCACTGCACTCATGTACAGAGATTGTATGTGTGCTTTTCAGTGGGTGTTGGGACCAATACATGTCCCCTGGTGTTTTAGACCAGAGAGTTCTCAAAAGAAGAAATAAAAATGGTGAAGAAACACCTTAAAAAATGTTCATTATCATTAGTAAGCAGGAAATGCAAATTAAAACCACTTTAAGATCCTACCCCAGTCAGACTGGTTAAGATGAAGAGACTAAATGATACCAATGCTGGAGAGGATGTGGGAAAGGGGGGACCCTCATTCACTGCTGGAGGGATTGGAAACTCATGCAGCCCCTATGAAAGCAGTGTGGAGGTCTCAAAACACTAAAAATGAAGCTACCATTTGACCTGGTTATACCATCCTTGGCATATACCCAAAGGACTCATCCTATTGTAGAGATACTTGTACATCCATGTTGGGGTTCTTCTGCTTGGTCCTGGCTGAGCTGGACGAAGGAGCTCCACTGAAAGGGGGTGAGTAGATGCGAGTCAAAACAAACAAACAGACCCCAGGAGCTGAGTGAGAAGCGTGTGGAGGGCGAGCAGCAGCAAAACTCATCTATTCAAGGAAGTGCAGTGGGTTTATGAGTTTGGTTAGCCAGTCGCCCTATGGGATGGTTCCCAGCTGCAGCCAATAGTAATCTGTCTCCGATGGATCATCTCAGTGCAGGTTCTCTCCAGCTGAAGGGTGGGAGCTGGTGTCATGCCTGGCTGGAGTGGAGCGCCATGCCCACAGGAGCCACTCCCTTAATCCTCATAGCAGGTGATCTGGCTAAGGCCCACAGTGCATTATGCCCTACACATCCATGTT
Organism: Eospalax fontanierii; assembly: GCA_035773235.1. Taxonomy (NCBI): domain Eukaryota; kingdom Metazoa; phylum Chordata; class Mammalia; order Rodentia; family Spalacidae; genus Eospalax; species Eospalax fontanierii. The sequence continues at coordinate 61,956,214 of CM069542.1, read as the reverse complement.
TGTTGCTGCTCTTTTCCCAATAGATAAGAAATGGAAGCAACCTAAGTGTCCCTCAACTGATGAGTGGATAATGAAAATGTGGTACATTTACACAATGGGGTTCTACTTGGTGGTAAAGAAAGATGAAATCATGGCATTCGCAGGTAAATGGACGGAACTAGAAATTGTTATGCTGAGTGAAGTAACCCAGACTCAGAAAAACTAATGATGCATATACTCCCTCATTTGTTGATACTAGCACCAAACCCTTATATGTGAGTGTGAATCCTGATGTAACTGCAGGAACCAGGACAATGGAAAGGAACCAGGGACGTAAAGGGAAAGAAGGAACCTGAGAGAGAACAGTAGGAGACAGGTGTTAGTAAGGGAGAAATAGATAAACTGGGGTATTTAAATGGAATGAGGGAGGGAAGGTTATACAAGGAACTGTGGGAATAAAGGTGCAGGAGCTCAAGAAACAGGTGCTCATAGGACACAGGTATCATCAAAGGGGAAGTGATTAAGTGAAGGTACTATACTACTTTTTGTTAACAGCCCAGGCTCAACTGCCTGGGGATGGCATCATCCACAGTGGGCTGGGCCCAGCTATATTAATTATCAATCGAAAACATGTCCCACAGGTCAGTCTGAAGGGGAACATTCCTCAATTGAGGCTCCCTCTACCTAGCTGATTCCAGTTTGTGTCAGGTTGACAGAAAACTAAAAAGCACACTCCATAAGTGAGATGGCAAAGAAACCAAACCCATCAAGTAGGTGTGTATCTATAGATGGACAACGCACATAGCACTCATGGGAACATGAGCAGGAATGTGAGCAGGAATGTGCAGTAAATATTGACGCCTATGTAAAACTATCAGCCAAGGACAGTCACTGCAGCATTCCTTATGGTAAACTTGGAAAATACAATTTGAGGAGAAGAATGGTCCTGTCATTTATTGTCTGTAGAGAGAAATATCTTCCTACATTAAAGCTGTATGTCTCAAGGGGCTAGAGAGATGACTGGAGAGTTAAGGACACTGGCTACTCCTGCACAGGATCTGGGTTCAGTGCTCAGCACCCACCAAGTGGTGCACATGGTACATTTACATGCAGACCAAATGCTCATACATATAAAATAAAAATAAATCAATTTTTTAAAATAAAATGTTATTTTTCTCAAATGCTTCATATTTAATTCCCCTCCTGAAATGAAATGGTAAGAGAATACTAACCGCCAACACCACTGCCGATATTCCAACTCCACATCTGCGAGGACTCATAGATACTCTGTCAAGTATTTTAATTCTTCAGTCACTTTAAAATGTTAATACCTATATAAAAAAGACAAATTAGGACAGCCCTCAGTCATGATGAATGCATGAAAATCTCCAGCCCCTTGTGACATACCATTTTCTCCCTGTGCATGCACCTACAATTTTAGAGAGGGTCTCTCCGTGGCCTGTGTTGCCACGTATGCCCCCTACCTTAGGTGACTTTTCTGCAGGGAGGGATGACCTGGTTTTGTGAGTGGCTGCATGGTGACCTCAGGGCCTTTGCACCTCTGGTCACAGGGCTAGCACTACTGCAGAGGACTGGTAGCTCCCCTGGGCCGCATCTGAGAGGCTCTGGAAAGCATTTTTCTTCTAACACTGATAACCTGGGACCCCAGTAATATTTCTTACTATAAAAAACTTTGCAAGTAGTGTGTTGACTTTGAAATCAGTCTTGCAGTCCATATTTTCTAAACATTTTATAAATCAATTAAAAGGCCTTCATCTAATTTGAGAAGAATCAATAAACTAATCAATTATGAAAATGAGAGCATCCCATTGTGTCTCCTGGATAGAAAGTCATGACCCCGAAGTTCTGTTCGAGTACCCTGTGGGTTTGACTTCACCCCTCCCCACCAGTTTAGGCATCTTGCATAAAGTTTTTTTCTTCTAAAAATCAATCAGAAGGCATTTATTCAAGTTGAGATCAATGAACAAACCAATCAATTACGGAAATGAAAACATTTCTAATGTGTTTTATGGGTAAAAGGCAGGGAGAACAAAAGCAGTAATCTGCATATTTTCTGTGCTGAGGCCCCGGCACTTTGTGAAGTGCCAGATTATGATGTTCCTGCAACTCGAAAGGCCTTGGTCTTCCTGGCTAGTCCTTTCAAGAAAAGATTAAAGAAGCCAGAAGTTAAAAACTATGCGTTTCTCATTAGGGTTTATTTAAGAGATTAAAAACAGTCTTAGAGAGAATCAACATCAAGAAAACGATAGAACTTTTGGGGCAGAGCATCTTCTGGAAGCTTTCTCATCATTTGTATTAGACAACAGTGAGGGCCTGCATCTACACTTTCATGTGCTTGGCTTTGAAGATAAAACGTGTCACAAAGGAACTCTGTGATTCCGAGAAATTTGGCTTGCTTTGGGGAAAGTGGGAGTCAGGGCCCTGCCTTTCTGGAGCTGCAGGGCCACAGGGATAGTTGATGTTCTTTCTGTTCCATGGTTCCTCAATTTCATGACTGTTTTCAGAGGCTGTGATCTCTAGAACCTTGAGACGAACCAGCTCTGTGAATTTCTTCCATGGCTGGCAGTGGCTGATCCTGTGTAGCGACAGTGTCTGACACATCTGCAGTCCACACCACACTCCCAAACGGGCAGTGTCGGGTGTCCCCTAGCTCTTAGATGCCAGCTGCAGGAATCAGTTGGTGAGCCGAGGTTACCAGGGTCCTGGTCTGCAGTGGCAAAGCTTGTTCCCAACCTGTTGGCAGTACTGGCAACACGTCTTGTGAGATTTCCACCTGAGGTGGCAGAGGAAGAGGGCGATTCTCTGTCAGTTACATTCTTCTCTTGACAGCATCCAGGGAATGTCTGAGCCTCTCGAGCTTCAGAGGAGGGGAGACATAATCCTGTTTCCTATCTGACTGGATTCCTTTTCCTTAAGTGATTATCATGTGCATGACAAGATGTGGAGGTTACTGTGGGTGTAGATGGAAGTGTGGGTGAAAGCTCTTAGTACATTCAAGAGTTGTGCAGGGTGCTGTGAACAGCTGAGGTGCCAGCTCATATGGCAAGGCCACAATTCAGCTGGTGAGGGGTGTGGATGTACTGCATATCTCCTGCCAGCTTGCTGGGGACTAGAGGCAGAATGACCGTGGTCTGGGGTACTGAGGACTTTATGTTCTGTGGGTGCTGTGGTTTGAATGAGCAATGCTCCCCATAGGCTCATGTACCCGAACACCTGGTCCACAAAGCTGGCAGTGCATCATGGGAAGTTTATTGAACAGTTAGGAAGTCCAGCCGTGCTGGAGGAAGTGTCAGTGGGGTAGGCTTTGAGGTTTTATGACCTTCTCCTGCTTCTCGTTCTTCCTCTCTGCTTCCTGTGTGCAGTTTAAATATGACCACTTGACCTCCAGACTGCCAGAGTGACCTCTTGCTGCCATACCTTCCCCACTGGGACAGCTTCTATGTGGCTTTCTATCCCAGTACGCTATCACAAGCCACAGAAAACCAACGAATACAGTGGGTGATCAGGGAACTGTTCCTTTGTCTATATCCCTGTTCAGATATTAATTCCTCACCTACTCGGCCTCTAACATACACAAACACATATACACACGCACACACGCACAGACACACACATACACACACATGCACATACACATGCATAGGCACACACATACATGCATACACACACAGACACACATACACACACGTGTATGCATGCACATACAGACATACACATACACACAGACACACACATACATGCATGTGCACACACATGCACACACGCACACATACACCCCTGCACACACACAGACACACACACATACAAGCACTGTATGAACCAGGTTGCTGTACAACAGTGCATTTAACTTTTGTGTACCCATGTGTAGGCCTCAGATGGCCTCAGGTGTCACATACCCAGGGAAAGCATCCTGTACACAGCCAGGCTGCAACCTCCTGTCACTGAGGCAGAGAGCATTTGGAGACTCCAATATGGGATTGTGTGCATGACTTAAAATAATGGACATAACTTCTCAGGCAACCTGGATTCACAAACATGGAGCACTTAATTTACCAAAATCTCAAACATGTGGCATCTTAGGCAGGGCTTCATATGATTCCTGGGAGGTGAAGACATATGGATTCTTATCACATTAGATGTTATTGAATAGTTTGTAGACGAATCTCATACTTTTAAAAGCCATTAATACTTCTTTAGATTTTAAGTTCATTTTGTGTTCTTCTGGGGTCTTCCCAGAGAACTGGAAAATTGCCTAGTTTCAATTCTCTGAAATGGAGTTTCTCCCATAATGAGGTAGCAAATGCCTTCATTAATGCCTCTCAGTCTGCCTTTGGTTGGCCCGGAATTAAGGGTGTGATGATTCCACAATGCTTCCTCAGCATCTGAACAGAGACACAGGGATCTGATTTCTCATCTCCCTTCAGAACACCTGCTTAGGCAGGAATGAATGCAACAACTTCTCAGTTATCCATGCCCGAGGATGCAATAAAGAGTTCACTAACTTTTTCAACCAAAAATAAATAAATAAATAAATAAGTTGTTAATCAACTTCTGAATATAGAAGTTCAAGGTCCTTAGTAAATATTGCTTTAAACATGTTTTGAACACTTGATGTCTTGAAGCTATTTCCTTGTGTAGTCTCATTTAATTCCCATAGCAGTTTGAGAAGTATACACCATCATTTAAAAATTATATTTATTTAAAAATTATGTGTGTGTGTGTATGTGCACATGAGTGCATATTCTCATGGATTCCAGAAGTGGGTGTTGGAGCCTGTGGAGCTGGAGTTACAGGTAGTTGTGAGCTGCTTGGTATAGGTGCTGGGAACCAAACTTGAGTCCTCTGGAAGGGCATTGGGTATTTTTAACCCATGAGCCATCTCTTCAGCCCCAGTGCATACCATCTTAAGCTCCATTATATTGATAAGAAAATGGAAACTTTGAGAGATAACAATTCTCCAGGTTCTGAGAGGTAGTTAACTCAACATTGGTAGCTTAAATGAGGAATGACCTCCATAGGTTAGAAGTATTTGAATGCTTGGTGATTTATTTACTTTTCTGTTGCTGTGATAAAACACGAGGACCAAGGTAACTTATCAATGGGAGAATTTATTTGGCTTACAGTTCTGGAAGCATGGGCCCATCATGGTGGGAGAGGCCTGAGTGCAGAGGCAGCCAGAACAAGAAAGCTGAGTGTTCACATTTCCAAACAGGCACAAGAAGCAGAGAGAGAGATACTAGAAATGGAGATATCAACTCTCAAAGCCCTGTCCTCACCCCCAGTGATATGCTTCCTTCAGCAAGTCCCTGAGCCTGGGACTTCCATCCTGTCCTGTGACCTCCCAGTGTGCCTTTTGGACCTTAATGCATCGGCCTGTGTGAATCATAGCTCAAGGATCCTGGGAGCTGATGCCCTGACTACTGCCTCTGTTGTGGGAACTGGCAACATGCTCACTCTGACCCAGATGTCTTCTGCCTTCAACCAGCTTCTGTGAACCCAGCTGGAATTTGTGTTCCTGGGAATTCTTGCTAATGATATGTAAAATGAAGCATTTTCAGGTAAAATAAATTAGGTTAAAAATTATCCTGCTTTGACACTTCAATATTTGAAATGCATTTTAATAAGTCAGCACGGCAGCAGGTGGTTCCACAGCAGTATCAACTTTGCTTTCAAATTCTATTGCAACATTCGTTCTGTGTGCACCATGTAAATGCTTTGTTATTGTGACTAGCCAGTGTCATGACCCCAGAAAAAACCAGGAGGCAGAAAATAAGAGATTCCTATTATTTCCTGTTATACTTAGGATCCTAGTAAGTAAAATTACACCTGTATTTGTTATTGCATTGTGATAATAACAGCATACAGGGTGTGTACCTACTGTTCTGCGGTATACCATTGGATGTCGTTGCTGTAATGTGTGTCCATTTTAAAAGGAGCCCCTCAGATACCTGCAGCACAGGACCACAGTTGAGTCCTATGGGGTCCACGATGGGAGGAAACAGCCTTAGCAGACATCAGCACATTCTAACTGTAGACCATCCAGGTATGCCCCAACTTCTTCATTGGTGCTGACATGGGACAAGTTCAGAATCTAAACAGTAGGCCAGTTAGTGAGAATGCTTTCCCTGGCTGCTGGAGGGTAGGCTCCTGAGGGTCCTGAGCCTGCAGGATGCTGGGTGGACTCCGGTCTCTTCACCGTTTTCTCTATGTATGTGATAACACGTTTTCTGCTTTATTTCCATTTCCCCCATTTGCTCACCAGCGGTGTGATTTTGTTCTTGTTAATGCTGAATAAAATTTCTCTGTGTTTATGCATCACATTTTCTTTATCTACTTGTTTACCAATTTGATAATTAGGGTGGTTCCATGTCCTGGCTCTTGTGACCAGTATAATACACAGGTGTGTGTGTGTGTGTGGTGTGCTAATTAGAATCCTTTGGGTAAACCCCCAGAAGGGGTATAGCTTGGTTATATGCTGGTTCTAGTTTAGGCTTTGCACTTGCAATGTTAAGGCTCCTTTTGGAATTAATTCATTGAAGGGCACACCTACCTTTTTTAGTAAACATTTAACAAATCTCTTCAAAGAAGGGCAGTGAGGGTGATTCTCACTCTCAGGGAATTCAGGTCATTGGTTAAGGGAAACCATGAAGGAAAAGTGCCAGTAAATGCAGGAAATGGGTCTCATGAGTCAGGTTGGTCCCCAAACTGACAGATTGTTTAGCAGAGGTCAGGAGGCCGGCTGACAAGCAGGAGGGCTCAGAACCCACAGCTCTCTCCTTAGACAAGCTGGTGCCACGAAATGTCCTGACCGAACAGGATAATAGGAAGAACATAAGCTTTTGCAGGTTTTTGGCTAGGCTGTGGGATGTGGGTGGGTGTGAGGGGGTGAGGGCAGGCTGTGAGGGCAGCTGTAGTCTACACCTGAGTCCTGGGGTGCTGCCCAGGCAGCCCCACCACAGACAACACCTACAAACTCTGGTTCAGTTTGTCTGAAGCTTCGGGTGCTACCAGTCAGGCTGCTATGAGGTTTATATTACATGTTCTGATGCCAACTAGGTCACAGTCTGGGGACAGTCATGGGAAAAGAGCACAAGTCATTTCAATATTCAAACTGGCTGTTCATGGCCAGGTTATGGGAAGAAGGGAAATCTAGTGAGCTCTGTCTGCCAGGAGCTGAAAGTGTGGGACTCAGGACTCAGGTGGAGGCTAGTTGTGTGGGCTCTATGTGTGCTGTGCCCTCAGTGAGTCCAGGGCCGCAGGGTGCTAGAGCGTGGAGACTTCCTATGTGGCCCCTATCACCCGTCATTCACCTCTCCTGCCCCCCAGGAAGACCTGGGAAGGCTGCATTTTAAGAGGGGTTACTCAAAATCAGATGTCGTGTTAATTTCCTGGGTGTTCAGGATCCGTGCACACAGCGTGCAAGTAATCTCATACCCAGGCGGGTGCCGTGCACCCATAAAGCAGGCTGTCCTGGAGTTCTGTGATCCATCATGCGGCCTGGAAGGTGGGAAGTAATTTGCTTCCTTTGTTGTCTTTGATCCATGTTAATCATCCTCTCCAGGTTGGAGTTATTTATCTAAACAGTGCAAGTAGAGAAATAGGGGAAGGGAGATTAAAATAAGAAGGATGTTCCCTGCTTTGAAAATGTGGTGCTGAGGACACACGTCTCAGGAGACGGAGCCCAGCGGCAGAGAGCCTGGAGGAGGAGGGATTAATTAAAACGTCTCTCGATGGGGACTCAGAGGTGTTTGTAAACTGCTAGGCTGCGTTTTCCTTTCTTCTTTTTAAACATAATTATTAGCAGGCAATGAGGCAGAAAAGGCAAATGAAGAATTAACTTCAAGCTAATCCCGGTTTAGACAGACCTGGGAGCAGCATGCTGCTCTCTGTCTCCACCATGAGGGCCTGGGGGTGGGTTGGGGTGGCGGGTGATTACAATTTCACAAGTGAATTTGAGTAGGTATTTAAGGTAACTGGTGACTTTAGAGATGGGCTGGCAGATGGCACGTGAGGGTTAGAGAGACAAGCTTGCCCACCACGGACCAGCAATCTGGGTTTGCATGACCGGCTCAAGACACAAATGTTTGGTAACCAGAGTGACATGGGTACCATGACCCTCTTAATAGAAAGCACCATTTTTATGTGCTGTCCCTGTAACTGTTCTGATTGGGCTGCTATTTATATTTAAGTAGCTGTGACAACTCAGTGAGCCCATTGGTTAGAGGGCAGGTGGAGCCGGCACCTGCGGGCAGGGGGTCCTCAACGCCTGTGGGATTCAGGCTGGTCCCTTCCTTTTCCTTTTCACATTTCCTTTCCTTGCCCTTTTAAAGGGTTTTTATTTTCTTCTTCTTCTCTTGTATGTGAGCACATGTGTGTGTGTGAGTGTGTGGTGTGTGTGTGTGTGTGTGTGTGAATCCACTGACTCACAGAAGGCACAGAGAACTGTGTGGCAGTAGGATGGTGTGATGAGGGCTGTTAACCTTTGGGTAGATCAGGTTACAGCTTGACAGAAATGCTAGAGATGGATATTCATGTCTCCAGACCCCTCACTTCTAGCTAGGCCACAGTCTCCAGGTTCCACAGCCTCTCAAAGCCGTGCCACTCAATGCAGGAGCCTTTGGGAGATATTTCACATTTAACGCAGCACATTCAGTTTGCCACACTGTACTTACCATGATGATCTCCAGTTCTATCCTTTGTTCAGTAGATATCATAATTTCATCTTTACGACTGAAGAAGACTCCATTGTGCTCATGCAGCAGATTTTCTTTATCCATCTGCCATAGATGTCTAGTCCGATTCCCTGACTCTGCTGTAGTAGATAGTATTTCTATAAACAGTATGTGAACGTGGCTCTGTGGCGTGCTGACTATGGTGGTCATTGGTCATCTGAATTTGGCAGAATTGAGAATCACTTGGGAGATGGGCCTCTGGGTATGCCCGTGGAGGGATTATCTTGATATGTTTATTGATAGGGGAAGACCTGTTTTGATTGAAGGCAGGGCCACTCTCTGAGTGGGTCCTGGACTCAGTAAAATGGAGAAAGCCAGCTGAGAGGCAGCAGAATTCACTGTTCTCTGTCTCCTGACATGGTTCCCATTGCCTTGACTTCCCTGCCATTCTGGACTGTGCCTTGAACTGTAAGCTACAATAAGCTTTTTCTCACAGTAACAGGAAAACTATGAAGACACTGACTCATTCCTTAGGTACCTTCCAGGACTGGAAAAGCTGGCTGGATGGTAGTTCTATTTTTAGTTTTTTGAATAACATCTGCACTGATTTCTATAGTGGCTTGACTAACTTATAATAGATACTTAGTGCTGACTGAACTAGTTAGGATCTGATCTCAGGTTATAGAAAACAATCCCAACATGTACATATAATAAACTCTTTGTTTGGGCTGGAGAGATTGCTCAGTGGTTAAGACCAGCTGTTGCTTTTGCAGAGGACCAGGATTCAGTTCCCACCCACATGGTAGCTCACAACTTCCTGTAACTTAAGTCCCAGGGAATCTGATGCCCTCTTCTGATCTCCATGGTCTCCTGCATGCAAGTGGTGCACATAAACTCATGCAGTCACACACACATGCATATAAAATAATGTTTAAATATTTAAAATTTAAAATATTAATCCCAGCACTTGGGAAGCAGAGGCAGGCAGATCTCTGAGATCAAGGCCAGTCTGGTCTACATAGCAAGTTCTAGTCTAACTGGGGCAACAGGGTGACCCTATTTTAACACCCCCCAGCAAAAAAACCCCCAAAATTAAAAAAAAATTAACTCCAGGTATAAGAAGTTTGGCTGTAGAATTTGACCAACTGGCAATTAAATTCTCTCTGGCTGGATCCCAGATCTGAGGACCTATGTTGTTTCTAGGTCCTTCCTCTATAAAACTGGGATGATAATTATGCTTTCCCTGAGTCATCCACAAGGAAATGTTTGACATTCTGGGTACTTGAAATACTCCCTTATTGGCTAATCCTCCCTCTCAGTGCTGTTTTTAAGTCCAGCAGAAGATTGACCACATGTGTTCTGTACACAGAGCCAAGTTGAGAACTCAGTAAAAAGTTCAAGAGTCATGAGAGTTTGAACATGGAACTCAGTCAAGAGAGAGGCACAGCAAGTCCTTCCTTGGTCAATGTCACTTTTGTTGCCATTGGTGGACACCACAGAGAGCAGACAGGGGACAGGCAGAGCATTATAGATTTTGTTGCACATTGAACTGAAGTATAATAAATTAAATGCACATAAAGTTCAAGCTGAAGATAGATGGGGTTTGTAATGAACATAATAATTGCACTTTTGTAGTTCAGAACTCTGTGTTTTAAGTCGTTCTCTCTCTCATCTCTCTCTCTGTCTTTTTGAGTTTTTTTGAGATAGGGTCTCCCTGTAGCTCCAGGTAGCCTGGAATCCACTATGTAGATCAGACTGGCTTTGAACTCCCAGAGATCCACTTGCCCCTACCTCCTGAGTGCTGGCATTAAAGGCCTGCGTTATCACATCCAGCTGTAGTTTGCTCTCTTAAAGGGAAATGCTAACATTATTTCTGCCATGATTTCATTATTGTTAACTAAATTTCTGAGCTTTCCCAGTATGAAGAATCATTAGATATTTAAACAAATGTTGATTCACATTCCTTCAGTTACTCTACATCATAAGCTGTATTTAGAAAATGTGCTGTTTAATTTTGTCAACTTGACATGAACTAGAGATACCTGGGAGACCTCAGTCGAGGAAGTTCATCTCTCAGGGCCGATCATCACGTCTAGTTTATAGGAGAGATCAGCCCACTGTGGACAATGCCATCCCTGGGCAAGTGGGCTTTGGTTGTATGAGAAAGGTAGCTGAGAGTTAGAGTGGCAGAGGGCCCCAGGAACTTAACTGAGACAGACTGAACAATCCCTGGGATGTTTGTGAGAAACCCACTTTTCCAGTTTCACTGGTCAATCATTTGGTCCTGGGACCACCTCTAGGGAGGCAGGTGCACTTCAAGCTATGCTAAATTGATGGGTGGAACTTGTAGTCTGTTCATGAGGCAGTACGTTTCTCCTGCAGCCGCACCTCCAGGTGCTGTGCTCTCTATCAGTCTGCGGGGAGCAGTCTCTGGCCCAGTTAAATACATCTGGCTGATTTGGAACATCAGAGTCTGAGTGGTCCTTCCCAGGGGCCTTAGCGCCACAAGCAGGGGAAGCAAGGCAGCAAGCGGGTGTTGCTCCGTGCTGTCTCCTGCCGTAGCTTCTGTTGATGATGGACTACAATCGGTAAGTCAAAGTAACACGTTCATCCTCAAGTTGGCTTTGGTTAGCATTTTGTCATAGGAACACAAAGGAAGATAAAACAGAAATTGTTGCCAGGAACTTGGGTGTTGTCTGACCATGTTGTTTGTGGGAAGATTATTGAAGTGTTTGGGATTTTGGACTAGAAAAGCTGGGGAGTGCTTGGAATGTACTAGGCTCTTCTGGGGGATCTTGGGAGCTGAGGATGAAGGAACACCAGCAGATGAGGCAAACCTGTGTTTGATGTTTCAGAAGAAGGCAGAGACCTCTTGGCCTTGTTTGGATAAGAATATGTGGAAGTAAAACCTTTGGTTTACTTGACAATCATTGTTGGTCAGCTGGGGCTAAATAACTGGATGTGATTAGTAAGAGACAGGCATCCTTGAGCAGAGATTTTCAGACAGTATCTTCTCAGGATCAGCACACAGAAGCTGTAGTTCAGAGGGGCCAGGGCTGCATCTCAAGGTGGCAGCTGAACTTGGTAATGTGTAAGAGCTTTGCACATGGTACTGGTTTTGAGGTCATAGGCTGAAGAACTGAAGGGGTCATGGAGAGTGGCTGGGCTTGGCACTGAGAGGCCAGGAGAAGCTGTTGGTGCAAGTGAAGCCTCAGTTGTAGTGGAGACCCCAGCATGTTGGATATGCCAGGACTATGAAGTGACTACTAAGGACCGTGTTGGGTGTAAAATGGAGCTGGCCTGAGCCTAGGCGACAAGCTGTGTGTGCTGAAGGTGGCACAATCAGGGAAGTGGGGCTGCCTCAACCCTGGAGACCCAGATGAGCATGAGCGTGTTGAGATGTCAGACCCTGAGCTACAGGATTTGTAGCTACACAGCTAGACTTTGGTTTTACTTGTGGCCCAGTTATTCATTTTTGAAATGAGAAATAATCTTGGGTTTTCTCAAGAGACTTTGTATATTTTATTTATTTAAAAAATTTTATTTATTTTAATTTTATGTGTATGAGTGTTTTGCCTGCATGTATGTAAGTGTACCACATGCATGCAATGCCAGCAGAGGCCAGAAAAGGATGTAGATCCCCTGGAACTAGAGATAGGAAGGTTCTTAGCCACCATGTGGGTGCTGGGATTTGAACCTGGGTCCTCTGGAAGAACAACAAGTGTTCTTAACCTCTGAGCCCTTTCTCCAACCCAGAGACAGGGTTTCCTTGTAGCCCTAGCTGACCTGGAACTCACTGTGTACATTAGGCTGGCCTTGAACTCACAGAGATCCACCTGCCTCTCCCTTCTGAATGCTAGTATTAAAGGCTTGTGCTCTACTATACCCAGCATGATGATTTCAACTTTTGAAAAGAATGTGGGACTTTTAAAGCTGTAGTATGTTTTATATTGTGATATTAACTGGAGATCTTGGGGATAAACAAGAAAGGAAAGGTTACGGCTTAATAGTGATGACTTTGTGAGTCAAATTATGCTGGCTAACATTTGCTGACCTGATATGAACCAGAAACACTTGGGACATGTCTGTGGGACATTTTCTTGGTATAGGAGGGCTCAGCCCACTATGGACTTGCTGTCTCTGGGAAGGTGGGTCTGGGCCGGGTAGGAGAAGTAGTGGAACAACCAGCATGGCAAGCTGATAAGCAGTGTTCCTCCATGGTCTGGCTTCAGTCCCTAAGTCCATGTTCCTGCCTTGAGTTCCTGCTCCCACTTCCTTTGGTGAAGGACTGTGGCCTGAGAGTGGAGGGTGAAGTAACCCTTTCCTCCCCAAGCTGCTTTTGGTCATGGTGCTTTATCATGGCAACAGAATGCAAAGTAGGACAGATATATAACTTAATTTCTTTTTTACGGAGGGATATGCCATCTCTGAAAATACTTAGTTCTCAGAATGTGTAACTATTTATGCTGTGGTTGTGAGAAGGAAAATCCTGCATCTCTCAGTGGTGCATGCTGCGCGAGGCATGAGTTAATGTCCAGGTTCCATGCTTTGGTGATTGGGAAGTGGGTGGTATGTTTCCAGGAAGTGGACCCAGCTCCCCGTGTCTTTCAGTGTTCTAAAAGGACATCTCATTCCACAGAAAGATCTCCCCTCTGTAGCATGTGATCTGTTTTACAGATCACTTAAGTTCCCGGAGTTTAAGAGTGGGTTAGGATTTCTACATTGTGAACTTTGAGAGGATCTTCTGTGCAGGGGGCAATCTGCAGAGCAGTGTCATATGAAAAATGACTTGTCTGCAGCACCAGGTTGGGGCATGACACGTAAGGCATGTTGCTGGTGTTTATGGGGCTGGAGAGATGACTCCACGGTTAAGATGCTCTGATGGAGGACCCCGGTTTGGTTCTCAGCACCCACATGTACCTCCAGTTCCAGGGACTCTGATGCCCTCTTACGGCCGCTGTGGGCATTGCATGTAGTACGTGGCACACATACATGTAGGAAAACACTCATACATAAAGAATCAATCAGTAAATGAATATTTTTTAAAAGGAGTCATAAAACCACCAGCCTTTTTATGTTTGAACAGACACCTTTCAGTGTGTATTATTTTTGTGTGTTTACAAATTTTTCCTTAATTTGCTTTTCTTTCTTGTTTTCTACAACCTGTTTTCTGGACTTTTTATTGACTGAGTTAACTGATGATGGATCTGCATTACTTAGTTGATAGAGAATTGTTTTACTCTATTGAGGTTCTAAGACTGCCAAAAGTAGTTCATTATTCATTCATTCATGTTCTTGAGGTAGAATTTCCCACTGTACCCGATTGTTGAGACCTTACTATATATCCCAATCTCATCTCACATGATTCTCCTGCCTCAGTTTCTCAAGTGTGGATAAAATTTCTAGTTAAAATTATTCTATAACTGAGACCCACTCCCAGGCATGCACCTCTGCCATTCATGGTTCACACCAGGTTGAGCGTGGCTGTCTGCACTCCAATGAGGAGATGGGCTTGTCCTGTTGGTAGAACACTGAGCAGTAGACATCGCTTCACCCACTGCTAGCTCCAGTCTCACCACGAGGAAACTTGCATGCTCTTGTCCTGCGAGGCCGGGAAAGCTGAGGGGCTTCTCTGGGAGGAGACTCGTCATTTGGCTTTCCCTGTGGTGGTGCTGTTTTGAGGGATGGGCCCCTGGAGGGCTAGTGATCCTGCCTGTAAGACTAGGCTCGGGTGAGGGAGGCCCCATTCCTCCTGGACTCCTTTAACATGCAGTGGGACTTCAGGGTGGGGGCAGTGACAGTGGCGAGAGACCCTGCAGGGAGTAGCCACTCATCCACCCAGCCCAGGGCATTGGGTCTGTACCTTGGAGACTCCCTAAGCTTGCAGAGGCCGAGGGAAACCCAGAACGAGGTTTCTAGCAGCACTGGGCTTGCCACTGGGTGGCTGTTGGGCACTAATTCCTCATCTTTAAAACCAAGATCTCATACTCAGTCCCTAATGCTCAGTCTGCCCAGGGAACCCTGAGTGCAGAAACCTTTGCTGTGCCTGGGGTGGTGGTGGTGGCAAGCATGGCCTCTCACAGCCTGCTTAGACCTGAGCAGCTCTGGAAGCGGTGCTTTGGGCATTTGTGCCTCCAAGTAAGTTTCCATCTGATGAAGGTTTGTGGTGGTGAAGATCTGCAGATTGCACTGACCCCATGTGTGACATTCATGTCCCAGGACTTGTTAGAGAACCAAGGGGAAAGCAGATGCACGCCTGCCTGTGCAGGCTGTGTCCCTGTCATCTTCAGGGAGAGGAACAGCAGTTCCCAGGTCTCGTCTCTCTTACAGGTGTTCCTGCTTGAGCAGGACTCTGAGAAGCACAGCTGGAAAATGGGATTAGATAGTGCCTCATCTTCTGTAGCCTGAAATTCTCATAAGATGTACTAATGCTTCCCAGTTTGTAAAGTGTGGAAAATAATCTCCATTTCATAGAAAGAAGATACTAGAATAAGACCAATGAGCCCTGAGGCTGCACGTTGGATCATCGACATCTGATGGGAACCATTTTCTCTACCTATCAGGCTGTTTCAAAGGCATTAAAACCAAACATTTTAATAAAGAAAATAACATTAAGCTCCAGCAGGTTAGAACATTACTTCTAATGAGAATCTTTAGAATGAAAAACCATAGCTTAATTGGATTAAAAGATTAATAGTTAATTATTTGCTTAGAAACAAAAATAATTAAAATAAAAAATCACCTGTATTGCTCATCAAGCCAAGATCCAGAGGGGGGGGGAAGAGGGGGAGGGAGAGGGAGAGAGCGTCCCCTGTCTTTCAAGGGACTCCTTCTACCCTGGAACTAAGGGCACTGAAGCCTTGCTCTGGGTCAGGTGACAGAGTGGGACTGCAGGCACAGCCTCCTGCTCTGGAACTGAACCATCTTGGCACAGCACACCAGCACTGGCGAGATGCTTTTCTGGAGCTCCGCGGGCTACACAACTAGACACTGGTGACTGTTGATAAGCTGCTCCAGTTCCTTGCTGAGATTTTAATCAGAAATGAATATGCATCCAGGAGCCTTGTGCGCACAGCCTATCCAGCTTAGCCGGCCCGTGTCAGGGGCAGTGTGTTGTCTGCTTCTGCTACATCTTTGTCAAGGGGCCTCTTCACTGGGGATCAATAATCTGGGTGTGGTGTATGAGCCTGAGATATCAGCCTCTTGGAAGGCAGGCGGAAGCATGAGCATGAGTAATTCAAGGCCAGCTTGGACCATAGCAAGACCCTGTGAAATAAATAAATAAATAAATAAATTGATTGATTAACAGGAATAGAGGCTGTGGGTGTAATCAGTGGTCCAGCACTTGCCTAGTATGAAGAAGGTTCTGAGTTCAATCCCAAACTCAATCATGTTGTATGATCTTTCTAATGTGTTGTTAAACTCAGCTTGCCCGGATTTCCTTAAGGTTCTTTTCGTGTCTGTGGTCATCGAATAAATTCATCTACAGCTATTTTTGGTTTTGTCCTTGTGTAGATTTTGTATTTGGGCAATACAGGCTCTGTGGGATGTGTTTGGAAGAGTTTCTTCCATTTCTGTTTTACAAAATGGTTTGAGGAATATTGGTGTTCGATCTTTAAATGTCTGAGAATCAAGCGATGGAATCCATGTGGTCCTGGAATTCTTCACTGGGAAAGCCTTCACTGCTGTTTCAATATCATTACTTGTTAAATCTATGCATCTTTTTATACCCCATTGATTCAGTTTTGATTGTATATATGTATAAATAGATCCATTTCTTTTATAATTTCCAACTTACTAGAATATAGGGCTTTAAAATATTCCCCAATGATCTTTAGATTTTAGTGTTATCTGTTGTACTAATTCCTTTTTCATCTGTAATTTCATTTTTATCTTCTCTTGTTATTAACTTGGCTTCTGGTTCATCAATCTTGATCATTTTTTCAAAGAACTCTTTGCTTCATTCATCCTTATTTCGTTCTCCTGGGTTCCAGTTAATTAAAACCAGCTCTACTATTTATTGTTTTCCATGCCATTAATTTTG
This sequence comes from Eospalax fontanierii, assembly GCA_035773235.1. Taxonomy (NCBI): domain Eukaryota; kingdom Metazoa; phylum Chordata; class Mammalia; order Rodentia; family Spalacidae; genus Eospalax; species Eospalax fontanierii. The sequence goes on along the minus strand of CM069542.1, from coordinate 61,939,498 downwards.
GGTTTGTCCTGTTCATTTTTTCTCTAGGACCTTGAAGTGTACTATTAATTTATAATAATCTCTTGCTTTTCAGTGTAGCCTCTCTCAGCTCTAAGCTTTCCGTGAGAATGTGGCCCAGTTGTTCAGTAAAGTGCTATTTTCCTTTTCATTTGATTCTAGAACTTTGAGACATTTCCTCTGGTTTCTTCAGTGACCTGTTGGTTATTGAAAAGTGTATTATTCAAGTTTGGTCAGTTGATAAGGGGCAATACACAAGTACCAAGACTTGAGTTAGGATCCCCAGAATGTATGCTTGAACCTCAGCCTTTGGGGGTGCATGTGCAAAATGGTAGAACCACAAAGCTTGTTGGCTAGTCAGTCTAGCTGAACCAATGAGCTACAGGTCCCTATAACAAAAAAATAGACTCAGAGTTATTGAGGAAAGATCGATGATGTCAGCCTCAGACCTCCACATGTAACTGAACACACACACACACTACATGTGCATCTGCATACATACCCAACCCACACACCACACACATACTCAATACCACATGCACACCATACCCTACCACAGTATATTCCTCGGACTCCATGTGCCTGTATATTTTCTATCATAAATCTTATTGTTGATTTTTATTTTCAATCTGCTATATTCTGATAAGATACAAGAGATTATTTAAATTTTTGTATTTTTTGATACTTTATGGCATAAAATGAAATCTCTTTTAGAGATAATTTGATGGAATGTTGATAAGAACTTATACTTCACAGGGGCTTGAAGGAGTATGCTATAGATGTCTGTTAAATTCATTTCAGTCTTGGAATTTATAATATTTTGTCTGAAGGACCTCTCTTTTGATGTTGGAGTACTGAAATCTCTTCACTCTTCTAGTTTGGGCCACTATGCAAAGGTGATAGACAGGCCTGTGATGTGACTAGTCCTCCTCACTGGCTCTGTACCATTCTGATTAATACAGTCACATCAAGCACTCTGTTCCCATTCTTCAGGACAAACTAGACAAAGGAAAGGAGAAAGCTGATGAAAATCAAGTATAAAAGGAAAGAAGATGGAGATTTAAAGATATGATTTATTTTTAAAGAGAAAAGAGTTGAAGCCATCTTCTGACATGTTAACCCTCTGCCAATATTCTGTTTATTATAATACATTAGTCTCTCCAAGTATGAGAGCTAAACTATGTGGTTTTCAGAGCATCAGACCTTCCAAGACACCGAAGAGATGTGAGGCTGACACTCCTGATTCAGTGTGTACAGAGCGTGCTGAAGTGCAGATTGCTCTGCTTCCTGCTGTTCCTGAAGGCTAAGTGTGCGTGGAGGTGTGGGGACATGCACATGCCATGGGACTGTTTCCACAACATGCCAAGCAGGTATTCAACAGGCAGACAAGCATGTAGGCCAGGAGAACCCACCTCCAGCTCTGGATAGCTCCTGGTCTCTCTGGTGTATGTGCATTCATTGCCTGCTTTGCTAAGTCTCCTGTGTCTCTGGAAAGGGAGTCCAGGATGGGCGTCTGTTGCTGGATGTCTGCCCTGTGCTCTTGGTGATGACAGAGCGAGCAGAGACTGTTTTGTCAGGACCTGCATTTGTTCAGAAGACGGACGACAGTTAGCTAAGACACTCAGTCCCATTTCTTCATCTCCTCTTAGAAAGATTTTGAACTTGCAAAGCCTTTCATTTTCAGATTAGTAACCCAGATTACAGAAGACCCAGAATTGTAGGTCTCCATCTAACCTTGCCCCTCATCAGGAGTCAGAGGGAAATTATTAGATGAATCACCTACTCTGTTTTTCATCAGGTTGTTGTAATTAAATCACAGTATCTACCAGGCAGCAAGATGTGAAATTAAATAGTTCTAACTATTAATTGCTTTAAAGTGTCATTTTCACTGCAAATAGTTTAATAGACATTTATAAAAATATTTTGTGGCAGGTAATTAATGAGAGTGTGGTGGTGATCCTGCCATCCTTGGCTACAAGACTGATATTTGCACGAGACTTCTACAATGGAGATGTCCAGTGTTAATTTCCAGCTCTAATTCCAGAGACAATGCTCCCACATTCTTTCTGTGGGGACTAGAAACTGCTCTATCCTTTTGGGAAGGTGTACATTCATGAATATGTGTGTACGGGTATGTATGCATGTGTATGAATGTGTAAATGCATGTGCTTATGTATATGTGTGCATCATGTGTATGGGTGCATGTATATATGTGCCTGCATGTGCATGAATATGTGGGTGCATTTTATGAATAGGTATATGTGCATGCACGTACATGTGCATGTAGATATATGTGAAAATGTGTATACATGCATATACATGTGTATAGTATATGATGTGTATGTGTGTGAATATATGTTTGTACAAGTATGACTGCATGTGTGTCTGCGTGTCTCTTGTATGTGTGTGCATGCATGCAACTATGTATACACATGTGTATGTACACATATATGTATGTGCAAGTGTACAACTGTGTACATGTACATGCATGTGTATGTATATATGTGTGCATGTATATGGGTGTATGTATACCTTAGTGTGCATGTGTATGCATGTGTACATGCCTGTGCTTATTGTCTATGTGTATGTTTATCAATGTGTGTGCATGCATATGTGTGTGCATGTGTGTGAATGTGTAAAAATGTATATGTGCATGATGTGCATGTGAATCTTGTGCACCTCTGTACGAATGTGTATGCATGCACGTGCATGTACATATGTATGTTGTACATGTGTGCAGATGCATGTGCAAATGTGTATCTGTGTCTGTGTGTGATTGTGTATGTGTGTGTGCATGTGGGCATTTGTGCATATGGGGAAGAGGGGCATGTAGAGGAGATGGGACGGTGACAAGGACACGGCATGCATATTCCAAAACATAACTTTTGTTGGAGTGCAGCCCATTTCTGGGTAAGTTAAGCAGGACACACCTTCGCTTCATCCTAAGTTCTTTGAAATATGTCTAATTTCAATAAAAATGCATGCATTTCCAAGACCTTGTTGCACAGTCTCACGAAATAGAACTTGGGAATGAAAATTATCTAAATGGTTCCTGTGACTGACCTATTTATAAAGCATCTTTTACTTTGCTCTGCACAATGAGGATTCATGAAGAAAATGTTTAGACTACATATATAACTGGGCGAAGAAACACACAGGAGAACTGGTCAAGTGGGATCCAGCTAAGCGCAACAGTCACAACTCGCCTCTCTAGACAGTCTCACTCAGACATGATGACATCTTGGTGAGTTGACTCATGGCGCTAGGATTCTTGAGAAATATAATCAAACAGACTCTGCTAGGAAACGTGAAAACAGATAGATGAAGGGAGTCAACAGCTAGTTCAATTCACTTGTGACATGCCTCCAGCATTATTTCCTGTGGCATTCCGGGGGCTCTAGTAAGGCATTCTGGTTTCTCAGTTTGTTTTCATATGTCCATATGGCATGCATTTCTTGACTAATCCCCACAATTCAAAATAAAAGTAAAACCACCACACAGATGCAGGGGCAGTTTCTCCTTATAATACTAAGGTGATAGTCAGGACAATTTGTTCTTTGTCGTGACTGTGTTTCAGGGCATGAATCTGAGAAAATTTTAAGTTATACTTGTTAAAAACTCTAATCCCAACTATGTACTTCTCCTTATACTCTCTTCTCTGTTTACTCTGAAACAGAAATTATTGAACATAGTCAAGAATTCAATGTGAGTTGGGAATTATATTTCATTCATTGTAATCATTCCAGTACCAATCAAATTTATTAATTATGTCCAATATTTTCCTCCTTTTAAAGTCAACTTTGCTGCTGATAAGTCCAGAAGGATAATGTATACAGAAATTCAAAATTCATTGTTCCCACTAGTTTGTACCTATAAATATCAGAAGTCAGTGTTTGGCAGGTCACAGGTTGTGGGAAGGGCTCCCAAGCATTTGATTTATATTTTCCGTTGTGTGATGGGATCCCAGCTCTATACTGGTTTCTCTGTTTGATATGGAAAGTTCCACAATCCCTCCATGAGCATCTGGGGGTTGGCTGGCTAATGCGTCTGTAGTGAGCTCAGCTCCATGAGCCCATGGATGTATCCTGGTGTGCCCTGCAGATTTTTTCAGTTCCTGGTGCAGATTTTGGGGCACACTTGATTTTCCTGCCAATGGAGGTAGGATGCAGCATGGGAGATGATTCTTGGGAATTCATGTCAAATGCAGACATCTGAAAAGAATATTTAATGTTACCACTGAAATTGCAATGCATACAGCTAGTGGCTTCAATCACATTCCAGGTTGTCCCCTGTCCTGGATTTAGAAACATGCAGGAATGGGTAAAGCTCAGTTATCCCTGAGAAGTCACAGCTCTATCAGTTGCTCTGTAGGTGCAGGTCTTTCTGGAGCCTTTCCTTGAGCTTTGTGATTACTGTTCTAGAAGGTATTCTTCTGCCTCAGTAGGAAGAGGCTACCATAAACACATGGCTTTCCCCTGGTAGAGACAGTTCATGATTCCAGTTTTCCTCAGACCTGTTTCAACTCACTTGACTTGTGTACCCCAGGAGACATGTGTGTGAGGAAACAGGAACACCAGAAGGCAGAGGTCCAGGAAGAAGATGCACCCGGAGGCAGGTGTATGAGGAAGCAGGTGCACCAGGAGGAAAGTGTCCGGGAAGCAGGAACACCTGGAGAATGTGCATCAGGAAGCAGGGACCCTAGGAAGCAGGCGCACCAGGAAGTGGCATATGAGGAGGCATGTGTGTCGTGAGGATCCTGGAGACATGGCCAGAGTGGTCTTAACAGCTACCTAGCCCAGTTCCTGGGTGTGAAGTCCTGTGTGGTTATCACAGTCCCTTACTGCCTGCAGAACATACTACATAAAGGTCAGGGAACATCAAGCCTTGAGGTTGGGGCCTTCTCTAGACCAAGCTGGGATGCAAGAAGCCCAATGTGGATGGGTTTCATGGGAGATGCTTCTTTGGCTTCGTTGCTCTCATAAGGACTACGTTTTCCTGGGTGCTACCTCCACTGAGCACCCCAGACTCAATTTAGCTGCAACCCATTCAGCTATCCTGTCTCATGAGAACTGTTGCCTCCCAGACTCCGCTCATCCACAGGATCTGGGACCCTGTTCACAATGTCATTTTCATTTTTAATGTATATTGTTATTGAATTTTTGTGCATTTCATATAAAACATCTTACTCATCTTTATACCCCTGTTCCTACCTGCACCATCCTATCTCCCCCAGCACTGGATTTCATGTATTCTGTCATATATATTAAGGTCTATCAAGTCAGGTTAGTGTACCGAGATGTTCCTCAGTGCAAGTTCATCCACTGGGGTCTAGTCAGTGTATCTAGAGTCTCTCCCCAAAGAAGATCAACTTTCTCTCTCATCTAGTAGCAATTGACTTCCAATAGTTCTTTGGCTAAAATTGAGGCCTGTAGTCCATTTCCTCAGTTCTGTGCTGGGATTTTGTCTCTTGAGTTTGCATGGGTCTTGTGCATGCTGACACCATTGATATAAGTTCATATGAGCAAGTTCCCCAGGAACCTGTAAAACTCTGTTTTCATGTGGTCATGCATCTCCTGTCCTGGCTCTTACAATTTTTCGGCCCTCTCTTCTGCAGTGGTTCCTGAGCCCTAGGTGGGTGAAGTTTAATATAGGAGTCCTGTCTAAGGATTCATATTCTGCGGACTATTCTCGATGCTTTGGCCAGTTATGACCTTTTGTGCTTATTGCCCTCTGTTGCCTGAGGAAGCTTTGTTCATGAGAGTAGAGAAATTCATTAGTATTCTTTTTACCCCTGGTTCCACTATGTTCCATGAGCCTTAGATGTAGTGGTTACATGGTATATGTGTCACATAGTGTTGGGCATCTCCCAGACACTTATCCTGTGTGTGACCAGTTGTGGAACTCAGTGATACTCTCTGTCTGTTGCAAAATAAGATTCTTTGATGAATGATAATTAGGATATTTATCTGTAAATATAAGGATCAATATCTAGCATATAATAAGAAATTATGTTTGTCTGGGAATATGATAGACTTAGGGATTTCTCTAGGGTCTATGACCTCTCCATCCATGTGTTTTGGCTGTGATTACAGTACCACATATGAGTTCCCTCTCATTGAACTGCCTTTATGTCCAATTAGGTATCTATTGATTGTCTTTAAGATAAACATGCCAGTACTGCACCAGTTTGTTGTGCCAGTTATTGTTGTGGTTATTAGGCTTTCAAGCTGGGGTTGTACCATTGATTGGTGCTCTCCCTTAGCAGCTTGCATAGCATCTTCTAGAACTATGAGAACTAGTCTTTAGGGAGGAGGCTTTCAGGACAGTTCTAATTCCATGGCTCCAAGTCTTCTATTCAAATTATGTCATGTCTTCAGCAATAGGGTCTTACCTTCAAGTTCTGGGAGGCAATCAAGGGCTGTGACAATAGCCTGTGTAATTTTGGGAGTCTCTTGGGCTACTCTGACCAACAACTTGAAGGGAAGTTTCTCCTGTCTGGGACTATTTCTTACACAGCCTTCAGCTATGCATATGCACTCATGTACAGATATCTATGTCTAATTTTTCAATAGGACTTTGAACTGATACATTTCCCTCTGGTCTTTCACAGAGCTAAAGCATTACTCATCTCCCCTCCCTCCCTGTCTAGTCCTCTCTCCTTCATCCCCAATCACAGTTCTCTCACTTCCCCGTTTCTCCCTTGATAAAATATGTCTCCTATGATTCCACCTCTCTCAAACTCCTTCTTCCCCTCTTCCTCAACCATTCCTACACATTTTCCTGGTCCCTGCAGTCATATCAGGATATATGCTAACATATAAACATCTAGTGCTGAGATTCACAAATGAGGGAGAGCACGCATTATTTGTTTTTCTCAGTTTGTGTTACTTTACTCAGTACAACGTTAAGTTTCTAGTTCCATCCATTTACCTGTGAATGTTATGATTTCATCTTTCTTTACCACTGGATGGAACTCTATTGTGTAAATGGACCACATTTTCACTATCCATTTGTCAGTTGAAGGACACTTAGGTTGCTTCCATCTCTTAGCTATTCTGAAAATAATAGCAACAAACATGGATGTATAATTATCTCTGCAGTAGGATTAGTTCTTTGGGTATATGCTGAGGAGTGGTATAACTGGATCATATGGAGGGATCATTTTTAGTGTTTTAAAGAGTTATCCACACAGCTTTCCATAGTGGTTATACAAGTTAGTCATCTCACCTGTAGTGAGTGAGCATTCCCCTTTTCCTAAGTCCTCTCCAGTATTTGGTGTCATTTGTTTACTTGAACTTAGCCAGTCTGACTGGGGTAAGATGAAATCTTTAAGTGGTTTTGATTTGCATTTACCTAATTACTAAAGATGTTGAACTGTTTTTAAGGTTTTCGTATCTATTTTTATTTCTTTTGAGAGCCCTCTGTTCAGAACTGTCATTCATTTTCTAATTGGGTCACTTGTTTTCTTTTTTTGTGGGGAGTTCTTTGTATATTTGGATATTCATCCACTGATGGATGTATAGAAGGTGATTTTCTCCCATTCTGTGGGTTTCCTCTTCACTTTCTTGGTTGTTTCTTTTGCTGTACAGAAGAATTATAGTTTAATGAGGTCCCATTTGTCAGTTGTTGACCTTAATTCCTGAGCAACTGATGTTCGATTTAGAAAGTCCCTTCCTATACCTATATCTTGTAGGTTACTGCCCAAGTTTTCTTCTAACAGTTTCAGAGTTTCTGGTTTCACATTGAGGTCTTTGATCTATTTGGAGCTTACTTTTGTGAAGGGTGGAAGATAAGGGTCTAGTTTCATTCTTCTATGGGTGGAGATCCAGTTTTGCTGCACCTTAAATTCTAAAAAAATTGACCTAAATCTTCTGTTAGAATACATTCTTAAATCACTTTTATGAATGAGACTAAGAATTCTCCAGGAAATCCTGTTTCTCTACCATCTTGGTAACTCTGGGGGATTCTTAAAATTCTAATAATTTTATTTGATGGCCATGCATGACTAGAGCATGGGGATTTTGAAGACAAACGAATCAGATAACACCTTATCTATGTTGCCTTAAGGTTTTTGAGGCTGTAACAATTCTGCCTCTCTAAGAGATGGAAAACAGTTTAAAAGGCCATTTCTTCTCTTTGCTTTCTCAGACTTTTGTTTTTTCCATAGTGTTCTCTCCAAGGACCTGAACTTGGGTAGAGGCAAACAACCAGAGGAACTTTGGAAGATTATATAGTAGTGTCCATTACCGTCATGTCTCACCACTCAGGGCCAGCCCAAGATGCAGAGTCAAGCCACAGACTCCAGGAGTTGGATGAGAAGGAGCCCAAGCGTGTGGCATTGCAAACTCGTTTATTGAATAGGTACACAAGCTCTTATAGGTCTGGATGGACAATGATCTTATGGAGTGGGGTCTCACAGCCAATAGTAAGTTTGTCTCCAGGTAGGCGGGTTCTTTCCAGGTGCTGGTCTCACAATTAGCCAGAGCAGAATGCCACACCCACAGGAGCCATTCCTCTATTCCTCCCAGTGGGTGGCCTTAGGCTAGGCCTACCTTACATTATGCCCAACAAGAGCAGACACCAGGCCCTGGGTCATAATGTTGGGCACCAAGCACTGTTTATATTGTATGGTCCAAAGGCAGCTGTTTTTCTAACTACCATCTGAGAAATTTAAATTTCAGAGAGCATGGAGAGCCACAGGCCATACTCAGGCAGAACATGTCCTGTTGGAGCCACAGCTCAGCTATGTGCACTGGGCATGCCCCCCTTTTCCTGTGCTTTCTTCATAGGTTTTCTTCATAGCAGAAGTTTATGTCTGGTGAGGAGATCAGAGGATATTCCTGACATTCACAATCATATTTTGGGTTAAGAACTACGGACTCCCTTCCTTGGTTTACGACCATGACTTTCTTTCCTTTGCTTTTCCATTGGGATTTACATATTTTTTCTATTTCGGGTGTTTTCTTTCTGAGGTACTTTCTCCTGCTATATTAGTCTAACTTAACTAAGTACTTTCTAAAGAAAAGGAGTAGCTGTCCATGTTTAATCTGTGAGATATGTGGATCCCACAGAGCTAAAGCCCTGATGTGAGATGGGCACATTTTATTTTTGAGCCAAGCTGTTCAAGTGCAAAATGTAGCTATGTGCCTTCATCACCATCTTGGCTGGTGACCTTATGAAGACTGAGGAAACTATGTTATTTGGACAGCATCTTGGTTGATGACATCATCAAGATGGGGACAGTCATACGACTCGGCCACCATCTTGGTTAGTGACATCTTCAAAATGATGGTGACCTTATGACCTTATTTCCAAGTTGACTAATCTGGCCACATGGCATAATTCAAAATGTCAACACCCAGAAACTCACCTGTGATACTACTGAACTCTAGGGGATCATACTACCCTGGAAAGTCCCTGTATTGCAGTAATTTAATCATATGTCTCAATCCTCTTGCAATTTGCTTTTCCATTTTGATCTTCACCTTGGATTACTGGTGGGATCATAGAAATAGGAAGCCCAGAGACTCCAGGGTCTAATATTACCTGTTAAGGTCAATGTTTTTTATGTAAGACTATGGTGGTAATGGCAGATCTTCATAATGGTCTTAAATTTTAAGGTTAATTTACATGATATTTACTGGCTTCTAAAGGGGACTATGCTGGGTTTTGACATTTTTTGCATGGCATATTTGTCTGTTTTTAAAGAGGATTTGTGTTTGAATTTAGCATCTTTTGTATGCTATATTTACTGATTTCTAAAGGTGACATTAGAGTTTTACATTGTTTTTCAACATTTGTTGGTTTCTAAAGGTGACTTAGAACTTTTCTAGCCATATGACTCAAACAATAGCCAGCTATCAAGGTAGGTGACACTTTTTGATGACTAGACCTGGGAAACTCATATGAATTTGCAGTACCCCAGAACCAGACTTTACCAAAGGCAAGCTGCTACCAGAAAGTTTATGCAGCAATGGAGACAAAAGGGACAGCCTGCTCGGCTGGGAGTCCAAGACACAGACTTTTGTTCTGAATTCCTGCCCTTTCTGCACTATAACTCCAGGACTATTTTTCCTTTAGATAGGATAGTCCCCTTTCTGAGACTCAGTTACTCCATGCTTGCTTCTGTTCCTGTCACACTATGCCCTGAGAACCTTGGCTTTCACTTTCTAATAACAGTGCGATGGACAGAGTAAAGAGAATGAGCATTCTGTTATTGTCTCTTTCCAGCTTCTTTTAGGTACCATTATTCTCTCTTATTCCTCAGATAATGGGTAAATTATAGCATGGTTTTTGTAATCCAGACAGACTGATAACCTTGTTTAAAAGCTATCAGACTTGTCTCTAAATACAAAAAATTAAATATGGACTGACATAATTTTAAAAGGGAGGGTGAGAGGGAACATTTAAGGGGATATTAAGATTCAGCCCAAGAAAGAGCCAAATTTGGAAACTTTCCCCAACATAAAATCTTCAGAAGTTGACTGACTTCCCTGATACATGAAGACCAGTATTTACTTCAGAGGTTTTATGGCTAGTGGGTCCTTCCCAGGCAGGTTAAGAGTAACCAGGTAAAATGCAGAAAGAATCCATTAATGTCACAAGGCTTTGGAAAGTCAAATCAGCAGAGTGTAAAATCCAAACAGACTCCTCCTTTTTATGGTCACTAATAAAGAAGGAGAGAAACCCAAGTCTATGTTAGTAACGACAGGAAGATAGTGACTAATCTGATGGGTGCTTTTCTTATGGTTGCTCGTGGAAAAAGATAAGATCTCTGGCTGAAGCTCTGGAGAGGGAGACAAAAAAGATTGGGGAGGCATTCCAAAGTATCTTCGGTTATCCTATAGATGGGCATCTGTTTGTCAGACAGAACATTTAGACAAAAATAACTCAGGCCTGACTTGGAAAGGCTCCTCAGGCCATACCTTTCCTCATTGCGATCTCCTCAAACCACAGACCTTAGGAAAGAAACAGTGATGTTTATCTTCACTCAGGCATGACCTGAATATAAACTACAGGAGAAAATGTGGTCCTCTAATCAAAAATATCGATCGAAGGGGGCTACTAATTAAGTCTTTCAGGTTGTCTGCCTCCATTAATAACACAGGCTAACTAATTGTGGGTATAAGCTTTTATGCTTCTGGTCACCTCAAGTACAGCCAGGGAGGATCTCAGGTTTGGCAGTGGTAAAGGCAGATACTTCTGTCAACCTGATCCTGTTTGATGTACCTATGGTTTCATAAAGTTTAGAAACATCTGATGACCTTTTAAAACCAAATGTTCATTATGTTGTCAATCCTTATTCCAAATGGAAGACACAGGAGATAAAGGTTCACCTAGACAAATGTGTATAGGTTATAAGTAGGACAGGTGCTTTCAGTCCAGCCAATAGTCATTGAACTCAACAAATATAAACCACTGAGCTAAGTTTTACAGAGAAACAAATGCCTTTTGTATAAATTACATTGGTAAATTGTCAAGTGTTGTTTGAACTCACTGAGATGCTGACTCTGGAGATGAGACTGGCCCTCCCACTTCAACTCAAGTATGTTTATCTCAAAGTGTTCTCCAAGATTCTTGTTCTAGGTCAGGCTGGCCTCTTGACTATGTGACAAGGAAAGGGTACAATGAAATACCCTAAAAGTAAAGGCATTGCGTTCCTGGGAACAGCTAAGGGATAAACTAATTTCAACACAAGTTATTAGTGCTTCTCTCATAAAAATGCCTATAGTAAAAGCAAATAATTGGATTCAGTGAAGAAAGTAATAATACAGACTAATGCAAATGTACAATGAATACCAAGATTTACTAAATACTTAAAGAACCAGCAAGATAGATCAAGGAAAGAAATAAAAAAATGTTACAATCCATGGAGAGGCTACAGAGGACCTTCTGTTGAAAATTCCTGTCAGTCACTCCAGCACCACTTTTCTTTAGTTGACTTCTTCTGGACATTGTAAACATTAATGTGATGATATTTTGCTATGTACCCAATGTTTCTTTTACACTCATTCAAAATCTAAAACATGGTTTTGGTAAAACACTCTCTGCATCACATAAAGTGAAGAAAAGATTTTTGACTATCTTGGGTTTTCTGTAAGGTTTACCTGGGAACTTATAAAACCTTAATATATGCACAGGTAATATTAATTTATTACTTTATCTTAGGTGATCTTTTAATAAGATAATGCTTCACAATACTGTCTTCTCAGCCAAACAACTTCTGTCTTATGACTTCAGCTGTGCCTACTTACCAAAGATCATCACAGCATCACAACTGGGCTTCTTGACTATAGCATCCTACATAAAAACAGGGATAAGCAGGGTCACTTGACCCTCACCTGGGTATCCAGTCACTCTTCCCAGCCAGCTGTAAATAATAACTAATAACACATAGCCTCCAGGTTTTGGGAAGGACTAAACTATATATTCTTGGGAAGATTAGGAAGAGAGGACTTGACCCATGAGGCTATGGAGGAAGCCGATATAAAGACTTTCCAGTGCATCTGTTCCCAGGTCACCATTGCACCTGTCAATAATCCCTCATCCATACTTTTAAAGGAAGCTCAATAAATTCCTTGGTTCTTCAAGGTGAACTTTAATGCAATCAAATGTTGGTTTGACATTAGAACCTTAGAAAGGGGATAAATAATTGTTTGTTATCCTTAGAAGGAAAATTCTCTTAGCAGATGGCAAATTCATTCATTAATATTATTAACTCTCCTGGTATTAAGAGAGGAAATGAGAAAGTGAAAAACGATGTTAGACTGGTATGGAAATGGAGATACTTTATTAAGAAGGATTTATGTATAAGAGTAAGAAGGCTGGATGTTTCCAGAATAGAAAGAAAATGAGAGGGTTTATGCAAGTCATGAAGGTCTAAGTAGGTTTGTTAAGGTATATCAAAGATTAGACTTAAAAATAATATATAAATCTTAAAATTTCTAAGATCAAAGTTCAATTAAGCCTCAACATAAATTAATAGAACTGTTGATCCATTGTTAAAAATTATAACTGCTGGCTTAAGGAACACAATATATGTCTAGTCAGGCTTTATTTATACATTACACAATGATTAAAAGTACTGTACTGGTGTGTAACTAACCTTCTTGGGCATTCAGACAACCATATTTGGGGGTCTATAGTGTGATCAGAGAGATTTAAAGGGACAATTTTCCCCATTTCCCTCCAAGGTCACATACTAGGTCACAGGGCATTTGGAGACATCTCTAGTAATATTCTAGAAATATTACTGGTGAGTCTCTGCCCACTTGTTCAGAGAGGCCATGGGGACCCCACCAATGGTCTTAAACCAGTGCCCAGTCTACAAAGAGAATGGTCAAGACATAGGAAATTTTCCTCAATGCTTCCAAGCAGAGCCTTAGTTAAGTAAGGCCTTTGACTTATCCTCACATAGATGGACAGACTAGAGAAAAGAAAGCCAAAGGAACCAGAGGCTCGCCCCCAGTCAAGTACCCCTCAGGACTAATCTTCAGCTGTCCTTGAGAATAAAAAGAATTTGTTTAATTTGTGCCAACTGCATGTTCCTAAAACATGCAACAGGAAAATATAACCAAAGATTAAAATGATTGGTATGTTTCTTTACGAATCCAAGGGATTACACTTCCCAAAGATTAGACTTGAGTTTGTATGAGATGTTATTTAGGTAATTATTTCTCAACAATGATTTTAGTATTATAAGAAAGTGTTGCTCAGATGTAAAACTTCAGACCTTGGCCCAGTTGACCACGGCCCTGTCTAACTTCAGATGAGAGAGATGGGCCCATTATTGTTTTATCCTAAAAATTAAATGATGGCTGAATTTTTTTCTCTCCATATTTAGAAGACATTCAGGAGGGAACTCATATTGTTGATTCTAGTCACACCACAGCTATTAAAGTGTCTGAAGCAGATCTTGAGTTCATCACACTTGAATGCAGCCTTGGAGGCCAAAAGAAAGATGAGGAAGAACCCAACAGATAGATGTTCATGGGAGCCCTCATCAAGAAATTCTAACAGACTTTAAGACTTTTAAAATACCCTCTGTTCTGACTTCTGGTTCCTGTCTAGAACTTGTAACGCTACCTGCTCTTGATTTTAGTGCTCCCTCACTTCTCCCAGGCATCACCAAGGACTTTTTTCTCCCTATTCTAAGAATTGTACATTTTAGGTCCCTTAGATACTTATTGGAGGAGTACCCTAATTGCTACATTTGGCACCTGTATTCAGCATGGTAGAAGCCAGAGCAATCATTGCCACAATTCCCTATATGCGATTAAGATAACCTCTTCAGAGGGGTCAAGTTCAGAACAGGTTGTAGAAATTGGTAGAGCAATTTAGGGTAAAAAGAACCCAAACAGAAGTGAACAGTTTCATTCTTGGTTAAAAGCCCAAAATATCCTTCAGCCCCTTGGCAAATACTCTGTGCCAAAGGCCAGAGGTGCCAAAAGAATCTAGGGGATCTGAATGATTCCTAAAAGATTTCAGGGTTACCTCTTCATAGGAGAGATGTTACAGTAGCAAAACCCCTAAAACTGGTCAAGAGTATAAGGTCATCTGGCCTAGATGAAGATCCAACTTTCCAGTTCTGCAAATTCCCTGGACACAGGACCACCCTTAGGAGGCAAGGTTCATCTTAAGCCATGTTAAGGAGATGGGTGGTATACCTATTGCACTGATGATGAACTAAACTGATGAATTAGTGGAGAACTTTTCCTGCCCAGAACCTCTGACTCTTGGCACAGTTCTTATGGATCCAGACATTCAGAGACATAGGCTCTCCACAAGTCTGACTGCCTTTCTGAATTCTGGAGAAAAGTGAAGCCCCTCCTTTTCTTTATCTTTCTCTTCTAACCATATTCTCTCTAATGTTTTGGGAGCCCCAACATTTTGAGTTTCTCTTCCCCTCCGTCCATGTGGCTGCTTCTCCACCATGGGTCTGACCTCTATGTTGGAGCCAAACCAGCACAGTGTCATGGATTCTTTCCTTCTTCCTTCCATTGTCCACCTCAAGCCAGCTGATGAGATTTTTTCTTAAATCCTAATGAAAATTTCCTAAAACTTCCATTTGAGTCCACTCTTAAATCCTATATGAAGGAAACTAAGAGCCCTAGAAGGGGACCCTGTTCCTTCTCTGTGTCACTGGTGCCTGTCATGCTAGGGATGTCTTCTGTCTTTTACTATGACTGAAATGCAATCAAAACTAATTTTCAGTTAAATATCTAATTTTAACTGAAAATGTTTGTGTATTTAAAAATATTTTACTTATTATTTTTATTTTATGTATATGAGCTCATTGTTTGCATGTGTGTCAATATACCTGTGTCATGCAGTGCCTGTGGAGGTTAGAAGAGGGAGTTGGATCCCCTGGAACTGGAGTTACAGATGGTTGTGAGCCACCATGTGGGTGCTGGGAATTGAACCATGAGCCTCTGCAAGAGCAGCCAGTACTATTAACCACTGAACCCTCTCTCCAGCCCTAAGCTTCTGCTTTTTATTCAACAATTCCAAAATTTACAATATTAATATGTGTATAAAGGAGGTGATATCTGTGTGTGGTATGTGTGTGCATGTGTGTTGTGTGGACAGAGAGGCCTGGGTTCTCAACACTTGGGGACTCACTCTTGAGGCACAGTCCAAAACAGTGTTGGAAGGAGATGGTGCCTGGTTTTTAATTTGCATGGAAACTAAGCGGTGACTCATCTTTTACTTCTAAATACATTGTTCAGCTGCCTTAGATGTTGAGGGAGTCTAAATATCAAAGATTTGGGTCAAGAAAGTAGACTCTTCTCTGATTTTTAATGAGAGCTAAAGCTTCGCTGTTATATCCAAATGATAGAACTACTCCAGGTCAGAAGGTACACTAGTGGTAATCCTTATAGGTAGTGAGACAGAACAATAGCACCACACCTGGTCCCGTGCCTCTAATATCAAGGGATTGTTGCCTCTGACCCTTTAAAGTCTTGTTGTATTGAAGAGTACATGGGCCCGTGTTTAAAATGCCACCTTCTTGATGTGAGTGTGTGTATGTTAATGTGCATGGTTTGTAATGTATGTATGGCATATGTGTTGGTGAATCTGTGTGCCTGTGTATGTCCTTGTGAGTCTGTGTGTATTGTTGAGTCTGTGTGTTTATCTTTGTGTGTGTGTATGTATGTTAATGTGCACCTTTGGGATGTATGTATGGCATGTGTGTGTTGTGTGTAGTGTATGTGGTGAGCTCACCCATGTGAGTGCCTGGAGTTTATAGGTTGATGTTGATATCTTCCTCAATCACTTCTCCACCTTATTTTTTGAGTGTGGGTCTCCCACTGAACCTTAAGTTTTGGTGAGCCTGGCTAACCAGTGCACCCTTTCCAGTGCACCCTTTCCAGTGTACCCCTTTCCAGTGTACCACTTTCCAGTGCACCCCTTTCCAGTGTACCCCTTTCCAGTGCACCCCTTTCCAGTGCACCCTTTCCAGTGCACCCCTTTGCAGTGTACCCATTTCCAGTGCACCCTTTCCAGTGCACCCTTTCCAGTGCACCCCTTTCCAGTGCACCCCTTTCCAGTGTACCCCTTTCCAGTGCACCCTTTCCAGTGCACCCTTTCCAGTGTACCCCTTTCCAGTGCACCCCTTTCCAGTGTAGTGCACCCTTTCCAGTGTACCCCTTTCCAGTGCACCCTTTCCAGTGTACCCCTTTCCAGTGCACCCTTTCCAGTGCACCCTTTCCAGTGTACCCCTTTCCAGTGCACCCCTTTCCAGTGTACCCCTTTCCAGTGTACCCCTTTCCAGTGCACCCTTTCCAGTGCACCCCTTTCCGGATCCCCCTGTTTCCTCTCTTCAGCACTGGTGTTACAAACTTGCACCACACACCTGGCTTTTATGTAGGTGCCAGAGATCTAAATTAGGTCCTCTGGCTGGTACAGCTAGTGCTCTAACACCGAGTCATCTCCCATGTCCCTGGTTCAGGATTTTCCCACAACAAATAGCTGATAAGTGGCCAGGCCATGATTTACAGCCTGGCTTCTGAGTTGTTTGCACCTATGACTTTGGGTCAACCCTGCCACTTGATTTCTGCCTCAAAACTAGTGAGTGAGTCAACCAAGAAACAAAACCCCAACATAAAGCATCAACTCTTAGAGACATTCACAAGATACTTTGGAACAAACATTAAAAACCAATTCTTATCCATGCTATGATAATTATTAGAGTATTTCTGAATAAACTTTCTTTGTTTCAGAGTTGGGATTTAAGGAAATCATGGCACTAATCTAGATGCTGGTGAAATCATGGCACTGATCTAGATGCTGGTGAAATCATGGCACTGATATAGATGCTGGTGAAATCATGGCACTGATCTAGATGCTGGTGAAATCGTGGCACTAATCTAGATGCTGGTGACATCATGGCACTAATCTAGATGCTGGTGAAATCATGGCACTGATCTAGATGCTGGTGACATCATGGCACTGATCTAGATGCTGGTGACATCATGGCACTAATCTAGATGCTGGTGAAATCATGGCACTGATCTAGATGCTGGTAACACTGACTTGTGCGTCACCCACGTGAAGAAAGCCACTGACATTTTCTGAAGGGCCAAGAAACTTGGGGAGATGGTTGCCATCTTCCTTACATGACTTTCATGTTCTGGAGAAGACCTTGAGCTCTGAGATCAAAGCATTCAATGCCTCCATTGAGAACCCTGATGGGGTTCCTGAAGGGGCACCTGGTGCTGTTGCAGGGATCCTCCAAGAGCATCTGGGCTTCCGGGGTGCAGTCTTCAGGCTCTGCCCTCCAGGACGGAATGAGGAAGATCATGAAGGTTGGGCCTCCCTCACACCCTTCTCCCTGAGCAATGGGTGATCTTGTGAGGGACGAGCATTCCCTGTGACATCCAGGGCTAGAGCCTTCCTTCCTGCCTCCCTGCCCCCAAGTCCTCCTCACAGAGTCCACCCCAAAGCTCACACCTTTCTGGGAAATTTTCCTCTTTATTTTGCTGACACCGGAGACTCAGGTGCTCACAGCTTCCCAGCACTCTCTTCTCTAGTGTCTGGCTCCATCTCACGTGGCCAGGCCACACATTCTCTGTAAATGTCTGCCTCCCTCTGCCCGCCTTCCCCCTGGTTTTCTCCAATTTTGTGAGAGCCATTTTTTCTCATCACTCCAACTACAGTGAAGTCTTATTTCTCCGGGGTTTTCTCCAGTTTCATCCAACCTGCAGCAAATCTTTTCACTCTAGCCACATGCTCAAGCTCTAGCCTTGTTCATGACTGTCCTGCAGTGAGTGCCCCTGCAGGCAGGACCCTCCAGCAGTGTCTGTGGAGCCCTGGAGAGCACTCTGGGGAGCACACCTGGCCTCTGTTCATATCCAGAGAGCACTTCTTCCTAAGTCTACAGGCTACATCTCACCATGGCCAAAAGTTTCTCACAGACCTCACGCAGACCTATCAATCAGCCCTGACAAACAGGACTCACTGGTCCTCCTTGTGCATTGAGGGAAGTACCCCTGTGCTGGATAGTTTCCATCAACTTGACCCAAACTGAAAACACCTATCAGAGGGAATCTCCACCACAATTTCCTCCATCAGACTGACCTGGGGGCATCTTCTTGATGGCTAATTGATGTAGCAGGGCCTGAGGGCCTGGGCTGTGTAAGGAGAGCAGCTGAGCAAGCCAGGGGGGCCAGTCATCAGCAGTGTTCCTCGGTGTTTGCTCCTGCTCCTGCCTCACAGCTCCTTCCTTGAATTCCTGTATGGGCTTCAGTGATGGACTGTTAACTGGAAGTGTAAGGCGGAATAAACCAGTTCCCACTAAGCCTGTTTGGCTATGGTGGTCGACAAAGCAACACAGTGAAGAGCTAGAGGAGCTTCTGGCGATGTTGGATCCACTCCAGAAGCTGCGTGGGTGTCAGGATAGACTGGGAATGCTTCAGTGCAGTGAGGAAAGTTACATCCATAAGAACCCTTAGTTCGTGGGTCTACGCCACTGCAGGCTGATGCCAGATCTTTGATCCTGAGTTTTAGGAAAGGGCTGGCCATGCCTTGAGTGAGCCTGTGATGAACCTTCCTTTCTACAGGTTTCTGCCAAGGGTGGGAAGGTTCAGCCCAGGCTTAGCAACTTCTTAGTCTTCAAGAAGCCAGTTCCTGGCAATGTTCTGGAAGATTCCTCCTCTGGGGTTCCTGTGCTTCAGGCTGTGTCCAGCACACAGGCTTTCTAGGCACAGCTTGCTCAGCAGACAAGGTGTGGGTAGACTTTTGAATTTCCTGGACTGCTAGATAAGTACCTTACACAGATCGCTAGGGGCTTAAAAGACTCCAGGAACAGTGCCTGGATTCAGATTTCCATGAAAGAGACTGATTTGTAATCACAGCAAACAGACAGGACCTCACTGTCCACAGAACCAGAAGTGGCAGCTAAGATGCCTGAGGGCTGTGAACGGTGCCTCGCAGCGCCCACCTTCGTCTGTGCATTGCCTTGCTCTCTTTATTATTGCTGTTTCCTTTCAGTCCTGGTTGCCCTGGGAAATTTGGAGCCTGTCTGCTCTCATCTAGACACCAAAGTGTTACTTTAGGGTTCACCTTGCTGCTCCCACTTCAGCCTCATTTATTTGCCGTCCTGCCTACACATCATCTTTGAAGCATTGGCCACCGGTTTCATGCTCACTGTTCTCTATGGACCACTGGAGCGGGGGCCCCATGTCTTTTTACGAAGCCACCATTCTGGTGCCCATGGAGTGGGAGCTCAGTGGGGGCTGGTGGAACCCCCAGGTTGTAGAGCAGTTCCGATGTAGCTGGATTCTCTAAGGTGCCATGTCTCCCTGGAGGGCAAGGGTTACCTGCCTTCCTGTGGCACAGGTCCAGACTGGTCCAGCGTAGCTGTAGTTTTGTTCTTAGGCAGGTGGAGGGACAATGCAGGGTCCCAGGGAGGCTTGAAGATGTGGATGCAGGAGTTGTGGCCTGTTTGGTCCCACAAGTGGCAATGTGCCCAGTGGCATGCTTGGTCTCTGAATGCTGGGATCTCATTTGCAGTCAAGGCATTTCTGTTTTCCCTTTAGGTTGGATGACCATGGCAACATATGTGTATTTGACTCAGACACATGGACACAGGGCTTCCTCCACCAGACTGAACTTGAGGGAACTCAGTTGCTGTCAGAGATCATTGTCCTTTTTTTGTCCTGTCTGATCAAAGCAGCGTTCATTGTGGCCTGAATGGTGCCCCCCATCCCATCCCATGGTGGTTTGTTTGTAAACACAGCCTTTAAGGAGGTAACTAAGGTTACATTAGGCACTAAGATGGGCTCGATATAGTGTGAATGTGTCTTTATAAGATGAGGCAGTGGGCCCAGACACACACAGAGGGACCTGAAGTCACAGCAAGAAGGAGAGATCCACAACCAAGGAGCAGTTCAGGAAGGTCATCCTGAAATGGAACTTCTGGCCTCTGGGACTGTGGGGCAGTAACCCAGGCCACAGTACACTCATATTATAGCCTGAATCTCTCTGAGTTCACATGAAAAAAGGGTGTGGTGGATGGTTGTGACAGCTTCTTAAATTTTCTGATTTATCTACTGTTATTTTATGAGTATCCTTATTTCTTTTCTTTTTTAAGACAAGATTTCATGTAGCCCAGAGTGACC
Organism: Eospalax fontanierii; assembly: GCA_035773235.1. Lineage (NCBI taxonomy): Eukaryota > Metazoa > Chordata > Mammalia > Rodentia > Spalacidae > Eospalax > Eospalax fontanierii. Next base: position 61,918,880 of record CM069542.1, on the reverse strand, counting down.
TCAGACTCTGTATAGTTGAGGATGACCTTGAATTTCTGATTCTCTTGCCTCCAGCTTCCAAGTGCTACAATTATGTGTTGTATATATTATGCACTACTGGACCTAGTTTATGTGGTGCTGGGAATACAAGCCAGGGCCTAGTGCATGCGAGGCAAGCACTCTAATGAGAAATAGTCTTCATTCCTAAGTCAGGAGGCTAATCCCAGGTTGAGAGATCCCATCACTGTGTTGAAATTCATATTTCTCTTTGTCCACAGTCAATATGTTTGTGATATAACTACCTAGACTTTAAAGAAATTTTCTACTGTTGTCAGGGGTCATCTGAGAAGGAAAGCCAGACCAGGCAAGAGCCCCTGAAAACAGTGCAGGCCTTGAACTGGGGCAAAGCCTGCCCGGAGGGAGCTCTCTGTAGGAACCAGAGCCCTCTGTCTACGAGGGCAGAAGAGGGCAGGGCAGGAGGTTGAAGAGCTTTCCTTTTGCACCGGCCATTGGCCAGTGCTAGGGTAACCAGTTAGAAGTCTGTTAAAGAATGTCATGTGGTCAGTGAGCATCTTTCCCTGCTGACCAATACTTGGGGTCCACAGAGCAGGGCAGTCAAGAATCTAGAGAATCAAGTTAGTTCTAGAAACCAAATTACTGTAGTTACTGGAATTGTCACTTCAACCCAAATGGAACAGTTTGCAAAGAGGCCTGGCCTGGTTGACAGTCTGGACTACCCCAGTTTTTATGTGGTTTGTTCAAAGAATTCAAGATGCACACACAAATATCAAAGAGCAAGGGGATTTGCTCAGGAGAGAAGGTGCAAGGTAGGCTCTCAACAGGGAGCAATGGACTTGAGTGGGCTTTCTGAGGAGCCTGGACCCTGGGGCTTGATTTTATGAGTCCTGGAGCACAAGGAGTTGGTTGTTAGGAGCACAGCAGGAGTGGGTTTTTGTTTTAATTGACAGATGGAAACTCAGGCCTTTTGTGTATGAGTGGGTTGTACCTGGTACTTTACAAAATTTAAACCATCCATTAGCTCAGTTATGCATAGACACAAAATGGTGTTCTAGTTTTCTTTCAATTGTGGTGACAAAACACTCTGATCAATACTACTCTTAGGAAGGAAAGGGTTTATTTGGCTAACATCTCCTGGGTCATAGTGCATCACCCAGGGAGCCCAAGGTAGGAACCCAGGGCAGGAGCCAGGAGGCAGGAGCTGGAGCAGAGGCCATGGAGGAACGCTGCTCACTGGCTTGCTCTTCTGGCCTGTGCTCAGCCTGAATTCTTACAATAACACAGAACCACCTGCCCAGGGATAGGATGACCACCTGCCCGGGTTGGCACCACCCACAGTGGGCCGAGCCCTCCCACACAACTCAACAATCGAGAAAATACCTGACAGACATGCCAAAGGCCAGTCCAATGGAGGCAGTTCCCCACTGGAGCCCCTTCTATCCAGGTGTGTCAGGTTGACAGCTAAAGTTACGTAGCACAAATGGTAACTATGTTTTTCCTTAAAACGTCATCCAGAGCACAGAACCTGACTCACTGTACCTATGTAATAAAACCAGAAATGAAAGGTAGAATGGCCAAATCCACCTTCTTAAATTTATTGATTGATTATTTTATGAGTGTTTTGCCTGCATGTATATAAGTGCACCACGTGTGTGCAGTGCCCACAGAGGCCAGAAAGGAGTGTCAGACCTCCTGGAGCTGACTTGTGGATGGTTGTTAGCCACCACATGGGTGCTGGGAATAGAATCTGGGTCTTCTGCAAGAGCAGCCAGTGTCCTTAACTGCTGAGCCAACTCTCCAGCACCTTCTAACCTTTGAGAAGTTTGGAGCAGATGGCCCACTGGAACAGAAATGTTGGATTCTTAGGAAAAACTTTCATCCCAGGCAGCATTTGATAGTCACCATTCTGATTATCTTGCTTGCTGTGGTATGAACACATTGGAATGTGGAGTTTAATCATGATCAACTCTTTGAACAGATTTTAAGTCTCTATTCTTTAAAAAGAGATAAAGCATTTGCATCAATACAGTTGTTTCAACAGGAAAAGCACTTCTGCAGGACTAACTTTTCAAAAAGTCCGTTTGAAAGGGAAATCTAAATTCTTATTTTCAGGCATTCTGCCTTTGGATGTGTGCTAGTAGGTAACTCCCCAGAAACCACATGTGTCTCCAGCTCCTTAGACAGACAGCTTACCTCTTGTGATCGCTAGCAACCTGCCAGAATAAACACATATCCAGGCCCATCAACATTATGGAGTTGAAGGCCAAACGCTTTTAAAGGCTGGATAAAGTGCTAAACTATTTTAATGAACAGACACTAGGACATTGGAAGAGCAGACCTTGAATAGCCTTTACTTTCTAGAAAAGCAAGCTTGGTATTAGTTCTTTCACACATGAAGAGTATATTATAGATCATGCAAATATGACAAAAGAGGGGGATTATGAGACGTTTAGTGGATGTGGGAGCACCACATTGTTTTTGTGGTCTTGCCTGAAGTTATATGCCTCACCTTGCTGTTTAATCCAGGAGCATTTCTGAGCCACTTTCTCTGGCAAACTGAGGGGCAGCGATTTCCCGTGCTTCCTTGGCCTGCTGGACCAAATCTAGAATAGAGTCTCTGGAGAAAGGTGTGTGTGGAGCATGGGGTCAAATCTGAAGATGTGCTGCTGGCGTGAAGCCTTTGAGGGAACTGAATGTACCTGATGCTTAAAGCAAGGGAGGGGAGCTGGAGAGATGCGTGTTGGGTAAAAGTGTTTGTCCTTAAAGTACAGGACCTGAGTTCAAACCTTCAGAATCCATGTAAAGGCCAGATGGGCAGTGCTGGAGTTGATATCTGTAATCACAAGGCTCTTATGGGGAAGGTGTCGGCAGAGAGAGGAGAATTCCAGAACGCTTGTGGGCCAGCAAGTCTGCCTTGAGCAGTGGAGAAACAGCAAAGAGACCCTTTCTCCAGCAAGATGGGTAAAGATCAACATTCAAGGTTGTCCTCTGATCACTACACAAGTGTTGTGGCATATATGCACCCACGTTAACATACACGCATTATGCACAGGCATGTCATGCACCCACACTGATATACACACATTGTACACACGTGTACTCACATTCACACATCATATAACCACATGGATACACAGTCACATACACAAATTGAACACACACATCATACACACACATTGACATACACACATCATACACAGGCATATCATGTACACACATTGGCATACATCATACACACGTGTACCACATTCACATATGCACATGGTATACACACAGGCACCCACATTCACATACATACATCATACACACAGGCTTCACACCCATCATACACAGGCACATTATGCACACATTCACACACACATCGTACACACACCCACATTCACACACACATTGTACACACATCACATACACATTCACATATACACATTGTGAACACACACATCACTCATGTTCACACACATGTGCACACATGCACACAGCAAAGGAGGAGCTGTGTGCACTGCTTCTGTGTGGAGCTTCAAGCCACCTTCCTCCTCAGCTGCTTGTCCCATTCTGTTTTCTAGAGTCACAGGGAGTTAAGGGCGCTGCTTTTCTGTGTGGCGTCTTTCTGAATTACCCGCAGCTAACATGTAGGCCAGATGGCACTGCTGGGACTTGGGGGCTTCTTTGGCTATCTGCTCAGTCATTTAGGCTCCAGAACAGAGTCTGCAGAATAAGGCAGCAGTTGCCCCCAAACCTGAGATAAAATCGTAGTGCACGGCACGTCATGAGTAAACATTTACGGAACGTTGGCTACTGTTTTGATTCTGGGACATTTTACTAGGTTAAAGAAACAATAAAATCTCAGTTCATGACCACAGAAAGGTCAGGGTCCATGGAAAGAGACAGGCGTGTAAATGTAAAGCACGGCTACCGCGTGGAGTGTTCTGTGTCGCCTGTGCTTTCTGCAGACCTCAGCTCACAAGGAGCTTCGGGGCAGAAAACAAATCTTGCATGCGGTTTGTGAGGGAGGGGTTTCTTTGTGTCCTAGACTCTAGCTGGTTTAGTACAGTAATGACGAGTGGGAAAGGTGGGGCCTGATGCTACAGTTTTCCTGGTTCCCACCTCCAGTTTGGTAGAACGACGTGGCCAACACTGCTGACCCTCCCCTGGCAGAGACTCTGGGCCGCTTCCACCTAGGTTCTCTCCAGGAACTGATGTTCTCTGAACAAGGCACATCTATGCTGAAGATGCTACAGATGGAGTCACTAGAGTTTCCCTGACTGTGGAGAGTCGGTTTGCACAGTTGTAGGGTTGGAGGAGAGAGGGAGCCGGCAGGAGGGCAGCACTCTAAAGAGGTGTGTGACCCCAGGGCCACCTAGTGTGGAGGGATGCCACAGGCGGGCTGCACTCACTTTGCCCTGCCTCTGAGACTGTGTTTTCTGAGACTTGGGAGGATGAGGCCCTTTGCAGGTGCAGCATAGTGAGACTCAGCACAGGAAACAGCAGGATGAGGCCATTCAGAGCATGAGAGGGATGGCTAATTTCAGTCCCCAACTTGAGTGAACCTGGAATCAGCTGACAAGTCATTGGCTGTACCTGTGAGGGATGTTCTCACTGTAAAAAAAAAAAGTCATTAATTTTGTTTTATGTGTATGAGTGTATGCCTGCATGTATGTAAGTGCACCCATGTTGTTCTGTGTCCACGGAGGTCAGAAGAGGACAGTGGATCCCCTGGAAATGGAGTTATAGATAGCTGTTAACTGCCATTTGGGTGCTGGGAATAGAACCCGAGTCCTCTGCAACAGCAGTCAGTGCTCTTAACTGTGGAGCCGTCTTTCCAGCCCCAGTGAGGAATTTTCTTGATCACTGGGGAGACCAACTCCACATGTGCAGCACCTTCCAGAGGTTTCCAGAGAGGAGGAGGTCCAAGAAAGTAAAGTATTTGATTTTTGCCCGTGTGTCTTCATGTTGTGCTGGCAAGTTCACCTGCCCAGTAGACGCTGCCATCACCATCAAGCCCAGTTTCCTCAGCCTCCTGGGTGGACTGAATAGCAGAGGCTCTCCAGGAGTCCTGCAGATCCTCAGTGCCAGACTGGGATGCTGTGGTGGTCCTTGTTCTTCCAACCCAATCACCTTTCTTTGCTTTTCCTGTTTTCTTTGCTTCTGCATTGTCAGGGGCGGTCTGTCTCAGAGCTCTGTGCCATGTGCTTTCTCAGTACTGCCCCCTCCATAGTATAGGATTTAACAAGCAGCTATCGATTATGCTAAGGATACTTCAGACGTTGTGTCCAGACCTGTTCTTGCCCACCAACCCTGGTAGGAGACTGCTTCTAAGTGACTTCAGGTCGATGACTGTATCCTTTGATACATTTTTTGCGATGGCATAAAATGAACAGAAAATTCAGAAAAGTAAAGACTAAAGATGAAGTTCTTCTCAGGATCAAATTCAGTTAATAATCAACTGCTTCCAGGTGCTAAATCCATAGACTGGCCTGAAGTGGGCATGGATCCTCTGGAACTAGAGTTATGGACGGCTGTCAGCCACCATGTGGCTGCTGCGAACTAAACTCAGGTCATCTTTGAGAGCAGCCAGAACTCTTAGCTGCAGAACCACCTCTCCGGTCCCTGGTTAATTTTGCTTCTATTTTGGCCTACTGGGAAAAATTCACGATGCTATGGCCAAATCACTCCACTGTTTATGAAGTTGAAAGTCAACTTCATAAAGATGAAGATGAAGTTAGACTATAAAGCTTACATGACTGGGGCCTTGCCTACCATGAGCTTCCTGACAGTCCACCTGTCATTAAAGAAATACTAAAACAATGTTTTGAGACCAATTTACTATGAAGTTCAGATGAGACATGAATTCAGTATATGGTCCAGCAGGTCTTGAATTCTGATGTTCCTGCCTCAGTTTCTCTTCTGCTGGGATTATAGGCATGCACCATACATGGTCAAGAGATTTACCCTTCATTGAAAGATAACAGCTATACATATTTATCAGCTCAGGTGTGAGTTTCAGTACACACATATGCAGTATAAGGTCCACTGAGGGTATTAAGTTATCCATCACCTCAAACATTCATCATTGTTTGTGATGATCACATTCAAGGTTCTTCCTCCACCTTGTTCCATTTGCAGGACTCAGAACTGCTCTCTAGAGTGTCACCTTTCTGTGTAATAGTTTATTGGAGCTTCCTACTGTGATCTAGATTGTCTTTATATTTCTAACCAGTCTATTCTCCTGCCATTTCTTTTCTCCTCAGCCTGTAGTTACCATTTCACTCTGTTTCTAGGTGTTCTGCCCTTTGAGGCTTTACACATAAATAGAATCATGTGATATTTGTTTCCTGTCTATTTCACTTAACATACTGACCTTTAAGTTCACCCATGGTGTCGCAAATCACAGGATTTCATTCACCTTCTTATGTAGGTGGACACAGAGTGCGCCTCTCTATATCCATTGTCTGTTGATGGACCCTCAGGCTCTTGGGACCAAGGCTGCAATAAACACAGGACTGAAAGTATCTCTTCAATGTATTGATGTCAGATTATGTACATCATGGTGGTCCTGCCTTTAATTCTTGCAAATCCTCTATGCTGTTTGTATGAAACGAGTCTCATTTCCACATGTCCTCGACTAAGCTAATCCTTCAAGTGAGAAGCACCTCCAACACCACCTGTCTGCACATGGTCATCAAACAATAAGATTTTGTGAACTGACTTGGATTTCAGTTGCTAGGATAAAGCTATGTCCTTATAGCAAGACTTTTATTAAATAGGATTAAAGCAGCAGTATCTTACATTAAATAATATTTCCCAAATAGTGTATAAGAATTTTATGTATCCTTTAATAAATATTGACAGCCCATTTCTAGAATTAGAGAACCTGAATTACAGAGCAGCTGAGAAGTTCCTCTAAAATACCACACAGTTAATAAGATGTAAGTAAAGAGAAAAGAAAGATCTTTTTTCATCCTAAAAGCTACATTTTGAACTAATACATTATAATGTGAGTATAATTTTTTTTGAATTTGAAACAAAAATGTCCTACTTTAAAGTGTATGAGAAGTGGAAATTTCCTTAAAATTATCAGTCATTTTCAAATTAAAAATGACATTTAAGACTATTATATGTGTCAAGATTCAGATATTTTTCTGGGTGATTCCACAGCCAAAATAAAATATAAAACCAAGTTGGATTATAAGCTGACGCACTCTGAGTGTCACCTGTCAATTCTGCTTTCAAATTTCCCCCCATAAAATCCATTGATATGGGGCTGGAGAGAAGGTTCAGGGATTACGAGCACTGACTGTTCTTGCAGGGGACCCAGATTCGAGTCCCAGCACCCACATGGAAGCTAACAACTACCTGTAGCTCCAGTTCCAGGGGATCTGACTCCCTCTTCGACTCCACAGGCATTTCAAGACAAGGATGCACTTATATACATGCAGGCAATACACTCATACATGTAAAATAATAAGTAAAAAAAAATCCATTGATAGTATTATAAATTGATACTAGAAATGTGAAGTTAGCTATAATATTTATGAAAATAAATATCATATTAATGGATTTTAGGTTTTGGAGTTATAAAGTTCATGTGGAGAAGGGTTTTTCTACTTAAAAAGAATAAGCAGTTTGTTGGTACTCTAACCCTACTGAAAACTGTGTAAGGTGATGGCTAGAATGTTAACTTTATGAACTAAATCTTTTAAATTTTGCCGAGGGACAGTGCCTGGTGTGGGGTGTGTGGGGTATGTTTGGGTATGTGGGGGGCAAGTGGGGATGGGTGAGGATCTTCTTTGTGCTCTGACCTCATCACAGAACGTTTTCTGCTCATTCTCCTCCAATGGCAGTGAGCGAGTTTCACTTCAGTCTTAATTTATGCATGGGAGAAAGCTATATGATCTAAAGAGAAACCAAAGTGTCATCTTTCATTTAAATATCCAGCCACGGATTTTATATCATGTGATTTTTCTGCATTTTCCCTTAAAATGCATTCAAATGACAAAACCAGGTATTCACTTCTCTTACTGTTTGCACATACTGCTTGAGTGTAAGAGTTTCTCTGTAGAGAGGCAGTGCTTGAGGTAGCTCCCTGAATCATACCATCTGACAGAGACTTCTTAGGTAGTGACTCCACATCCCCTCCAGCTTCTGTGTCTTAGAACAGTGTGGTGAGAGTGACACAAGTAAATAAGGAATATGGAGATCTGCTTCTGTGGGGAGGGCTGGTTGCACCAGGAGGCTGGCACAGGTCAGTGGTCAGTTGAGGGTTTCCATCCTTCCCAGGCTTGGATTGCATGTGAACTGTCAAACTGAGACAGCCCAGAAGAGCCTGACTCTCCCTGGGCACTGGTTAGAAGTGACTGAACACTCTAAGCACTGTTAAGTACTTGGAAATGCTACTGGAATCATTAGCCGTGTGTTGAGCTGTTAAGTCTTTATTGTAAACAAAGACTTCCCCTGTTCCCATGTTAAGAATGGTCATTTCACAGGCACCTTTATGCCTGACAGCCCTGAGAAGACTGTCATGCAAGCAGCCCCACTTTGGCAGCTCAGTTGTTCTTAAGGCAGCTGGAGGAAGCTATACTGCAAGCATAGCTGCTTGCTGCTGCAGCACGGTTCTGACTCTAGAAGCCACCACTTCAGGCCATTTCCACCCAGCTAGAGGTGAGCATGACCCAGGTAACCTCACAGAAGAGCTATGACCTCTGCAAGCGCATGCTTCATGTGTATGAAGGGCTGTGCACTGATTGCTACAGACACTCTTGGCATGCATGCCCTTCTAGCTAAGCAGACTGCCCGCTCACTTTTAGAATTAGTCCAGAGACACTCTGCTGTGCTCCCGTGGGGTCACAGCATTAGACCCAACAAAAGGCATGTCTTGAGTGGTCTTTTCCTCGCCTGCTTGTGAATTTTATTATGAATGGGCAGAACTTCTAACACAAGAGCAGCGTAGAGGAAGCAGCTGGGGCTTTGCTGGTGGTGGCGGCCACAGCTGTAGTGACAAGGGGGTGTCCAAAGCATTCCAGAGAGTGGCTAGGGCAAAGGTGACAAGGAGAGACAGGAGAGATAAACAATGCTTAGCAGGTGTCACAAGTCAGAGGGAAACGTATGAGTTCAAAAGCCTGATGAAAAGTTACACATACAATACCTGTCCATGTGTATAGCTGATGACAAGAAACAGTGACAGACAGGAGACACCTCCCTTCAAGCTGTTGGCCAGGGTGGTCCAAGAGACAGTCAAAATTACACAGGATACTGCCACAGCCCTTGACTGCATCCCAGAACTGGAAGGTAAGGCCCTATTATTGAAGACAGGATATGCTTTGGATGTAGGACTTGGAGCCACGAAGCTGGAACTGACCTGGAAGCCACCTCTCTGAAGACTAGCTCTCATAGTTTTAGAGGATACTCTATGAGTTGCTAAGGGAGAACATCAATCAATGATCCAAACCAGCTTTAAGGCCTAATAACCACAACAGTGACCAGCACAGTGCAATACATTGGGGCAGTAGTGGCACTTTTATCTTGTGGGTAATCGACAGCTATCTAATTGGACCTAAAGCCCACTTAGTGGGAAGGAACTCATGTGTGGTACTATAAACATAGCCAAATATACATGGCTGGAGAGATCATAAACCTTAGAGAAAACCCCATGCTTGTCACATGCCTAGATAAATGTAATTTCTTATTGTATGCTAAATATGAATCCTTATATTTATAGACAACCATAATAGCCAATCACCACTCATCAAAGAAGTTCCTTCTACAGCCGATAGGAATTATTACAGAGTGCCACAACTGGTCACACACAGAGAATAAGTGTCTGTGAAATGCCCAGCCCTAAGTGACACGTATAAATGGAGCCTCTACACTGAAGGCTCATGAAGCACAGTGGAACAAGGGGTAGAGAGAATATTAATGCCTCTCTCAGCTCTCATCAACCCTGCAACAGAAGACAACAAACACACAAGGCCACAGATGGCCAAAATATAGAGAATAAGAGTCTGTAGAGTGCGGGCCCTTAGACAGGACTCCTGTATTAAGCCCCGCCCTCCCAGAGCTCAGGGACCATTGTGGAAAATGGGGTGGAAGAGTTGTAAGAGCCAGGGGAGGAGGTGTCTGACCACATGGAAACAGTCTTACAGGGTCCTGGAACGTTGCTTAAATGAACCTACAGCAATGGTGTCAGCATGCATAAGACCCATGCAAACTCAATCAGACATAAGGCCAGCATAGAACTGGGGAAATGTGCAGCAGACCCCAATCTTACAAGAACTATTGGCAACTGATTACTGTGGGGAAAGGAAGAACTGATCTTTAAGGGAGACTCTAGATAGATAGACTAGACCTGGGTGGATGATCTTACACGTACAGGTGTCTGGGTATGCTAACTTGCCTCAGTAGGCCTTAATGTGAATGACAGAATGCATGAAATCCGGTAGGGGGCTATGGGAGGGTGTGGAAGGGAGAGGGGTATTAAGACGATTAAGATACATGTATGAAATACACAAAATTTCAAGTAAAAATTAAAAATGAAAAGAATGGGGACAAGAGGGAACAGCTAAGTACAGGGATATCAGAGAGCCAGAGAGCTAAGGCCCGAGGAAGGCAGAGGGTGTGAGGTGCTGTGGAGCCCCAGTGGCTTAGGGAGCCTCTAAGCTTTAAGACCAAGGGTCCAACCCCATGGACCCAAGAGTCTGCGGCTGCTGACTACAGCTGGTGTTAGCTGCTGCTTAGGGGTAAAGATTACCCTGGCTGCTAACTGTGGGCTTCTGCCCATCATGTTGCAGATCAGTAAGCCTCTGGCTTCTAAGCCCTGGAAGCATAAGCCTCTAGTTCTCAGGGCATGGAGTTGTATGCCTCTGAGTGTGTCACGTCAGCTGTAACATTCAGTGCTCAGGACTCTGGGACTACTGGTTATAGGTCCACTGAGTACCTATGGTGACTTCCATCCAAGTAGCATAAAACTGTCAGCTTTATCTTTGCCCAGTCTCTCTCTCTCTCTCTCTCTCTCTCTCTCCCTCTCTCTGTTTTATAGGTACATGAGTATGGAGATCAAAGATAGATGTTAAGTATCATCCTCATCTGTCTGTCACCTTGTTTTCTGAAACAAGATCTCTTATACAACCTGGAATTTACCAGCATGTCTAGACTGTCAGGCCAACAAGCCCTAGAGGCCTTAGAGATCCAGTTGTCTTCACCTCCTCAGTGCGTGGATTATAGGTGCATGCTGCGCTCTCTCTCTCTCTCTCTCTCTCTCTCTCTCTCTCTCTCTCTCTCTGAATGTACATGTGTATGTGGGTGCGCTTGCTTGTGGGGGTATGTGTGGAGGCCAGAGGCCAGAGTTGGGATGTCTTTCTCCATTGCTTCTCAACCTTATTTCCTGAGACAGGATCTCTGACATAACCTAGAGCTCACTATTTCAGCTCGGCTGGTTGGCCAGAGACCTGGGGTCTGCCTGACTCTGTCTCCTGTGTTGGAGTTAAAGGCATACTTCATTGTACACAGCTTTTTATGTGGGATCTGAACTCAGGTCCTTGTGCTTCACAGCATGCACTTGACTCCTCTTTGTCATCTCTTCAGCATGCTCCTGGCTTTTTCCCAAGGGTTCTGGGGGTCAGCCCGGGGCCCTCTTACTCACCTGGTAGTGCTTTACCAACTAGTCATGCTCCAGCCTAGTCAATGTTTCTTTAATTGCATGCTTTTCTCTGCTTCATATCTTTTGTTTTGAACAGGCTCGTTTGTCTTCAACTCAGCTCCAGGGCTCAGCTTTGAGTCACTTCTGCGCAGAACTAGTCTCCTTCTTCCCCTGGGAGCAGAGTCCAGATGCTTGCTCCTCTGGAGCTTGCTCATCTCACATTTTAGGACTCCTTCCTCCTCGTTGGGACTACGTAACCATTAGAACACCCACTATATGTAAAAAGTGATCTAGCTTTATAGGAAAACCATCTTGTTTCGTTCATCATTTTATCCCTGAGGCCTAACGTGCTTTTAGCGCATCATCACTTACAGCCAGAGCCTCCCTGCTTCCCAGGGAGGATATACAAACAGAACACAAATCTTCTGGTGAAGACCTCCAATTTCAGGGTGAAAACTACAGTTGGAAGCAATTAAATGATGACGCCTACAGGAGGCAGCCAGCCATGTACATCAGTGACTATGGACTGCAGAGTAAATGCAAAAAGGTATTGAAACCACACATTTTTTCCGTATTGTGTGGCACACAGTAGGGAATCAGTGCATTTTGCTAACAACTGGTGAAGGGGACCTTGACATAAGAAGGAGGAGGAGGACCAGGTCTGTAGGTTTGCTTCATTGTTGAGGAGGGGCCAGTTTGCAAGATGGAGCCCATCCACTAGCTGCCCAGTGGAAAAGTGTGCTGGCTCTGCTGTCGAACAGGGAGGGGGCAGGGGCGAGAAGAGCATGTGCATCTCCTGGTGACAGTGATTTTCCTGATGTCCCTCATCATCATAGTTGACTCAGCACTCCAAGACGTGCTCCCTGCTCTAACCCTAGACATACAGTGAGTTGAACAGAACACACCCCTGTTTCCAGTCTGTATGGGGACAGGCTCAGCCATAGAAAAATAGGTCTTGGGAGAGAAAACTGTCCAAAGAGCTTCATCCTGCTTCATATGTGAACCATCTTCTGATCTGTTATTTGAGAATGCATCTTTTGATGGAGGAAAAGCCTGGGCAACATTGTACACACGGGGCTGGAGGCACAGCCACACTGCTGTTGTCTCACACTATAGTCCAGGGTTCTGTGGTCCATCCCGGATGGACATCCTGCCAGCTCACTGCTGTACTTTGCTTCACTAAGGTAACTTAGGGGAGAAAGGCCTCATTTCACCTCACACTTCTAGACCACAGCCTGCCATTTAGGGAAGTTGAGGCAGGAGTCTAGAAGCAGGAAGCATTTAGGAATGCTCCTTGCTGGTTTGCTCAGGAGCATACTTAGTTAATTACCGTTCTTTAATTTTTTTATTAATTCTCTTAGAATTTCATGGAATGAATTTGGTCATATTAATCCTTATCTCCTCTTCTAACTCTGGATCCATCTTACCTCCTTCCACCCCAACTTTGTGTCCTATTTTTTCTTTTATTAACAATCCATCAACTCCAATTTGAGCTGCCCATAGACTCCTGGGTGTGGGACCATCCACTGTAGCATGGTTGACCTACCAGAAGCCACTTAAAGAAAACTGACTCTTCTTCCCCCAGAAGCCAATAACTGCCCATGGCTCCTCAGGGATAGGGGCTCATGAGCCCTTCTCCACCCTCCATGACAAGATCTTGAGCAGGTCTGTGTAGGGCAACCACAGTTGCTGTGAGCTTATGAGTGCAGAGGCCTGGTCATGTTCACAAGACACTGTTCATGAGTGCAGAGGTCCAGTCAGGTCCAGAAGACACTGTGAATGCAGCAGTCCTGCCATGTTCACAAGACACCATTTCTCTCAGGGCTTTTGGGAGCTCTGGCTTACAGTCCTCCCTCCCCCCCACCGATGGTCCCAAGTCTTGGGGAGAGGGTATGATAGATGCCCCATTAATTACTGAGAGTCCACTGATACTTGTTCTCAGTACTTCAACTAGCTGTGAGTTTCTGCACTAACCATCCATCCACTAGACAAAGAAGCCTCTCTAGGGAGGGCTGAGCTAGCTTTCTTATCCAGCCCAGGAAGAACCATTCACCTAGGAATGGTGATGCCCACAGTAAGTGGGGCCCTCCTATGTCAACTCACAATTCGACAAGTCTGTACAGCTATGCTACAGACCAACCTGATAGGGACTGCTAACAGACTCCAGGTGATTCTAGGCAGTGTCAAGTTGACGGATAATGCTTGTTAGAACAACACCCATGCCTGTGACTAGACCTTATGGGCTGCACGATCCTTGGAGAACAGGTGCACTTTGTGACAATAAGTTGCTTTCCATATCTTCTGGGAAGTAAAGGAAAAGAAGGGACATATCTTCCCAAAGCCAAACCCCACAGAAACCAGGTGTAACAATTCATTTGGCCAGTAGGTGGTGCTCTTGCCCTATGTTTTGGGGCCTTGCAGGCCCTCTGCCACCTTAGCCACACCCCCTCAAGTATCCTGCAGGAACTGAAGATGTTATTTTTAAACCTGGCAACTCTGCCCAAGAAGGCAAACATGGAGAAACTTACTTTCTGTTTAGTTATGAAGAAGCTTGGTAGTGTGCGCCCAGATGAGCAGTCCTGTCTGTTCTGGGGTGTGAGGAGTGGCCTGCCACTTTTCTTTAGGCATCCAAAGCAGTAGCTAGTCCTGCCCTTTATTTAGTGCCTTCAGGAAGAATTTTCTCTGTGGTGAAATTGTAACCAATCAGTCTGACACATCAAGAAAGTCTGGACAAATGATCTTTTTGGGGATTCTTTCTCCTCGTCTTGAAGGCCTCCACTGTTCTGAAAATTAATACCAACTCTAGACACTGGTGGGATGGACACGCCTTCTTTCTGGTGTTTTCTGTCAGACGTTAGTCCAAATAGATGATTTGCTTTGATGAACACTTTCCCTTTTTGAGAAAATAGAAATAAAAGAGTATGTTGTCAATAAGTATCTGGGAAGGCTGACATCACTGTCACTGAATTTACCAGCAGAACCCATTCCACAGAATGGAAGTTATTCACTGGGTTAAAACTGTTATGGAAAATGGTGTCACCCTGAGGGGAAGTCTTGAGAAAGTTTCACGTTGGACTCTGCTTAGTTCCAAATCCTCTGGTCGAGATTCCTCCACGAGGCTGTGGTCTCTCAAGGTCGCCTGCCCCAGTTTCCGCATCACACTGGGAAGCGTCTCTTTCCCCTCAGGGTCTTGTCAGGGCTATGGGGTGATGATTGCTCTAAAGTCCTTGATCATCCATGGAAAAGGAATGGCCTTTTCTCTAGTTTTCACATCTGTGGCAGAGTCTGTTTTCGGGGTTTCCTCACCAGCTTGCAGCCAGCCACCTTGTGGAATGGCAGTTGGGTATTCTGCCTGAAGGCTTTCTTTAAACATTAAAAACATACTGTTTGTGTGGCCCATGAATGCCATGGTATATGTTTGAAGGTCAGAGGACAACTTTGGAGTTAGTTCTCTCCTTCTACCTTTACAGGAGTTCTGGGACTCAAATTCATGTTGCCAGGCTTGTGTAGAGAGCACTTTGCCTGCTGAGCCATCTGTAGGGTCTGGCTTTTCTTCAGAAGAAAGCACCTGACTTGTGTTTGCATTCACTGGCCACAGGGAGTCGCCCAACACAGCCTAGCCTCTAGCTAGAGAAGTGATTGTACCAGGTTCCCAGAGGGGAAAGAACAAAAGGGGATTGGGTACTCTAAAGACAAGGCTTAGTCCTGAGGCAGGACACCCTGTCCTCTCCCTCAGAAGCAGGTCTGTGTGGTGCCCTCTTTCCTCCCTCTCACAGCGCAGCTACTGAGCCTGCTCAGTGGCAGATGTCCTAGCAGGCTGCTGCAGTGGGTGAGACCAAGGTTAAGATGACTCTGCAAGACAAACTCTCCCCAGGAGCAAGGCTGTGGTTCCTGATCTGGCACAATCTACAGCCTGAAGTGACCAGCCTTGGGGTTTCCAAGCCCAAAGGAAGGTGCCTTCTTGGAATGGAGTCAGCTGAGAGCATCCACAGCATCCCCTGAGGACACAGCTGGCTTGTTCTGTGCAGGGACATTTTGTGCATATGGAAACACCACAGAAAAATGCATTTCGTAGTGGGGATGGAGGTCAACACAGTAGAAAACTCTGGCCAAGTTTGGTAACACCCAGGGCTGTTTTTGAACGCTATGTATAATACTTTCTCCACGGAGCCTGTAAAGTCTTAATGGCACTACACAGGTCTGCCAGTAGACAACTGACTTGTTGTTTTGAGACAAGTCTACCTCTAACACAGGCTGGCCTAAAACTGGCAGTCCTCCTGCCTCACCCTCCAGAGTAGACAGCTTTTAATAGGAAGTGCGCAGAGCCAGAGAGCTTTATCAGGGAGGAGCATCTGCCCATGCCTCCCTGATACATGTCTGCTTAATGATCCTTTCTTCTATAGCCTGGGGCCGCCTAGACTTTGCCTAGGAATTGCCTGACATTGTGGCCAGCAGTAATGGTAGTAAATACCCAGTCATTTAGTATTTACGTGCCAGGAATTTTACCAGCGCAAACCTTACATTCCATGCTGTAAGCATAGTCCCATTGAGTCCCATGGTCCTCAGGGGTAGAAATGGTTGCAGGATTGGAGGCGGTCTGTGAACTAAAGTCCTCAGGGAGAGGGTGAGGGAGGAAGGGAGAGAAAGATAGGGTGAGAGAGAGAGAGCGAGGGAGAAAAAGCTTGTGAGAGTGAGGAAGCCGGAAAAAACCTGCTTCCTCAAACTGAACCTTCTGCCAGGCTGCTCAGTTGATTAGAACGCCAGTGACTGAGGAGGGATTGGCATGTTGCAGGTCTAGAGCCTAATTGCAGTTTATCTTGGGTCATCTTTAGTCCCTTAAATGGCCAATTCCTTGTCCATCTCTGTGTTGGTCCTAATATCTGAGACTAAAAGACAGAAATCTTTTGGAAGTTATTAACAAAACCCTAGCTCACACCAACCAAAAGACTGAGTGTCTTCATACTGAGGCCTCAGCTGAAATTTCTCTTTGTAACCACCTACTTAGTGTTTCTATCAATGTATTTGGAAAGTGCCTTGATTTATGACTTTCTTTGTTCTGTTACTATAAAAAATTCATCTATCTATTACCAGGTTGGAACATGGAATTTGGGATAAACTGAATCTGTTCCTGGGCCATGGTTACACCTATTTGACTCCAGAATAAATCATCTCTTATCTCCTTTGAGGTGAGCGCTGTGATTTCGAATCAACAAGCTCACCTGTATTAAAGATTCTTCAAGGCCAAATGACTGAACTTCGAGATTATAGAGTTAAAATGCAGTGGAACTGAGCCTAATTTGGGGGCGGGGCTATCTTTAGACCCTTTGAAAGCCAGCCACTGGCCACACCTGTGACTAGCCCAACATCTTTGTGATTATCAAACCTTACAAGGTATTCTTAGTAGATCAGTAGTTTCCCCCAGTCCAAAAGCCGAGACAGTCATCAGATAGCATCTGCCGCCAGTAGTAGAGTGTTCCTCACTTTCCTATAACCCGTTGACCTGTGGTTCCCACCAATATATTTGGTAAACACTTTGACTTATGATTTTCTTTACCCTGTAACTAATAAATCTCATGCAGTCACTTCCACAGTGGAACATGGTATTTGGGGAAACCTGAATTTGAATTCTTGGGTCTTGATCATTCATATTTGAGTCTAGAATAAGCTATCTCCTTTTCACTTTGAAGTAAGAACTGTGTTTTTGTGACCACAGGTCCTGTGGGTCACTTGTTCAACATTTATTATGAATTCAAAGATAATAAAACAGCATGAGGTCTGGTGATGAAGGCACCTGCTTTTGGGCTCTGTCCTCTACCCAGGAAACCCCTGTGGGCGGGCCCTAACTCTCTGACACTAGTTTGATTGTCAGCATACTTGTGGGGAGGAAACCTGAATTTGGAATTTCCTCTATTGTTACTGGCCTGTGGCTTGTCTTTGAGGCAATTTCTTCTTAAAATTTCTGTTTATGATTGTTATTTTATGCATATTAGTGTATTGCCTACATGTATATATGTAAGTGCACCCATGTCTTGCGATGCCTGCAGAGGTCAGAAGAAGGCACTGAATTCCTCTGGAACTGGAGTTTCACAAGGCTTTTAGCCACCATGTGGGTGCTGGAAATCAATCCTGCACTCTCAGCAAGAGTGTCTCCAGTGCTCTTAACCACTGAGTCATCTCTCTAGCCCATGAGGTACCTTCTTGATTGTTGAGTCATGTGGAAGGGCTCAGCCCATTGTGGATGGTGACACTCCTGAGCAGGTGGTCCTGAGTTGTAGGAAAGCAAGAGCTTGGGCCAGAGGAGCCCAAGTCAATAAACAACATTCCTGCATGGTCTCTGCTTCAGTTGAGTTCTCCCTGACTTCCCCTCAGTGATGAGCTGTGATCTGGGACTTGCACGATGAAATAAACTGTTTCCTCCCCAAGTTGTTTTTGGTCCTGGTGTTTATCTCCACAGTGGAAACCTAGTTAGGACACACCCCTTTACCGAGGTTGAGGGATGCAGATAATCAAAACTGAGTTGCTTTTGAGGTCACAGGCCAGCCTCTCATGGGACTGAGACGTCACGAGGTGCCCTACTCCAGATCCCCTCAGTAACTTCCAAGGGATGCCTGCTGTGCCATGTCAGGATGAGACCATAGTGTTCAGGAGAACATTGTTTTAGAAACCCCACATTTCATAGTGCATTTGGGTTGTGTAAGAAATTGTTCAAGAACATCCATGTATGTTTAACCAGTCTCTGTGTGTTGTAGACTGTGGTCCTCTAAGCAAGACAGCGTCCATCTTCCCAAATCACCTGTGCCTTCTGGCAAGTGACCACAGGTCAGCAGACTGTCGATATTGTTGTAGAGGAAGAGGGGGTGCAGAGGGTCACTGGGCCCTCACCTGAGATTCTAGCCATTCCTCCTAGGCATCTGTACCCAATTCGCCTCTAATTGCACTTGGCCTCAGGATCAAGGTGTGGAATAGTATATAGACTGGAGAAGATTAACTGAAGGAGCCTCTTTGATACAGCTGTGCGGATGCCATCATTCACGCTGGGTAAATCCAGGAATTCTGCTTCCGGATCTCCTACGTTCCTGTAAGGAACCACTCACCCGTGTTCTGTCCAGAAACCCAATAAATTTGTTGGCTCCCCAGGGCAGATTGTGCTGGAACTGTACTTTGGTTTGTTGTTGGGAACTTATAAGGAGAGCATAGATATTGTTTGCTTTTTTTTCCAGGGAATCAGTTCTCATAATGCTATGGTATGGAGCAAAGCCCATTCTGCTGGGACTCTGCCCTGCTTCCTGTGGAGAGACTTTCAAAGCCCCCTTCAGTTGTGTTTTGGTGGACACTATGGCAAGGTGTGGAGCCCAGGCTTTAGCACCGTGGAATGATTTGATGGTGGCAGCTTTAACGCAGGAGTGCTCTTGGTGCTTCCAGCTGATGTGGAATTGAGAACGAGATCTCCTGAAGGCAACAGGCTGGCTGTGGGCATTTGGAGTTGGTTTGACCATCTAGTTGTGAATGATTGTTTATATTGAAGATTCACTATATCAAGAGTGATCTGTGTTTTTTTCTGATTCAGCTTTGGAAGCTCATATCCTCATTCAGAAGGGACTTTCCTCACTTGTGACTAGTAGCTGAGCCAAGAACAAGGCACAGCAAGTTCAAATTTCTTTTTATTTCTAACTTCCCAGACTGTGGTTTGATGTCTAGATGTTCAATGAGGTAATTTACATTTTCTGTAGGTGAAGGTACACTGGGGTGGTACACAAGTAATAGAAAGATGATGGAAGACCTCTTGGTGCCTGGAAATGAGAAAGGGAACATCAAGGCCTGTGTACCCAGGACTGTCTGTGCAGACAAGACCACAAGCAGCCATCAAGGGAGGCGGGACCATTCTAGAGACTCGGTCCTCCTGAGACTAGAATCTGCAAATGGCAGAAACCTCCCTGTCCCCAGCACAAGAGACAAAGTCTCTGCTATGTACAACCTGGGACCTTAGGAGAGGGGACTGCAGGGAACACAGCCACTCAGAGAAGGTGGAAACTGCTGTCAAACACCAGGCATTCTCCATCCTGCACTCCGCTCCACCATCAGCCCACTACCAGGGGAACATGGAACCACGGCTCACCACTGGACCTAGAGCTCCAGGTCAGGGTAGGGAACCACACCTCCAGCTCACGGTCCGTGGGGTACAGTTTCAGATATTTAAACTTGGTCACAGACTCTTTCTGCCTTTTGTCTCTGGGTTGGACACACTTTGACTCCTGTTTATTACACTTGTCCATGGGGTTTATGTATCTGGCAGAGCTGTTTGATCACACAGCCCTGGGGTAGTTTTGTTCTTGGCTGACTGTGGAAGCAGGGTGTGTTAGAGTAATGATGTTGGCCCTGGCTTCTGTTTGTTGTGTGAGAGAGTGATTTCTATTTATCTCTAGCTGCAACACTTACGTAAACAGAGGTGTTTGTTAAAGTGTTATGAATTTATCAATATAAAAACAGAACTCTCCCTCAAAGGGGATAAGAGTTTATTTTGGAGTCAAATATGAGGGATCATGATCCTGGAGCAGATTCAGTTAGTGCTAAACTCCACGTTGCAACCTGGTAACAGATGAAGTTCCCATAGTTACAAAATGAGGAAGATAAACTAAGGCACTTGTAAAATATGCTGGTGGAGACGCTAGGAAGGCGGTTACAGTAAAGTGGGGAAGACATCTCATCTGTCCGCCTCAGACCCATCTGACAGCACTCAAGTTCTGGCTGGTAGAAACTAGGATTTTGGTTAATACATTCCCAAAAGTTTTACCTGTTGTCACAAAGATATTAGGTCAGACACACAGGTAGGCAAGAAATGGCTGTTAAAAGGACTGAAAATAGCTCCAGGTCAATTGTATAATTACAGTGGCCCAGTCATAATTTTTGAAATATCACTGACAAAAATTAATTCAGAAATAAATAATAGGTTGGTGTAAAAAAACTGTAATTAGGCTCTGGATCCACCACATTCCAACCTCTCCACAGTCACTGAATTTCTTCTAAGGAATAAGCCTTGCGAAGGTGTAGTCTGGGTGCAGTTCCTTCCAGAAACTTTCTTTTACAAATTACTCAGTAAATGTCCATTTTCTCTTAGTTCTAACCCAGCAGATTCACTTGGAAGCCAACACCCATCTGAGCTTCCCTGTGTGGGCGTTCAGGTGTGTGGTCGGGTAAACTTGCAGTTGACCCATCCCTGTGAACGATGCCACCTGCTCCTCCCTGGCTGTGATGTCGTGTCCAAGGGACAAGTTGGTGATATTGGCATGGATTAGTAGTTACAGTGTGTCTCTAATGGATGACATGAATATCTCCTGTCAGAAGAAAAAGAAGCCAAGTTACATTGTTAGTAGGTTGGATGTCACACCTAATGTCCAGACTTGAGACCCATGTATCACAGCTTCTGAGAACTTGTCCCTCCTTGGCTTAGTAGCAGAGAAATGATGGCAGGTTCATGGAATTCTAAATGACTATTTACAAAGAACTATCAAAGAAATCTACTACAGGAAGAGAAATCACATTTCCTAGTCTCAGGTACTCCCCAGGTGTCTGAGGGCCACAGCAACAGGGCGATTCCAGATCAAACTTGACTCAAGTGGAAATGGGCTGATGTGGTTTCTCTGTAACCGAGGCCTCTACGCCCTCTGAGTTCTGGGGTCCAGGGAGGTCTTCCCTGAGAGCAGAGCCTCTTCTATCAGGGATGCAGAAGATGCTGGATCACAATGAGATCAGCACATGAATTCACAGACTGGGTGAGGATCACACTCACCAAAGAGGTTAGGAGTCCCCCAGCCCAAGGACAAGCCAGCGCCGCTGACCTGCAGCTGAGGCTGGCTGCCAGTCTGCTGCCTTCTGATGTCAGATCCCAGATTTCAAGGGGAATCTGAGTCTCACCATACCCCAGGATCTTCTGGGTCTCAGCCTGCAAGTGGCACACAGCGGGTAGTCTCCGCTTCCAAGATCAACCCTGTGAGCCAGTCCCAGCTGCTTGGATGCTCTGTGGAACAGACTGTCCTTCCTGGAGGGAATTCTAATCTTTTAGCAAGAGTTAGATGGGGCGGGCCAGTGAGGTTAACACAGAGCTGTAGGCGGCATCCCTGAACTTACAGTCCCCATGAGTCATGGTCCTTTCCTGATGATGTTGGACAGAGCAGGATGTTCAGGAGGCCTTCCACCGGCCTGACTCACTGGTACCTGCCCCAGATTCATGTTGAACTCTGGAGCCAGCCAGGGCCTGGCAACTGCTGGTCCCTGCCTTGGTCTCCTTCAGGCTGAGCTGCTGGCCACAGGCTGAGCCCAGTGGTCTGTCCTGTGCCCCACTTAGCAGTGTTAAACCGGTCTGCTGCCTATGGGCACCTGCTTTGTTAGTGACCAGAAGGGTTAGCAAGTAAAGACTTTGGATGCCTTTCCAAGGCTCTGCAACCTAGTAACCAAACTTACCATCTCAGTGGGAGTTAGGAAATTGGAACAGGAAGCTGTAGATTATTCAAAGTCCCCATCTCTTTTCTGGATCTCTTTGTTCTGGAACTCAGCTTCTCCTCTTAGTGGGACTTTATGGAGGCTATCTGCTTCCTGGACTCTTAAAAAATCCAACTCTGTGATCAGGGTTCTCAACTTAGAATGCTCAGACTCCCTGCAGGAGCAATTTCCTTTTAAAACATGTTTTTATTTCTGTAAGAATCTGAGTGAATTTCTCTTATGAGTTGTGAAGACTAATTACTTTAAGATCCATAATGCAAATACACCTTCCCACCTCCTATCTTTAGCTTCTTAGGCCAATGCTCTAAAGCTGGGACCTAAAAACATGTTCCCAGAGTTCCTGTCCTCGGGGGGAAGTGACTCTGGGGAAGGCTAGCTGCCCACTCCATAGGCTGTCTGTTGAGGAGGATTCAGAGCATGCAGAGCCTTGATTCCTGCAGCCCTCCCTGGGGCCACACTGGGCGTGGACATCCGTGGGTCCCCATGCCTTCCTCTGTTGCCATGTCCCTCCAGAGATGATTCCACTGGCTCCAGGCATTTGTGTTTCTCCCTTGCAAACACTAATACACTCTGGTCCTATCTTCCATCCCTTTCTGAGTTATGCTTGGATGATGATGCTTCTCTCTGAGCACCTGGAGCGAGGAGCAGGTATTGGTTCAGCAGATTCAGATGAAGAGGTCTCCCTCCCTGGATACCTTCCTCTGTCCAGCATCATCAGAAAGGGACAGTGGCTTATGATGACCATACCTGCATCTCTTTCTTAGAGGTCTCTGTTCTCTCTCTGGATAACTCTTGCTATGTATCACCCCGGACACCACAGTTAGAATCCCCTCCAGGAAGGATGGCACCGTGAATGGATTCCTAAGTCATGGTTCCACAGAGCACCCAGGGAACTGCAGATTGACTCACATGGTTGGTTGGGTTGGTTATGGTGGCTGGGGAGCTGAACTGTATGCTACCTGCGACTTGAGACCCAGAACCTGAGGTGTGGTGCGATTCAAATTTACCTTAAAACCAGGAGCTCTGGCATCTGAGGACAGCAGATGGACAGGCCAGCTGCAGGTTAGCTGCACTGGGTCCTCCACGAGTGGGTGACTCCTGTCCTCTGGGTGAAGGCGCTCTTCACCCAGTCTGTGGGTTCATGATCTGTCCAGGAGGAAGCAATGTGTGCCAGTTAGATGGCATGTACTAGCACAGTCATGGGCAAGCTATGATGAGCCAGTATGCTGCTTGGCTTTCCGTGTCACATGTACATATTCCAGTGTGTAAGCAGACAAGGTACTGAGCTAAAGCCTCCAACCTAGAGGACAGAGAAGTCTCTGCTCATCTCTGAAACTCCCTTTGGTTTCAGCGCCCTAGAAGACACAGTCCTAGGCCTTGCATGGTGCTGTAATTATTTATAGGCCAACTAAATGAATGTAGAACCAGGGATAAAACCACAGAAATACGTTGTGGGCACGGGGAGATGAGCTATTGGCTTTTGGCTCATTTTGATGGGTATTGGCAGGATCCACTACCTTGTTTTCTGAAATGCATGGGTGAGTCCTCGGAGGCTCCTATAGATCCCTCAGATCTCTGCCCACTTTGTGGAGGACTTTGTGCCCTGGCTGCCTTCCCCTCTGCTGAGCCCTGGATAGTGCTTTTTTTCTCTCTGTGGCTGCTGTGGGTGCTCAGACTGGCTCTCCATTTTGGGTGGTGTCCATCTGTGTTTCTGCTCTGGTTGATGTTTTTATTCGCACAAGTGGAAAGGCCTCGTGGGGCTGTGAACTGCAGGAATCAGGTCTTCAGTGTGTTACTGCATCCAGAGGCTCAGAGTCCTTTCACCTTGCCTTACCCCAAACAACTAGCTGCCAAGAATACACTCCTATAAAATACCAAGCAGGCTTCTGCTTGTGGTCTGTAACTGGATGGAGCAGCATGGGGGTCTTTGTCTCCTAGCTGTGGTTCTTGACTTTCCTTTGGTCTCTGCACACATTACTCTGAAACAGGGCCTGGGTGGACAGGCTATTCCTGCAGTCTTCCCATGACACAATGTCCTCTGGGGGTCAGTGTCCCAGCTGAGGTTCAGCTACCTCTCCTGGTGGAATCCCTTCTCCATAAGCTTCAGTGCAGCTCAGCCAGATTCTCGGAGTCACCAGGGGCAAATGAGCTTTCCAGGAAGGTTATTCTGTCACTGTGCGGACATATCAGAACCTGTGCCAGTTCCTCAAGGGTCTGTGTTGACTTTACCAGCTCTTGACTTTCCCAGGGGGCTGCACAGTGTGGAGACAGAGCTCCTGATGATTTGAGGACTGTTAGGTGAAGTTCCCCTACCACCCTCTTGATTCCATTCTTAAAATTCTCTGTCCTTAGAGTAACTCTGAGAGGTAGACACCTTCAGCAGCTTCTCCCAGGTGGGGAAGCTGAAGCCAGGCCATCAGGTTGAAGCCCCACTTTTTGCTGAGCAGAGCAGTGTTCCAGCTGAGAGACCTCTCCCTCCACAGTTCACCCGTGTTTCTTCTCAGGTGCTTGCTGGAACCCTCAGGGAAATTACCCAGCCAAGCCATGCTTCAGTGGTCTCATGAGAGGAAGGACAGGCATGGGTTCAGCCATAGAAGCCTACAATAGTCAACATGTCCTCACAGCTAGGGGTAGAACTGCAGAGAGCAGGCCCTCAGGAGTTGCTCTGCTTCTATGACATGTATACCTCTAGTGCCTCCTGAGAGATTCCTCAGAGACCAGGCAGGGCCAGGCATGGGCATGGTAGTGCAGATCTATAACCCCTTCACTGGGGGGCAGGTACAGAGATAGGGGAGCCCCAAGGCTTTCTGGCCAGCTGGTCTAGCCAAGTGGGAGCGTTCTAGGTAAAAGTGAGAGATCTTGTCCCAAAAGATAAGGAGGAGAGTGAATTAGTAGCCCTCAGGCCTCCACATGCACTTGTATTCTCAGATAGACAGAGAAACAGACAGACAGACACACACATATGCGTGCACACACACACACACACACACACACACAAAACCTTAGTTGGTGAGGTGGCTTTGTGCCTCATTGTGCAGAGGGGACTAGATATCCAGGCAGTTCCCCGTAATGCACACACGTTTGCATGCATGCATGAGGGTGAAACGCCGCAGAGGCCCTCAGAGGCTGTGCTGTGTGTCAGGGAGAGCTGGGGGATGCCAAGGGCTGGGGTGGGGGCTTGGGGAGGAAACAAAGAAAACAAGCAGGACATGAATGTCTTTATTCAGGGTTAGGGTTAGAGTTAGGGACTGTGAACATGAGGTGGGGTGTCCTACAATTTGTTCTTTCAAACTTGAATGGAGTAGAATAGTGCTAGGTGTGAAGAAATGCTTTTTTCTCGGGAAGAGATGGACCCCTCATTTCATGAAGCAGAGATGCCTGATGGCAGACTTTGCAGGCCTGTGGCTGTTGGGCCATTGGTGCAGCCTATTGAACACAGAACTGCACGGGCTGAATAGCATCTGTTAGTGGAGAGACTGGGTCTCTGCTGCCTGTGAAAACTGTGATGGATCGTGGCACCTGAGCAAGCTGGTGTTGATGCAGTAGAGCAAACTGCATGTCTGTGGGTCATCAGACCTCAGAGTTGGGGAGGAAGTAAGAAGAGATGTGGAGGTCCCTGCTGCTTCACATGAGGCAGACCTCCACACCCTCGGATATCCCTCTGTGCATGAAGGACTGTGGACCAAGGCGTCAAGCTCCTTCCTGACTGCTCTGAACACACTTGGCAGTTATTTCAGACATACGTTTTATTATCATTGACTGTGGACTGTATACAATACTTGGCACATTCCCACAAGGTCTTATGGCCCTAGCTGGTCCCAGCTAGGATAACAAGGGCTCTGGAGCTCTGGGGCTCCACTGCTATACTGACAGCCAAGTGTGAGCAGGGGCAACAGGAGTAGGCATCTTGCCAGGATCTTCTAGCAGAGCTGTGGGATGTCCTTGACCCTGCAGTTGAGTCTGCATGAGGTCATAAAGCAGGCCTACATGCATCCCCCTTCTTACATAGGGATGGAGCCCTGCGTGTGGCAGACAGAGTACGCTTGCTGGCAGGAAAGGGGCTCTCTGGCTTAGCGGTCTGAATCTGAGCTGTGTTTCTTTCTTGGAACAGAAACAGAATTCGAACAATGGCTGAGCTGGCTGTAAGAGACGGGCTCTGGCTGCTGCCCATACTCTGATTTCCTCTCAACAATACAGGACAAGCATCACCGGAGGTAACTCCGTCTCGTAAGTCATTTCTCTCTGGCATGTCAAGTAAGGCTGTGGAGTGGCCGGGAGGCCCCTGATGCTGGGCCTGGTGGAGGGGTCAAGGTGTGGTGAATGCAGACACCAAGGCCCTCGTAGGGATAGCTGAGGTTGATGATTTATTAGGTGGGTGGCACACACATGATTCTGGAGGGAATGATAGCCAGCAGTGCCAGGCCCAATTCCCTGGGCTTTGGAGTAGAAAGTAACAGATCTGAGAAGCCAGAGAGACAGGCTGCCAGGGACTTGTTCAGCTGAGCCCTCAGAGGAGGCAGGTGCCAACTGTGCCCTACAGTTCGGGTCGATTGCATCTCAAAGCAGAAAACATGGGCAAAGTCACACAGGTCTCGCAAGGTCAAAGGGTGGACTGTAGAATGTTCTTCAGCCTCAGGGCCCAGACTCAGACCCCCCTTGTCCCGAGTAACTCTACTTTTCTGGGTGTTGCCAGGCAGAAGTTTCCATGATCCTCAGAGGCCCTCGTCCCAGTAACTTTCCTCTTCAGGGTTCCTAGGCAGATGGTTTCATGAGCCCCAGGGCTGTGGATTCTCCTCTGGTCTGTCAGTTACCTGAGATGCTGCCCGTAGACACTTATGACAACTTTCTGTTGGACACTTCGAGGCTGTGTTTCTTAAGATGGGAGAAGTGCTCCAAGTATCTGTGAGGATTGGGACAAAGGGATGTCGGAGGCTTCGGGTATTGTTAGACATGTTTAACAATCAGTTAAGCCAATGAGCTATTAAACATACTCTATGGTCTACCTTGAAGGATACGTGCATGGCATCCCTGAGAAGAGGGGTGGGGAACTGTGGCCCAAATGTGGTCCTGCATCTGTGGTATTGAAGAGCATGTTCATCCATCCATGTGCGTGGCAGAGATGAGGAGCTTTGACAAAGGCCAGGGACTATGAACTGAAAATCTTTTATGGGATGCCAATCCTGAGCTAGACATGTCTGTGACTAGAATCTTTCCTCAGAACTCCATGCACAGCATTGTGGCCCAGCCCCAAGACAAGTCCCTCTCACTGCCTATAAGTGAGGCTCTGTATGCAAGTGTGTGGACACCACATCTAAGACTACACACTCCAACTCTGCACATCTTACCAGGTACTCTACATTCTGGCCTCCCCTTGGTGAGGAGGTCAGGTCCACAGAGGACTCCAAGTGGAAACTCTAGATGATAGGGCCAGGTGCAGGGTGTGGGCTGCAGACAGTGAAGGCTGAAGGGCCCAGGCATTGTGGGGACTCACTGTTGGTTCAGCAGAGAACATTTCCACAGTCCTGCTGGCTCAGAAGAGAGTTCCAAGAGCATGGCTGGATGTGCTACTGACTGCAAGGCAGCATTTAGCAGATTCGGGTGGGTGTTCATAGATGCTTTGACCACACAGGTTCTAGAAAGTACCACACTAGCCAGCTACTCCATCCTTGCCATGCTGCAGACCCCACAACTCTCAGATGTGCTTAATTGCAAAGGACAATCCACACCCTTACTTCCTGTCACCCTAAGGGCCACTCTGGAAATGCCTATCTCAGTGGGTCACAGCTGGCCCATGAGTCAGCCTGCAGGGTCCTCTGCCTTTGATCACTATTTGTAATTTTCAGAGTTATCATGGACTGCATTCCAAACAGAATTTACAGAGTGGGAAATCACAGCCCCTCGTGCTACAGTCCAAATGGTGTCTTGCATTTTGCTTTATAGCTATTCTAGCGCTAAATCCTTTATGCTGTGCATCTTCATGTTAGTATCTGCCCCTTAGGCCCTGGCTTTCCTTTCTTTCTGCATTGCATTGTCAATGGCTAAGTGAATAGTTTGGATTTTCCTGTGCCTCACTAGGTGGCTGTTCATTCTCTACTTGTACACTGATATTAGCTGGCCTCTCTGCTTTCTTGAGATTCTCACTTATCCCATACCTGCTTTTCCTCTGGTCCAAGTTCTGCTCTCCAAAACCATTATCTAGAGAACAGCATCTTCTGCGTTTGTAGACAGTACTGATGTGCCTCCGTCCTTGAGTCTACTCTGTCTTCTCCAGGTCTCAGGTCCTATGACCATTTCCTCCTCTAGTTCTCAGATGATAAGCAATCAAAACCCTTCATGACACTCTTATCCCTTAAGTGGGACACTGACTTCCTGTTTCTGTGTCACGCTCTGCCCCATCACCACTCCTCAACAGTGTCCCCACATAGCAATGGGAACTACCTTTTGTAAATACTCTCCCAATGAAGGCTTATGTTAAAATAATTCCACAATCTTGATTGTTCCCATGAAAAATCTCCAATTACTTAATTCCACTGACAGAAGTGCAGTGGGGCTCGTGGCTGCTCCCCAGCATGAGTTGTGCAGCAACTGTTGCCTCCTTTCCTCCACACAGAGATCCTTCTGCCAGGTCTGCTTCCCTTCCCTGCTCTGTTGGCCCCTGATTTGCTCCTGGACATTTCAGCTCTAAGGTCAGGCATGAGCTGGCTCTCATGACCCTTGGCTAGGACCGCTGTTCACTCTGCCCTCTGGCCACTCCAGCTGCAGTGAGAAGCCCACATTCACAACCTGTCTGCAAACTTGGTATCTATAGTCTATCTCGGATGACTGGTCAACTCTCACCCATGCATGAACACTGACACAGGGCTCAAAGACACTCCATGGCACCTACCATTCTGCTCTTGTAAAGGAGCAGTAAGCACCACAAAGCCATTCTGTGCTTCTCTTCTCTTGGATAATTTGGAGAACATCGAGACTAGAAAGGGTGCTCTGAGCTTTTGCTTCCACATAAATATTTGCTGTTTCTTAGCATTTGAGTCATAAACACCTATTGTACTAAGCCCATGTGGTGACGTTAAATGCTGTTTCATCTTTTATTATCGGAGCTTTGGAATGGTGCAGTTGATTGCATTTGGAGGTCCTGCCTGCTGGAGCCATGGCTCTGTGAGTTCTCAAAGCAGAGAGCAGTGCTGGATGACACTGATCACGTTTCCTGACAATGTCGGTTTTGACTGGAAGGCCTCTGCATAATTTCATGTCAAGCAGAATAAAATAATCTATTCTCCTGCTGGTGCTTTGTAGTTAGATTACAGGGGATCTCCATAAAGTGTGCCAGCGGTGAACCTTTGATCCAATATTCATAAATTCTCCCACACTCCAAATTTCAAGGCCATATTTAAGGGGAATAAAAAACAGTCCCTATTAAAAAATGACAGCTATGTGGCTTAGTTTACATAGAAATTTGACAAACATTTATGTCTTTTGAGTGTCTTAAATTATTACATTAACTTTTTTATGTATGTGTGCAGGTGTGTGTATAGACTGCAGATGGTGCGTGCTTGGAGGTCAGAGGACAACTTGTAGGAGTCTCCTTCCTCCCTGTGGGTCCTGGGGATCAACCCCAAGTCATAGGCTTGGAGGCAAAACCTTTACCTGCTTGAGCCATCTTTTCTTTTGGATATTTTTTATTTGTTATTTTTAGTTTGTGTATGAGTGTATCATCTTCATCTATGTAAGTAAATTGGTGTCATGCAGTGTCCATGAAGCTCAGAACAGGGCATTGGATCCCCTAGAAATGGAGTTGTGGATGGACGTTAGCCACCATGTGGGTGCTGGGAACCGAAACTGGGTCCACTTCAAGAGTAGCCGTCTTGCCAGCCTAACTTCTAATTTTTTAACCCCCAATCTGCCAGAGTCCAAATTCCCAATTAGTTGCTAAATAGCCACAGTTCCTCATTCTGGCAAGATCACACCAGTGGGTTCTTTCATTCTGGACTCATGACAAGTTGACATGGTCAGCATTTCTAGTGGGTGGATGTCCCAGAACAGGAGGCATCTGTGGTATGCGCGTTTGGATCCTGGGTATGTTTCAGGGAAAGGTTTTTGGTGGCAGAACTGGAGTTGTTTCCTTTGGAGAGAGGTGGGATGCTAGAGCAGCCTGATTTGAGCAAGTCAGAATTGGCTGAAATGCCAGCTGACTGCTATGGGCTTGCTTAGGTAGAGTTTTGTATAATCAATTTGAAGATCTGAAGAACATCTCCCTGCCTGGAGGTGAGGTAGCTATTTGATTTTCAGAAGGCCACATGGAGATGGGCACATGTGTCTTAAGAGATGCACTCATGCACAGCAGACAGGCACAGCAGAGTGGGGACACTAGAAAGGGGACAGTCCTCTGCTTTTGTTTCCGTCGGTCATCCAGTTGAACACATTTATAGACTATGAAGTGATAATTTAATGAATGTACAGAGTGGGGACGATCAGATGGGGCAAACAACATCTCCATCTCCATAAACCTTTAAAAACTGTGCCTTTAATTAATAACAGTAAGTTCTGACTGGTCAGACAGAAGTGCATATGGGCAAAGATAGTGCCCTGGTGGGCAGCGCCATACTGCTACCTGGATAGTGTCTGGTGTTCAGAGGATATAGATGGCTGTCTCTGAGACTTGAATGTGACTGTAGCCTTTCAGGCAAAACAATATCAAACAGTTTTGCCCAAGATTGTTGTCCCCCTAAAGACAATCTAAAATAGAAAGGAGAATGTTAACTTTCAGTCTTAAAACATGGTCCAGACATTTAAACAAA
Source organism: Eospalax fontanierii (assembly GCA_035773235.1). NCBI lineage: Eukaryota > Metazoa > Chordata > Mammalia > Rodentia > Spalacidae > Eospalax > Eospalax fontanierii. The sequence goes on along the minus strand of CM069542.1, from coordinate 61,887,956 downwards.
CGAAAGACATGGTTTCATCAAGTTGTATGTCCTGCAAAGCCAGACTCAGAGAGGACCCCACACTTGCCTTTTCAAAGGGCTTGTGCCCTGGCTTTCCCTCAAGGCTGAGGTTGCTCTCTATACCTGGGTGGCTGTGTCTGGAAGGTGATTCCCATGGATAGCCATCTTTTTATTTATCAGTGGATCCATTTTGTTCACTGGCAAGGAAATCTTGCATGATTTTTTGGGAGTATGTATGTACATACACAGGTGTATGTGGGTTTGTATGTGAGAGTGCATATGTACGTGTGTGTAGTGTGTGTGTTTGTGCATGTGGAAGCTAGAGGATGACTTGAGGTAGATTTTCTATGATTTTTTGAGAACGGGTCTCGTTGGCCTGGAGCTCACCAAGTAGGCTAAGGAAGCCTCAGAGATCCTCCTGCCTCGGCCTCCCCAGCTGAGTGTCACCCCTGGGGTCGGGGGGGGGGGTCTGTATTAATGGGCAGTCTGGGGTCAGGGTCTGTATTAATGGGAAGTTCAGAATTTTTACATATGGAAGGGGAGTCCTGGGAAAGGGGATCAATCGCCAGCATCTCAATAGAGACTGACACGCAAGCAGAGGGTGGACAGGAGCAGTGTTGTAAGACCTTTTCTCCCTCAGAAATGACCTGTTTGGTGTCAGGAGATTGGTTGTGAACCTGGAGGATGTCATTAACCAGATTCCAAAAGGAAAAGGCTTGAACAGGGACCTTTTCAGGCCCGAATGCATTATAATGGTCTTTAAGGCAGTTTCCTACCCTGGCCCAGCGTTTTTCGTCAACGGTGCCCTCTTGTGGGAACCAAGGGCAAAGATCATTAATAAAATAAAAAATAAACCATTTTAAATCCTTGTTCTTTACCTTGATTCTTCGTGCTTTGAAGGACTCCTTGAGCCTTTTAAGAAATAAGTCATGCTTACTCAATGTCTGTCCCCTGAAATGTGCTGTTCGACTCTTACCTCGGATCTGACTCACAGACAGGTGAACTGTGGCGATCGCGACAGGATCTTCTCTCGTCTCCTCTCAATTAGGAGACGCGTCGGTCCACTGGAACAGACGCAGTCAGTGGGTGCACGGCATTGTCGGAACCCCGTATCGGGGCTGCACGTTGGGCGCCACGTGTCCCGGCCCGCTGGAGCACTATCAGCGTGGGTAGACCTGGTGGGAGACAAATGGGGACAGGAGACACGAAGACGGAGGCAGGTCTGAAAGCTGATCAGCCTTCAACTTTATTGAACAAAGACACAGTTTATATAGTGGTGGGGAAGGGGCTTGGAGAGGTGGGAGTGAATAGTTAGGAATGTGGCAATTAACAGGGCAAGAACTGTTGCTAGGAGACACTATCTCTGGCATTTAGGGCCCATCGTAAATAGTTGTGTGTTTGTCAGGAAGATGGCACTAAGAAGAGAACCAGGGGCTTGAACCAGGCGGGAGTGCTAAAGGTGGCACCTCCCAGGCTTTCCTTTGTTAGCTCGGCTCCGCCCCCGACAGCCCAGGATTTTAAAAATGTGGGTTTTAGGAATTGAGTTCAGGTCCTCATGCTGGTGAGGTCAGAACTTTACCTTCGAAGCCATGTCCCCAGCCCGTCACCAGAAATCCCATGTCAAGACTTCTGTACTCCACTTTGCATTTAACCCTAACCTCCACAAGTCACCCAGAAACCAGAACACTTTATTAGAAAACAGTGCATATGTCTGAGGGAGGGCTGTTTTCTGTGATGATTTTAAGACCCTGTTTGAAAACTCTAGAGTACCCTGGAGATGTTGACCATATATAGAAAGATTTTAAAAATTGGGTTTAAAGTTGATTTACTTAGGTTTCATTTTTCAGAGACCAAATAAGCCTACTGAGAAAATGAATATTATAGTTTTCCTTTCAGTGAATGGTGCCTTTATGCCAAACTGGATATAAGAAACATCAATTAATATGTAAACTGTGTCTTGAGACACATTTAAAGGCCAGTCTCATTTTGATTAAACCTACAATGACTGGGCTTTCAACTTGTTTCCTGTCAAGAAGTTTTCCTGTGGAAGCACCTGTGTGGCCAGATTGAGGCCAGGACGGGCTGGCAGAGATGGAAGCCAGAGTTCAGGGCTTACCTCACCTAGAGTGCCTGAGCTTCATGGACAGCTGATCCAGGCCAGGAATGGGATGTCTCTAGTGACTGAGTTTGTGTCTCAGTTCCTGAGACACATGAACAAATGGCTACTTACCTTAGATCAGAACCTGACAGTAGATCACAGTAAGAATACCATTGAAGTCCAGCTTGCTGAACAAATGAGTTTATTGAGATTATTTACAGGAGTATGGGTGAGGGCTTACAGGAGCAGAAATGACTCAAAGGCAGGTGTGCACCATCACTCCCAGTTTATGTGGGATAGGGGTCTAACCCAGGGCTGCATGTGGGCTCTGCTAGCCCTCTACCAACTGAGCGATACCCCAGCCCCTCACTGCTGCTCTGTGTGTGTTTTCTCCATGGCTTCGTTGATTTGAGTGAAATGATGAATTTCCATTTGTCTGAGAGAACAGAACAGCACCCCACCTCTTCTGTACTGTGTCTGCACCCAGTACCCATGGGAAAGTGTAAAGCTGTGCTTACAAGCAGACCTTTGAAAAACAAGGACAAAAGAAAATGTTTGCTTAGCTAAAGAAAGCCCAGGAAGCCTGTTACTTAGTAGCTACAATGAATGAAGACTACACCAGTGTAACATTTTCTCACTTGGGAATGACACCCATAAGCCACACATCTTAGCTGGCTCAGTTGCTCTAACACAAACATTACTGGTTGGTTGACTTAGAAACAGCCCAATTTACAGCTGACATTTCCAGAGGCCGGTAGGGCAAGGCAAAGCCATGGCAGACCCCGTGTCTGCCCAAGTCTGGCTTTCTAGTTCATAGTCTGTATCACCTCTTTGTGTCCTCACATGTTGGAAGGGATTGGGAGCCCTGTGAGGTCCCATTTATAAAGGTTCTGATCCTGTTTATAAGGGTTCCACCCTGATGACCTGCTTACCCCCCAGCACAGTCACCTTGGGGATGCAGTTTCAGCAGGTGAATCATAAGGGAACACAGACCTTCAGCTCACACAGTGCTTCATCAAGTCACAACACCATCATGGCGATAGCCATAGGTTTATACCTTGCTAAATAAAAAAGTACGGCAGATAAAATTAAGACATAATATATCCTTCGCACTCAAAAAATTTAAAGACCTCTTTAAAGCACATATGGATACAGTTTAATCTGTGTAGCTCTTGGTTGCACGTAGATATGCATATATTTGCATATACATGCATATGCATATACAAATTGATAGAGGCACTTTAGCCCTTCTATGGAGCACCTGCCTCTTCCCACTTCTTAACTCAAAGTCACTAATGTCTATAACCTTCACCTGCTATGGAAATCTCAGGCCAAAGCCCATCCAGGAACCAAACTGATGTATTGCTACATGCATTGGGGTTGTGGTAGTCATGACCCACCCCCATGGAGAAGCGTTCTTTCCAGGGCTCAGAGACTCTGGGTCCCTTCTGAGGTGCCCCACACAGGGCACCTCATGGGTGGGCTGAGCTGTGACACAGGATGATGGCCCCCAGGAGTACTCGGGGAGATGCTGGCTTGACATGTTCTCCCTCAGCCCAGGGCCACACTGCAGTGCAGAGGGGCCAGTTCTACATCCGGTCCTTCCCAGTGTGATTGCACTCACCAGGGCTAATGGCATCGTGGTCTGTCCACGTTTGACTGACTTTCCTGTTTATTCACGTTTGACTGACTTTCCTGTTTAAATGTGCTTTCGTGGGAAGCCCTCTTTCTCACATACCAGTCCTTAGAATTTCCCCCAGAATCTTGTTAATTCTGGTGTTTTTGATTTCTTACATGCTCTTAGCAAAGTTGCATGGGCAATATTACATTCACATTTTCTCATGAGACTTTCTTCCTTATATCTAAACATATTTTCGTGTTTTATTTCTGTGACTACAACTGACACACTTATTTTATCAGGTTTGCTTTTTAGTGAGGACTGTGGGATTCCTCTCCTGTCCCCTCAACATTAGTGTGTCTCTGGGGAGAGCTGAGTGATTTACTCTCTAGGCAGTGATCCCCTGAGAACACAGACATACCCCTGCAGAAATGAGGCAAGCACCTACAGCATTGTCTGAGAAGGAAGGCTCTGGAAAGAGATGAAGCTTTGAACACACTATCTATAGCTATTTTTTATTTTATTTTATTATTTTTGATTTATTTAATGTACAAGTGTTCTGTCTGCATGTATATAAATGTAACGCATGTGTGAAATGCCTGTGGAGGCAGGAAGAGCACGGTGGAGCCCCTGGAACTAGAGTTATGGACGTGGTTAGGCACCATGTAGGTGCTGAGAACTGAACTCGGGTCCTTTGGGAGAGCAGCCAGTGCTCTTAACCACTGAGGCATCTGTCCAGCCCCTACAGCTATTTTTTTTTTTTAATATCAGACATGCATTTTTTTTCTTTCTTCGTTTCCTTTCCCTTTGCTGTGATAAAATACCCTGGGAGAAGCAACCTGAGGGAAAGGAGGTTTATTTTAGCTCACAGTTTCTGGTTTCAGTTCATCATGGAAATCAAGGCAGCAGAACTTGAAGCAGCTGGACAGAGGCAGTTAAGAGCAGAGACCAGTCAATTCCAGCTCAGTTTCTGCTTTCCATCCAGGTCAGGGACTGGCCATGAATTGGCATGACTCACAATCAGGGTGAGTCTTCCTCCCTCCATCAACAATGAATTCACTGAGAGAACCCATCACAGGCAAGTCCAGGCCATCACAGTCTAGGCAGCCCTTCACTGAGGCTCCTTTCCCAGGTGATTCTAGACTGAGTCACATTGGTAATTAAAAGTAGCCATCACACTGAATCACATTAAAACCCAATTAATTTTCTCAATGATTACTTTTGATTTATATTTCTACTTTATGTGTATGAGTGTTATACCTGCATGTGTGTGAGTGCATCTGTGTCGTGCAATACCTGTGGAACACGGACGAGGGTGTAGATCCCCTACAACTAGAGTTACTGACAGTTGTTAGCAGCCATGTGGGTGCTAGGATTTGAACCTGGGTCTTCTGCAAGAATAGCCAGTGCTCTTAACTGCTGAACCCTCTCTCCAGTCACATCAATAATTACTTTTAATGTATGTTATAGTTTAGATATGAAATGTGCCCCAAATGCATGGTGACCAGCGCAGCATGGTTTTGAGGAGATTGGACCCCACTGGTGGGGTACAGCCTAGTAGAAAGGAGAGAGTTCTGGGGGTATGCGGTGAAGGACATGCTTCGTCCTCAACCTGTTTTCTTTTCCTCCCCTGTCTTTGCCTCCCTTTCCCTCTCCCACTCCTCTGTCTCTGATAGGAGCAGCTCTGCTCTGCACACCCTCCTGCCATGATGGTCTGTCTCTGTTCTCACTGATGAAGCAAGACCACAGGCAAAATCCTCAACCTGTGAGATAAAGTAAGCCATTCTTCCTTAAGTCTCTCTCTGGTGTTCTTCACAATGGTGGGCAGCTATCCATCACAATATTCAAGAAACAGTAGCGGATATCCAGGCAAATAATGAGTGGTGAGTCCCTGGGCAGAAGAAAAGTCAGGCCACCAACAGCTGCAAATGTACAGTTAGGTCACGACACAAGAGCAAAATAAACACTGAATGACAACATTGGCAAATGGGCGAAGACTTGACTAAACATTCTGTTATCAAAGGCACAAAAATAGTCAAGAGGTGGTTGGAAAGGAGCTCATGAAACCTGAGAGGAAGGGGCCTCCGAATGCAGGAGATGTCCCTGAGCACCCCAGGAGACAAGAGAACATGTGCTGTCGAGGATGTGGAGACAAGGACCCTGGCTCACTATTGTTGCATGTGCAGACTGGTTCAGGTTCTATGCAAAACAGTGTGGGGCTACTATATGGTCTGCAATTAAAAATATTTGTTATACGTGTGTGTGTGTATGTGTGTGTGTGTGTGTGTGTGTGTGTCTCACATCATTCTACCTGTGGAGGTTAGAAGACAGCGTATGAGAGTGGACTGCCCCCCTTTCACTGTGTGGGTTCTGGGGATCAAACTCAGACCATTGTGCTTGTCTGCAAGTGTCTACCCACTGTGTCATCTCCCAGAATCTGCAATTCTGTCTTCTAAATGCTGGTTGTACATATTTGTTCTAAACAAATGCTATCAGCCCAGGAAAGAACCTCTCTGGACAATTCCGCAGCCCTGGCAAGGTAACTCTCCAACCCCCGAGAGACCTTCCTGCCTCTGTGACTTTTCTCTTATGAATCCTTTCCTCTTCTTCATCCGGCTTGTTACTCTCCAAGAACAGAGGACATCTAAATGTTCTGTGAGCTTCTCCCTGCCTTTTATGTGGCTGCAGGTGCCCTAGCCAACTGTTTCTCCTCCTGAGGTGCACTGGAAGGGAGATGGGCCTGCCCCTTTACTCATGTCTATTTCTGTCAATCAGTGCGTTTCCTGCCCCCTTCTGCCTTGTGCACTGTCACTCTGTGGTGCCCAGACAGTGGTTCTTGATGGTTTTCAGTAATACTTTATGATTAATGAATGTCACAATCAATGTTAATTAATTAATGTTATGGTTATTTGAAGGACTTTATTTTTCAGTAAGCTATTCTTGGTTTTAAAAGTATGTATATATGAGGGAGATTTCAGGCAGAGAGAAGTGTTGTAAATTGTCCTGAGGGTAATCATAGAACAGAAAGAACTTCACATATTGCAGCCTAACACTAGAGAGACTGAGGTTGCATCTGTGCCCAGCCTCCTGTCACTGGGTTTTGCCTGAAATCCAGACCTCTTCTGTGTACTGGGTAATCAATCACCCCTGGGAAGAACTCTTCTCTAACTCACAACATAGAGGCCTTAGGCATGCTTTGTTCTGGGCACAGGTTGCCTAGAAAATTGAACTTAGAAACTTGTGTGGGATAATCTCAGATTTCCTGAGCACACAGAGAGAAAAGGAATGTGAAAGGAAAGCTGTCTTGGAATGAAGGTGCGAGATAGACATGGACCGTCAGGGAGCAGCTGTCCAGTGAAGGCAGCCCCTGTCGGAAGAGGCACCCTGCACATGTGCACTGAGGGGGAGGTCTTGGATGCCTGTCTCATTCCTGGCCCCAGGGAGGATGATGGCTCTGCCTTTTGGCCTCCTCCCTACATTGGCGGGAATGGAATCCCCATATAACTGACCCACTTCTGCAGCCAGGGTAGGAGGCAGTCCTACACATCTGCCTTTCTGAACAGCTGGAAGAGATGATGGCAGATTCACAGAGGGTGCTGTGGACTCTGAGCGATACCTGTTAGTCCTTTGCTGTATGGAAGGCTCTGGATTTGGGGTTAAGCTGATGTGTAAGGCTGTGAGGGGTCTCTCTGCTCTTACCGTGCTTGTGTCTTCTGTAAGTGCTGCTTACACTGAACTCTGATATGCTTCCTGCTAAGCTCCTGGGAGCTCTGCACTAGAAAACTTTGTGCTTTGGGAGGACTCAGTAGTGTGGTAGGAGCCCTGACCTCTTCTCCAAGCTCCTGGCTCCTCTACCCCAGGTTCTCCAACCCTGAAGCCTGGAGTATCCATCTGACTCAAGTAGGCCCATCACCATTCACTGCTATCTGCAATTCTCTGCGGAATCTAGAGGACAGAGACCAATTAGACACAGCCTCCCGGAAAAGTGGAGCTTGTTGAAGAGAAGACAGACATGTAGACACTGAAAATCATACTAAGGAGCAAATCTTTGTGACTGCAGGGGGATAAGCAAGCAGCGGGCTGGACTCCCAGAGGAGAAATGAATCATTTTGACTGGAGGAACAGCAGAGCCTCCATGGATGACCTGGGACTTAGAGACACAGAAAAAATCAGCATATCTGAGTCAGAGATGTTGTCTTCACTGGTGGAGCTCTTCCCCTTAAAGCTAGAAATCTGAGACCTTCCAGGCTGTGACTCTGTGGTAGCTGGTGACTGATGGAACAACCAAAATAAATTATAAGCCAGTCTCTCTGATGAACATAGATGCAAAAATTCTCTATAAAATACTCACAAACCAAATGGAAGAATATATCAAAATTATCCATCTTGATCTAACTGGCTTCATCCCAGAGACTCAGGTTTTCAACATATGTAAATCAATAAATGTAAGCCACCACAACACAGACTCAAGGACTGAAATCATACAATCATCTTATTACTTACAGAAAGGCATTTCAAAAAATCCAACATTCATTTGTAATAGAAATCATGAAGAATCTAGGAGTACAGAGGACCTATCTCAACATAATGAAGGCAATTTTCATCAAACCCACAGCCGACATTATACTCAAAGCATCCCCATTAAAATTGGGAACAAAACAAGGATGTCCACTCTCTCCATTCCGTTCAGTATAGAACGTGAAGTCTTAGAACAAGAAGACAAAGAAGGAGATAAAAGGGATACTAATTGTAAAAGAAGAGGTCAAAGTATCTTTGTTTGCAGACAATATGATTCTATACAGAAAGGATCCTAAAGACTCCCCCAGCAATGATAAATGCATTCAACAAAGTAGCAGGATATAAAATTAGCACTACAAATTCAGTAGCCTTCCTCTGTACCAACAAATATACTGAGAAAGAAATCAGGAAATCAGTCCCATTCATGATTGGCTCAAAAACAGAATATCTTGGAATAAATCTTACCAAGGAAATGAAGGATTTGTATAATAATAAAAAAAATAAGAACAAAATTGAAGAAGATTCCAGAAGATGGACAGACCTCCCATACTCTTGGATTGGTCGGATTAATATTGTGAAAGTGGCCATCCTGAAAAAAGCAATTTCACAGATCCACTGCAATCCACATTCAAATTCCAACTCAGTTCTTCGTAGAAATTGAAAAAAAACCTCAAATTCCATATGAAAACACAAAAAAGCCAGGATAGTCGAAATAATTCCGAACATCCTCTGATTTCAGATTATATTGCAAAGCCACAGTAATGAAAATAGCATGGCAGTGGCACAGAAACAAGTTAACCAGTGGGTAGGAGTGAGGACCCGGATTTAAGTCCACACACCTTTTTGACAAAGGGGCTCCAAACACACATTGGACAAAAGACAGTGTGTCTAACAAATGTTGCTGATCAAACTAGGAAGCTACATGTAGAAGAATGAAACTAGATCTCTATTTCTGACCCCACACAAGTTTCAACTCTAGACTGATACCTAGAATCTGATAAAGGAGAAAGTAAACAGTGCACTGGAACTTCTGGGCACAGCAAAAGGCTTTCTCAGCAGGACCCCAATACTGTAGGTATCAAGACCAACAATTGTTACATTGTGGCTCATAGGAGAAACATAGAACGCAGACATAAATGGGGAAAGAGAACAATGGATGAGACGGGTTAATGGGGTGGGGACATAAGGGTGAACAGAAGAGAAGTGTGAAGATGACACCTAACACCAAGGCCTGGTGCATCATATGGAAATCTATAGATTCTCTCAGTGTATGCATATACATTATAGAAATGATTAAAATGTAGCTACACTGTAGCAGGGATTCAATGGTCCTAACAGATACCACAGGCTAGCAAAGAAACACCAATGCCAGGAATGAACTCATCTTTTTGGAGTTGTTGACCAGAAAGATCCCGTAGATCCTCAAACACTCCTGACCATTTCCACTGCACATGGTTACCCACCCAAGTGGGCAACCTGTTGGTGAAGACAGTGCACGCCTTTTTCCCGGAACAAACAAGGAGAAAGCAAACTTGTACTGATCTTGAATCTCCATATCTGCTGGCTCATTTTCATATAGCATTAGAAGGTGCTGGGCATGTTACTCAGAAACAGTAATCATCAGTCTCACCCAGCTGCAGACCTGTGAGCTACAGTAACAGCTGCTTGACAAAGTGTGCCGTGGTGCAGTGGTAGCGTGAACACTGCAGGAGTAACCAATCACCTTTCACTGAACAGCAAATCTAGAAAGGCTGCAAGACTGTGGAATGCTTAGACCCAAAGCAATACCTTTATCACTCCCTTTCTCTCCAAGGCTCAAGGATCATTGCAGAAGAGGGAGCAGAAAGACTGTAAAAGCAGGTGGATGAATATAAGGAATCTGTGTTGTCTGGACACCACGAGGTAGTTGCATATATGAACCTACAGCAATTATGACAACATGCAAACCCAAGACAGACAGGGGCCCAGTACGGATGGGGAGGTGGGCAGGAAACCCCAGTCCTAACTTAGGATATACTTGCATTTGACGGGTGCTGGGAGAGGGAGAGTTGGTTTTCCTTACTGATGTGACACCTGTAGGTGTCTCCACACCCAAGAGCACTTGGGAAACACAGATTAGACTCGATTGGCCTTTAAAGACTAATAAAGAGGACATGAGTCTAAGGAGAGTAGGGTGGGGTGGGGGCGGGGGTGGGTTCTGAATATGGTCAATATGCATTGCATGACATTCTTGAATCAATACAAATACTTTAAAAAGTGAAAAACTCACCACACAAAGTAAAGATGAGGTCTCTAGATGTTCAGTTAAACAGTCATTTGCAAGTCCTGCCTCCTCACTTAGCAGCCGTAAAGATATAACCCCATCTACCTCCAAAAGAGACCTCAGGAATCAGGGTCATCATAGCAAGGACACAGGGGCCCGGTGGTCATGCAGATGGTGCTGGCCAAGGGCCTGGGCTTCATGGTGATGGCAGTGGGCAGTCATAGGTGATTTGGGCCAAATTATTCTCTACTGGGGCATGTGTGTTGTGTGTTAGTTTCTTTGCGATCCATAGGCAAGAATCAGGGCTTGAGCCTAATATAGAATTAGCCAGCACTGTGTGTAGACACTCCCTGTAAGTGTCAAGTATGTAAGAATGGAGTTCTGCACAGGTGCCAAGTGCCTCTGGTCCCTCCTATCTTGGCTTCTTCCTCACCTTGGACGGGGCCCTCCTGACCCACACATCTTCTTTGCTTGTAAGCCCAAGGATCCGGGCAGCTCAGGTCTGCAAATCTCTGCTCCTTGAACCACAGACTTTTCATCTCTGGGAGGTTTTGGATGGCTGAACACAGCCGTGCCTGCTTTCCATGAAGCTGTGTGTTCTCTCTCAGAACCTCGGAGAAGTCAACTATTTATATTTGTGCTTCTAAGGAGGGGGCGTGTAAATTCTTCCAACACCCAACTCAGGAAGTCTGGGTGGGACTGAGCGTCTGTGTTTCTAGCTAGTACGTCCCAGGTGACGCTGCCTAGGTGTGGAATAGGCAGGGGCGGGGGTGGGGAGAGCAATGGAGCTACAGTGGGGTTGTAGCGATTGTTTAGCCTTAGACTTTTGAAATCTTCTTTCCAAGATACATAACAAAGGGAATTATGATCATGTACCCTGCTTCAATATGATATATACCATTTTAAAATGCAGCTGTTGTGCCAAGCATTAAAGCTGTCTGAGTCCTGAACTTCAACACAAGGGTGAGATTAGTGTCAACTCTACTAACTGGCTTCAGCCCAGCATGATGAAACATTACAGCATTTCATCTCTTTCCTTGGAAAAGAAAGGTCCTGGAAAGTGTCTTTCTTAAAACATTGAACCCCTGGCATAAGGGACAAGTACCAAGACTGTCTTGTTTTCTACAGTCTGCTCTGAGGGACTGCTAGCCTGTCCAGCATTTATCTGAGCCACAGTACAGAGAAATCAAGTATTCTGAATGCGCATATAAGTATTTCATAGGCTTCATGCTGAATATGCATTTCTGAGACTCAGGCTAAATATAAAAAGTCCAAGTAGATTAATTTACCCCAATTGATTTCCCTTTACAGCTTCAAGGAAGTCGTACTATCTTCCTCTTAAGTGTCTAAGCACAGTCCTGCCCATCAGGTTGTTGAAGAATTTGAAATGTCCAATAATGTTTGGAAAAGGGCAAAGCCTTTTCCTGTGTGGTCACATTCTGGACAGGTTGTGTGGGATTGCCTCAGCATTTTCATTGTCAGTCACTTTGAGAATCTGATGTGATCTGATGTGGGGACTGAATCCTTAAACTTAAAATGCTTATACTAATAAGCTAATACTAATTCAGCTTATCAGTATTTTTCTTGAGTAGACATCAAGTCTTCACAGAGAACTACTTAGAGATAATTTGCAGAACTCATATCTTTTTGTTGTTTGGAAAATGTGTTAGTGAGAATTTTCTGAGACTTGAATTAGAATGAAGTAATTCAAATAAAAATAACCATGAGTTGGGTTCAGAAGTTGACCCCAAGGTGGAGAAGCAGCTTCTGACTCGTGAGTACCCAGCCTGTTGCCCATTCAGAGGATGTAGCTCAACTCTTTGCAGCTCACAGGATTAATCAGTCTCCAGGATTCACTTTCTCAGGGTGGGATTCACCAGAATTCTACAAAACCTTCACTTCCTGCCAGGTCATGGCTTTGATTCATCTGCTCAGAGCCCAAGTACAGGAGCTCATCATTAGACTTGACCTGGTGTTCTTAGGAAAACCTTTCCTTTTAACAAACACTGAACTATTTTTTAATATTTTATTTTTTTATTTTATGTATATGAGTGTATTGCCTGAATGTGCGTACTTGTACCATGTCATGTAATGTCCATGGAGGTCAGAAGAGGAGGTTGAATCCCCTGGAACTGGAGTTATAGATGGTTCTTAGCCACCGTGCGGGTGCTGAGAACCAAATCTTTGCAAGAGTAGCTAGTACTCTTAACTGCTGAGCCGTCTCTCCAGTCCCATGAACTACACTTTCAAAAGAGACTAACTTGTCTCTTCTCTCCTTGATAAAATTTTTTCAAGTGTGGGAAACTAGATTTTCTCCTCAGAATCATCTTTAGGTGTCTGTGTCTGTTTAACATTCCCGAGTCCTCCTCTGGCCTGCTGTGTGCTTGGCAGATATCTTTGAAGATTCAGCAATAGAATTTGTTTCTTTGAAAACTGATATAGGCTGGATCCAATATAGATATCAATATGACAGTAGGAATTTAGCGCTGACAGAAGTTGCTGAAATTCTTTACTTTGAATTAAAAATCAAAATTCTCCCAGCATTTGTTTGCTGCTTCCCAGTTAGAGTGCCCTCACCCACATACCCAGCACACTCCTTGTGTGTGTGTGTGTGTGTGTGTGTGTATGTCTGTATGTATATGTGTGTATGTATGTGTGTGTATATGTGTGTGTATGTGTGTATGTGTATGTTTGAAAGGCCAATTGCAGTCTCACAAAGAAGCTTATCTCACAAAAAATAAGGCCACCTCTGTCCACTCTCCTGAAGAGCAATGAGCTGTGTTCCATCTCGACTGCAAGATAAATAATTTCAAAAAGTGTTAAATGAAATGGTGTCAGCAGAAATGTCAGTTCCCAGGTGAGGGATGGACTGAGCAGGTCACAGGTGATGGAGGAGCACCCATGTACCCCGATCTCAGTTTCCTGAGCCCCTGCAGCTGGGGCTGCAAAGCTATTCAAGAGTTCTCCTTGCGTGTCCCCCCTCCTTTCACAGGGAGCCCACTTCAAAGGCCTCCTTGTAGATTCGCTCCCCCCGGCCCTGCCTCTCCTGTCATTCCTCACAGGTCTCCTTCCGTCTCTGGGGCTTTCTCAGTGTGACACTTTCACACTGAGGTGTGAAACCCCTCCACCTGGTGAATAGCCCACATGTTACTGATTTCCTCTTCCTTGACCTCTGTGACCTGAATGACCCAGCTCCTGGCCTGTGTTCACCTTCCTTAGCTGTCCTGAGAACCTTCCAGGGCTCTAGGTGTCTATGAAATAACCCTGTCAGGTGGCAAGTGTTTTCTTAAATTTAAGCTAAAATCCTTCTACTTTTGCAGTTTCCATTGTGTCCAACAACCATTTTGAACCCTGAAAGGAGAAACAGAATTGGAGGCATTGCCTGCCACCTGTGATGCTGATGGCACATTGTGACAGTCTCGGAAGCCCATTTAGATAAGTCTGCCCAGGTCTTCTTACCAAAGAGAATCTGAATAGCCCCTCCAGCTTCCCTGGTCTTAGTCGGCTTGAAAACTCGTATAATAGTAGCAGCTTTGTTCTGGGCAGCAGCTCTGCCATGTGGGTGATGAGGGTGGCATTGCCCAAGTTGCTCTTCAGGGACATGAGGTCACTTTTGCCAGAAACATACTTCACGGGCCTGCAGCTGTCAGATGGGTGACCGTGGCAGGTAAGGAGGCTGGGCATCTCTGTCCTCATGTGGTGTGAGTCTTCTGTGCCAACTTAACCTTTGAGCTAAAGCCACCTACCACTCAATGTGATAGAAAAGACCGGAATATGCAGGAGTGAAAAGGGGCGACAGCTTGGTTCCTGGAGGTCTCGGCTGTTCCCAAAGATGCGCCTGTGTAGTTCCTTATTTAGCCCACCTTCTGCCCTTATTAATCCCATCCAGGACCAAGAACTCACTTCTCCAGGGGTGAGGGCTTGATTTGTAAGCAGAGGCTTTGTTTCTCCATTCTTTGCCCATTAAATAAAGCTCTTTCTTCTCTCTTTGCCTGTCTCTCCAGGCTTTGACTTTATCAAGTGGCACCAGGCATGGGAACGTTTCTCAGCTCTGGTCCTTTGAGGTCTCGCTTAAATATTACCTGAAGTACTTGGTGGGTGTAACATTGACTTTGCCTTGAGCATTAATAGGATTAGTGCAGCTGAGACATGTATATGTACTTGCAAACATGTATGCATACGTGACTTTGCAGGGATGCCTTGAACATTAATAAGATTAGTGTAGTTGAGACATCTATATGTACTTGCATGCATGTATGCATATGTGACCCCACACAAGTATCTATATGCCTGTTTTTACATGAGTGTGTGCTTGTGTGTGCATTTGTAACTTGAAGCTCAAATAAAAACAAACAGAGGAGAGGTAAAGCGGTGGAGTTCTCCATCAGAATACCTGGCCTCAGTGTCCCTCAGAATCCGGATTGATGCCACGTGTGACAGGTGGTTGATGTGTGGATGTGGAATATTGATGTATTCTTGCTTTTGTAATTCAGTGTTTTTTACTGCACCTTGAGTTTTTCTCTTTACTAACTTCCTCCACTCCCTTTGAACCATGTTCAGTAACTATAAGGACTAAAGACATGTTTTTTTTTCCTTCTGTTTGGTTTGGCTTAAGAGAGGCCCAGAGGCACGGAGACGCTAACCAGTTTGTCTTCTGAAACTGGGAAATGTCTCAGTAGACCCTGTTTTTCCTCAGAAGCAAAGAAATGCTGGAGAAACATGGGCAAAGAAAACATACCCATCCAGGGCCCTTAAGGTTGTAAAAACAGGTGGCAGATGTCTTTGTTTCTCTTGCATTTAAGTGACATGGTCTCCTGGGGTCATGAAATCAAGAACTTGTGAAATTGCCTTTGGAGCCCTTGACTTATCACAGAGGACCTTAAACTTGGGGAGATCACACAGAAGAACCCTGAGGCAAAGCTAGGGGCTTTGCTCATGAACTTCATGCTTGCAGGAGACAGATGTGTTCAACAGGTGTTGGACATTTCTGTGGACAGTTTCCTAAGGGAAAATGATTATAGATCTGACTGTATGGAAATCAGTGGCCTGTGTGGAGAGATAGGGTTGGTTCCTTCTCTGCTTCTGAAGACTGCCAGATATATTTAAAACTGCTCTGAATATATCATGAATATCCTTCTCTAAACTCTCATCAAATAACACCAATGAAAGATGGCTGAGACTGCATGGCAGGTCCTAGATCCCAGGTTTAGCTTGCACTGGCGTCATGCCCAGGGAAGCGGCCCCCAGAGCCTGGCCCACCCATCTAGCATCCGGAGCCCTGGTTCCCAGAGCCTGGCCCATCCCATCTAGCATCCGGAGCCCTGGTTCTTCTCATTTTGGTTCTGAGAAGCTCAAGGTCACGCACAGATGCTTCTGATCTGAATCTGGGAGCCACTGTGGGGCAAGCGTGGGCCTGGACTTCTGGGTAACTATGGGCCCTTTTGAGATTCTAATTAAAGATTTGCAGTCTAATGGAAAAGATGAAAATCTATACTCAATGTCTCTCACATGTCTCTCACATGTTCCGTGCTAAAGGTCTCCTGATAAGAGAAATTAGATATTTAAGATGAGGCTCTTCGGGGAAACAAAAGCATTTGCCGTTTTAACACTGTAAAGCTTGGGTTGTCTGAGCACTGCCTCTTTGACTTCATTTCTCTGATGTCTCTAGCTTACCTGGGTGATAGTTGAACCCCCATATTTCCAGAGTTTACAGACAGTGTTCTTGTTGGCCCTAGCCTCACAACCATCACCTGCTTTTCCTTGAGCTCTCCACCCAGTGCTCTGCCTCCTGTTCCAGCTGCCCTCCTTTCCTGCCCCTCAGCTGACTACAGTGCCCAGCAGGTGACAAAGGCTCTCCAGCATCAAGGGCTCCCCTGCACGCCCAGTCTGAGGACTAAATATTCCTTGCTGGAATGTCTTTGGACCACCAGGGAGCCTAACTCATTGGGCCCAAGGCGAAGCCCATTGTTGGCTTGCAGAGGACTTTGGTTCTGAAAGTGACTAGGCTGCTGCTGGAAGCTCACGCCCTGCTCTGGTACAGTCTTTAGCTCACCCTACTGCTGCCTGAGGCAGAGTCAGTCCTTCAGGTTAGCACATCTGTCCATGTTGCAAATCCCTCCTTGCTGCCCTCTCCTCTATTTCTTCTTCCCAGGAAGCTTTGAGTTGCTTTTCCAAAGTAACACTGAGTGGGGAGGTAGTTCAGTGGGTAAAGTGCTAGACAGGCTGCCTGAGGACCTGCGTTTGGGTCCCCAGAACCCATGCCGAGGCAGGTGCAGCAGTGCCGTATCTGTAACCCTGGTCCTCCTAGGGCAAGATGGAGGGCGGAGGCAGTGGAGACAGAAAACTGACAAGCCAGCTAACTGGGTGTGTGCAGCAGTAAACAAGAGACTGTCTCAAGGTGGAAGCTGAGAACCAACACCTGAGCTTGCCTTCCAGCATCCACGCATCTGCTGTGGCACGTGTGTCTGCCCTCACATAGTGAACACACATACACATAAACAAGTAATGCTAACTGAGCATCTCTTTCGCTCTCAACCTATCTACCTACCTAGGGATGTATACACTGTGTTTAGTAAATGTGTTTGACAACTTCATATACTGTGTAGTGTCTTTCTACATCCAGTATTTCTAATTTATTTCCTATTTCATCTCCTTTTCCTTATGAGGATGAATCTACTTCTCTTTTAACTAGCTAATCTGTTTCTAGAATATTTAAATTAGTCATATGACTTAATTTCATTTTAAATTTGAATGATCCACTTAAACATTTAAATAATGCCCCATGAACACCTTTCTGCCTCAAGAACAAATGCTTCTTTTTCACTCACTTGTCCATTTATGAGAAGAGCATCCTAGTAAAGTCTGGAAGAATTGAAAGAGGAGGTAGGTGGTGGGGTAAGCAGCAAGGAGGTGGCCAGCCAGAATAGATACGTGGTAGGAGCCTGGGGAGGACGTCAGCATCAAGGACTCCATAGGAGCCTGGGAGAGCATTTGAGTTAGCCTGGTCTCCTTTGCCAAATGCAGTCGCTGGCAGCAAACAGGATAAGTAGAAAGGGAAGCCTGGCCTGGTAGGAGCTGGGGACCCAGAACCCCAGAACCTGGTGTATGACCAGGGCTGCCTGCTCAGAAGTCCCAAATCCACCTCAGGCTCCTGGGATACTATTTCCCTGGCCTTCTGACACGCTGAGTCATTCACCTTTGCACAGCGTGGACACGGTAACTTTAGTCTTCCTTGGGACTTGTGACCCTGGAAATACAGGAAAGTACTAAACCTTTGCAAGTCTATTTGCATTCTGAGTCAGTCTCAGGTTAGATACCACACCCTGACAGAGGCCAAAGTCTAGAGCATAGAGGGAAGACTCAGCTCAAGTTGATACCAACCATCTGCCTTCTACTTTTATTTCAAATTGTCAGAAACCAAATGAATTGTCAGTGTTCCAACCTGGCGTTTCCTAAATGCCAAGGGTATCTTCTTCTGTGGTAGCATACATGTCTCAGCCACACCTTCGGGGACCTGCCCCCCAAATCTTCCTTTCTTCCAGCTCAGTTCTCTCGGTGTCTCCTTTTATTTGAGTGTCATGAGAACTCCCACATAAATAGATCCCTTCCCTTGACTTACTGTGACTGCTTTTTCCACCAACTTTTACTCTGAAGCATATAAACAGGCAGAAAACTCTTGTTCTTATATTCACAATTGGGAGTTAATATAGGAAAAACATAGGATTTGGGTCAAAATTCTTAAGGACTCTGAAAGTCCCATATTTTCAGTACCTTTTGAAAAAATTCACAAGTTGTACGTACCATCTTTATAGACTTTGGTGCTCATGTTAGGAACTAAAGTAGACACTGGAACAAGATTGCTGGATTAGCCCTGCCCAGTGCCCATCTACAACACATTTAGAGTTCCTCAGTCTTGAGGAAATCTGACAGTTCCAAGGTACAGGCCTTTTGTAGCTGCTTCAAGACAGATGCTCAGTACATTGCCAGAGAGATGGGGAGGGTGTGAAGTGGGTTAGGAGAGGAAGCCTGTGGGGGGCGGTGTGAGTCAGTCCTGGTTTAGGACAAGGAGTCTGGCTGTGCCCTGCCCTGCACAGCTCAAGTTTTGGAGATCAGAAGCAGGTAGAAACACTTCTTTTGAGTCTTGTTTTTCTGTATTTCATGTCTACCTGACTTATAACAAACTTCAAAGGGGAGGCAGTGTGGTCTCAGGTATTTAGAAAACCCAGAAATTCAGTTTATAAATGAGTATTCAAAGTGGGAACATTATGCCAATTAGCATTTCTGAAGTGGGCAGTTGACAGGTGACTAGTGTTTTGTTTCATCAGCTCTGCAATTCATCTCAAACAGGGTCTTTCCACACCTTTCCTTTGATCAAAAGCAGGTTGGAGTTCTTTAGGGATTCATATCATCCTTTATATTTTACATACCAACAGGCACAGCAGAGAGCTATTCAAATGAGCTATGCAAATGGCCTTTCAGGTTCTCAACCTGGGAGCGGCTCCCCACCTGACTCTTCCACTGGACTCTGCTGTGACTGGCTATTTGCAGGACACAGTGGCGAGGGGCCCTGTGATGTGGGCCATCACCGTGCAAGGTGGTGGGGGTGGTCAGTGAATACAGGCACATACCTTCACACACACAGGGGTACACAAACACAGTTATGTTTATATACACCCACACAGAGTCACACATACATTAAAACCTTAGTAGGTAAAGTACATCATAATTAAAGGAGTGACTCCTTTTGTATGATTTGCAACAAAAATTCCAGTGGATGTAGGAGCAAAGCTGATGTGTGTATGAAGGCAGAGCCCTGGATGAGGGCAACATTCAGATCAAGGGCTGTCCTTGCTCTGATGCTGTAGTGTACATGTGCACAAGGATGCCTCTGGAGTCCAGAGCAGGGCCTGGGTTGTGGGAACCATCCCTTGGCAAACATCTCTGCAAGTGTCCTATGTGGATTTAGCACGTGAGCTCAGTGATGTGCAAGGGTTTATGATCCTTTCTCCCTGGGCTCTGTGCAAACCATTGTGGCTCATAGGGCTCCGTGTCAGGGACATGTCATTATCTGTACCCAGTGTGGCTTGGCTCAGTCCTTGAGTCTTGGCTCAATCTCTGAGTCTCTAGGTGGTAGACTGCTATCAGAAGCCACGGAGCAGCCGGCTCAGTACTGTTTTCTCTTCCTTTCCGTGCTGGAATGAGGTAATGTTTACTTCACCCCCTGTGAGCCTGGCTTCCTGCAGAGTAATAGTCTTCCTACAGTCACCTCACTCTGCTGGCTTTTTGGACCTACCTGGCCTATTTTGTTCTGAAATCAGTTTCTTTCTTGTTAGTGAAATAGGTTATTTTTGTACTAATTAAAATCATCAGATAATTGAATTTGTTTGTAATTTCAATGAAAGTGTTTCAAAGGATGCTGGGGTTAAGTGTCTCTTCTTCAAAGATAATGTACCCCAGGGCTCTTCCGTCGTCAGCCTCAACTCCTGTCTGGTTGTTCACAGCCACTGTGCCCATCACAAGGACATAAATAAGCATTAATATGTGTATATTAGAAACAGGCATTTGATTTCCACAGATTGCCCTTATTCTTCATATTAGCTAGCTGCTATTTGTAACTGCTAATTTTACGTTACTGTTTTTCACATAAAGTCTCCCCCAAAGGTGAGTTAAAAGGAAAACAGCTTGTCATTCATATGAACATGCTAATTGTGAATTATGCAAGTTGATGTTTAAGGTGACAGTGTCAGCAGCCTGCCTTCTCACTCCTGTTGTAGAATTGTCTTATGGAAAAACATATTAACTATTTGAACCTAGTAATTGTTCAGATGATCTTTAAGTATTAATGAAGGCCTCCAGGCCATTTCTACTATGTCCAGTAAATGGACAGTAAGGTGAAAGCAAATAGGGACTATCCTGCACCCCGCTGGGTTTGATAGTCTGTGCATCTTCCTGGCACACTGCCTCCCAGATCCGTCACACAGCCCTACCTGGGGGGTTATCCCAGCAGCCACCAGTATAGGGAGCTTGGAAAACACCCAGCATCATACTGCTCTTAGAACCTGAGCTGACTCTCTGAAAATCTAGACACGTGGCACTGACAGAGACCTGTCTACATCAGGACCCTAGGCAGTAGCTCTTCAAACACAGGCAGTTCCCAAACCCACATGGCTGGTCTGTGAGATCTTCTGTACAGATAGCAAGACTGAGAAGGCACGGGGTGTGCGGTGTAAATCCGACTGGGCAGTTCCAGGCAGACAGAGAGGAGTCTCCCAGGGGTCCCGATCTCACTCACTTCCAGAAACAAGCAGATGTTGGAATATAGAGAGTGCTAAGGCCTCTATCAAGGTGATCTTTCCGGTATATACATACATACTCAAGGAAGACCACTGAGATCATTTAAATCCCATGAGTTATTTGTTGTAGGAATTTCTCATTTCATATTTTTGGGTCACAGTGTGTCCTAGTTACTTTCTATTTCAGTGATGAAACACTGACCAAACCGACTTGGGGCAGAGACTCTGCTACCGCCCAATGGATCCACCCTGAGGACCAAGGTTCTAGCACCTGGGTCTTAGGGACAGGATCCGTACCAATGCCCCTCACACCCCTGGTGTCCCTACTTGCAGGTCCTATCTCCATGACAGGTGTTTTCATGGTGTCTGTCTCCTAACCTGTTTTCCCTTTCGACCTTGGGGATATCTTTGCTGTTGTTTTTCCCAGGACCTCGCCTTCTTTCTCCGTTTATTACAAGCAGTCCATCGAAGCTGGATCTTCGGCCTGGCAGGAGAGAATGTTGGAGACTTCCACATTCTCTCACACTTACATTTTACCCAGAGTGTCTGTGCAAAGTCTGGAATCACCTTTTACTACCCTGATTATATATATTTTGACATCTGTAAGTGTGCTTTCTGAGTATCTTTGCTTCTCCGAATCGTGTGTGTTTTCAGACGTGACCTGCTGCTGGGGAAGCAGCTGTCTCACCCCTGAGCCCTGCTGTCTGGGCTTGCAGAGAAGAAACCTGTGGCCGTTCTTGTGGTTTCCCTCTGACTCAGCCAGGCAGAGTGCTGGACTCTCAGGTGTGGACAGGACACTGCTGCTCCTTCAGGGGCACCCTGTGCTTCAGACAGCTGTGCATTGTAGGTAGCCACTGTTGTGCCAAGGGAGTCCATGGCCATGTCCTTAGTGCTCTGTTCTGGTAGGTCCTCTCCCACAGCCCAGAGCATTGTTCCTCTATGTATCCGGGATTAGTGTCCCTGTGCTGAAAATTCTCACATGGAGTGATCACACGGGGTCATCACATGGGGTGTTCACACAGGGTTTTCACATGTGGTCCTCACACCAGGTGTTCACACGGGGTCCTCACACCAAGTCTTCATTTGGGGTCCTCACACAGTGATCTTCACACACAAATCACATTCAATTGGTTGAACAGAGCCTCGAAAGTTCAGAGGTACTCTGGGAAATTCTGGGATGCAATTGCCAATATTTAGAAGTTTTAACTGGATCAAGGAAGTATTTTGACCTTCACCCCGAGTTAGTGATCATTAATGCCAGTGAAAGGTAATTAGCTATAGAGTAATCTTCAAAACAGGCAAGAATATTTTCCATGGGGACATGAATTTGTGTGTCTTTAATAAGTAAAAACTATTTTTATGGCTTTTGTACAAAAAAACATGAGGATTTGAAGACTAAGCTACAAAGTAGTCTAGTGACAGTATCTGAACGAATGTGTGGTTGGTTGAATTATAGCTGGACCAAAGAATCTGAAGGAGCCGTGTGTGTGTGTGTGTGTGTGTGTGTGTGTGCATGTGTACAGGTACATGTATGTTCATGTGTGTATGCGGGGGTCAGGATCAACTTTGTTTACTTGATTTGAAGCTTTCTTTTTTTTACTTGTTAAAGTAAAGTTTATTTTTAATTGAATTTTTGTGACTTTCATACAATATAGTTGGCTGGTACTTAGATCTTCTCCCCTGTCTTCTCCCTCCCTCTACCCACAATTTAATGTATATACTTATATATGGTCTATAGAGTCTGATTTGTGGTTCCAAATGTCCTTCAGTGTAGGCCCATTCTGGGTCCCATCCCTGTAAGAAAGTGTTTCTCCCGCTCCAAGCAGCCATCAGTTTCCCAAAGTTCTTTAGGTTGGGGTGAGGTTTCTTACACTCTTCTTCATGTCTATGCTGGTATTTTGTATGGTTTGAGTTTACATGGGACTTATGTCTCCTGTCAGCATTGCTGTGAAATACTGACCAGCTCTCTGGAAGACTCTGTTTCTTTGAGGTCTTGCATCTTTCTGCCTTCTGTTCCTCAGTGATTCCTGAGCTTTAGGAGGTAGAGGTTTGGAACAGGTGTTCTATTCAGGAATAAGAACTCTGTGGTCTCTTGTTCTCTGCACATTGGCCAGTTGTGGGTTTCTGTCCTAATCACCGACTTCTGCATAAGGAAACTTCTCTCATGATAGTTGGGAGATGCATTCATCCTGTGTGTAGAGGTTACATTGAGTTAGGGTTACTTAAGTGTCTTACAGAAATTTATTCTCTATGTTTGACCTCTTCCGGAACTCTGTGATAATCTCCATCTGTTGCTAAAAAACAAGCTTCTTTGATGAGGAGTGAAAGGTGGTGCACTTGTGTGTAAATATCAGGATTCATATTTAAAATACAGTAAAAAATTACTTGGTTCGTCTAGGGATGTGGAAAAAAGTAGGTTTCTTTCAAAGATTTATGACGTCTCCAGCTGTGCTGGATAGCTTCAGCTGCCCACTTCCCTGCTTAGAGGGAATCTCAATTGAGGAATTTCCTCCATTGGACTGGCCTCTGGTCAAGCCTGTCGGGTAATTTTTTGATTATTGAGTGATGTGGGAGGGCCACTGTGGTTCGTACCACCCCTGGGCAGGTGGTCTTGTGATGTATGAGAAAGCAGGCTGAGCACGGGCCAGAGAAGCAAGGCAGTAAGCAGCGTTCCTCCATGCTGCTTCAGCTTCTGTCTCCAGGTTGAGTTCCTTCCTTGGCTTCCGTTGATGGACTATGAACTCCCAGCCAAATAAACACTGTCCTCCCCAAGATGGTTTGGCCAGTGTTTTAGCATAGCAATTGAAAGCAAATTAGGACACCAGCCAGGCATATTTGGCTATGTTTACTGTACCACATATGAGCTTCCTCCCACTGAGGGAGCTTAATTCCAATTAGACAGCGGTTGGTACAAGTGCCAGTACTGCACCAATAGAGATAGTTCGCTGGGCCAGTCATTGTTTGGGCTTCACAGCTGGGTAGGACCATTGATTGACTTTCTCCCTCTGCAGCTTGTATACTGTCCTCTGATATCATGAGAGCTAGTCTTCAGGGAGGAAGCTTTCAGTTCAACTCCAGCTCCGTTGCTCCAGATCCTGTGTAAAGTGCAGCCTGTCTTCAGCTTTAGGGTCTTACCTTCAAGTTCTGGGAGGCAATCAAGGATTGTGCCAATAGCCTGTGTTATTTTGGGGGTCTCTTGTAGTACCCTGACCAAAAACTTGAAGGGATGTTTCCTGCCTAGCAATATTTTTTGTTATATAACCTTCAGCTATACACATGTCCTTGCATATGTATATTTTTCAGTAGGACTTTGAACTAATACATTTACCCCCAATTTTCATACCATCTAAGCATTATTATTTGTCCTCTCATGGCCCCCGAATAACCCTGGCTACTCCCTCCCCAGTTAAAGCACTCCTTTCCCCTTTCTCCCTTAACAACACTGTCTCCTGCTAACCCTTCTCTCAAGCTCCTTCCTCATTATCCTGTCCAGTTTTCTGGTTCCTATGGTGACATCAGGATACATACTCACATCTAGGGATTTGGAGCTAAGGTCACAAATGAGAGAGAACATAGTTTACTTGTTTTTCTGTCTGGGTTACTTCACTTAGTATAACAGTTTCTAGTTCCATCCATTTAGCTGAAAATGTCATGGTTTCATTTCCTTTACCACTGAGTCGAACTCCATTGTGTAAATGTCCTGCATTATCATTACCCACTCACCAGTTGAGGGACATTAGATTGTTGCCATTTTTTAGCTACTGTTAAAAAAGCAGCAACAAACATGGATGTACAAGCGTCTCTGGAGTAAGATAAGTCTGTTGGGTACATGCCAAGGAGTGGTATGATTGGACCCTATGTTGGATTTAGTTGTGGTTTTGTCAGAGTTCTCCACGCCGACTTCCACAGCAGCTGCACCACGTCTGCAGCCCTAACAGCCACGGAGGAGGGACTTCTCTGCAGCCATGCCAGCGGGTGTCGTAACCTCAGCCGTTCTAACTGGCGTAAGATGAAATCCTAAATTAGTTTTGATTTGCATTTCCCTAATTACTGAGGATGTTGAGCACTTTAAAATACTTTTTATTATTTTTATTTTGTGTGTCTGAGTATAATTCCTGCATGCATGTAAGTGCACCTATTTTATGCAAAGTCTGCAGAGGTCAGAAGATGGTGTCAGGTTCTCCTGGAACTGGAGTTATGGATGGTTGTTACTATCATGTGAGTGCTGGGAATTGAACCTGGGTCCTCTGCAAGAGCATCTGGTGCTCTTATCTCCATCCCTGATGTTGAACACTTTTTAACGAGTTTCTTAACTATTGTTAATTTCTTCTGTTCTCTCTGTTCAGATCCATAGCCGGTTTTTAAGTGGCTCAGCTTTTTCTTGCTTTGTTTCTTGAGTTCTTTGTATATTCCAGCTGTTAATCTTCTGTCAGAAGCATAGCTGGTGAAGATTTTCTTTCACTCTATAGGCCTCCTCTTGATTTGATTGTTTCCTTTGCTGTACAGAAGCTTTGTAGATTAATGAGGTCCTATTCGTTGTTTGTTGACCTTAATTACAGAGTGATGTCTGATTTAGAAAGTCCTTTCCTACACCTTTGTCTTGTAGGGCGCCCCATGTTTTCTTCTAACAGTTTCAGCATTTTCAGGCTTCACATTGAGGTCTTTGATCCATTTGGAGTTGACTTTTTTGCAGAGTGATAGATAAGGGTCTAGTTTCATTCATCTGCAGGTGGAGATCCAATTTTGCCAGCTTCTTAAATTTTAATAGAATGATCCTAAATCTTCTGTTAGGGTCCATTCTTAAATAATTTTATGAATGAGACTAAGGACCCTCCAGGGGGTCCTGTTTCTCTCCTCTCTCGTCTTGGTGATTCATTGGGGGCAGAGCAGCTAGCAGAGAAGGCCTGAGCTCTGGAACAGCAGGACTGCAGATTTGTTTTTTGAGACAGGATCTCTTGTTGGCCTGGAGCTCACTGACTTGACTAGACTTGACGTCCAGAAATCCCCAGGAATCCACTAGTCTCTGCCTGCCCAGTGCTGGGGCACACGCATGTGCCACCATGCACATTTTCAATGTGGGTTTCTGGAATCAGGCTCAGGTCTTCATGTTTGTTTGGCAAGCACTTTACCAAGTAAGCCATCTCTACAGTCCACAGTAGGGTCTTCTTGTCTCACTTTATCAAAGTTGGGATGAAGACACTCCAAGTCTTCAACCCAGAACACCAAGCCGCAAGCAAGGGCATGTTTTGAAAACTGAGTTTTTGGTTCCAGGAGACTAACTGGTAGAGATCTCTGAGCAATGTCCCATCTTTTCCTGAGATGTGTTTATCTAACTTAGTTTTTTTGCATTTTTGGAATGGTATTCTGCTGTAAACCCTCTTACAAGAGGCATATTTATGACCAGTATCTGAAAATCCAAAACCTTCTTGGGAAAAAGACACTGTACCTTCATAACTTGGTTATTAAACTGAAGAAAGACAAATTTTAAGGAGCTTCCTCTTAATTTAATAAGAAATAATTATAAAAATAGAACCTGGAATAATTAGAGATGACATTGAATGAAAGGATAAAGTGAAAATATTTAATTTTTAATTATACACTCTGAAACGAGGACATTTCACAAAAAATAACTTTAAAAACTGTGATTAAAAATCATCTTGTGGGGGCTGGAGAGATGGCGCAGTGGTTAAGAGCACTGGCTGCTCTTGCAGAGACCTGGGCTCGATTCCCAACAGCCACATGGCAGTTAACAACTGTTTATAACTCCAGTTCCAGGGGATCCGACATCCTCTTTTGACTTGCACAGGCACTGCATGACATGGGTGCACTTACATACATGCAGGAAATTCTTACATATAAAATAAAAAACAATAAATTAATAAAATTTAAAAAATCATTTCATGTTCTGAAACTGGGTTGATTTTTGTGGTTTGGATGAGGCTTGTCCATGGGGAAAGCTCAGGCCTCAGCCTATGGAGCTGTTCAGAAGGGGTGCATGCTTCAGGCAGTTGGGCCCTGTTGGGAAGTGGTGTATGCTTTAGGAAGTTGCACCCAGTGGGAGGAAGGTCACTGTGGATGTGCCCCTGGAGGACAGTCAGACCCTAGCATTTTATGCTCTCTCTTTTTTGTTTCCTAGTACCCATGAGGTGAATATCTATGTTCTACCATGTGTTCCTGTCATGATGCTGTGCCTCACCACAGAACCAACCAACCATGTAAGCTGGGAAAGCTCCAAAACTGTAAGTTAGAATGAACTTTTCATCTTTTCAAGTTGGCCGTGTCAGGTGTTTTGTTATGGTATGTGGGAATGAATTTTCTGGGAAAGACCACTACAGCCTGACATTATAGATCAAGTTTTACTCCGTCTTCTAACCAAAGTAATCCTGTGCTTTGAGATCACTGAACACCGTGCATTCAATCTATCTTCATAGTATGCTTTCAGCTTGTTTAAATCTAACTAGCCTTTAAGAAACAATGTGATCAATCCTACTATGCCTTGGACTCCCTGTGTAATCAATTTTTACCATCTAAACTGAACTCATAGCTTATTTAATTTTAAATTAGGGTCCTCTTTCTTCCTCATGATCCTTCCATGCCTCTGACCCAGAGTAAGTATGTGTGTGTGTGTGTGTGTGTGTGTGTGTGTGTGCACATGCGCGTGTGCATGTGGGGTGTACAATAATTAGATCTAACTGAAAGTAGTGATGTTGGAAGCAAAAATTCACAGTGAATGTTGAAACCATATGTGGACTTATGCTGATAACATCAGCCTGTGACTTTATATGCTGTTCTAGATCAGTGTGACTCACAAAGAGGAAGTTCTTCCCTTTGAACATCTCTGGTTAAAGATGCATTTGGATAAAGATCCTCATTCCCTTCTCTCACTGTGCTTCATGCTTGTTCAATGCAGAGAGAGCATGCCCTTTGTTTGAGGGAAGAGCTGTTCAGAGAGAAGTCTGAATACTTCCAAACAGATCAGGAGCAAAGCAAAGGTGCGACCTCCCTCACCGGAAGCAGAGGATAGAGGGTCGCTGTCAGAGACAGAAAGTGCGTTGGTGGTTACAAGACCTGCAGGGTGAGGTGGGAGTAAGCACTAAATGGGTGCAGAGGTCAGAGCAGGAAGGGGGAACATTCTAGTGACAGATTAGTGATGGTGGCACCCTGGTGTGTTGTGCCTAAGGTCACTGCAAAAGACAAGCCCTACATTAGTTATTTTGTATAGCAAACCCACCTGGGGTGGGCCTGGGTTAGCGGCTCACTTGTGGTTATAAGATAGATTCTGAAGGATGGTGTTGAGGACAATTAGGGATGGTATTTAGGACAATTAGTCTTATGAAGAGAGTCAAAGGCCTTATTAACATCCTGGTGTGTGTAAGAGAGATCTCTGGCTTTTGAAGGAGTTTTCGTCTTTAATTCCTGTCTTTGATGATGCTGAAAGGGCCACTGACCTGCATGTTTCTTGGTCTGGTGTCCTGTTTCCTCAGGAACTGTTCTCATCAGCAGACAAGCCAGCGTGGGAAGTCTGCAGACTCCTAGTGGCTCCATCAGCTTTGAAAATGGGTTCAGACAGGTCCACACTGCTGGGGTTGAGTCAGTGCAGCTCTATGGTTAAGTTTCCTGAGTACAGGGGTGGGATGTGGGTGGGTGAGGGGTGGATCTCATGCCTGATCACTCACTGAACTCTGTTCTGAATCCAAACATCAGTTTTGGGAAACATGATCTAAAGCTAAGTTACTACTAGAATTGAATTTGCTGTCTATACAACAGTCATTAAAATTTTAAATAATGCTTTTTTTTCAGAACATAAAGTACAGAAAGGGAAAGGCAGGTCTCGGGCTGAAGGGGTAATAGGGTTTCTCGGGTCAGAGGGGCGGAGTCCTATTTTGTTGAGGAATCTGGCAAAAAGGACTAAGTGCTAAGAAGATATTCCACGGGACGAGCTCCAGTGTCCTTATCCATGGTGCTGGCCCGCAGGCATCCTGCAGGGTCCCTGGGACTCTATTCGGTATGCTCCTTTTCTTTTTAATTTAAAGAAAACAAGCTGGAACTAGCCAAAGTTTAAAGCCTGGGCTGGCCTGGTGAATTATAATAAAATACATTTGCAATATTAAATCATATGATTGGAAAATGTTTCTTTGAACTCTCCAGAAAGCCATCTGTTTCTAGCTTCCACAGCATCTAGTGCTGCATTGTGTCCTGTGTGTGGTGGTGGACATCTTGCTTGCAATGCAGACTGGATGTTCTGCATGGCCTTCTCCTGAGGATATACTGCTGTACTCAGAGTCACCTGTTACCCCTTTGTCTCTAAATCTTCCCTGGAATGTCAGACCTGCCTGTGGACAGCAGCAAGCAGCCCCTCCCAAAGTCCATGTAACTGGCTCAGTGGGCTCTGGACCTTAACTAAGGCCATGCTGGCTGGTAAGAATACCTCTTCAGAAGAGCTTGATTCTACCTGGAGGGGGCTCCAACACCATTCACATACCAGGCCTAGAAACATCACCAGAATATGCCCCTTCCAGGATCCCCAAAAGTTTAGCATTATTTTTGAGAGTTTCATTTAGTCTTTGTGATTTTTTTCTCTGTGTAGCTCTGGTTGCCATGGAATTTGCTATGCAGAACAGACTGGCTGGAAACTTGACGGCCTGCCTCTGCCTCCCCAGGGCTGGGATTAAAGGCAAGGGCCACCATGCCTGGCTGTGAGATTGAACTTCATTTCTGTGGAAAGCCATAGAGCCCCTTTCCTAAAAGCACCGATTTCCTAAATACAGAGTTCTTCCTGGGACTAAGACCTTGAAATCACGGTCACTTAAAATGTTTGGTGTCTTAATCTAGAAGTATGTTTTGCATTTTTATGCTTACATACATTTTTTGCATTACTATGCTTACAATGTATTTTTCAAATTTAATTGTACAAGTTTTTCAGTTTCTTCAAAATTCTTATGACAGTCACTGCTTCCCAGAAGGACATCATGACACAGGAATGGATGCTTGTCCAGAAGGGCAGAAGGATGGGCGATTGTGTACTGAATGACCTCATTGTGTAGATGGATCTTACTCAGGGTCCCCAAGACCACTTTGAGTGTTGTCACACACTTGGCCAGGGGGAGCCATGTTCACGAAAATGGGGAACAGGGAACTGAATAGAATCCAGTAGTAGCCCCAGCTACTTTGGAACCTTATATCCTAGTTCATACTCTTGCCTTGAAGTCACTGGTGTGTATTTTGCTTATATTTAGGACACTGTAAGTTTCTACTTGCCAACAGAGGCCAAGGCTGTGAAATGCTCTGAATTTGTGTGTTGCCTGTTCTGGCAGGTTCCTTCCATCCAGGAAGCCATTATGTTTGTTGTTATAGAGGAGTTTTTTTTTTTTGTCAGGCAATGGAAATTACACATACATACATAACACATATATGTTATTTTCCTTAATGTACCATCACGTTGAACTCCCTCAGGCACACTGTTGTACCTGTGTCATGTAACCTGCAGGGCGTCAGTACTGCAGATGGTGAACTTGGTGCTGAAGTAGAATGTTTCTATGTTTTTTTTAAACAGAGCAACAAAAAGGCTATATAAAGACATTTAATTGGGATGGCACCTTCAACCTAACATTCAGTATATTTGGTGGATAAACATGCATCATCTGTGTTGATGTGTCTTTCTTGTGAAACATTGGTGTGTGCTAACTAGAAGGTTATTTCAGGAGTTACAGGAGGTTTGATTCTTCCCATGAAACCTAAGGCATGCAGAGTGTCTTGAGAGAGACAGGGTGTAAAGGAGACTCTTACCAGAGGGCTTTAGGAGCACTGTTACTTAGACCAGTGAGCACTCAGGAAAGGTGTGCTGATGTGGATGGACCTGCCACTCCTGGAAGTGGTGTGCTCTGTGCAGACACACAGGTCAAGGAAGATTCTCAGTGGGGAAAATAGGCATTGAATGCCTCAGGCTTGGGAAATACCGACTGGCAAATGATGTCACTGCAGACAAGTGGAGTCAGAGTGGCCCATCAACATGGTAGGACTCCCCATATCTCTTCCAAACCCGCTGCGGGTTTGAAACCCAGCACTTATTCAGGAGCAGTGGGTAACCATGGGCATCTGTGCTGTTCCACGCACACTAAGTTTATAATACTCTCTAAGGCACAGTTTTCAAAATACTGGAGTGTCCCATTTCTGGTCTCTCTGCTGACTTAATGGAGAATTCTGTGTATGGCTTCTGTGGATATTTCTTCATCCAATTACAACTATAATCAATTACACCTGTGGATCCTCATTTCTTAAGACAGAGTGCGGTTATGAGGCACAGAAATGCTTTCTGCAAAGCTTTTGGGCTTAGCATCTTCCAGATTTCCAGTTTTCAGGAGGATGTGATTCTGGTGTCCTTCCAGCAGGTGGTACTGTGAGGACGTTTATGTCGGGATGGAGCTCACTTTAGGCACAAGAATTTTTATTTGTCCAATTTACACTGTTTTCTTTCTTTCAAAAATAGTTTTTGAAGTCCTGAAATTTGAGTCTCTTCAGTTATTACACAGCTATGGTCAAAGACAAGTAGAAACCTGTCTTTCTTGTGAGTTTTAGGGTCCCAAATTCAGAGATCAGGGCATGTGGAGGTCTCAGCTGTGGGAGTCAGGCTTGCTTTGAAGATTCAGATAATATAGGACGCATTCAAGAGCATTATAACAGTTTAGAGAAACAAAACAAAAACAAAATAGAGATGTGTAAAGTTTGACTCTAGTAAATACAAATATTAAGAGTGATCTCACATTCTTCCAGTAAAATAATCAATCAAAAGCTTACTGGGGCAGAAGGAGGGATGGGTCAGAGCCTACAAGCATAAACTGCTCTTACAGAGGTCCTGGGTTTGGTTCTAGCACCCACACGGCAGCTCACAACTGCCTGTAATTCCAGTTCCAAGGGATCCAGTGCCCTCTTCTGGTCTCCATGGACTGCTGTACACGTATGGTGCACATTAACTCACATAGATGCATACACATAAAATAAAATAAATCTTAAAAAAATTCAACATGAAGCCTGCTTCACCTAGGGAGCTTTAGGTGTGGCAGGATCCCCCCGTCCCTCCATCCCCCCTTCCCTTCCCCCTTCCCCTCTGTACCCTGCACCCCACCGCCCCCCTTCCCCATGCTCCAACAAGGAAAAGGAATACCTGAGGTCTGTGCCTGCGTTCACCTTGTCCTGACCTTGTAGCACAGAGAACCTGCTCAGGATATGTTGTGTCTTACCATATATGGGAGAGAGAGAAATTAAACCCTACATGTGGTATAAAGGGCTAAGCTTTCCTTTGCCAGGCTCTGCTGTGAGAGATCTCCCTTAGAGACACTGTATTGGTACAATAAACGGATCCCCACTTTGTTCTTATTCTTTGGGTTCTGTTCTACTTTAGGCCTGTAGCAGAGGCAGACCTGGTATCCATGGACCACAAGATCTCAAGACCAGAGAATGTGTTTATTCCTGACAGGGAATGAACTCACATCTTAGGGTACCTCACATCTTAATGAACCTAGGTTCAGGCCTCAGGAACCTGGGGAATAAGTTAGGATTGGTTTCAAGTGAACAGCTGCCTTGGAAAGTATGTGCTTTTAGTTCTGGATGCAGAATGTGTAGATTCTAGAGCTTGTCCAGGAGGGGCACTGTGACGTACCCTGACATGTATTGTAACTTCATGCCTGTGGGCAGACATGTACAGCCCTCCTCAGGGGCCTCTTTGCGGCCTCGGTGCTGGCATCTACTCTGCACAACCACAGTTCCACTAGCTGTGTGTGTTAGAGGGACTTGCTGGTTCCTTCCGCATTCCACATGCATTCAAGACATGCAGCACACACATGGGCTGGAAGTAACTGGATTGTTCAGTCTGGCTAAGACCACAGACATAGAGATCCTGCCTCCATCCACACACAGGAGTCTTTTTCTAAATACTCTCAGGACACTACACACCTGTGTACACAGCATGTAGAACAGCTGGGTCCTGCAGATGTGGTTGCAAAAGAAAGTGAAAATGTCCTTGTAGTTCTGGGAGATGGCTCAGTTGGCAAAGTGCTTGCCATTCAAACATGAGGACCTGACTTTGATCCCCAAACCCCTGTGAGAAGGTAGGTGTGATAGTAAAACAGAAACATGTGGATCCTGGGGCTCACTAAGCCACCAGCCTATCCTCACTGGCAAATCCCAGGACACAGGGAGAAATCCTATCTCAAAATAGGCATCTGCTGGGCATGCAGCACATGTGTTTAATCCTAGCACTCAGGAAGCAGAGTCAGGAGAATGTCTGTGAAATGGAGTCCAGCCTGGTCTAACATCATGAGTTCTAGGCTACCTGAGGCTACAAGGAGATTCTGTCTCAAAAACCAGAAACCAGAAAATAAACAAACAAAAAACTATGACACCTGAGATTGACCTCTGGCATTCACATGCACACCCACCCATGTGCATGCATACCCACATGAATACACACACACACACGCACACACACACACACACACACACTTGCAGAGTTGTAATTCACTGTGCTCTTATTGAGGGCAGACCAGTTGCTACAAACGGTAGGGTGAAGTCATGCTGTAACTAATTGGTGCAGGGAGAGGGCAGTGGGTGAGTGAGTGAGCTCTTCTCCCTCATTATCCGCCTTCCTCGATCCGATCCACCTTTTCCCTGGCTGCTGGCCCGAGTCCATCCTTCCCCACCGTCAGAGGTGGGCTCCACGAAGGCAGGCGACACACTGCCCAGATCCAGATCTGTCCTCATGGTTTCCTTGATGCTCTTAAAGCCTGCTTGACAGGCAGGCTGCTGAGAGTAATGGGGAACACATTAAGGGTGGGCTTGTGTGTAATTAATCTGAGTCTTGTACCATTAGTGCTACTAATTGGCTACATGGGAGAAAAAAGCCCAGCAGTCCTGGGAGAGGGGAGAGCGTTGTAATGTCAGTGTCAGCTGAAATTATTCGCTGTTTGCTTTTTATTTGCCTCTTTTAAAACCAGTCAAACAACCTTGTTGTGAATATTTGTGTGGAATTAGCTTTAGGTAAAGACCTCAGAGTCAGCCACTGCGCCTCAAACAGTCATGTTCCAGAAAGTTCCGAGTCCTCTTTAATTAAGGAACTCCACAGTCCATTTTGCTTGGATTCTGTGGATCCTCTTTTCCTCCATACTGGCTCCTAAGCTGCCTTCCTAGGAGAGTGGGAGGGATCCCCAAAAGCAGAGGGGCACAACTCGTGACCCTATCCTCAGGAAAGAAGCAGGCGCAGAAGACTGGGTTGTGTGACTGTTCAACTGTCCAACGGGCACAGGGTCCCCGGACTCACATGCCCTGCACTTGGGTCCCTGACACATGGTCAGGCAGAAGGAGCTTAGTCTCCCTCCCCTTCCCACAACTCTCTCACCACCAAGCTTGGTGATCTCTCGAATGTTGCTCTTAAATGTATTTGCTTGGATTCCGATCTCAGTCTCTACCCTGTCCTCTCAGAACTCTTAGTGTAGTGTCAGACAAAGTATGTGTTAGGTGTTCCTGAAGCCTGCAGAGCACATACTTGTCCTTCTGGGCTGGGAGAATGGAGTTATATATCATTTCCAGGAAAATGGGTGGGAGAAGTGGTCATCATGTTAAGCCAAATTAGCCAGATGCAGAAAGACAAATGTCACCTATTCTCCTTCATGTGCAGAATCTAGATTTTGTAGGCGTATTCATATAAGACCGTGGACAGCAGTCTGTGGGACAGGGTGGGGTAACTATGAGAAGGGACAGGGAGGAAGAAGGACAAGAAAACACCTTTATATGTAGAATCTAGATTTAAATGTATGTATGTGTATTTGTATTTGTGTGAGTATGTATGTAGATGTGTGTGTTTGTGTATGTACGTATGTGTGTGCATGTGTCTGGATGTGTGTATGTTTGTGTCTGAAGGTATGTGTATGTGTGTGCATGTGCATGTAGAAGGCAGAAGGGAGGCAGTTTGGGAGAAGATCAACAAGGGTCTTAAGAAAGGAGCAGGGCACTGGGGGAAGGCCCAGTGATATGTATATGTGAAAATCCTAACGACAGCTGTTATCTTCTGCATTAAAAACATTAATAAAAATATTTATGCTAAAAAAAGAAAAATGGGCGAGGGCACAGCAAAGAGGAAATTATGGAAATTTTACATATTAGAAACAAAAAGTGGGTGAGTTATGACTTAAGAGTAAAGAGAGTGAGAGTGGGAGGGAGGAGAGGGACAGAATGACAGGTCCTGGGAATTGCAGGCTAGCATGAGGGCTGGAAGACCCCCTTCTGTAACAGAGATGAAAAATAGACATAATTTTGTGGGTGTGAAGAAAATGAAGAGAAAGATAGACGAGCACTTCAATAAGCAATTAAAAATCAGGAGAACATACATAATGTGTTCACTGCTCATAATCTTGGAGAAAATGCTATATTTTATAAATAGGTAAAGTACAAGTCTTTACAAAAGTAGAGAAATTATGAAGTAAAATACCCTGCCACATGTGATTTAAGAGTGTAGAGGTCTAAATAATCTTATTAAAGAAACTGAGTTAGTAGTTTAA
Source organism: Eospalax fontanierii (assembly GCA_035773235.1). Classification (NCBI taxonomy): domain Eukaryota; kingdom Metazoa; phylum Chordata; class Mammalia; order Rodentia; family Spalacidae; genus Eospalax; species Eospalax fontanierii. Next base: position 61,852,618 of record CM069542.1, on the reverse strand, counting down.
AAGATTCCCTGTGGAATTTCCCAGCCCCAGATAATTTTACAGACAAGTGCCACCACACTCAGATAATTTTATGATGACTTCCACTGAGCTTTCAAAGACAACTCCAAACTTGTACAAACAGAAAGCAGGAAGAGAGGGGACATTTCACATCGCTAAAGCACTGAGCCAGGACGATGTCACTGCTAAAGCCTCAGGGACAGGTCCAGGAAAGAAAATGGGAAAGCACCCCCAGGTACAAGCTCATAATCCCAAAGACGGAAGCCAGGTCTCAGCAGGAAGAGAAGTAATAGGGAGAAACGAAATGTTAGAAGTTATTGAACTCACTGCCAGATTTAAGAAGGAAAAGTTTTACTGTCTCAACTGATCTAGAGCCTTTCACAAAATGTGACGTGTTAGTCAATTAAAGAGAACTTGGAATACCAGGCGCTTCTTGGACCTAGAAGGGGACAACTGCAGAAAGCTTACAGCTAAACAAGTTGTGGTGGACGATACAGAGGCCCTTGTTTAAAGGACAAACAAGCCTGTCTACCCCTCAGAACCCTCATAATATGGATCTGGTTCCTTGGTAACTTTACTGGGGCGCTCAGCAGGTGCTTTCCCAACCAAATGGAGTCAGGCTATGTAACTCAAATCCCTTGAAGCACAAAATTAACAACACATGTTCAAGACTGTGTATCAGCGTGCCATACATAAGTAGAAAGTACTGCGGGAAACAGTAATGGGCAGGAGTCAGGCTCAGGTGTGGAAGGCAGAAGGGACGCCTCTTACCCCGACGCTCGGAATTCCACCTGATTATCTAGACATTAATTAAGATTCTGGAATCTAAGTCATGATTTCCTTGATATTTGGTGTTATGGTTTACATATGGTCTAATACCTCCCTCCACAGTTCAGGTGCTGGAGATGTGGTTCTTGGAGTAGCCCCTGATGGGAGGTGGGGCCAGGTGGGAGGTCCTTAGGTCAACTGAAGGAGGTGGTACCCCTCTGCCTTCCTGTTTTAATATGTGATCTCCCCTTTTCTCACATCTCCCCCTTATGGTCCACAGTAAGGTGATCAGAAGTTAAACAGGCCTTTGCTAGAGCTGCCATCATGCAGTTTAGACTTTCAGCATATAATATTGTGAACTAAATAAACCTATATTCTTTATAAGGCACATAGCCTCAGGTGATTAGTAATAGTAAAAGAAATGAACTAATAAATTTAAGTGGATTCTAAAATTTATGCCTTTTGAAAGACTAAAAATAACTGAGCTATTACTAGTCAGAGTAAAGCAGAGAGAAGTACAGGATCTGTCGTCAAGGGGTCAATCATATGCTTAAGCATGTCACAGGGATGCACTAGTGGCCACTGCCGAGGTGTCTTTAACATGTGACTCTAGAAAGAAGTACCCCCCTCCCTAAAGGCACATGCTGGCCTGGTGGTGGGTAGGTTAAGGACTCAAAATGAGAAAAACAACACTTTAAAACTCATTGATTGATACTACCGCTGAGGAGAAGTGAACAAGTGTTTACTCATGCTAAATAGGTAACTGATGACAGACCAAAGGAAGGATACCCAAAAGTTCAGTGTGGTGAGTCAGTGAGTCTAATGAGGATACTTATAGGAGTATGAGCGAGCGGTTACTTATAAGAGCAGAAATGACTCAAAGATAGCAGCTATATCACCAAGAGCCACCCCAGCACGGATGACAGCTCCTGAAAGCAGGAGCCTACTGCACACCCTACTGGCAGCTCAGAACGCTGGAAAGTCACTCTGAGCCTCTTCCAGGCAGCCCAGCTTGCCTGAGAACATCTCTCAGGTTCTTCAACAAGTGTCTTAGATCAGTACCCTTAGGGCCTATCTATGCTGGGGAGGGAGGAGCCTAATGAATAGGTTGGTTTCAGGGACTTTTTGAAGTTTTCAAATTGTTCAGTTCCTTAGATTAGTGAACTTCCTTGTAGGGTGGGAGGCTTCACCTCCATTTAGAACACCAAGTCTTAACTGGACCTGGCCTTCCTCCAAGATGGAAGGTTTTATCTCCGAGGAGCGGCTCCCCAACAACACTGTACAAAGTGAATAAAGTAAGGAAGAGTTGACGCAGAAAAGAATTTTACGAAGACACTATCTGAGCATAAAGAGGCTTTTGTTTATAACCTGCATAATCAAAAATAATTGCATCTTGAAAAGCTATTACAAGAACATAAGGGAGTGAAACAACCAGTATTAAAACTGGTTAAGACTAGTTAGTAGAATCTGAAATTCTGTGGCCAGTCTGTATGGGCAAAATGCTCAACTGCATCAAAAAGTAAAGAGAACAGACAGACCCCAGAACCTATGTTTAAAGAAAGGTGAGCTGTCCTAGTGTTGAGGAAGAGACAGGCAGCTCCCTGGGGCTTGCTGGTCAGGAAACACAAACTTGGAAAGTTCCAAGTTAGTGAGAGACCCTGTTTCCAAAGTTCAAGGTGAGCTGTGCCTAAGAATCTGCAGCTGAAGTTGGCCTCTGCATGCAACACTTGCACATGTCCCTGCAGACACACAAATACACACACATGCATGAGTGCACACACACACACACACACACACACACACACACAAATAATGTTTTATCAAGTAGACTACAGACAGTTGTCTTTTGATATTGTGCTGTATTGCATGGGTTTGGTAAATGAGAAACAAAACATGTGACTGATGGGATGGGAATAGGTACTGAGAAAATCACTGCACATGTTGTCAAATTCAGATTTATGTTTAATACCTTGGTAGAAGAAGAGACAAACAGGAAATGATGTACCAGCAACAAACAGCTTTGTGTGTAGCTAACTAGGAGTCAAGCTTAGGAAAATAGCATTGAATAAACCAAAAACATCATATTGGCAATCTTTAAAAAGATATTTCTTAATTTGTAAAAGATTATGAGCCTGTGTGTCTGTGTGAGTTTGATCACATTGAGCTCTGGTGTCTGCAAAGCCCAGTAGAGTGGGCATCAGGTCCCCCAGCACTGGAGTTACAGGTGGTTGTAAGCTGCCCCAAATGGGTGCTGGGAACTAAACTTGGACCCTTCACTGCTGAGCCGTCTCTGTGGTACAATCATCCCATTTTTACAATGCTGATTCTTAGCAAATTTGATGTAGATCAAAGACAGGCTCAAACAAAGTCAATAAAGAAGACCATGAAGGTGAAACTCCTGAAGGTTTTTATCCTAAAGAGAAGGGCCTTTAAAGGGCTGGAGAGATGACTCAGTGGTTAGGAGCCCTGGCTTCTCTTGCCAAGGACCAGGGTTCAGGTCCCAGCACTCATGGGTGGCTCACAACCACCAATCACTCCAGTTCCAAGAGATCTAACACTCTCTTCTGGCCTCCACAGTCACCTGCACTAATGTGCACATAGACGGACATAATTAAAAATAAAAATAAATCTTTAAAAATTATATTTAAAAGATATGAGATCTGTCACCTGGGAGTGGTGTGTGCCTTTAATCCCAGCACTCTAGAGGCAGAGCAAGCAGGTTTCTATAAGATTGAGGCCAGCTTGGACTTCATAGTAAGTTTCAGGCTAGCTGTGGCAAAAGAAAAGACATAAGATCTAAGATACTACCCCCAAGCAGACATGCTGTTGACTAAAACACATGAAAGATGGTCAACATCTCCAGTCATCAGAAAAATGAAAATCACACCTTGAGAGAGACAGTACTTCATATTCACTATCAAGGCCAAAGGCAGGCAGGAAGTATGGGCCAGAGCACAGTTGTGACAACCTTCAGACAGTACTGTGGGGAATGTCATATGGTGCAGTCACCTTGAAAAAAAAGGAAAATCCACAATGGTTAGGTAGAGCTACTGTACAATCCATTCCTAGGTAGATATCAAGATGTAGGAAGCCGTATCTGGGCAAAAACTTTGTGTAACTCTTCAAAGCAACTATTTAAATTATCCAAGAAATGGAAATAACCCAGATACCTACAGATTCCAAATAGGTAAATAAAGTGGATGGGTCTACAAGACAGGATATTTTTGTTGTTGTTTTGACAGGATCTCCTTAGTGCCGGCCCACCAGGTACTCACTACGTAGACCAGGCTGGCCTGGATCTCACAGAGCTCTAACTACCTCTGCCTTCCAAGTGCTGGATTGAATCCCTGAGATGTGCTAGGGCTTGCATGACTTTTGGAGAGAGTAGGCCATGAGAAAAAGCTGCTTACAGAAGGCCACAGAGTGTGTGAGTCCACAGGTAAATGCCCAGAATCTGCCCTATGTGGAGGGGAACGGGGGAACTGAGACGGTGGGGTAAGAGCCCGGGATCTCCTTTCCAGCAGCTGTTCTGTAATGGGTTGTAGTGAGGGATAAGTAGCTATGTGAACATCCTAAAATCTGTCTAAGCCACATGGTTAGCAGAGTATAAAATATTTCTTATAAAGCTGTGAAAGAATAAAGCAAAACCAGACCAACCAACCAACAAACAAAATGGTAGAGAGGGGAGGTTTGTGCCACACCAGGAGGGACTGGCACAGGGACGAGAGATGCCATGTCCATAAGGTCCCCTGCAAGGCTTTGTCTAAACAGAGGGCCTTTAGCTAATGTCAGAAGAATCCCTAATCACCACATTGTGAATTCCTGCCTAAACTCTGTGTTTTTAACTCATTCCAGAGATGGACCAAGCCATCTCCTTGTGATTTCCATTTTTAAATGGTTTATTGTCAAAGGAAATGAAGTGCATTCTGAAAGTTCCCAGAGGGTGCCTTTACCTTCACCATATTTTACTAGATCTGGGTGATTCTCGGCCTTGGTGCCAAGAATTGGCTAAGTTACTTGAAGTCTTTGAAAGCTAAGATTTAAAAAACTGCAAGTCCAGATGATCATAGATGATTCTACATAACTCAAAAGTGATTTCTTTTATGGGCCTAATTTGGCCATTCTTACATTTTTCAATCATTATCATATGGATTTTTAGAATCAAAAGTCTTATAAAATGTGCCATTTAGTCCATTAACACCCAGGCATCATGGTAAGAATCTTTCAGGTTTGGATCGAGCTTTGCCTCTCAAGCTTCTTCCTGATTAATGCTGTAGACACAAACCCCTGTCTAGGTAGCATTCCTTTTACTCTGGCAGAGGAGAAACACTCAGGGAAGAACGTCTTGCCAGTGTGTTCAGTCCTTTAATGGAACCATCTATCTTCATGATCTCTTTGAGCACTAGGAAGTTGTTGCTCCCGTGAAGCTGTTTCTGCCACAGATACTCTTGCTTTATTTCTGTTGGAAAACAAGGCAATGAAATCTAGGTACCAGAGGAGAAAAACAAAACAAAACAAAACAAAACAAAACCTTTGAAGACAACAGAAAGCTAAGTGAATGAGACTTATTTGGCCAAGACAGAAGGACCCCTTCTGTTCATATGTGTCCTTCACTACAATCCATTACAGAGCACTGTCAGCTCCTGGAGAGGAGACCCCGGGCTCTTACCCCACTGCCTCGGCCCCCCCCACCCTGCCTCCTTCTGCTCCCCTCCACATAGGGCAGCTTCTGGGCATTTACCTGTGGACTCACACACTCTGTGGCTTTCTGTGAGCAGCTTCTTTCTCACGGCCTACTCTCTTCAAAAGTCATGCAAATCCTAGCACATCTCAGGGATTCAAGAAGGCTAGCCAAGGGCAGCTAAATGCTATTTACCTTGGCTCTCTAGCCAGCTCTCATCAAGGAGGGACTCTGGGATTCTTAAAGAACGCTTGTCATTGCACATGGGCTCTGGGGAAGGAAATCTGGAGGAGAGTGGGACCTCTCCCTGGATTGTAAAATTGGCAATTGGATTTAAGGGTGCAGCACCTTGACCAGGACGAAAAGGGAATTGCGTGTGTGTGTGTGTGTGTGTGGCATTCTATATTATATATATTCTATATTACTCATTAGATATTACATATGCACATTATAGAACTTACTACTTAGGATAATTGACCACATTCTGAAAGCACGCCACGCACAGGCTCTGTGAACCCCAAGCTGGATGAGCACAGATGTAACTGAAGGGAGCACATTGCGATCACATTGCTGTGGCCCCAAGGGAAAAATTAGTCTAACTGCTGTGAGAGGGAGACGCTTCCTTAGCAGTGACCACAAATGAGAAAACGGCGCTGAGGCCATGGCTGGTGTCTGAGCCGTCCTGATGGGTGCCAGGACACAGGACTGTAGTGCTGAAGGACAATGCCTAACCCAGTCTGCTCTGCTTGGGGAGACTCAACACGGAGGCAGAAAGTTTCTAGGTGAAATAAGAGAAATAAGAGAGAAAAGGAAGGATGGAATAAAGTCCACAACAGAATTGCCTCTGAGGAAGAACTAATGGGAGCTTCTTGTGAGTTTACACGCTTTATTTATGTTAAACATGTTACACATTTTACTTATTATTTGTATTTTTTATGTGTATGTGTGTATTGTCTGCATGTGTGTAAGTGAACTCATAACTGGAGTTACAGATGGTTGTTAGCTGCCATGTGGGTGCTGGGAATCAAAACTGGATCCTCTGCAAGAGGAGACGGCGCTTTTAACTGCTAAGCCATTTCTCCAGGTCCTTACTGTGAGTTTCTGACACTCAGAAAATGATGCTGTTTCAAAACATGTCCATTCAGAAAATGATGAATATTAATTTGTTGGTAGGCTTTTTAAAGTGGCTGTTACTTACAAATCCAGTGACAATTTCTTATGCTACTTAAAATAAATATAGACCAAGAATGCCTGACTCCACAGAGGAAGATGAAAACTACACGGAGTTCAGTGTTCTGAGTTGGTAGACTCATTGCATAGGGGCCAGGAGTGTCATTCAAAAGACTGCTCTGAGTAAAGTAGTCACACTTCAGGAAAATGTCCAGAAGAAGACAGAACACCCACCTCACATGCTGCTGAAATGCACTCAGAGTCGGTCAGATCACTAAAGCAGATCTTGATAACAAAATAGAGTTAAGAATAAGTTATTTTGACAGGACTTCTATTAAAAATGTTTTTTTTTATGGAGATGGGGTGTGGCTCAATGGTAGAGCACTTGCCTAGCATGCATGAAGACCTGGGTTCCTGCCCTAGAACTACAAGAAAAAGGATCACATTTTATAGAAAAAGCTACTGTTTACATTAAAAACTATGGGCGATCATCTTCAAGAGGATTCAGCTTACGCCTAGATATTTCTTAATGTGTTCTTTATATATTATTAAAATGACTTAAGGCAGAACATAAAACATTTGTTTGATTTTGTTTAAATAATAATTGATAAAGTTTTATAAAGTACCTTCCCTCTCTCCCTCCCTCCTTCTCTCCTTTTCTCTTTCCCTCGTTCTTTTCTTGCCTTTTTCTTCTTTCCTTTTCTTTCCTTTCTTCACAGAAATGATGTGTTTACTTGACTGTAATCCTTCCCATTCAAATGATATCCTGATACATTTTGAGTCTTCTGCTTTACCCATGTGATTGCCTTGAAGTGTGAAGGGCTGTGGAAAAGCCCATCCTGGTTTGGGGTGCTTGGCTGAATTCCAGTGGGGCTAGTAATGTTTTCATTGGTTAGCATACATATGACAATCCTCACCCAAACCCTGAACTGGGTATTTCTAGTCTTAATTTTATAGATAAAGAATCTGAGGTCTGAGGTCTTCAGTGCCTGGCCCTGAGATCCTGTAGGAGGAGATAGAGGTATCAGAATGCCCACCCTGAGGCTCACCTAGAGTGTGTCCTTTTAACCACTGTACTGCTTTGCCTCTATCCTACGTCCACAGTGAGGAGGGAGAGGTGGGCAGAGATCTGCAGTCTCAAGGTGCCCTCTCTTTCCAGATATTAACATTCCTGCTGCCTGGGAAGCTTCTCCACAATTTCTGTTCTTATTCTTCATCTAGGAGCTGACGGTGGTAGAGAGTTTGTATGTAAGGTGCTGAACCTCTGAGAGTCTGAATGGTGCTGACGTTGCTGGACAACTCTCCAGTGATTTCACCAAAATGTCTTTCAACAAAATCATACACAGTACCCTGTCATACTTTCACATTTTGCCTTTAAAATCTGGTACTGAATAATAAAACACAAATCTATCACATGATGAACTCTTTCCTTTTACATATGAAAAAAATAGATGGCTCTGGTCTTTCCTGGTCTGCCTTCACTAGAGCATCTCTTTCCCCTGTCCCCTGTAATGTCCTTACCATCAAGTGGCCAACATGTTTCCCTGAGCTCTGTGAGATGCTCGACCAATTAATCTAACCAGGGTGCAGGATTCCAGAATGTCAGTCTACAGCTGATTGTTCAAAACTGTGTAAACAAGCTGAGGCTGTGACTGACATCTGACGTGACAAGGTTTGAGTCCCAATCTGCAAACCTAACTACCTCCAGGTAGATGGTGTCAGGACTTAATTGGACCAGAGGACCAATAGCTGTCTGTTGTGGAACTGTATGGTATTACAAGCATATAACTCATATTCTTTAATTTTAAATATTACTGAAATCAGATGTTCATGAAATTTAAAGGAAAAGACTATGTTTTAGTTTCCTTAATGTTGCTGATAAAGTGCCCTGTCAGAAAGCTTAGGGAAGAGAGAGTTGATTGTTGCTTACAGTTCCAGAGGGAAAGAGTTCCTTCCTGTATGCCATGGCAGGGAAGGCCTGGCGGCAGGAACAGGAAGCTGGCTGATCCCATTGTACCGGTTCTCAGGAAGCAGCGGCTATAAACCCCCGAAGCCTGTCCCAGTGATGTGTTTCCGCCCCCAAGCCTCCATGTCCCAGTAGTTCCATCACCTTCCCAAGCAACTTCACCAACTGGGGTTCATTCTATATCCAAACTGCAGCCAACTGTGTTTCCGAGAATTGAGATAGAGCAGAGAAAAAGTGTAACTGGTAAATTAGTGGAACCATGCGTTTCCACGCCATTGAACCACATTTGAAACCAAGGTCCTACAGTATCATGAACTACATGAACTGTTAATATGAATTCAAAATCTCAGATGATAAATAAGAATTTCTTTTAATAGCACAAACTGGAAATGTCAACTTTATATGATTGCTTTTAAACAGGGTGTGAAAAGGATATTTTCCCTGTTATAGTTGATAGATGTAATCCCTTTCTCACCATGAAACAACAGACTATAAAATACTCTTGCAAAAGCAATCCATTAAAATGTGCAAATGAAGATACATAAATTTTAAAAACTCAAATACATAATTTCAAAGGAACTAAACCCTATCTGCTCCTATACACTACTAAGGAAGGATTTTTTTGTATATTTTGCTGATAGGTTATCTGGAAACCAAGTGAGAATATAATTCCTTTTTGCCAGACAAGGAGCCTCAAAATAAGCCGGGACACAGTGAGGTTATATTTGCTTTTCTGTGCATTCGACATCCATCATCAGCATAGATCTGAGTTCCTAAAATGGCCTAAATTTCATTGACCTCTTCCATCTTGCTCAAGGATCTCTGGAATTGCTTGAGGAATTATCTGTGTTCTGTGGAAGTTTGTCAAAGCAAGCAAGCAAGCTATTTTCTGTGCTCAGGAATTCTGAGCCATGAGCAAACTTGACATACCTATGCAGGCAGGGAGTTCTCAAACCTCTGCAGGAGCCCAGCTGTGTGCAGGACACAAAGCCAGAGGTGCACACAGCTTATTCTTCCTTTGCCCTTCTCTGTAGCTCCTAAAGAAGCCATGATTTAATGAGATTATCCTTTCCTGTAGAAATGCATTTTAAAAGCCAAAGTAGAGAGCTGTTCTCCCCAAGTGGCATATAAACTGGGAAACAGTATTTAACCTGAACACATGACCTCCTGAAAGGAAGGGTTTCACTTAGCAAGGGGCGAATGGGAGATCATTAGAGATATCATTTAACTTCAGATCCTGAGGTCATGGCAAGAAAGTCCCACATCTACAGGAAGATGGGGAGAACCAGCCCCCTGGGTGGGCAGACTCAACACTTAGCATTTACTGTTCCTAAGTGGACCGGTGTGCTGGGTTCCAGTGCCCAGTGGTATATATAGTCGGGCTGCAGACCAGATATACTGTGGAGGTTTCTGAAATCAGTAGACGGAGATGGGCAGACTGTCCTACGTAGTGGGTGTGTGCTTGTGAGGTCAGGTGAAGGCTTCAGAATGAAGACTGAGTTTCCCAAAGAAGGGGACTTTCTGCCTCAAGAATGCAGGACCATTTCTGCCTGCTTTCTAGCCTGCTCATCCTCCTAAGGATTGAAACTTCCTAGTTCTGCTCTCACATGATCCAGTTCCTTAAAATCCCCCTCACATAACAAATACGTTATATGTGAACAGACATATGGTCAGGTGTAGATTATCTACTTGTCAGCTGGCATTTATTGTCTATCACCTAACATCTACCTACCTATCAATTTATTTATCTATCGTATGTCTATTATCTATATACTACATTTCCATCCCTCCCTCATATACCCATCTATGTATCTATAATCTGTCAATAAATTACTCTATCATCTGTCTACCTACAATGTATATATCATCTATTAAACTATCATTTATTAATCATCTGACATGTACTGTAAGTCAATCTATCTATCATCTATCTATCATCTTTCATCTATATATCAATCATCTATCATCTCTATTAACTATCTACCAACTCTGTGTCTATCATCTCAGTCTATCATTCATCTATCAACTATCATCCATGTCCACAGCCTTCAGTCCACTGTAGAAAAGTGCTGACCATGAGACCAATGGCCAAAGCTAAGACTCTGAGGACTGAACATTTCGCTGCTGAGTCAGCACCAAGCATGAAGCCTACACTTCTGTGCTTCACCATGAACATATTGGTGTAAACTCATAAGCACATATTTAGAGCCACCAAAACACCAAAGAAAGAAATAACAGAGTTTAGTGTCTGCATACAGCTTCTTGTGTTAGGAGTTTCCAGAATGAAACGGAATGCAGATAAATAGATCAATGATGGATAGATAAATAGATAGATGATAGATGATTGATAAATAGATGATATAGATAAGTAGAAAATAGATTCATAGCTGATAGATGATAGACAGATGATACAGATGATACAGATAGATGATAAATGATAGATGATGGATAGATTATTAGATATATAGATGATAGGTAGATAGATGATAGAAGGATGATAGGTAGATGATTAGATGATAGATAGATGATAGATGATATAGACAGCTAGATGACTGATAGATAATAGATAATTAGATAGATTAGATGATAGATGTTTGACGGATGATAGATGATGAAGATAGATGATAGATTGATGATATAGATAGATAAATAGAAGATGATTATATAGATTAGATGATAGTTGATAGATGAATGATAAATGACTAATAGGTGATAGACAGATGATACAGATGATAGATAATAGATGATAGATAGGTGATAGATGATAAATAGGTGGATAGACGATTGATAGATGATAGATGATAGAGAGATGATACATAATTACATAGATAAATAGAGGCTGAGTTGTTCCCCGGGAATGGTCATTTCCTCTGGCAGAAGGGCAGTGAGGTGGGTCAGACTGCAGATGGACGAGATCTAGACAACAGTTGAGGGAAGGAGGACCATGAAGGAAGGGGGGATGAGACCCAGGGAGGCAGGAAACCACACGCAAGGTGGAGATTCAGGAAGTGGGTATCTGGAAGGAAGAGCACATCAGCGGAGTGGAGGGCATGAAGAGAAGCCTGTGCCTGGCTTCAAAGCTCTCTCCTGGGACCCGGCTTCGGCTGATAGCCGTGTGGTGTTCACTACAGATGAATAAGTTGGAGATGGAGGAATGCTTGAAGAGCAATCCACCCAAGTGATTATACACATCTGCTGCTTCAGAGTGTCTCCCAGTAATCAGGACAAACACACTTTTCCTTTTAGTTTACAATCTGTTAATTAAAAACCACACCAGAGCAGTCCTGTCCTGGTGCTGTAGGGATGTAAGTCCAGTTTCTCAGGAGGCTGAAGCAGGAAGGTCACAAGTTCAAGTCTAGGACAGCCTGGGCAACTTAGCAAGACTCTGCCTCAAAATAAAAAGTAAAAGGAGTGCTGGGAACAATTTAGTGATAAGGCACTTACTGAACAAGCCCTGGGCTTAATCTCCAATATCTCAGAACAAAACAACAGCTCTGGAAAAGCCCATAAGCAATGAGCAATGGGCCTGCCCCACCGAGGCAGCTGCGCCAGACCAAGCTAGCGCAGCATGCCCTTTTGTGACAGAGTACTTGAGGAAAGCAGCTGAAAGGAGGAGGGATCATCTGGCTCCTGGTTCCCGGCTCTCATTCCTCGGCCACTGGCAGCTAGTCTGTTGCATGGCTTGTGTTGGTGCACAGCTTCTTAGTGAGGAGCCAGTGGAGAAGCAAGGCTGCTCACTATCCAGTAAGCAGAGGGAAGCAGGGGGCGGGGCTGGGGAAGGTACCTGGTTCTAGGCTGCCCCTGTGACCTCCGTCCTACTTTCTCCTACCTCCCATGAATGCCTGCAACTTAGTCCGCAGGATGAGGACAAAGCCCTCGGGACATAGCCATTTAACAAACCCCTTGTGCCTGCAACTAAACTTTGATACATGAACCTTCAGAGAACAGTGCTAGATTCAAACCATGATCACTGCAGCCAGAGGTCCTGGTGTGCCTTGCATCCTCGTCTGGAATGCTTGGTTTAGGTTATGGCTTTACCACGAACAAATGCATTACTTGGTAGCAAGTGTCCTTACCTATGAAGGTTGTGTGACTTCACTGGGAAGCATTTGTACGCATGATCATTTCGTTTACTGAGGCTTCGGTTTGCAGTGGGCACAAGAAAGGGGAACAGCCCTTTACAAAGCAAAGACTTAATCTGTTCTGACCCACAAAGACCTTCTTCACATGGAGCAGGAGCAACTGGATGGAAGGCTGGATTGCAGGTAGCAGGTATGGAGAGCAGAGGTCTCACCTCAGCAGACAGAAGAGCTGGAGAGTTGCTGAAACTTTCACACAGGGATTTGAGTGTGAATGACATCACACAAGGAATGAATTCCAAAGAGTAGTTTAAAAATTAGAGGAGATCATGTAAGTTCTAGCAGACACTTTGGAAATGCAGACTGAACTCTCTTAGATTTCAAAACTAAGGAGCTGATGGGTCTGCACTCTGAATGTCTTGGGCAGTTTGGCGGCTCATTGGTAACTGCGCCAAGGCTTTCCCTGATGACATATTATGAAGCGGCCGTTTCCCCAAGCTTTTAAAATGAGCCAATAAAATAGGAACCACAGGTCCAGACATTTCTAACATTCTTACAGAATAGGCAATGCCATTCTCACTGAAGGTTAATGATGAGGCACTGGGTTACTTAATTCCTGCCAAACTGACCTGTAATGTTTAAAAGTGTCTGCAAGTAGTGTGTAGACAAAGGACTGTCAGCCAGAGCTTCCGATGAACATCTCCCCTTAACCAGTCCTATAAATGATCATATAAATGACTTATATTTTTCAAGGTCAGAAAAAGATTTAATTGCTTTCATGCTTATAGAATTAAATGACACAAGTAAGTTAGATTTAAGTGTGACAGGGGACTTGGGTGAAGTTTGAGCAGGAGGCACTCTTATCAAAAAACAGTGGTGTCAGATGAAAGAGTGAGATATCTACAAAAGTTGTATTTGCTGTTTCTTACAGATGTTCACAATGTTGTTAGACGTACATGCCAAGCTTTGTGTGATATGTATGTGTACCTACATGTGATATGTATGTGTACCTATATGTTTGTGATATGTGCATGTGATAAGTGTAGGTGTAAGTGCATGCGTGTGCTGCAGAGGTGAGAGGACAGCTTGCGGGAACTGGGTCTCTGTCATTGCCTTCCATTTGTTTTTAATGGGTTCTCTTTCTCCTTCCTTTTGCCATTCTGTGCCTGAGTGCTCACTGGCCTGCAAGCTTCCAAGTGATCCTCCTCTGGTCTCAGCCTCCATTTCCTGTAGGAGTGCTGGGTTAAAGATGTCCCCTACCTCATTGGGCTTTTATGTGGGTTCCAGGGATCAAAGTCAGATGCCCATGTTTGCATGTCAAGTGCTTTTACACACAGAGTCATCTCCCTGACCTTAGGCTGTGTCCTTATTCATCGGTGAAGCATAGTCAGAAACTTTCTAACTCTAGAGTAATTCAATAAGGATTCCATATTAGATCGATGCCACAGAAAGTCCTGTGCACTGCTGTCTCTTTCCGGGAATCTATCTACACACACGTATGCAGGCATCTGTGCATGTTAATTAGAAATGTTTTATGATCCAATGTCTAGAAGTAGCTGGTGTCCACTCTGGGGAGCTGTATTGCTAACAGCATTCAGTAAGCCTGCCTGTTTATTACCTTACTCCCCACAACTTCCAGAGGATGAGCTTCGAAGCAGGTACTAAGTCTTCACCAGATACCAAAGCTGGCTACAACTTGATTTTGGGTGTGCCAGTGACTAGAAATGTGAGAAACAAAGGCCTTCAGCATATTAATTACATAGTCTCAGGCATTTTGCTACAGTGGCACAGAGAATCCAACTTAGGAGAATAAACAAACATTACAGGAAGCTCCCTTCCATGGGAGGTATTTTTGTGGTGTCTCCCCTAATCCACATCATCCACCATCGATTTTCCTCTGGCTATGACTCTTAACTTCAGTTAGGGCTTGAAATATTTTGTAATAAACTTATTTTGTCATTTATATGTTTCCTCGCTACTAAGTCTGTAGTTAAGAAATCATGACAAACTAGACACACTAATTCTTGGTTGCCCAACATGCAACGCTGTGCCTAGAAAGTGGGCAGCATTTTCTAGTGTGGATATGCCTGCCCCCCCACCCCCACTCAGACATTGAAGTCTAATCACCAGGTGATGGCATCAGGACATGGCTCTTCCCCTAGGTGAAGTCTTCACCAGATACCAAAGCTGGCTACAACTTGATCTTGGGTGTGCCAGTGACTAGAAATGTGAGAAATAGAGCATATTAATTACACAGTCTCAGGCATTTTTCTACAGTGGCACAGAGAATCAAGGGTCGCACCCTGGTGAATAGAAGCAGAGCTCTTGCATCAGGCGCTTTGCTTGGTCTCCATAATTTGTCAAGAGGGCACGGCAGCAGTTTGCCATACTGGAAGCCAAGAGCAGCCCTCAGCTGACATGAATCTGCCAGCGCCTGATCTTGGTCTTCCAGTCTCCAGATATGTGAGAAACAAATTCCCGGTCCTTAAGAACTGCTCAGTATCTGGCCCTGGGCCCAGCGGCAGAATGGGTGAAGGCAGCATTCAGGTGAGTCAGTAGTGTTATTTTCAAAGAAATTTTAGCTCTGTAATACCATTTAAGAGTCCTATTTTTAATCTCCAAATTTACAGGCAAATCTTTCATATTCTATTTTTGGCATACTTAAAGTACTCTTTCCCAATTTATAAAAGGGCTACTTCTATAGACACTTTATATATGAATAGTCTGAAATCTCACATTGAGCTTATAAATGAGCCATGTGATTTAGAATTGATTATAGATCATGAACTAGAAAGTCTGTTCGATGTAACAAAGAAATTCAGGACAAATTCAATCCCTGAGTCTGTAGTTTTTAGGGTACTTTCATTGATTTTCATTATAACATGTCTGGTTTTCTTGGATTAATTAGTACCTCTCTCTAGAAGACAAATCTTATGTCTAAAGTAGTCCATTTCTTTTTCCGTTCAGAAATTGATATCCAACAGAACATGACTGAAGCCTGCTGAGATTAGACACTGTCATGAATCTGTCACCCACACTGTGGTATTGTTCCTTGTTTCAGAGGGAAAGGAACTACTTACTTTCAACTTGGAGCTGGTCTTGGCAGATTACTGCCACATTCTGTAGCAATCACAGTTTCTGTGCCTTGAGATGTTAAAGGCTGAATTTTTTTAGGGTCAATAATTGATTTGTAGGAGAAAAAATCAAGCCCTTGACAATATGCTTTATAGGGGAAAATAACTCTCTATGCCATACTCTAAATAAGTTATCAGTTTAACATTTTAGAGACCAGCAGACAAGCTGTGACTGGTTTGGATATAGAGTTTCCATCTCAGATGTCATGGAGATATTGGTCACCAACACAGCCAGAAACTTGCATTGAAATACAATTTTTCTTTGATTTTGAAAGTAACAGGGGCACAATCCTCATAAATTAATATACTAGATGGAGTCAGATAAAAGGGCTCAGTAATTGTATCCATCTAAGTAGAAATTTAAAGGTAATTAGGCCACCAGTCTCCCTGAAACACCTTGCACTGTGGCTTTGCTGAAAATTCTAGTCACTTTTGTATTCATTAACCTTTATTTGAAAAGTTGCTGTCACTCGTGATGAAAACAATGGGAATTATCATGAGAAGTGTTTAGAAACTGTGGTGTGATTAGGCTGCATTCAATCCAGAATCCTAGTAACTTAGATTTGAAGAAAAAGTTCATCTGTAACCTGAGAGCAACTGCTGTTCTTAGCAAGTGAAGAGATGTTAAGAAATCTGGTCTGTCTACTCACGGTGGTAGAGTCACACCTGCCAGTTCAGCAGCATTACCACCTGCCCTTGGAGGGACTGCACTGATTCAGTAATGAGGAAAACATCTGGAAACATAACAGCTGTGAAGTGTCAGAAATTGTGTCGCTCACTGAATTCTACCACGGGCATTCATCTTCACAGGTGAATACGTGTGTGAGAGAGCAGAAAGCAACATGTCTGTGCCAGGGGACATCTTTGATGGTGGTACTGATCTGTGATGTTGTCCTGGCCGTGCCATGATGCTTCTGGTTCATAGCACTGATTGGAGAAAGGAACCTTAGGGACATTCAAGTGGCCCTTTCCCACTTAAGGGCAGATCACTAAGAAGTTAGTGCAGAGCTGAGTGCCTAGCAAGATGGACTTAGGACTCACCCCTCTGATTCCTGATTATCTAAGACACTGTTCCTGTTAAAGGGTCAGTATGGCATTCTGGGCTCCCACAGACTCCCACCGATTTATTGTCAATGCCAATGACTTCTAGTGTATCTGGGTGTTGTCTCTCTCCAAGGTGTTAGACACCCTCATGAATGACTGTAGTTTTCTTTGGAAGGTTTAGAGAACAGACTTGACCCCTTGTCTCAGAACTTACTCAAGCTTTCCAACTTCCCTTTGCTAAGGGGTTGGGCTGGTATAACCTGGAGATTCCAAAAGCAGTGACAGCTTTGTGGAGATGACTCAGGGAGAACAGCTTCCAGACCCAGGACTTACTTACAATCTTTCTTCTGGGTGGTGACATCAACAGTGTGGGAAGGTAAGAGGGTCTGGGGGCCACCCCAGTAGGAAACATCAACTTTGGTAATTATTTGGGGACAGGGTTCCTTTGAAAAAACCCCATTGCTTAGCTAAAGTTACAGAACTCTCTAGTGCAGCAAATATCTGGGAGTAGATATACAGAAGAGATGTGAAGAGTCTTTGCACCCTACCCGTGTACATATCCCACAGGGTAGCAAAGATCTGAGCATAGACTCCTTTCTGTCCTGTGATTCCTATCACAAGGGCAAGTGAGAGAAAAGTGTGGACCTGACCTCCCCAGCCTTGTAGAATACTTCACACAGGCCCATTTCCATCCTGGTCCATGCAGAACCTGGGAATCGTCATGCTGACCCATCAGAAGGCAGCTGGAGCAGGACTTGTGGGCACACTGCAGCTGATGCAAGGCTCTCAACAGCAGCCACGGACCCTCAGAAGTACTTTAACACAGGGCAGGTGAAAACTTAGCGGCTGGTTTGACTGCTTAACCATTAAGTACCCCAGGGCAGTGCCCCAGGGCAACATGGACACAGGTTCTCAGCACCAGGCCTGGTTTTCAGGAGCATGAGAAGCCACATCATCTTAACTGTCTCTCCTAAGAGGGAACAAGAGCAGTGGAGGCCCATGTGGAAAAGGTCTCAAACTCCCCCACCCTCAGACCTTTGCATGGAGGGACAGTGAAGCTCCTTTTCTCCCAAAGAGAGTCAGTGAAGACTCCAAGAGGTAGCACATTTATAGAGTTGAGAAAGGCCAACCGAATCTTCAAAGAATCAAAGAATCTGTGATCAAAGGAAGAAAATGAGGAAATAGAGATCAAAACATCACCAACAGAGAGTTCAAAACAGTCACGCCATGGAATCTCAGTGGAATTGTGTGTGGCGGGCAATCCTGCCTGCCTAATCCTGGAGAGGTGGAGGCAGGAAGATCAGGAGTTTGAGGTCATCCTTGCCTAAATAATGAGTTCAAGGCTAGCCTGTACTATTTGAAGATCTCCGTCTCAAAAAAAAAAAAAATTTCAGGCTACAAATGCATGCTGAGAGAGAACTAAATGTAACAATAAATGGAGGTAGGAGTTCAATATAGAGATAATAACTATTAAAAGAAACACAGACTTGGAACTGAAGGAAGCAATGTCTGAATTAGAATCGGATATCCTCAACATGAGACTTTATCACACACAGGACAGGGTCAATGAGCTCAAAGCAGGTGGCTCATTTGATCAGAGAAATAAGATAGTAAAAAACAGAGTGAAAAAAGACTTTTAAGTCTTTTATTTTTAAGAAGGAGAAAGTTGGGAAGGTTACGAAAGAAAACCCTTCCCTGCTGCTGGTGGGAATGCGTTTTGTACACTGGCTATGAACCTATCATCAGTGCCTAAATACGCAGAGCTGCTCTGGTCTCAGTCCCTCTGGGCCTAGAGCCAAAGGAGACAAAGTCTGAATCCCAAAGACAGGCAGATCATGAGCATCCTTTACATAGACATGCAAAAGCTCTGATGATCTGTCAGTGGGCTGATGCATGGAGACCTGGAGAGGTTCCGTTCAGTGGAGTGTCCTGCCATCTGTGACATGAGCTGGCATCCTGGACTTCTGTCACTGGGACAGAATGCCTGAGATCACTCAGAAGGAGGAAAGTTTGTTCTGCTCATGGCTTCAGAGCCTTCATCCAGGATTGCTAGGTGCCAGTGCTTTGGGCCTATAATGTCACAACATAGAGTCATAGGTTGAAACAATGTTCACCTTGTGGTTGCAGAAAGGCACATGCATGCACTCGAGGGGGAGGAGCAGGAGCTGGGGTCCCTATATCTCTTTCAAGGACACACACCCCAGGACCTAAGGTCCACACACTAGGCCCCACCTTCTAAAGGCTCTGTCACCCCCAAGAGCCACTTGAGCTGGTGACTAAGCCTTCAACATTTGTTCTTTCAAGGACATTTGAGATCTAAACCACCACAATGGAACTAAAATACATTAGTTAGACACAAAGAAAATATAGAGATTTCAGCTATCAGGAGATTCTGAAGTCCTCAAACTCATGTAACAGAGAGGGGCATGGTTGCAGCCAGTGCTCAAGAGAAAGGGAGAAGGAGGTGGCTGAAGGCCACTGGTTTCAGTTGTGCAGGTTCAATAAAGAGTAGAGAGAGGTGCTGAGAACAAAGGGGCGTGTAACAGAGCGAGTGGGTGGAGGAGCTTCAGGAGACCAGTGTGGTCTCTGGTGCAGTGGCTCTCCAGTGCCTGACCTCAAACTGACGGAGATGTGGGCTTTCCCCAGGTGCCACTGTACATGTCAACCTGTCACTCAAGAAATGGATCAAAGAACAAGCAAGAACACATATTCTTTACTTGACTTTATTCAGCCCATGTTTTCCTGGGAAACACACTTGGTTTTCATAACAATGTATACCCTGCATCTTGACTAGGTGTCTTTCTCCTGCTCTTTACACACAACCTCTGGCTTTCAGTTCTTCATTGCTGCACCAGGAAAATGACCACTTATTACAAATGCCCAAATATTTCTGAGAGGAAATCTAACTCATTTCACAAACATTCCATCTGCTTCAAATATTTTTTAAAGATTGTTTTATACATTTTCTTTTTATTACACTGGCTTAAGTTTAAGGAGTGTTTCCTGGCCATGTTTTCCCACTGGAGGATATTCTATAAGAAGGTGTGTAGGTTTGTTAAATCAGCGTTTTGGAAATTCACTTCCATGATGTATCTTTATGTTCATAGATAGGGAAAATGAAGGAAAGAAGCGGCAGACTTGTACGAGGGAGGGCAGCACACACAGGGAAATGTTCTGTGTTTTGAACTATTTCTAATGATATGAAGTTCAAAATAAATGTTTTATTTCTTGAAGTGCATCTCCAATCAAACCATTTGATCAATGGTTTCTTGGCATAGGGTATATTTCTAATTCTTTTAGAAAGATTTTTGACTTATTTTTATGTGTATCTGTTTTGTGTACATGTATGTAAATGTACCGATGCATGCAAGGTCTGTAGAGGCCAGAAGATGGCATCAGATCCCCTGACATGGAGTTACCAACAGTTTCTAGCCACTGTGTAGGTTGTGTAGGTGCTGGGAACTGAACCTGGTCCTCTGCAAGAAGAGCCAGTGTTCTAAACCACAGATTATCTCTACAGCCCCTATTTTTTGTTTATTATGTTGAACACAGTTATGCTGGCTGAAGACCAGGCGGACTGCTCGCCTAGGACAGTTCCTAGGGAAATGCGAGCAGAGACACCAGTATATCTACATTCTCCTCTTCTTCATCTAAAACATGGACAAAAATGAGCCATTATGGCCATGACATGAGCATCAGTTATGTTAGTTGGCCATTATAATTAGGAAAGGACGGAGTATGATGGCAGTTAAGGTAGCCTTAATCGTATATCGCTGTGATTTCACATGTGATTATGGTCATTGTCAAGTCAGTCACTGTGCTCAACACATGGTACAGTGTGCATAGCCCACAGTGAAGTATTCACATGGTATCAGTGCCCAGGACACAGTGCAAAGTATAGAATTCACCAAGCATGGTGAGATGGACACAATGAGGCTATAGTACTGAATGCACAGTATACAGTGCAGTGCTCGGCACACAGTATGCTGTACACAAGATTGATTACATAGCTTGCAATGCTCAATATATGCACACAGTACAAAGTGCACAGAGCTAGTACACAATACACAATCTACAGCACTACTCACGTAGCACCGTACACTGTGCGCGGTGAACAGCACACAAAACCCGGAGCACAGCAAATAGAGCTCGTCATACAGAAGGTGGTACTCAGTACACAGGACACAGAGTGCATCACAAAGCATGTATTGCGCAGCCTGCAGCGCACAGTGCTGACCACTCTGAAACAGCAGAGTAAAACCCAGTATGGTCATTGCCTCGCCTATTGCAGTTCTGGCTTTAGCTTTTAAGCTCAGCACATTTGATCTTTAAAGCTCAACAGCTTTCTTGAGTGATAAGATTCTTTTACAGCCATACATTAACACTGATTCTGAAATTACATTTACTTTAATATTTAATGCATGAGTGACATTAAGCACACGGGCCCAGACTTGTGAATTTAAAGTCAGACGTGGGGCTGGAGAGAAGGCTCAGCAGTTAAAAGCACTGGCTGCTCTTACAGAAGGCCCTGGTTCAGTTCCCAGCACCCAGAGAAATGGAAATCTGAATGTTGGTTACTGGGGACAGTGAGTTGTTGGATAAATCTTGGTCAAAGTATGCTACTTTTCTTAAGAGGAATGATTCAATATCTAATGTTCTACGTGGTGACTATAGTTAATAACCTAATATTACATTCTAGAAACATTGCTAACAATAGATTTAAAGAGTTCTTATCACACACAAAAGATAAATGTATAAAATAATGCATGTATTAAGGGGATTGATTTAGTCATTCAACAATGTATACATATTTCAGAATAATATATTATAGGATAAATATATGTGATATTTATTTTTCAATTAAAAATAAAATATTGTCAAACTTTTCAAAAAAATGAAAGCCTCTGGACATATATACACACCCTTGTCTGTTCCTGTGTTACAGAAAACACCCACAGCTCAGTGGGAAGCAGCATTTTGTACATTGTGGTAGGAGACAGGGAAGCTGAAGGGAGGGAATTCCATTCCCAGATGGGTCAAATAGACACTCCGGCCGGAACGTGCACGTGGAGCTTTCTCCCTCATTGCACGCCACTCTCAGAATCTAGTGGTTCACAGCAACCTGGGGAAATTGAATAGAATTTCTAGAAAAAAGAACCTTTCTTTCTTGGGGAAAGTGAAGATCTCTCTGATGAACACAGACTGTCAATCAGCAGACCAGGAACGCTGAGTTCCATGAGAAGTTTTGCTCATTAAAGCACCTGTTTTTCAAAACAGAATCTTGTCCACATCTGCTTTGTTCTCACTTGTCTTACATCTTTGAATGACATAATAGGCAACACAGATCAGGACTGTGTGTGTGTGTGTGTGTGTGTGTGTGTGTGATAAAGAACCACTGAATGCGTGTGTGCTTTTTAAAGACCCACTGTTTGAATATTTAAAGAATATATATTCTTGGGCTGGAGAGATGGCTCAGCAATTAATAGCACTGGCTGTTCTTGCAGGGTGGGACCAGGGTTCAATTCCCAGCACCTATATGGCAGCTAACAACTGTCTGTAAATCCAGTTCTGGGGAATTCTATGCCCTCTTCTGATCTCCAAAGGCATCGCATGACACAGGTACACTTAAACTTATGCAGGCAATGCACTCATACACATAAAAATAATAATAACAATGTATACTCTTATAATTAAAGGTAAAAAGTCACAGATTATATTAAGACAATGGTAAGGTGGTGATGAAACCCTTCAGACACTTCCACGTCTGGAAAAGCCATTACTGGCGCGGTGGCTCTGGGATGCCTCCCTCTATTTTTCTGTCACTCACAATTTGCTTCCTGGATTGAGGTGAAACCTCCTACCTGTGTTGTATGTATCTTTGCATGTGTGTGCATACATGTATGCACATAAGCTTGTATGTGAATGTGTGTATCCTGTTTGTGTTCTACTGCAGTGACCTCTCTAAATCATTTTGGAAAACTTGCTTTGCTGTTAACAGACTGATTGTGCATCTTCTTAATTAAAAGTCCTTTAGTGAAGTCAGATGAATCTCAGCCCCAATTCTTTGATGTCTCGGGTCCATCCTTACATGAGTTCCTTTTGCTCACACAAGAGCAGCTTTAAGTCAGACTCTAGAGTCAAGGCTGAAGAAACCTGTCTCTCAGCCTCAAAGAGGATAAGGGCCAACCTAGACGATGATGTATGACAGGATTGCGTGTGGGCTGGTGGGTCTGGGAGAGAGATTGACAGGTGGGAAGTGGGGGCCATGGAGTTGGTGGAGAAGGTGAGGGGCAAAGAGTGAGATAAACTCCTGAACAGACAAGAAACACACCAACCCCCAGGGCTGATGAAGCAGTTTGGCTCATTTCACCAAAGGGCAGCAGTCCTCACAGCATCCTGGGGAGCGTGAAAGAAGTGCCATAAGGGATGAAGCGGGGTCAGGGGCAGGTGCTGTTCAGAAGAACAGGAGTTAAATTTGCCTCAGGTCTTGGAGATCACTTTGGAAACTGATGGACTGATGCAGGAGGCCATCTTGGAAAGTAAAGCCCTGATCTGGTAAGGACAGTCTGTAAACTAATTGTGATGGTTAGTTTGGTTTTACGGAAAATAGCTGTACAATTTTTATTTATTGTTGGCAATGGGATTTATTCTGTGTGTATTCCTGGTTGATTTTAAGAATCGGTTTGTTAAAATTGCCAAATATCACATTTGTTTTTATAATGGTTTTATATTGGGAGGAATGTCACACAGTCCCACTTCTAAATAAAGAACTACTTCATTGGTTATCAATAGTATCAATAGACAGTTTTGATTGTCACCTTGCCACAGTTAGAATCAACAGAGAAGGGAGCTTCATGAGGAATGGTCCAGATCAGGTTGGCCTGTGGGAATGGGGGGATTGTTTTGTTCATTGATTTAGTATGACCCAGCCCACTGTGGGCAGCCTCACTCCTGGACAGGGGCCCTGGTGCATATAAACAGAGAAAGCACGTTGAGCACTCAGCAGACAGCGTGGGCGCACTGGACTCTCCTTGTACTAGACTGTGGATGTGCTGTGACTGGCTCCCTGGGTTCCTGCCTTGACGTCCCCTTAGTGAGGCACTGTGATCTGGAGCTATAAGTTGGATAAACCCTTCCTCCTCTCTGCTGCTTTTGGTTGGGGCATTTTGTCACAGTAACAGGAGTACAGCACCAGTGTGCTGAAGGTTCTGTGCACTACAGCGGCAGCAGCAGCAGCGTGGTTATGAACTTAGCAACCTTTAGTGAGTGATCAGGAGTGGAGCGGGGAAAGAGCTGGGATGGGTTCCAGTGTGTTCTGCGAGTAGATGAACAGTGTCAACATCCTTTTCTGAACATGGATTTTTTTTTTCTGTTATTCCTGATAAATGGTCTAGTGTTTCTGACTAGTAAGAAAATATTTCCTCTGTTTCTAGCCCAAGCAAGTTTTCCAAATGCCCTGCTTTCTTTTAGAAAAGATTCATGTGTCCAAGAAAGACACTGCGGAGTTTCCACACTAAGGAGCAGGCTGATCTCCAGGGTCTTCCTAGACCTGGTTTTCCTTCATCATTTATGCGTCTTATCTTTTGCTACCAAACCACTCTGTCTCCCTCTGCCTCGAGCCCTTCCATACAGCCTCTTAGTCACAGACGAGCAGATTCATACTTAAGCAGCAAACCCACTTTGGCACTTGGGTGAGGTGACAAGTTATGTACTTCTTTTAAATTTTTCAACAAAAACATATTCTCTACCAAACAGAAAACATAATTAAGGGTTTTCCAATGGAAGAAACTAAAAATGTCTCCTACTGAACCTTGTGTCTGAACATTGCAACCTCTTTTCAAGATTAGGTCATGCATAGAACTCTAGTGAACGAGTTTTATAAAGCTGCATAGCATATTTCTCTCAGCTACTTGGAAAAGACTTGTGCATCTGCCTCAGTTAAATGTCTTAGGAGGAAAATTAACATCATTGAGCCTTAAGGCAATGAATAAATCGGTGGTGTTAGCTGGCGAATTGGCCAAGTTTCTTTAGAAATGGAATACATTTTTTTTCTCTTAAAAGGAGGATTTCAGCTAATGAATATTTTCTTCTCTGAAGCCTGGAATATCTAATTGCTGCCATTTCTTCCATGGTGAGCTGGGTGTCTTCCCCTGGCAGACTGACAGATTTTCAGCTGGCTTTAGATGTTCCATGGAAATCCTCAAGGCCCTCTCTTCCTGTTAGCTTGGGCTTCTTGTTTCTCCAGCTCAGAATCATATCTGACCATGTCTGAGCTGACAAGCTGAGCCATATATTTCAAAGCTTATGTCAGTCTTTTTCTCTCTGATCAAGATGGAAACATGACAGGTCCGAATCAGTGAGTGTACTGGAGAAACTCCTCATAGCAAGGATTTCCAGTGTGAGAACCAATTTTCAGCTTCTTCACTGCCTCCTGCCTCCTCTGCAGGGTCAACACCTGACAGAGCAATTTGTAGTGAAACTTTAGAAGGGGAAAGTTCCTCATTGGAATGAGCCACAGGGAAGAAGTCTCCATAACCCCACGACGTCTCTTGGGTTCTCTGGTTCTACAGCTGGGTGGGTAAGGCATTCTGGGATTGCTCTGTATAACTGGGCTTCTTAGATTGGCAGATGGTGGATAGTGTGCTGGTGTGAACACTGCCCAGGTTCCTTCCTTCCTTCCTTCCTTTCTTCCTTCCTTCTTCTCTCCCTCCCTCCCTCCCTCTCTCTCTCTGTTTCTTTTTCTATGATACAACCTTTAGCTCAGGACAGCTTTGAGTTCTCCTTGTAGAAGAGGATGATCTTAAACTTGTCATCCTCCTGCCTCTACTTCCCCAATGCTAGAATTACAGGCATGTGCCATCATGCCTGGTTTATGAGGTTCTGGGGATTGACACACAAACAAAATGCCATGACCCACAGAAGCTAACTTTGGTAAATTAAGTGGCTGAAGCAGCCCCAGGGGACACCAGCAACGCCAGAGAGCACCCTGTGATACTGAACAGCCGGCTGTTGACAGCCTGAAATTTGGTTTGGCTTTGAAAAAAGCAATAACCAGAGTTATCTGTATTGTCATCTAATTTAAAACACTGTGGACTGCAGTTGTTTCATAAGCAATCCAGGTAAAGAGAAATATTTACCCACACAAGCTTGATGTGGCCTGAATGTAGTTAGGTTCAGAATTCCGGCGTAGGGGGACATCAAGGCATCGGAAATAAAGGAAGGGAGACTGAGAGTTTGTCTTATTATAAGGGTCTGGTGAACAGCAGCCCGATTTAAACTGTCCATTTCTTTAGACGTGACGCCACACGACGCCCTGCAGGGAGGGATGACAGAACTCTGGAATGGAAAGGAGTGACATCCTGGAGGCCAGCATGCTCATATCTACTAGGGTGCTTTGTCTACACCTCTGGACTCCTCAGCTGCAGCAGACTCAGCTGGAATGCCTTCCTTTCCTTTGCTTACCTTGCCTCCTGGCCCACTGTGAGCAGCAAGCTCAGGTATTCCTGGAACTGAAGGGACTTCCTTCTCTATCAGAACTCAGCTTCCTGTTTCACACCCACAGCCTATAAAATAGAGTGAGGGCCATGATACTGATGGGTTCTGTCTTTTTATGCATTTTCTGGAATGTATGTCCAGGAGGTCAAGTGATGGATGCATTTTTATCAATTCAAAATCATCGTGGTGTTTGTTGCTGACTTCTCTATGTGATATTCCTAGGTGATCCAGGGAAGGCTGTTCCAACGGAGGTTCTGTGTACATCCTCTTGTTCCTTGATCGTGAGGAAATGTGCATGAAAGGGGGAAGAGAATGGTCAACATTGCAGATAAGATATACACTTTCTCATATTTATGTAAGATTCAGATGAAATGTTGAAGTGGACTCCACTAGCACGTGTGTGGGATGAAGATCGAGCAGGAAGTTTTGGTGCCCATGAAATGCAGACTGTTAATGTGACTCTTGTGCTGTCCAAGATGAGATGTTAAAGCACAGTTATTTAGTTACAGTTGGTGCTGGTTAGTTATGAATGTCAACTTGCCACAACCTAGAGTCACAGCATCATAAGACATCCCCAGTTGAGGAATTGCCTAGAATCGCCCTGTGAGTGTGTCTGAGGGATTGTCTTGACTCTTAATTGATGGAAGACAACCCACTGTGGGTAGCACCCTTCCCTAGGAAGGGGCCTGAGCTGTGTGAGTCAGGAAAACATGAGGTGAAAGTCAGCAAATGAGGCAGCAGGAAAGACAGGTCACCTTCGTTCTCGCTCTGCTCTTGGCTGTGAACACGATGGGACTAGCTGCTTGAGTTTTCTCAGAGTTCAGAGAGATGATGGGCTGTGACTTGAGATTGTAAGCCAAACAAATCCTAAGCTGCCCTTTGTCAGAGTGTTTTATCAGTCATAGAATTGAAGTGGGAACACTTTATACATGAGAGAATGATGATGGTTTCCTTTCTGGTGGTGGAGGATCTGGAGATCCTTCTGTGGCCCAGGCCATGGACACTTGCTCTGTTCTCTGCTGCAAGTGTCTGGCTTTTTCCTTATCTTTGCTTTGCTTTATAACTTGGATTTTCAGATATTTTGCTTTTACCGATTACACATTTTAATATTTGATTTTATTCTTTTGCTTTGCTAAAAATGGGCTAAAATAAAGTAAGTTTAAAGGTCTCGGGGCTTGGCAAATAAGACGAGGAGAAATGTGAGGCAGGAGAGGTGTGTGCTGTTTGTGGACTTGGAGGAGAACTGAGTGAGGGGCAAACGGGAGATGGATTGGAGAGTTCTGGCCTGTACCCCAAGAGAGAATATTCCAAGTGCTTTACCTCGAACATTAGGAGCAGAGGAAGACGGGAGCTGGCTTACAGTTTGAGAGGATCACCATAGGTTAGATTATGGGCAGGGGTGTGGAGAGCACACATACTCTGTCTTGTGTTTTTTATTTATTTGATTAAACATGCAGATAAGTGGTTACAGGACCTTGTGGTAACTGTATTAGTTTCTTTTCTGATGCTGTGAAAAAAATACCAGGACCGAAAACAACCTAGTGAAGAAAGAGTTTATTTTGACTTACCTTTCCAGACAGAGTCCATTATAGTGGGGAAGGCAGGAAAGGCATGGTGGAGGAGCCGGGAGCTGGCTGATTCTATTTCATCTTCACATGGGGACTGGAAGACAGAGACAGAGAGACAGAGAGACAGAGACAGAGAGAGACAGAAACAGAGACAGAGACAGAGAGACAGAGACAGAGAGAGGGACCCAGAGAGAGGCAGAGAGAATATTGGGGTCAGGGTGATGTGTGGTGTGGTTCTTCCACCTTCTCAGGCCCCTAAGCACAGGCCTTGATGCTGCATCTGCTGGGCCAGCACACCCCATCTCCTTGTCCTGGTGTTTCTCTCAGCTCATCACAGGTGCCCCAGCTCTGACTGCAGAGCATCAGGTGGATGTGTAACCAGGCAGCTGGCTGACCTAGTTTTGAATTGGGCTGATCAGAATGAATTGGACAGTTATTTTTCTAGAAAGAATGTTTTCTGTGATCCATCTCTAAACTAGTGTAGAGGACTAGGCTTTGTGACTTTCCTATTTCTTTTTTAGCTTGTGAAGTGAAATTTAATTTTTAAGAAGGATTCTACTGAAATATTCATATAAACGAAGCAAATTTCCATATAAAGCAGAAAAATCCAATTCAGTTTTTTTCCCCTTAATACTGCCTTTTCTGAGTCCGTGTTTGCCGGGAAGCCTGCTCTTCGTCATTATTGTTTTTATATGGAAGCTCATCTTTTTGAAAAGTAGACTCTGTTTGAAATGACCTTCTTGTTCGCTGTGAACCCTGAATTCTGTTAGGTGGTAGGGAAGCACCCTGCTTTTTGTCCCCTTCCACGTATTTATTTGGCCCCATCCGTTAATAAATACCGAGGTTATGGGTGGAGCCTCTTGGCAGCATGGATGTGGCCTGTTTAAGTCCTAATGTGCTGTTTGTTTCCTGTGGTCACCTGGGCTGCTTGCTTCTTTGTAAAACTGAGTATCACTATGGAGGATTTAGTGATTTTCCACCTCGCCTCACCAAGCAGAGACAGTCCTGGACCCTCTGAGTAATCTAACACACAGGAGGATCCACAGTGCAACCCAACAGATGGGCACACTCCCCACCACCTCCATAGAACAGGCAGCTCTAAGCTTTTGCCCCTAGTCAGGAACGATTAGTCCAATGGAACCTTGATATATTGCATATTTCTTCAAGAATCCACATTCAAAAACAATTTTCAATAAATTGAAGTAGAAATGAGCTCTGAAGTGAAGTCTGTCTTTCAAAGCATGTGGTTTGGGTCAGGGTTAGGCCTGGTTCTAAAACACATGACACTCATGTCCCACATAGCTGTTGGGCAGTTGTTTCTATTCCAGAGCTTTGCATGCTGCTAGCCCAAGTGGCGTGTCTTCCTTTGAAGACATAATACTCAGTAGGAGAGGGAAATAATTGGCTTTTTAAAGCAGAAAGCGCCTTTCCTTCAGCTAGTACTTAATTACTTATTGACTTTGTCCCTGAAGCCCCCAGTTTGTTGTTGAATCGTTTATGGCATTCCATGACTTCTGTTCTTACTACCTCACCTGGACATGGGCACTGCTGCCCAGCCCCTGGCTGTGTTGGTGACAGCCCATTGGGGGTTCAGTCTCAGCAGTCACATGATGCCCCTGTGGACCTCTTCACTCCCCTGGTTTAATCTTAGGAGGTCTTCTAGTTGGTGTGATGAACCTAGTTTAGTCTTCAAGAAATTCTTTTATAAGCTACCAGTCACTTTGGACAGAAAATCAACCTAGCAGCATAGCCGTTAGGAAAGTAAGGTGGGTCTCCTTAGAAGGCAGGTGAGGTGTGATGTTCTGCTGTAGTAATCCTACCACTCGGTATCCTGAGGCAGGAAAATCATGTGTTCAAGCTTGGCCTTGTCTCTATAGCAATATTCTGTCTCAAAAATATTGCATTTGTCATATGTAAAAATCAGGTCTATTTTAGAGATACCTTTAAACACTCAATGTCATTTTTAAAAGCTGAATGAGCTGGGCCTGGGAGTGCATGCCTTTCATCCTTAAAGGTCCTGCAGGCTGTTTGAACTCTATGTACAACATGCAACTACAGAAAGAGAATGGGAGATCAAGAGCCAATATTATCCTGGACTGTGTCAGTTCCTTTCTTCATGATCAAATTAGGTTTATTTCAGGCATACATAGTTGGTTTAATATCCCCAAGGCAGTTAATTTAGAACACAATATATCAATAAAATAAAACCACACAAATCCAATGATCATCTCAATATATGCAGAACATACGAATCCGTAAAAATTGAATCATGAACAGTAAATGTCTGAAAATAGCCTCTGATACGTTTGCCTTTAATTCTTCATGAAACTGTTTAAAGCAAGACTCTCCAGGTTTATAATGTATGTAGACTGAATCTACAAGAGAACTCCAGCTCAAATGACAAGGAGTGGCTAATATTGTAAGATTCCTGGACTTCCCATGAACGGTGAGTATGCTGAAAGCTTGAGGTATATATTGTAATACATAAAACACCAAGAATAAAATAATTCAAAGTTAAAAACTAACTGGAAAACCAAAATAGGTTTCTAAACTCATTGAAAAACTAACTCTCAAAATAAAAGATATATGTAGAAAAGTAAAAAATAAACACTATCCTTTCAAATGTATATAGCAACTGACAAGAATCTACAAAGATATAAGACTCCTTTTCTTGATGTTTTGATATTATACCCATTAAATGTGGAATGAACATTTTTTCAAGTACATATGTCTCAATGAATTTATAAGCCTTCATACACAGAGCATATTTTCTGGCTAAACCAGAATTAAACTAAATGTAATGAAAATTTGTTGATAAAGAAACCCATGAAATTTGGAAATTAGACACAATACTCTGGAAGCACAAGAAACTTAGAGGTCTGTTCTAAACTGAAGAGTAAGTAAACAGAGTAGGATAAGGAGCATGGGGTCCTGCCAAAGCTCTGTGTGGAAGGGAAAGCACAGCCTTAAGTGCTCGCACTGGAAAAGAAGGCGCATCACTAATCAGTTATCAGGAAAAATCTCCACTTCCAGGTGGTAAGAAATAGAGAAAGAGGAAATTTTAAAAATAAAGTGTGATATAGGAAATAATAAATACAAGTCAATAAAATAGAAAAAATTAGCAAGCCAGTGATTCCCAAACCTGTCACTTTGAAAGATCAATAAGCTTGTTAATGTTCATTCAAAAACTATCAAGCTTAGAAAGACAGAAATTTGGCTATGTTCACAGTACCATGCATGAGTTCCTGCCTATCAAGTGGGCTTTAAGTATAGTTAGATAGTTACTGATTGCCTCTAAGATAAAGTGTCCACTATTGGGCTGGAGAAATGGCTCAGCGGTTAAGAGCACTGGCTGCGCTCGCAGAGGACCCAGGTTTGGTTCCCAGGACCAACATGGCAGCTAACAACTGTCCCGACTCCAGTTTCAGGGGATCCAACATCCTCTTATGACCCCTGCAGGCACTGCACAACACAGTGCACCTACATACATGTAGGTAATACACTTGGACACATAACATAAAAATGGTAAATAATTTTTAAAAGTGCCACTATGGCACCAATAGAGATAGTTTGCTGTGCTGGTCACTGTTGTGGTTATTGGGTTTTAGAGATGAGTAGGACCATTGGTTGACTTTTTCCCTTAGCAGCCTGCATTGTATCCTCTGATACCATAAGAGCTAGTCTTCAGGCAGGAGGCTTCCAGGACAGTTCTAACTCCATGGCTCTGTTGTATGAATTTTTTCCTCTGACTTGCAAGATGGACCATGCATTCTACCACCACACTTGCCTGCTTGGGTCAGTATAAACTGGACTTTTGATGCTCTGTACAAAGGGAGAAGCTGTGAGGGTCAGCTATCCCTCCCAACCAACCGGTGACCTGAGTTGTACGTGGAGGAGCATCTAAGGTGTGAGCGGAGGAAGCTGGGAAGGAACGAGCCCTTTGCCATCTTGGGTGGCTAGCAGTGGCTCACTTGCTACCTGAAGAAATGTAGAATTTGCTGTATGGCCTCAGTAGAGAAATTACCCCTCCCTGCTAATTGCTCTATAAGTAAGTCCAAATAAACTGGTTTCCCAAACTGTCATTTGGTAAAATCATACCTCGTCCGCTTTGTTGTCATGGATGTAGAGAGGAGGGCAAGGCAGGACGCCGCTTGCACCTCACAGAAAGAAACTTCTTAAGACTGGCTCTAAGTCCTGTACCTGAAGCATGTCCTGTCTTCAGCAATAGGTCTTACCTTCAAGTTCTGGGGCAGTCAAGGGCAGTGCTGATAGCCCGTGTTATTTTGGGAATCTCTCGGACTAAACTGACCTATAACTTGAAGGGAAGTTTCTCCTTCCCTCTGTATATGGTGTATTTTTCAGTAAGCTTTTGAATGAATACATTTCCCTCTGTTTTTTCACACCTCCTAAACATGATTTATCTCTCCTCTCTGCCCACTTATATAACTGTCACTCCTCTGTCTCCAGTTAAAGTACCCCCATTTTCCCATTTCCCTGTTGATAACACCTGTCTCCTACTATCCTACTCTCTCAAGTTCCTTCTTCCACTTTATCTCCATGGTTCCTTTCTATTTTCCTGACTCCTGCAGTTAAATAAGGATATACACTCTCATCTAAGTATTTGGGACTCACATCAATAAATGACAGAGGACATACACCACTTGTTTTTCTGAGTCTGTGTTACTTAGTATAACAGTTTCTAGTTTCATCCATTTACCTGCAAATTTCATGATTTTATTTTTCGTTGCTGCTGAGTAGAGCTGCATTGTGTAAATGTACCACATTTTCATTATCCACTCATCACTTGAAGGACATTTAGTTTGTTTCCATTTCTTAGCTATTGTGAAAGGAGCAGCAACCAATATGGCTGAAGATGTCATAGATACTAGAGAAGAACCTTCATCTGTCACATACCTAGACAAACATAATTTCTTACTGTGTGCTAAATATGTATCTTTATATTTATAGACAAGTATACCTGGTGCAATTTATCAAAGAAGTTTCTTTTTGCAACAGATGGAGACTATTACAGAGTTCCACAACTGGGAAAATGCAGAGAATAAGTGTCTGTGAGATGCCAAGTCTTGAGTGACATATCTATAATGCAAGTTCTACATTTAAGGCTCAAGGAGCATAGTGGAACAAGGGTCAGAGAGAATATTAATGTATCTCTCAACTCTCACCAGAAAGCCTCCTCATGCAAAAAATAATGATTAACACAGAAAACCACAACTGGCCAAAATGTGGAGAATAAGAGACTGCAGACTGCATGTCCCTGGACAGGACTCCTGTACTCAGTCTCACCCACGCAGGGCTCACCATTGTGGAAAGGGGGTAGTGGGTGACCACAAGGAAACAGCTTTCTGGGTGGCTGGAAACTTGCTCATGTGAATTTCCAGTAACGGTGACAGCATGGACCAGACCCACGCAAGCTCAAGCCAGACAAATCAGCATATAAATGGGGAAATGGGCAAGAAGCCCCATCCTTAGCCGAGGAACTATAAGCAACTGATCACTGCTGGGCGAGGGAGAGTTCATCTTCTTTAAGGGAGTGATGCTAGATAGACCAGTCAGGCTCCAGTGGATGAACTCACACCAAGGGATGGCTTGAGAGAGAAAGTTGACTTGATAAACCGTAACATATATGACAGAATGCATGAAATCTGCTGAGGGAGGCCTTGGGAGGTGCAGCTAGAAAGGGCATCTAAGTATGATTAAGATTTATTGCATGAAATGCCAAAAAATTGATAAAAATAGAAGAAAAGAAATGATTGATATCAGGAATAAAAGAAATGTCGATATAGGCCCCAGAATCCACAGACATTTAAAATGTACTGAGGGGAATTATGAAGAATACTATTTCCACACCTTTTGCAGTCTAGAATAAATACATGTGAAATGGTTTCAAACCTGACATCGGACCTGACATTTTTCGGAATAGTGAGTAAAATTCCCAGAATGCATTGCTGAGTGAAACAGACTTGTAGCTTCCTCTAATGCTAAGAATGTTTAGTATCTAGAACTGCAGAAGAAATCTCCCTTATGCTGCAGCCACCTACCCAGTAACTGATCCCACTAATGTATTTGAAAAAGGCATTGATTCATGAATTGTCCTGTGATTATAAAAGTTTATGAAGACTCCTCCAAGGTAGAACATATTGCCTCGGCAATATGAGTGAGCATATTTGGACAAGAATAAGCTATTTTCTTATTTCTTATTAGCCCATCAGAAGCTACAAGAGTACCTTCTCTCTTAATGTGATTGGATCACCTTGGGCTACTATGACACATTTCCTGTCTGAAAGGCCATGTTTATTTCCCACTATTCTAGAAACTGGAGTCTGACATCAAGGTGCAAGTCCTGGGGCTTCCGGGCAGGGTTCCTGCTGCTATCACCATACCTGCCTTTGCTGTGTCCCCATATGGGGAAGAGAGGAAGACTTCTGGTCTTTTCCTCTCTGTGCAAGGATGCTGACCTCATGGTTCCCTTACCAAGACCTCAGCTAACTTAGTCATCTGCTACCTGCAGCTATCACCTTGGACTGAAGGGAACACGTGCATAGCCTCTTTTCTGGATGTGTCCAGCTTCTCTTGGCCTCTATGCGTATGGCTTTGCCGCCTATGACCCCTTCACGTACCACGACTGTCACCTCTGCTCCCTGCCCTGGCAAAGGGCTTTAATGGGGCATGTTCCTTTGTGTGTGTGTGTGTGTGTGTGTGTGTGTGTGTGTGTGTATGTGTGTTTCTGAAAAGCTGTTAATTTGGGAGCACCATGTCAGAGTATCAGATATCCTAGCTGTGGTTTCTCTGGGAACCTTGGTTCTCTGAGGAAAGTGCATGCTACCAGCCCATTCAATCACACAGTTAATACTCTATCCAGGCTTGTCCTTCTGAGGGCTGTTTGTCCACATGAGCCTTACAATACTCATGCTATGGAAGTGATGGAGTTAAAATCTAAAAGGATTAGTAAGCAACTGACTTCAAGTTTTGTTTAGAAAGCACTCAGTGAATTACCAAGAAGAATGTGTTGTTTGGGGTTTGAACTGCATAGAAAAAGAGGTTTTGCTGAATGCTGAGGCCTACAGGGCTGGGAATGAGCAGGTGGCCACCAGGCCAGGTGTGTGGGCAGACCTGCAGGCGTGGTGGAAACTTAGGCGGTGTGGCAGCTGACAGGGACACTTAGTAAATACTTGTGGCAGGGAAGAATAAAACAAGGCACAGATACCTTCACAAGTGGAGGCAAAGAGAGCTGAGGGCTTAAGCCCAGAGGTGGAGCGAGGACGGCGCCCCCTGGAGGAGGAATGGGAAATGCATTCCCGTTATTGTCTCAAGTGTTCCAAACTGGCCATTCCTGAGTCTGTTCAAAATGTTCAGACTCTTGACGAAATGACGTAACTTCACATTTATTCTTAAATAAAAAGGACAGCTTTGTTCATTCTTAAATGAGGAGGATGCTTTCTCTCCTTCCCCATCGTTTCATTTGTATTTGGGTAAGAATAACATGTCTTCTTGAAGGAGGGCAGAATTCTGCAGGTGCATGTGCAGAGGGGAGGGTCTGCCTGTGTGAGGTGGCTGCAGCTGAACCCCAGGTTTCCACTGCTGGTCGTTCAGGCTGCACACGGGAAATGAACACCCTGTGCCTTTAGATCATCCCCGCTCTGCCTTTTCCAGTATGGAACTGCAAACTTAGGCTTCCTCTGTGGTGTTGACTGGTTCCTGCTGAGAAAGAGTGTTTCTGTTTGGCTAACCCTAGTTGCAGGGAGCAGCCTGTCTAGGCTTAAGTCATAGGAAGGAAGAGTCTAGCAGGCCTCCCCACTCCACACTGGTTTGACCCCATGGGTGAAAGGCAGGTCTAGTGGTCCGTTGGATGCCTGATCCTCAGCTTTATGGGTATGAACAGTCCCTATTTGCATGCTGACTCTCCTGTGTATTTAGGAAACACTGGTCAGAGTTGGTGCATGATTTATAAGTGATTTGTCAGGAGGGTGTTTTATGTTACAATAAAGGTCGCCACACCAATGGAAGGGCAAGGTGAAAAGTTTATTTTATGGGTTCAGGTACCAGGGGGAAGCCACAGGCTCAGTTCAGGAAGGTTTTAATAGCACTCTAGAGGGAGTTTCCAGTGACTTTAAAATGAGTCAATCAGGGATCAACACAACTGCATGTAATAGCAGGCAAAGGACAGAAGCAAGACTTGGCATTTAGCTATGGCAGGCCATTAATTATAAAACAATTGCAGAACATCCTATGGGTTTTGTGGTTGGCTAGTTCCTGGGGGGGGGGGCTGCTGAGTGCAGATACAAGGGGACAACAAGTACAAGCTCATACAATGGTCAACAAAATGGGTGCAAATCTGACCATGGTAACCAGGTGCACGCTGACCAGGTTGGCGGGTTCCTTTAACAATTCACATTGTACAAGAGCTGGCCAAGCAGAAAGTACTGAAACAAATGTGGCAGTCAGCAGGTGCAGGTGTTCTTAGAGCTTTATATTCCTTTAGAATTGTCTGTGATAAGTTTAGGTTTCAGTTTCCCAGAATGCGGCCTGGGAAAACAGAACTCTAGTTGGGTCAGCTTTGAATCATCATGGAGTTTTGTCTAGCATTCTGGTTAATAGCAATTTTTGCAGCATTTAACAGAGGAATTCACTGGGGACCGAGGTCCTAATGTTTATTGATCACTGTCGAGCAGAAGGAGATCTTTTATTCCAGTAGGTGTCTGGCTTGCTTGAGGAGTCAGTGGGCAAAGACAGTCAGTCAGATCTGAAGCCAAGAACCACAGAAACAGAATTCCCTTCCGCCTTCCACTTCACATTTATGTACTTGGTACCCTCGGAGCCCAGCAGAAATATACACCAATATGTATGTGTGCATGCGTATAACCTCGAACTCCAGCGGCCCTGGTGACTTAGTTTCTTTCCTGTACATCCACAGACAGTATGATAATGTGGGTGAGGTATCAGCAGAGATGGTGAAATATTTCATTTGAAATTGCCTTCCTTTGAGGATTTACTGTGAGTACTGATTTTCAGTCATCTAATATATGCTATTTGATTGATAAGCTTGATGGTAATGCCATGGTTTCAGCTTCTCAATTACAAATCAATCTTCTAAGCCATGTTTAAGATGGATAGGTATTGCCCTGGAGGACAGGCCTTTACATCCTTTGCATTGCAGATGCCCGTCTTACAGGAGATGTTATGTACTCTGTCATTAGCTTCCAGGCTTTGAAATCAACCCCCACCCTCTCCTGCTCATCCAGGGGTGATTTTCTATGTGCCTTCCTAAATTCAGACTTGTACATGTGTTTAACTGTGTATGTTTAATTTAAGATCTACGAAATTATAAATGGTTTCAGAATGAAAGAAAATGTACTTCAGTAAAGTCGTTCTTTATTACTCTTTTAAAAAGAAATTTAGACATGGAAGTTTAAAATATTTATTTGAGGAAAAAATCTTTGGAAGAGATGAAAAGACATTTCTTTAAAAATATCAATATGCTTTCTTTTATTAAGCAGTTTTGTGAGTATGGGAAAATTAAATAAGGTCCAGAGAGTCTTCACACACCCTATGACCACGAACCTTCCACTTTCCTTGACTTGTAAATCCTGAACTATGCTGGGTGTGATATTCCATGTCTATAATCCTGACACCCAGACTGCTGAGGCAGGAAGATGTGTGTTCAAGACCGGCCTGGATATAGTGTGGCTCTATCTTAGAAAATTAGAAAGAGACACAGAAGAAAAAGTCCTGTGTTAAGGTGAAGCACTTGCCACAGTGTGTGAGCGACCATAACACATTAAAAACGTGTGTGCGCGTCTGTGTGTGTGCATCTATGTGTGTGTACACGCGCGTGCATGCACAAGCGCACATTGTGAAGGTCAGAGGACAACTTTGGGGCACTTGTTTGAGAGGGGATCACTTTGCTGCCAGTTTCTGGGCATCTAGAGACTCTCCCGCTTCATATCCTGTCTCTTGTAGGCATGCTGAGAGTATAAAAGCTTGGCTATCATGTCTGACTTTTACATGTGTTTGGGGTATTAGAATTCTGGTCATAAATTTTTCACAGGGAAAATTTTGTCCTCTGAGCTGCCTCCCCAACTCACATGATACACTTGGTCTCTGTAAGTCCATTGATCATGTTAGGGGAGCTAGCTTCCCTTGGCCTGAGTGCTTTGGGGTTTGGAAAGATGTGTGCTCAGCTACAGTATAGCACACACACAGAATTCCACTGTTCTCTGTGGTCTGCCCATTCTGCTCCCCTCCACAAACTCTTTTCATTATCGCCACAGGAGCTTTTATCCCCCCAGGGAGTCATGCTGTTGGAAGCAAACGAAGTTTTCACTCCGTCTTTGTTGTAGCTTAAGAGCTTATTTCTTTCTATCACTGTAGACAGTTTTCTTGTCTATTCACCTGTTAGAGGCATCTTGGAATGAGGAGATGGCTCAGTGGGCAAGAGCACTTGCTGTGTAAGCTTAGGACCTGAGTTTGGATCTGCAGCACCCATGTAAGAAAAGTCAGGTGTGGCAGCACACATGTGAAGCATCAGCGCTAAAGGAATGGAGACAGACAGAGCCCTAGCACTTGTGGGCCAGAATTGGTGAGCTCCAGGTTCTGTGAGAGACCTTGTCTCAAAGAATATGGTGGCCAGAAACTGAGGTACGATATACCTGATATAAACCTCCGGCTACACACACACACACACACACACACACACACACACACACACACACAATAAACAAGTGTCCTATTTTGATTGTTTCCAATCTTCACCAGGTGTGAACAAGGCTGCTGCAAGTACCATGTGTGGGGTTTTCTGTGTGCACAAGCTTTGAGGTCCTTGGTTGGGTAAATGTTTATGTTGGGTCGTATGATGAGAACACGTTTCTTTCTGTGAGGAACTGCCAAGCATGCACTGCAGGGACTGAGGACCTGGACTCCCGGTTCTAGGCATCACACCAGCCTTACACGAATCTAGAATCGCCCGGGAAGAGGGAGCGTTTCTCGGGGAACTTCCTCATCAGCCTGTGGGGCACATTCTTGGCAGCTCATTGATGTGGGAGGGGCCTGCCCATAGTAGGGCCTTCCCTCGCTGGTGGGCCTGGACTGGATGGCAAAAGTAGGCGAGGCTGGGCAACAAGCCAGGAGCAACATTCCTCTGTGGTTTCTGCTTCAAGCTCTGGGCTTGAGCCCCTGCCTTGACTTGACTTCCCTCAGTAATGGAATGTAACCTGTGAACTAAATAAACCCCTTCCTCCCCAAAGAGCTGTTGTTCCCTGGGCTTATCAGAGCAACAGAAAGCAAACAAGGCCCACTGCCCAGGCTGCAGCTCTCCCACCACAGGGAAGGAGCTTGTGGCTCCCCGTCATAAAGAACGGAGTTCTCTCAGCTGACTGGCCGTATGTAAACTGTCTCGAGTTCTTTGCGTATGGACACTAGTCCTTTGTCAGATACATTTTATTTTTCTGCCCCTTGTCTACAGCTCCTGTTTCTCTCTACGAACGTATACTGCGGCATCCTGGGTTTCACTTTCGTTGTGTGGATCATGATTTTCATGCTGTATTTAGAAGCCATTACCAAACTCCAGAGCACGTGGCTTTTCTTCTGGGCTTCTGTGTGTGATTTATGTGTGTAATTAAGGGCTCATAAGAACTCAATAAGAAGTTACGTAAGTTGTCTTTACTCTCTGCATTGGGATTACTTACACATACAAACTCTAACTCTTGCCTCCCCAGATTCTGCCCCCACTGGCGTCCTGTCTTTTATTCCAAGCTGGGTTTGATGTGCAAACATTTTGTTAGGTTTTTCTGATGTATCAG
Organism: Eospalax fontanierii; assembly: GCA_035773235.1. Lineage (NCBI taxonomy): Eukaryota > Metazoa > Chordata > Mammalia > Rodentia > Spalacidae > Eospalax > Eospalax fontanierii. The sequence continues at coordinate 61,812,900 of CM069542.1, read as the reverse complement.
TCTATGGTTTTCTTTCTTCTCAGTTCCTTGTCTGACTTTGTTTTCTTAGGGGAAGCCTGACGTCCAGTTGAGGTGAGGCACTACTAGCCTTCATTCTATGGAAGACATTGCAGAGTTATGGTAGAGTTAGTGTTCAGTGATCTTCCTTAAAGGCTTTGATTATGTTCCAGGTACACTACTGACTCAGTTTCCTTCAACTGATAAAGACTTGTTCAGGAAGTCTGATTTTCTTTAGCGGATTTTATTAGAGGTGCCTTTCTAGGATTTTTCCACGTCTCCAGGTGTCTGGGTTGTTTCCCAGCATTTATAATAGTGTTGCTGATGCTCTGTAAGGAGTGAGGACCCTTCTTTTGTCTCTGATATTAGCAATGTATGTTTTCTCTATCTATCCCCAGTAGACTGTTGCTGATTTTACTGATCTTTGGACTATACAGCATCTGGAAATATAGATTTTCACTGAAAGCATTATGACTGTTCAGTTGTGGGGTCCTTTTATTGTATGCTGCCATACTCTCTGTTGGTTCTGCAAACCCCAGAGTGGGGAAACCCCCCACACAAGGGCATTAACCGGTTTCTGGGGAAAAAGTAAATTCACAGATGTAATGTATCATGATTTTTGAAGGTAAGTGCCTGCCATCCAGGAAGAGAGTTCTGTGTACATGTGTCAGGATATGACAGACACGCCACCAGAGCTGTGGCAATGGTGTGTGACAGAGCCATTGAAATTGAGGCTCTCATCTGTCATTATTTTAAAACTAAAGAAGACATCCAATTGTGAGTTTCATTTCTAAGAATGAAAAGGTATGATTTTAAGTAGGTAAGTTGCTTTTGTGTCAATAAATACCAGTCATGATAGACCATCTAACATCAATGTTAGGCTCATCATGTCACAGAATGAAGTATGACTAGCCAAGGGCAAGGGCACGTCCTCTGCTGTTCAATTGATGACATCTTAAAACAGTTATGATATATACATACATATCACATAGACTCCTTTTACCAAGTTCCAGAATTCACTTATGAATTAATATAATATTCATATCAGAAGCTCCCAAACATAGGCTTTGACTGTAGTTTGAAAGTGTGATGGAATGCCTCCATTTTCTTCCATAAATACAAGTCTGTATGTGTAAATAATCCAGATGTAGAGAATAAAGACGATTTATGTAACTTTTTAACGAGTTCTTATGAGCCTTTAATTAAGCACATAAATCACCAAGACGCCTTGGGCTCCAATCGTCACTTAGATCTGCAGTTGATCTGAAAAGTAGAGCACAGTCCACCACTTCGTTCCTTACCAAGCTTCTCACTTCCTGTGTTCAGACCTGCTGGACTGGAGGCTGCATGCCAGGTTTCTGGGAGAGGGAAGCAGCCCAAAGCCAGATCTGAGATGAGTCGCTCAAGAGCAAGGCATGCAGGGACAGTGCTTGAACACATCTATGTTGTCATGACAGTAGATCTCCTGAATGCCAGAGAAGAAAACTTAGACCTTGGGCTCAAGGAACTAGCAGTTCACCTGAAGATACCAAACTATCACTCAGAAAAAGAAGAGACGTGTCAGGGTTAAAGAGCAGGTGTGAAAGTCTGGAGAGAAAGGGCAGAGTAAGAAGCAGCTTTGGACCAGAAGGGCCCAGCTGGACTGGAATGTATGTGGTGAAGATGTCAGCCATGGAAGCAATATGCATCTCCATAGTGGGAGAGAGAGAAGGGCTTTCCGTCAGAGGACCTGGGTTGGGAGAAGAACTGAGAGGCTGATCCCTCTAGTACCGTGGGTAAACACACACCCTGCTCACGCACACAGGTGCTTTTAGCACATGTACCTCCCACACGCATAGACACAGGCACACCAGTTTAAAGGAATAAATTATGTAAGCTGTGATGGTGGTTCTTAACCCCCTCAGGTTGGGAATGTCGTGGGCAGAGTTTTGCCGTCTTCTACTGCGTAAGTATCAAGCTGGAATGGCACATAGCTTGCATGCACATGAGCTTCCAGTCCAGGAGAACATTGTTTGTGTTACAGGCCCCGACATTCCTTTAGGTGACAAACCTTGTCATTATCTGGGACCATATGTAATAAATTTTCATACACAATAAAATCCCCAAGTACTCTGAGAAGACACTGCACATTCTTTTCAGCAGCAGCGTCTTATTTGTAAATGCAGCTATCCTACCAGCCTTTCTTCTTTTCTTTAATTTTCATTCATTGCTTTTTAAATTTGAGTGTGTGTGTATGTGAGAGAGAGAGAGAGAGAGAGAGAGAGAGAAAGAGAGAGAGAGACACACACACACTTTGGGCACACACCAGAAGACAACTTTTGGGAGCTGGTTCTCTCTTTCCACCATGAGTTCTGGGGACTGAACTCAGGTCTTCAGGTTTGCATAGTAATTACCTTTACTCTCACCCCCATCTTGGAGGGGGCTGCATTTCTATCAGTAAAGATCATGATTCCTCAGTTGCACATATGAAGTTGGTGTTCGTGATAGCATGGAAAAGACACACACAAGCACAAACCAGACAAAAGTCACATCATGGAGGGGCAGAGGCAAGAGGCCATGACACTAGCCAAAGAACTGTGGGCAATTGATAGATGCTGGGAGAGGACGAGTCAGTTTTCTTTAAGGGTATGATACTCGGTAGGTTGACCATATTCTAGGGGGTGTTCCTACACCCAAGAACATTCAGAGAACACAAATTATACTCAAGAGTCCTTAGGAAACAACAAGGGATGTGAAATAATGGGGTGCGATGACGGGGGATCTGGTAGGGGATAAGGCAGGATCTGGATACCATCAAAATACATTGTTGAAATTCTCAAAGAATCACTAAAAATATTTTTTAAAATACAATATGGGTACAAGAGAGATTCAGTGGTTAAGAGCACTGGCTGCTCTTGCAAAAGACATGGGTTCAGTTCCCAGCACCCATGTGGTAGTTAACATCCGCCCATACCTCTGATCCCCTCTTCTGGCACACATGTGGTATACTAACATACTTGCAGGCAAAACACTCATACACACAAAAATAAAAATCAATCAGTCAGGGGCTGGAGAGTTGGCTCAGTGGTTAAGAGCACTGACTGCTCTTGAAGAAGACCAGGTTTGAATCCTAGCACCCACATGGTGGCTAACAACCATCTGTAACTCCAGTTCCAGGGGATCGACGCCCTCTTCTGATCTCTGTCATCATTGCACAACATGGAGTGCACCTGCCTGCATGCAAGAGATACACATGTACTCATAAAAGAAAAATAATTAATAATAAAAAAATCTTTAAAATTAAATCAAAAAATAAAAAGTACGTATAAAATATGATAATGAAATCCATTACTATGTGTGCTAATTTTTAAAAAATTAAATAAAAAATTAAAAGGGAAGAAAGTTCTCCAAGTCACCCAAATCAGAGTCAAACCTTTATGAAAATGATGTGACATCATACACATGAATTACTAAAAGAAATTACAAAACTAAGTATCACTTAAATGAAGTACTTTTTCACTCTAAAATGCTCCCTTCCAAATCTGAGTGTGCCCTGTGTTGAGACTGGTGAATGCCTGTGGGGATCTGGAGCATTTCCCTGGTCAGATTTTTCTGATTCAGGAGGCTGTGGCCATACAGTAATTCCTTCCCCTTTCCCAGCTGCTGCATTTACAGTGTAAATTTGCTTTCATTATTTTGTTTAGTGAGTTTTACTCCGGAATATCAGTGTGTCACCTGACTCTTATTGATTCTGTTGACTCCTTAGTGGGACTTTCCTGTGGTTTCTTGGAGTGTTTATTTTCTCTAAATGCCTGGTGTGTTCTTTTTTGGTGTGCCTGACAGGTAATGTCATTATATCACATTTTCCACCATTACAAACCCTCATCACTCATACAACCAGCTCATTTTTTCAGCCTTTACAAACAATAGCAGCAAAATGGATAACTATATTTAAAAACAGTCTAAATTACAGCATGGATCAGAGATTATGAGAGAAAGGAATTTGCTCTCCTTGCCTTTTCCCCTTTATTGAATATTCATTTTCCCTTAAGGCTGTAACTGCTCAAATAAGGGTGCAGTATGAATGAGCTGATATGGTACCATAAATTGCTTTCTTTCCTAATAGATTTCAGTTGATATTTCTCATTTATATAATCTTCATATTGTCTGTACAAAATTGAATTACCCACTGTCAGGCAAGCAGTAAGAGTCAGAGTCCACAGAAGTACACTCAAAATTGAATTCTTGGGCAGGAGAGATGGCTCAGCAGGTAAGAACCTGCTCCTGTACTGCTCTCTTGCAGAAGATGGGAGTTCTGTTTACAGCGTCTGTGTAGGTCTGGGCCACAGTCCTTGCTCACCTTCTATCGGTTAGTCAAACGATCAACAACACGGAACTCCGTCAGATTGTGTGTGCTGGGAATCTGGCATAACTTCTTGATAAAGAAGACCGAAGTTCTGAGAGAAAGCACCAGACTGCAGCAGTCTGCAGAGGCAGCGCCTGCATCTCTACTGCCCTGTGGGAAGCAGGTAGAAAGGAGATGACTTTAAGACACTTCCATAATGCCAGGAGTAAATGGATCCTCTGCTCCTATCTAGCATATCTTCAGAAATTTAACTGGAGAAGCGGGGTGCTCCGCAGGAGGAGGCGCAAATACGAAACACAGTTCTGTCATCTGCCAGGGTCCTGTGGAGTGGGACAGTTTCCTGAGGGATCTTGGACTTCTTACACTGGTCTGCTATGTGGATCTAATGCCTCCTTACATCACAGACAATTTGGTATCAAAAACATAAGCGGTAAGGAGTTGTCCGTGTGTGGAGGAAAAGGGGGTTCTTCCTCATTACCCCGGGGAAGAGAGACTGGTGAAACAGTACAAAGACAGAGCAGTGTGAAACTTCCACAGAAAATTCAAAACAGGGGAACCATGTGACACAGCTCCCTGCCCTCTGGGAATATAGCCAATGCTGATAAAGCCATTCTGCTAAGGAGATGTTAGAGTACTGTTCACAGAAACCGAGACAAAGAGGTAACCTCAGTGTCCATTGGCAGATAGGTGGAAAATGAAATGATAGGTCTCTGGGTGTATCTCAGTGACTCAAACCCTTCCCTAGCAGGCCCAATGACCAAGGTTTGATCCCCGAAATGAAACAGATATTACTGTACAAACACAATAGAACAAGAGTGGCCAGTCTTATAGCAAAGGGGAATCTTGGCATCTACAGTACCGAAAAGCTCAGAGGACAGAAATCCTGTGTGACCTCACTCGTGTGTGTGTGTGTGTGTGTGTGTGTGTGTGTGTGTGTGATGAGAATAGTATATGAATCCTAGCCAAGAAGCTTCAATGTACAAGAAACCACCACCCAGCTGTTCTCTGTGCTAGTCTGAGCAGAACAAAATAGGCTTCCTATATCTTCGTCCTTCTACAAACAGAATCCTAGTAAGGGAAAGGATGGAGGGGACATAGCTGTTCACCTCTCCCAGGTTCTGTACCTAGGGCTGTCTAAAGCTGTTCGCTTCTATGCTCTCAACACTAGGCAATGCTCTGCATCTAGATAACAGTAGCTCTTTTGTAGACTTAGAGATACGGGCAAGTAGAAATTGATAACCAGGGGGGATGGAAACTTGGGGAAAATGCAGCCATTTGTAGCCTCCCATCATTCTGTAAGTAACTGCTAAATTCATTATATTCATCAAGATGAGCTTGAACCAGTCATTCTTTAGTCTGTCTCCTCTGTCTTCGGAAGCAGATGTTAATTTTACATCTCACCCCAAAAGTTATGCAACAGTGTAGCATCTAAATGCATCAACCTCATAGAAACACAGAGTGGAATGAACATAGTGGAACAGGAGGTGAGAGAATACTAACACATCTCTCAACTCTCACCAGTGAAGCTTTCTCATGCAACAGAGGGAGATGCACACAGAACTCCCAAACTGGCCAAGGTGTAAAGAATGAGAGAGTGTGTGTCCCTGGATAGGACTCCTGTACTAAACCTCATTCATCCATGACTCGGGAACCATTTAGAAGAGGTGGTGGAAAGATTGTGAAGTCAAGGTTGGCACATGATCCTAAGGAAACAGAGACTTCCAGGCTTCTAGGAATTTGCTCATATGAACTTAAAGCAATGGTGACAGCATGCACGAGATCCATGCTGAACCAATCACACAAAACCCCAGCATGAAACTGGAGAAATGGGCAGGAAGCCCCAACCTAAGCTGAGAAACTATTGGTAGCTGATCACTGTGGGGTGAGGGAGAGCTGGTCTTCTTTAAAGGAGTGATGTAGATAGGCTGACCAGACTCCAGTGAATGAACTCACACTTTGGGACATGTGGGGACACAGACTTGACTTGATAGGTCTTAACTTATATGACTTATAGGTCTGGTGGGATGGGGGTTCTGGGGTATGCATAGTGGAGGATATCTAAATATGATTAAGATATATGGTATGAAATGTACAAAAAATTCAATATTTAAAAAATAATTTGTTCATTATTTTTATTTTGTGTGTATGAGTGTATTGCCTACATGTATGTACATGCACTCATGTTGTGAAATGCCATTGGAAGTCAGAAGAGAACATCAGATCCCCTGGAACTGGAGTTACAGAGCTGTTAGTGTACCTGTGGGTGCTGGGAATTGAACCCAGGTCCTCCACAAGAGTAGCTAGCACAGCATTATTAACCACTGGGCCCCAAAGTAATGATTCTAATTTGTATGTATTTATTGCATTTTCGTAAGAATATACACCCTCCCTGTCACGCACAATTAGGTATATTCCTTTTTATTCACACCTGCAATTTATGAGATAGGAGGCTCAAGGGAAGCAGTGCTTTTGAGCAGTCCCAGCCTGCACAGATCCCCTTAGCGTTTTAATCACAGGATGGAGCCGCTGAGGAGACGAGTGCTTTATTTCCAGCAGTGTGACCCATGACTCCCTTCCACATTGCTGATGCATAATTAAAGAACTAATCTACATGCAGCATGGAGATGGTGCCCTTTTCTGTGTGTGGATGAAGTGCATATGGGAATCGGGGGATTCAGTGTGCAGTAAAATGAAAAATAATCCCAATATATTTGATATATGATTATATTTTAGGTTTGTTGGCTTAGATGAAATATGTTATTTCTGTCACTTCTGTATACCTTTTTGATGTGTCTCCTGGAATACCATAAACTACAGACCTTGCTCTGGTCCTTTTTCCATTGATACAACTGCTTTGGCTTTGTGGGCCCTTAAGGATTATTTCATTCTCTGTAGCTCTGAGTATTATGGGGTGTCATCGAGGGGTTTTAGTAGATCGGAGTGTGTAGTGGATTTTGCCTGTGAGAAGTCCCACTCTGGCTGCTAAGGGGAGAATATCTCTGAGGGGCTTGGGCTTTCATATGGTTATTGAGGTGTGATCAATACTGAGAGTACATGGTGGCTGATGAGCTGTATCTGTGGAGCTCCTGAGAATCCATCTGTTTGGATATATATTGAAGATATTTGTTGAAGGATTTAGAATTTCCATAGAACTTTACATATAAAACCATTTCCCAAAGGTTCCATCCTACGAAGGGTATCTGTCATTCCACTTTAAATCTTTTCTTTTGGGGCTGAGAGTGGGCTCAGTGGAAGAATGTTTGCCTAGCCTGAACCCTCGACATTGCAACAAGTAAATATATAAACGCATGTTTTCTTGCAATATCTCCAAATTGTCAACCCTTTCTTTGAGCAATCAAACAATTCTCCTAAAAGCAGTGGTGTCCTAGCTGTCAGCTTGAGAGCGCCTCCAGTGCCCTGTCAGCTTGAGGGCCCCTCCCCTCCCCTTTCCAGGCAGATAGACCCTGTGCTTCATTGACAGATTAAATCTTGCAAAATTCTGGTCCAAAATAGTTTTGAAATAGGCATCGTTATTTGTTGCTTTTCTGTAGAGAGCTCATCCCTGCATGTGAGTGAGTGCATGTGTATGTGCGTGCCTGTGTGTGTGTGTGTGTGCGTGTGTGTGTGTGTGTGTGCATGTCTGTGTGCGTGCATGCGCGTGGTGAGGGAAAAACCTGCTTTCTTGACTAAAGGCCTCTACACTCTGTTGGGCCATGGATCACTTGCTTCTACCACTGTGTCCCCACTTGCTGTCTTGGGACTTCTTATCAAGTTGGGGGTCAACAAGCAATTGCGTGGACAAATGAATTAAAGGACCATCCAGTCACCCTCCCCTGGACAATGTATTCCCATGTTGAATAATGCTGAGTAAAGGAAATGGGAGGCCTCTGATTGGGTGGCAAATTCACACCCCATCTTCAGTCACATCGAAGAGTTGTCCTTTCTCTCCCAGTTCCCCTTGCTTAAGGAGGGTACTGCTGACCCCTCTTGGCAGAAACTGTGCTCCCGTTCAATCACTCTGAAAACCAAGCTAATTTTACTTAAGACAGGGCTGGGTATGAATGTTAATGTTCAAACATCTCTCTTGGCATGGTATGTATGATCTGATGCCAGCATAGTGAACTCCATCTCTGGACACTTAGCCGCATAGTGTGCCCCAGCCTGCCGAGGCTCAGGCTCAGGCTCAGGGGCTTCCAAACTCTGGGACTCTTCCAGGTGGACTTGGATGGGCCTTGCTAGGCATTTGTGGGTCCTGCCATCTAAAGAAGGCAAGGAGATATGGCACTTGTGAAGCATTAAAAAATCCCTACCTGATTACATTTTCTAGACAAATTGTCAAAGATAAAGTCCTTGATTGGAGACACAGGTCCAAGAGACATATACCTGTTCCTTGCCCACACAAAGGCCAGGAGAGGTCCAGGTCTATGTCATCCTGCCTACAGTCCTGCAGCTGCTCAGTTAGGAGATAGACTTCAAGTGCTGCAGTGCCAGAGGGGTCCATTGTGACTGAGCCCCAAACACCTTTAGAAGATTCACAGGGAAATGCTCAGTAACTGCACTCACATTTAATTACTCCCCAAACTAATCTAATCTTCCTATCTCATACACAAGGCTTATAAATGCTGAAAACAAATTGCTCTTAGCATAATTTGGGTTAAGAGCAGCTTGGGACAGTTTTATTTGGAAAGAAACAAACCTGATCAGCATTCTCTCTGAAGACTGAGGTAAGTTTGGGTTTCAAAGGTCTCCTCCTCTTTGCAGGAAGGAAGAGAGCCAGGCTCCCTCCTGCCGTCTTGGTACTGGCTTCCCAGTCCACAGGGAAGGTGAGAGGCCTCAGTCTCACAAGCTGAGTTCACGGCATAGTTCCTTGGTAGAGACTGAGATTATGGGGTCATCTTTGGATCATGACAATAAGTAATGGCCAAAGATAAAATCTGAAGGAGACGAATGAGTTTCCAGATTTCTATTAGCTTCACTCAATATTAGAATTCTCTCCCTCCCTCCCTCCCTCCCTCCCTCCCTCCCTCCCTATTTCCCCTCCCTCCCTCCCTCCTATGCTGTCTTCCTGCTCTCATCTTTCATCTCTCTTGTAAATCTTTGGTTTCTGCACTTTGGCTTTAAAACACATCTTCCACAGCCCACTTAGCATGTGATTAGTGGCCAATAAAAAATGTACTTTTAAGAAGAGCATGGGGAGTGAGAGGGTGGATAGCTTGGGCGGTAAATTGTTTGCCACTCAACCAAACATGGGGACCTATGCTTGGACCCAAGCACCCATGTAAAAGCCGGTGTGGTACTGCATGCCATTTTCTGCTGTTTGTGTCAACTTGGGGTCACTCAGGCATCACTCCACACAGTGCCCCCTCTCCTGACTCTGCGGTCTGGAGCCTAAGGTAGAAGGGAAGAAACCTTCCCCTCTAGGCTGAAAGGCAGAAGCAGACTGAATTTCATTCACACATGGGGGGTGTCAGAGAAAAGAGGCCATTCGAATTCAGAGGTTTTATAACCTGTGACAGAGAAAAGGATGGAGGAGGACCATGCCAGGGCAGGGACTTGGGCCCTGGGCCAGGCTGTGGAAGGGCCAGGATGTGTGTATATGAGGTTGGAGTCTTCTCAGGCAGGAGGCTGCTCTCTTTCTGGTAAGGGAGAGAAAATTACCTTCTGGGATGGATTGGAAAGTGTGTATTCTCTGTGCCGATGGGAAGTTTGTGTTCTGCGTTAGAGCTTTTTTTAAGTAATCTTTGGCTCTAAGTGACCCATGTGCCGGCTAGTAGATGCAGGGTGGCTATTCTGAACCCATGAGGGACTTAAACTGATGGCTCCTGTAGAAACTCTCCTGAGCCTCTCTACAGAGTCCATGTGAACTTCCTGGAAAAGTGAGCCCATTAGTGTACAGAAAGCTAAGACTTAGGCAGCATTATCATACCAACTTCCCAGCTAAGCAGACTCTTGCTAGTCCCCTGCAGCCCTGGGCACCACATAGATTGGACATTTCACCTTGAGTGTGGACTGATCAGTCTCTGGGACCCCAAGGCTCTCTTTGTGAGTTCTCTCCACTGCTTGTTGTCCTGCTGGGGTGTATGCTGCTGCCCAGAAGCACCTTGGTGACGTCACTCATTGCTGGGGTGGCCTGATCAGCTCTTCTGACCTCTTCTGTTCTGAAATCTGGCTCTACACTCTTCACCTGTCCTCCAGCCCTTGTGAACTTCATCAACAGAATTCTGATGAGACACACCAAACAGTGCAGAAGACAGGCGGAGCTCATGACAGTGTAGTGGAGCACTCACAAGGGTGAGAATGGACCACTGTAAAGAACCAGTGGAGGGCAGTGCACGCTGCCCAGGGGAGAAAGAACAGTGCCCAGAGAGAGCACAGTGCCCATCTGCATTTTGGCTTTCATATCACTTTTAGGTTCTCTAGAACAGTCAGCTTCCTTTGAGGGGTTTTCTTGGCCAGGTGTTTGACAAGCCCATTAGGATTTGGAAGGGATCATGGGATATCCTTGTTCTTTACAGAGAGTCTCTAGCTGGCTCAATGGGAGTCTTAAAAATCTTCTAGGAGGTCAGAATGCCATGTGTCCACCCAGAACTTAATACAGCTCAAACCCATTCTGAGCAGCTCTGGGTCCTGTAGCCTCAGCTTCTCATTTTATGAACTGCTAATTGTGAGCTCTGAACTCCTAATATCCAGCTGGCTGCTACCCAGCACCTGGTAAGCTCTGGTGCCCAGTGTTATTTGTACCTGGAGATGGAGGCTTCACAGATGGCTTCGACTGAGGTTCCTCTCTTTACTCACCAAGCTACCAAGTGCATATCCCAGGACCTTGAAGACCTACGTGTGCCTCTTTTCTCCCCTTTATTAGGGTGTAGAATGTTTCCAACATAGAGCCTAGGGACAAAGAAGCCAGAAAACGAATCAGTGCAGCATTGCTGAGTGTGCCCTTTGTCTGCAGGGCAGTCAGGGAGGAGGAACAGTCTTTATCAAGTCTTCTGTAGCTGACAGGAGAAGAAAAAAAATGAATCTGTGTAAAATGGAGACTTTTTACTTTTTATTATTCTGGAGCTAAAGTAAATTTACTTGGATGATTCCTATAAGCGAAACCATCACCAACGTTACTTATATTAAACTCAAGTGTGCTTTTTAAAATCCATTTTTATGACCAACATGTACAAAAGAGCCTCATGAATACTTTCATCTAGAAAACTGAACAGAGGGCAGAGAGCATGCTGAATTCTGTCACTGAGATCCAGAGAGATGGCTCAGTGGTTAAGAACACTTGCTGACTTCAATTCCAAGCACCCACATGGTGGCCAATGACTTTTAAAACTCCAGTTCTAGGGATCCAGTACCCTCTTCTGGCCTCTGTGGGCATTGCACACATGTAGTGCCCTTACATACATGCAGGCAAAACCCTCATACACATAAAACCGAAATAATAAATAAAAATACCTTTTAAAAGGAACTCTTACTGATCTAGTCTAATCCTTTCTGTCTACCCACACCTGCTTGCCATTGCATTCTAGGAAGCCCCACCCCTTTCTAAGCTCCAGAATCTTCACATTCAAACTGGAATTGAACACTCATTTCCACCAGTGAGACACTGCTGGTGTGAGCAAGGATGTCAGAGCAGAGGTCACTTTGTGTCCTAGAGTGACATATGCCTTGCTTTCGTAGCTGCATGGACCCTTAACAAAGACAATTACTAAACCAACTATCGTGTCAGTCAAGTAAATCCAAACAAGCTGTTATGTATATGAAGGAAAATGCTGTTCTATTGGGATAATGCAGTTCTTTTGGACTTCCAGGGCACCAGACATTTTAAGAACTTAAAGGCACTGACTGAAAATATATTTATGAGGACCGTGTTGAAGAACAAGACACAGGAATGATTATCCCCAGGTGAAGGACCACTATTGCACCAATAGCAGTATTTTGCTGGCCTGTGTTTAGGTTTGGAGGCTTTACACCTGGGTAGGAGTGCTTTTCTCCCCTGCAGTTTGGAAAGCACCTTCTGATACTGTGAGAGCTAGTCTTCAAGGGAGGAAGCTGCTGGGGTTTTACAGCTCAGTTTCCCCAAGTCCTGTGTTCAGAACGTGTGGTGTCTGGATGGGAGAGAGGGCAGGGTGGAAATGGTCCTGAACTTTAAGAGAAGACAGGAATGAAGGCGAGGGAATCTATGTGGCACTGGAGGTGGTGGGATATGACTCATGAGAACATTGGGGTTACTGAAATTGTTTTTCTTGGTGCTGGTTCCGTGGAGGTAATTATACATAAAGACTAATCAAAAGTAAACAAAGTTTGCATTCAAGGGTTTGCGCTGAATGATGCTGGTCATGCTTAAATGAAGAATCAATGGGAAGAGTAGAGATGTCCCCTCAGTGCCTGGGCACTTGCCAAGCGTGCCTGAGATCCCAGGTTTCATAGCTAACCCTGAGGAAAAGAAGAAACCAAGGAAAGGGATTTTAACCAGTGTGAGACCTGAAGTACTCATCTTTAGCAGGGGCGTAAGCTGATGCAGTTTGTGCTCAGCATTGCCTGTTGTCACGTCAGTGTTTGCTGTTGGGCCCCATTTCATTACAATGCTGCTCATATATCTGGCCAAGTGCAACAGCACTTCCTTTTAAAATGTTTCTTAAAATTGTGTGCATGTGCATGTGCATGAATGCGTGTGTGCACATTTGAGCACAGGTACCTACAGAGACCAGAAGAGAGGGCATTGGACCCCTAGAGCTGAGTTTCAGGCAGTTGTGAGCTGCCTGATCTGGGTGCTGGGAGCCAGTGCCACGTGCTCTTAACCTCTGAGCCATCTCTCCATTCAGCACCACGGTCTTAATCTTTATCACAATGCCTTATGGGGAAAGGAAAATTCTTCTAACGAAGCAGTCTTCCTCTAAAGCTTGCAATGATTTCACTGAAGGCACCACTAGGATCAGATGGAGTGCACAGATATGTCTGTCTATCTGCTAAAGAGGAAGACTGCTCAGGGACTCATTTTAGCCTCGTGGTGTGGACCTGACTGCTGCCAAGATCTCACGAAGGTCAAAGACTCCTCACAAAGCATTCCTATTTTAACCTCTGTGAAAACATAGCAAGCTCAGTTTCATCCAACATGCCCACATCCTGCTCCTTAGTGTGAATAACGTGTGGTGTGCCCACCACCTGAGGAATGGAAATAAAGAAAGAATCTGCCCATTTTTGTCCAATATTGCATAATTCAGAACTTGAGTAGCTGTATCTCAATGCTGGTTTTATTATTCTTGCACGGGGGAACCAAGGAAAGGGAAATACCTCTAATGAAACCTAAATGTTAAGTCTGTGGTGCATTTCCAGGTTACAAGGGGAAGGAGTATGGGAATTAGAACAAAGCTTAGGCTGCTTCTCTTTTCTTTCTTGAGAACAGTGAGCTAGGGAATTGCTTCTGCTTTTACCAGGAACGCAAAGGAACTTACCCAAGTGGTTAACTCCCTGTTCAGAAAACAATGGTTTTAGCTCGGCTTGTACATCATTTTCTATGAAGTGCTCCAAGTTCTTGTTGCTCTAATCTGTTGCTGAGTTCAGATGTCCTCAGAGGCTCAGGAAAAGCTATTGAGCATTTGTTCCAGCAAAGAGAATGCCAGATGAACAACTCAGTCTTTGAATTTTAAATAGGCATGATTTTAAAAATAAATAGAACAATAAATAGAATAGTAACAATAACAGGAGATTTAACACATTAATTAATCTTCTAATTCTAACTTTTCACACAGTTTTGTGGACAGCCTTAGCTTCTTACATTAAAGACATTCTTATTGGGTTGTATAAGGATCACCGCTGAATGTTCTCTATAAAGTACAAGCATTTGGAGCCTAATAGATAACATCTTAGAGTCTGAGTATATATTCAATCAAAAATATATGTAAGCATCTGGACATGGGACTGTGCAGTTAGATAGTGAGGGAAGATAAGAGGTGAATAAATCTACTTGACAATCTAGGAAAATGAGAGGAAGTCACATAGCTGGTGACTTCAGGGCCACTGGCTTCAAAAATGTGTTGAAGACTGTCCTGGGTGATAACACAGGGATGAGCAGAGAGGTAAGAGGAGCTGAGAGAGACCACGGAGCTATTTCAGCAAAAGAAAACAAAGTGGAAATGAAAGGCCAGACTGGACACCTGCAGTATCTATCTATCTGTTATCTATGTATACATCTTATCTATTTATCCCTCTATATATCTGTGTATCTATCTCAGTCAGTCATCTATCTATCATCTATCTATCTTTTTACTCTCTCAAATGACTGCAGGAATTAAGTCTGATGACATGCAGTTCTTAGGGTCTGCGTCCCTCAGGTCTGTGTGCCAGGTTCTCCAGAGCTGGCTTCATCTAAGGATGAAATCTGTGAATTCCATGTTGTCAGGGACCACTGCTACAAAGCCTTCAGCTGCATCTCTGTAACAGTGGTCCCTGGTCAGCCCTTCAGGGAGCTGGCCACTCAGGAGCCTACACTCCGTTGTCCGTGGGACATGTCCAGCTTCCTGAGGGGCTGTGTAGAGCCAAATCAGTTATAGAGAAGCACCCTTCCTTCAGCTTGCTTGGTGAGGCTTCTGGAGAATGCAGAGGAGTGGTGGGTGGCTTTGTTACCTTATTACCTTTGCTAGAAGGAAGCTGGTGAACAAGTGTTCATTGCCTTTCTCTCTTTGCACCTCCTTGGCAGAGTTCCAAGCTGTGTGTCAGTCCTGCTTTGGCTCTGTCAGAAATGGCGCCCAGGAGAAGCCCATGGAGACTCCTAGCCTCTCAAGTGAAGGAAGGCTTCAGGCTGACTTCAGAGCCTATCCTCCCTTGACCTTGTACTCACAGACAAAGAGACTGTATTAGCTGTTTCTCTTGTTGCTCTGACAAACTACTTGGGAACAGCAATGTAAGAAAGGAAGGGTCGTGTTTGGGGGACTGAGAATGACACAATCTATCATGACAGGAAGGTGTGGCAGCAGGAGTGTGAGGTAGCTGGTTACATTGTTGCATTGTGCCCTGGTCAGAAAGGAGAGAGAGAGAGAGGGAGGGCGGGGGGGAGAGAGAGAGAGAGAGAGAGAGAGAGGGAGAAGAGGGAGAGAGGGAGAGAGAGGAGTGTTGGTCCTCAGGTACCATTTTCTTCTTCCCTTTCCATTCTGTCCAGGGACTTCCATCCGGGGGATGTCCCCTGCAGACATCCGGGGTCGATCTTCCCTGCTCAGTCAGACCTCTCTGGAAACTCTAACGGAGACAGCCAGAAGTGTGTCTCCTAGATGATTCAAAGTCCCTTCAAGTTGACAGTGCTAACAGTCATCACAGAAGTCTGCTCTCTTTGCTCATAGTCACTACTAAGCATCTGTCCACTTGGCCACATGGATAGCTTAAATTTTACACATGCCATCACAGACACTGGCAGAAAACTGTGCCAGCACATAGCCATGGGACTATTTAAAGGAAGGTGAGGGGAAAGTTGCCTGAAGCCAGACTAACTTAGTGTAACAGTTAATCAGAATCTGGAGGGCTGTCACTGCAGCTTTTAACAACAGTTGATTCCATTAACCTCAGAGGTGATTTCATTACTATTAAATTTGAAAGGTGAGATGGAAAGTCTTTGCGGCACCTTTTGAATGAAGTCTTCCTCTGTACTCTCACAGTACACAGTCCTCAGTCTCCACATAGTTTCACTAAACCTGTGTGACAACATACTTACATATGCAGTCCACTAAATGCAGAGGTGCAAGTTGAATTTTCTGGAAAGGCTTCCAATCTACCCATGAACGGGCTGTGACCGGCTTCCAAAGACTGGACATGTGCAGAGGGATTGACCTCACTTGGTCAGTGATTTTTCAAGAGCATCTTCCCCTGCCAGGTAATTCTCTGAAAGCAACCTGTAATCCCCTGAGGCCTGGTGTCCTCTGTGCTGTGCTGAGAACCCTGAAATCCCCCTTCATTCCTTCAGTCCCCCTTGCCATATGCCTCTCTACCAAGCAGGGAGGAGGCAGAGCTGAGATTTGGCTCCTGGTCCCCTTGTGGTAGACTGAAGAATGCTCCTTTGTTATCATGTTGACTTTGACCATGAGGTGAGGGGCCAGGGGGGTTGTGTATTATGGAGAGGCCTCTAGGCACTACCCAGACCAGAAGACCTTTTCTGGCTCACTAGAGTCATGGGTGGCCAGTTAACCCTTTCCTGGCATTTCAAGAAAACACGAACATGTGGCATGAGCTGGACTGAAGAAGAGTTATTTCCCCAGTGAGCGAGTGGATGAATTCTTAGGTAACTAAGTGGGCCATGATTAGGCTCATTCTAAGTGTTCCAAGTGCACAGACCAGGGGTGACAGGAGGCACCAGAGGCTCTTTGTTCCTGCAAACACCTTCCTGAATATCTCCTCTATGAGATCAGAGGTAGAGCAAGGGATATGCCCTCCCTCACCCTTCACAGTACTGGGGAAATTGCAGACTCTGCCATACTTGAAAGGTAAATAGGAAGCAAGATGAGGTCACCTTGGTGAGGACCATGAGATGAGGGGGTCCAGGGATGGGAGTCGAACCTTCAGAACAGACTTGAAAGACAAAAGTGTCAGCCTTGTAAAGTTCCCTGTGAAGAAGTTCTGAGCACTGCCACCTGCCTGTGACACGTGGTTTGCTTCTGAGGCCTGGGATATAGAAAGAGGAGGCTGCAGGAGAAAGAAAATGTGAGATGTGGGTTCCCCCAGCCATGTTTACTTATGTTATTGACATCTCTGTCCCTGGTGCTGAAGCTCTGTGTGTGGAAACACGCGTAAAAATCTTAACCAAAGATGCAGATGCTGGAGTTTCTTTACAGCATACAAGGTGTGTGTGTGTGTGTGTGTGTGTGTGTGAGAGAGAGAGAGAGAGAGAGAAAGAGAGAGAGAGAGAGAGAGAGAGAGAGAGAGAGAATGAATGTGTGTGTGTGTGTGTGTGTGTGTGTGTGTGTGAAAGAGAATACAGTGAATACAGGACAGGCACAGGGGCCTGCAACACCGAGCAGTATCGATGTCACAGTGACTCTGGAGACAGTGTACACCTTCCTGGACTCTATGGTAGAAGGCACTAATCCCAGGCAGGAAGAGAGGACGGACTGGGAGAGGAGTGAGTGGAGGAGCCAGTGCGGATGGCCACATGAATGATGGAGAGAGTATGAAGACACCGTCCCAGACTTGGGAAATAGAAAGACCATTGTGCTCTGAGGCAGAGAGATCAAGTGAAATTTTTTTATCTTCATCAACCAATAGCCAGTGAGACCTGGGCGTGTTGTGACATGTTGTGACATGTGATGTGTTGTGATACATTGAAAGGTGTCAGAACTTTTTCTTAGAATTATAATGTCTATTCACTGGAAAATGCCTTAATCCAGGATTCTAGGAACCTGTAAACAGAGTTAAGTGATCTGAAAATATATGTTCCCAAAAGACAAATATAAAAACAATCTCTAAATATTTCTTCTCAATATAAACATGATTCAGTGAATATGAATAATCTGGAATTCATATGAAGAACTATATTTTCAATTTCAAAAATGGCCTGGCCAGCAAGGCTTCGATGACAGTGGTTGTTAAACTTCCATTGGCTTTACACTTCTAATTTGTAAGATGCTTCATCTTAAATTATCTCATGGAATAGAGTTCAATGAAGTGTTTTCAGGACTAGACTGGTCATACCATTGAAAAGTCACCAGGAGCAGTAAGAAATATGCATAAATTTGACTTGAGTTCTATTTGACTTGAAAGCCCATTTTTGAGCAATAGCTCTGTAGTCTACCGAGTGATGATCATTTCTTGTGTGGCCACGGTCTGAAGAGGCGAGGGTGGTCATGACCACGAGAACTAGTTGGTTAAAGAACTCAAGGGGTTTGCAATGTACTGAGGGAGACACGGGCTGAGGACCAGGCATAGCAGGGACTCTCCTGACACACAGAGCTGTGCTGGAAGGAACCTGTCACTTGTACACACACATACAACATGTGCTCTCAGGGAGTGTCTCACTCTAACCCTTACCAGCTCTGTGACCTCTATTGCTCATAATAGTATAACATATAACATAACATACAATGTTGTACTTATCTTGTGAACATGATTTGTTTGAACTGAAGATTCTGTGCATGAGCCTGCTGTGGTTAATGTGCTTCTGTGTTCTGTGCAGAACACGTTTTGCTCAAAGAATGTGAGTGCTGTGTGACTCAGTTGTAATAGAAATGTTTTTAAGTTGTTGCTTTTAGATTGTATTCGTTTCTTCAAACTTTAGATTGAGAATTTCAAATATATATTGAATATATATAAATTGAAATATGATCATTAACTTGTGTTAGTTTGAATAGTAAAATTACAGAATAATGGTTTCTATTTTTTCCAATTTTCTCCTGTATATTTGCCTGTATTTTACACATAAATTTTACAAATCTTTCCAAGTTTGTCTCTTGACTTTAACAGGTAATTTTTTATTAGTCTTGAGTCAAATTAAAAATACTTTTTTAATAATATGGGTGTTAAGCCCACACATATTTATTGATAACATTTTCCTTTCTTCCTTTTTTAGAGTCTTCAAACACAGATATTTTGGTTTGGGACATTTTTGTATGATTTGTGTTCTAATTATTATCATTATTTAAAAATTCATTACATGCTTTGTTAATGTATTATCTTTGACTATCTTTTTAAGCTTTATTCTTATTTGTTCAAGAATTTTATTTTTGTCCTAGTAGTCAACTTAGACTTATCCAATTTTAATATTCATAAGCTTCTATTCCTTACCTAATTACTGTCCAGTATAGGTTTTAATTAAGATCCTTTCATTTCTGTAAACTTTTAATAAAGTAGTTTATATCTTTTGACCATTTTCATTTCCATTTATCACCTGAATTTAGTTGTAAAATTCTCTCTTAGAACCCATGGCACCATAAGCAAAAGCTTGTCCTGCTTCTGGCTTTGCACACAAGTCTCTCCCCACATGCTTTTGACAGATGAAAAAAACCTTCCCCTGCATGACTCTGAAAGACTCAGAGGAAAGATGCTATGAATGGAAGACATTTCCCTCCCTCCCTCCCTCCTTCTCCCCTCCCTCCCTCCCTCCCTTCCTCTTTCCTCCCTCTCTCCCTCCCTCTTTTCTCCCTCCCTCCTTCTTTCCTCCCTCCCTCCCTCCCTCCCTCCCTCGCTCTTTCCTCCCTCCCTCCCTCTTTCCGCCCTCCCTCCCTCTTTACTTCCTCCTTCCCTCCTTCTCCCCCTCCCTCCCTCCCTCCCTCTTTCCTCCTTCCCTCCCTCCTTCTTCCCCTCCCTCTCTCCCTCCCTCCCTCCCTCCCTCTTTCCTCCCTCCCTCTTCCTCCCTCCCTCCCTCTTTTTTCTCTCCCTCCCTCCCTCCTTCTTCCCTCCCTCCCTCCCTCATACCTTCTTCCCTCCCTCCCTCCCTCCCTCCCACCTTCCCTCCCTCATACCTTCTTTCCTCCCTCCCTCCCTCTCTCCTTTCTTCCCTTCCTCCCTCCCTCCTTCCTCCCTCCCTTTCTCCCTCCTTCCCTCCCTTCCTCCTTTCTCCCATTCTTTTGAATTTTTAGTCCGGGTCTCAGTGCATTCCTAGACTGGTCTTGAATTCATCATCCTTCTGTCCCTCGGTTGTGGAATTACAGATATGTATCATCTGCCCTCGATTCTCACAGTGTGTTTTCTGTAGCCTGACTCCAGACTTGGAGCTCAGCTGGGAGTCAAACCACCAATAGCTGCCTTCTTTGAGTTTTCCGAGATGTTTCCCTGTGCCCTCCTGTGTTGTTGCTATGAGAAGGGTGATGCCAGTCCAGTCATTTCCCATTGTGTGGTATTTGCCTGTTTTGTGTGTAGGGCAGAAGAACTGCTGAATTACATACAGTGGAACTGAATTTTTGACTCCTCAGCCGACTGTGTTGGAATTAATCATCCAGAGTTCCTTATTCATTATACACAGGTGTTATGACAGGTGAATTCCCACCTGGCTTTGTTTCTGGAATGACTTGGAAGACAGTTCTAATTGTGCATCTATGCATCCAGGCCCATCAGTCTACTTTTCTTCCCTTCTCAGTTCTTTGTTGGTACATATTCTATGAGTTTCCTCTTGTCTTCCTTTTTTTTTGGCTTTTATTTGCCTGTTTGCTGTCAAGCTTTGCTCCAAACCCTCACACAGCTGCTATGACTTCAGCTGCCAGAGTCTGCTGACTCCTGTCATCCCTTGCCAGTTAACACTGCTCACATCATCCCACTGCTCACATTTTCCACACCTGCATTCAAATAGCCAAACTCTCATGTAATGAAACGTGCTACATGTAGGATTTCTAAGTTCAAATGACCCGAGCACCAATCTCCGGGATCCTGGTATGTTCCCAAGCCAGGTTGCTTTTCTTCCTGCCACAGTGGGCTGCATCCAGCAAGTCAACCATGTACCATTTGAGGTAATGACACTGTCCTCATTTTCTGCTGTGAAAATCCAGTCGTATACTGTTTACGGGGCTCTAGCATCGTGTTGTCGGTGGGATGAGCCTCTGGCATAGTGGTTGCATTTCAGCTCCTATCAGTAACAACAAAGCTGATCATGGTAGACATTTGCAGACAAGACAGGAATGTTTTCTTCTCCGAGCAGGCATCTCAGAGGACTCCATCCTGTACTCTGAGAAGTTTCTTTCTCCACAGGTTGGATAAGGCTTGGACTTCTAAATTCTTTTAGCAAACAGAGAATAACAGAAGTGCCCCATGTAGAAATGCTAATTCTGGACCCAAGGGACTCTACACTTTTCCTTCTCATGAGGATATGCAGAGAACAACCTCACTAGGAAGTATGTTGGCCAGCTCCCATCTGGGCCTCACCAGCTAATAGAAAGACTGCCAGGAGTGGGTGCAAGAAAATCTAGCAAGCAACCAACAGGCCATGCTGTAGAGCTGGGACAAGGGGCAATTCTTCTCAAGTCAGAGGCAGGTTGTGGTGAAGCAAGAGGCCTCTAAGATATGTGAATTTAAATTTACTGTTCAGGTAACTGGATAGAGTTATATTCAGAAACCCTTTTCAACAGGGGTTCTTATGAGATTTCCATTGCCTTATGTTTTCATGGGGTTGTATGGGGAAAGCAATTACTTTGTGTCTTCTTAAATTAGACTCTTTATGCAGATAGGATTATATTAATATTCTGCTTTTCACACTGGCTGGGTAGATTAGCTGACCAATTAACTTGGAAGTTGTGTACTCATAGCTAGGAAGAAACAGACACGTATTTGTTGGTTTTGTGGTCATTTTGAGCACATGTGTTTATGAAGATTTCCCATAAGTCATTTTGTTCACAAATATAATTTAGCATCTAATTTATCTTCAGACTCTGTTTTGCTGAGGAATGCTAGCAATGTGTTTCCTACAGGATCAGTGCATAACTCTAATGGAGGTTTTCAGTATTCAGATACAGGAATCATAGCTATGAGGTCTTTTTAAAAAGAATGTGTGGTGGTTTGAATGAGAATGTCTCTCCACAGGCTCTAAGTATTTGGACACTTTTGTCTCCAGTTGGTGGTGCCATTTTGGGAGGTCTTAGAAGGTGTGGAGGAAGCATGTCACTGGGGGCGGGCTTAGAGGGTTCTCAAACCTCGCCTCGGGATCTCCTGTCACTTCCCTGCTTCCTGTGCTTGCTTGAAGATATGAGCACTTAGCTTCTGTGTCTACTGCAGCCACCTCTGCACATGTCTCCCTGCCATGATGGACTCTTGCCCCTTGGGAACTGTAAAGCAAACAAAGTCTTCCTTTTGTAAGTTCTTTTGGTCAGTGTTTCTATCACAGCAACAGAAAAGTAAGCAATACAGAATGTTTTGTTTATTATCTTTATTTTGTGTGTATGGGTGTATTGCCTGCATGTGTGTAAGTGCACCTGTGCCGTGCAATTCTAATGCTCTTGGAGGTCAGAAGAGGGAGTTGGATCCTCTAGAACTGGAGTTTCAGAAGATTGTAAGCCACCACATGGGAATCCAGAGAATCTGGGTTCTTTGAAAGAGCAGCCAGTGACCTCGACAGCTGAGCCATCCCTCCCGTCCCCAGCTGTGAAGTTTTATAGGCTAAAGCCAAAGAAGCAACTGTTGTGTGTAATACCAGAGAAGAGGAAATCAGGCAAGAAACCAGAGCAGTGTGCTGGCACCCGCCACGGTGGGCACTTGTGCCTCTCCAGAACTCAGACTGCATTGAAGTCCCCCGCACGATGAAGAGGTGAGGCCCAGGGCATTGCAGTAACTCGGCTTCATGAGTGCTGGACTAGGTGGCTTAGCAAGTACCTGATGGGGAGTTCTCTCCTGCTCCTCGTCTTCTGCCATGTGAAGACCCAGCGTCCGCCCCTTCAGAGGATGTGGAAACAAGGTGACTCATTGGAAGTGGAGACAGCCCTCTTCATGCACAGCTGCCAGAACTTCGCAGACTCTAGACCCTAGAGATACAAGCACTTTCTGCTCATTTAAAATTATTTGATCTTGGGTATCTCAGAGTTGGATGGATACCGTTCCTACTGCTGTGTAACGAACAGCCTAGAATAGTGGGGGGAGCGGGGGAAGTAGCTGTTTTAGAGGCTGGTGGTTCTGCATGTCAGAAATTTGGGCCCTTTCTCTCCCTGTGTGAATCCGATACCACAGCTGAAGGACCTGAGTGGTTGGCGGTACATGACAACACCTAGCAGCTGAGACCTCCTGTCAGTCGTTTGTGTATCCATCTGACCTGCAGGCTGTGGCTGAGAGGGACATCCTGGAACAGTGTTCCTCAGGCTGCTCTGATTTCTTATGTCACAGATGTGCTCTAGATGTGAGTGTTGGAGCATATTAAGCCCAAAGCCACATGATTCTTTATGATGAAGTGCATGTGTCAGATCTTTGATAGCACAGTGTCTCAGGCAATGGTTTAAGTGACAGACATTTCTCGTCTCCCTGTTTGGGAGGCTGGAGATTGCAGGTAGGCCATGGGCAGGGCATGGTTCTTGCAGTCCTCTCTTCCTGGAGTGAACACAGCTTCATCTTGCTTTTTAAATGGTCACCCCTAGATGCTGCACCTCTGTGTGTTCCTCCTTCCCTTTCTTGTAAGGACACAGGTCAGGTTGTCCTGGATCTCTGCCAAATGGCCTTTGTTTAACCTAACTTATCCCTAGGTGCAGCCCCATTCTGATGCAAAACTTTTCCCTCTGTTGGGATGGATCAACTCAGACTCTCAGCTTTACTGCCATACAGTGTTTCATAGAGCTCATGCATTTATAGAGCTCATGCCTGAGACGGAAATTTTCTGCAAAGCTCAGTAAGACTTAGTAAGTTCTGTGGGACTGGAGAGATGGCTCAGTGTTAAGAGTACTGGCTGCTCTTGCAGAGGACCTGGGTTCAGTTCCCAGCACCCACATGAACTGTCTGTAATGTAACTCCAGTTCCAGGGTATCTGAAATCTTCTGTTCTCCATGGGCATTGCATATGTGTGGTAAATTTACATACATGCAGGCGAAATAGTCATGCACATTAAAAAAAAGATAGATGATAGATGGATTTTTAAAAATCACTCAGTAAGTCCTAAAGACTCAGGAAATTCTAAAGTGGCTCTATAAAGTTCTGAGTCAAGCAACTCAGCCTCACAAATCCCTGAACTGACACATGCAGCTCACTCTCTAAACTTACATAAAGAGAAAGGACTGAGCAGGAGGAGACCCAGCTACCTGGAAGACAGAAACCAGGCCTGTCGCCTGGTAGGCACAGACTTCTTGAGCTGCTGGCAAGGACCATCTCTGCATATTTTGCTGTGAGCTTTAGTTTCCATGAACTGTCACCCGTGCTGGGTGGACTTTGACGATGCGACTCTCTTTGTCATTTCTGCTCCTGTAAGTGACCACTTTCCTACACTCCAGCACACAATCCCACATGAGATCTCATGGGTTCATGAAGTTGGGCTACGGTGGTCTGTTGCAGGTTCCCTATCTGAAATGAGCAGACATTTGTTTTGTGTCTCCCCATTAACATTGCCACAAAATGCAATGGAGAGAGAAGAGACCCCACTGTGCCTGCTCACTACAGACACTTTTGTTTACATACTGATTAAATCGGGAACCTCTTACGTGGAAGGCAAATGCTCTATGACTGAGCTATGGGCCTGGCTTTCTTGGTAATTTAAAAAATATTTTTATTTATTTTATATGTATGAGTGTTTTGCTTACATGTATGTAAGTACATCCTTGTCATGCAATGATGTCATGCAATGCCCAGAGAAGCCAGAAAGGGACACTGGACTCCCTGGAACTGGAGTTACAGATTGTTAGCTGCCATGTGGGTACTGGGAACTGAACCCAGGTCTTCTACAAGAGCAACCAGTGCTCTTAACAGCCAAGCCATTTCTCAGGTCCTTGAATGTATTTTGACACTAAATTGCCCAGGCTGGCTGTGAACTCATTCAGTTCCGTTTTCATCCTGTATTTTCAATCCAGAGTTGGTTGACTGTAGCTTTGTAACCCTGCTGATGGAAGGCTGACTATATTCATCTAACAATACTCTGAAATACAATCTTTTTTCATAGCTGCAAATCAAAATCTCAGAACAAACCCTTTTGTTTCTGAAGTCAGAATTTCTCTGGCGAGGGCCTCCGGGTAGGTTCTCAGAATTCGGAGTTTCTTCTTTCAGTGGGGAATTGTGTTTTGCTGGGGACTGAAGGACATTTGTATGCACAACAACTGCACTGGGATTTCAGAGGCTTAATAAGAAATAACCGAGGGCTTTTGTGCTGAGGAGTTAAACTGACAAATGAAGGTACATGAAGGTTTCCTCTGAACTTCGGTGATTGTTCTAGAATATTCTCAGGTGCTTTGCTGTCTGGGTCTGTGCAGACTGAAGAGCGATTGAGTATACTAGTCTCAGACCCAGTGTGACATGACAAAAAGCAAGAGTGCTAGCCTGGGTTAAAAAAAAATAATCCCAGGGCAGGAACACAGACAGGGGTGAGTGTTACCTGGACAAGCACACATACTTTATTCTTCTGAAAATCACTATTTTCAAAACACATTGCCTTAACTTTTGCATCTCCTTTCTTCCTAAACAGCAAAATTTAATGGACATGATGTTGGTTATGATACATTTCATTTGTTAAAATTAAGCAATTTTACTTTGCATCTTAAAATTTGATGGAATGGTGATTTTCCTGGGTTTTAGGAGCTCTAAATCAAAATTGGTCCAATCAATTTAAGTATAATTTAGTAAAATAAAGCACTTCCCTGCGGTCTGACAGCTTCCATGAATAATGCATCTTTAATAGCTGTCAATTAAGGTGGTTTTTGGAGATTTGCAATGTAGGAAGGAATATCTCTAAGGTGGATTCATGGCACTGAATCAGACATTCTTGGGACAAAGCGACAGGGGCAGCATATAAATTACCACATGATGAAAAGTAACAGAAAACACTCAGCATGTCTCTGCGTCTCCCCACTCCGGCCCCGCAGTCTGTACTTCTAGCATCAGAACCACAGAACTTCCAGCTAACAAGTACCTGTGGTGTTATCTGTCCTCACCCCCATCACACCAATTCCACTTTCTAATACGCATTTCTTGAACATTATGCCGAAGACCATGGCACCCAAGTGTACACTGACCCTTCCAGGAATGCCAGGAGCTGGAATCCTGTAAGTATTAAATATTAAAATGATTGTAGTGCTGACATCACAGGATAGATGAATGGATAAATCTGTGGAGTGACCAACAGTGGAAGCCTCGTGAGTGGGAAGAGACACTGGAGAGAAACGTAGGAGAGAGCCAGAGAGCAGGGCATCTTTGTGGTGATGTGGCTGAAAGAGCCACTTCTCCGTCACATACATGAGAACCGTCTTCTTGCTGAGTTGGAAGGTCATCCAGTGTTAGATGGTGATAGCTCCTCTTTCTTCTTCTCTGGTGCACATTCTTGTTCAAATGTACTTCCCTCTCTGGACCTTCCTCTGAGCTCTCCCCTCAAGCCTTTGAGGAGAACAGGAGGGTGCTTGCCGATGCCAACCACTGCTGATGCTTCAGCTGCTCTCCCTCCCCCTCCACAGGGCCAGGTGGAGACTTGAGGGAAGGGCATGGGATCGCCTTCCACTTCAATCAGTGCAGTGAAGCCTGCGAGGCACAGGGGTGGGGGTGGGGGTGCCAGGGCTCTGGGCTCTCCTGGGGAGCCTGCCCCATGCTAAGCTCTCACATTCTCCTGTTACAAAGTCCTCAGTATGACAGCAGGTGACAACCAGGGCAGTGCTAAGCAGGGTTAGCTTGTGGGCTGTGGACCCCATCAGTGTTTCAGTCTGACCCTATCTTTGTGAATGGGCCCTTTTCTTCTGTCTTTTAGTCATAGCCCTTTCTCTAGCTGTTTTTGCTAACTTGACCTTGCTCTTTGGATACTTCAAGGCTATGATGGTTTTCTCTGTTGGCCCGTTTGTAAAACTCCACCATAGAAGAAGTTACGTGTTTGTGCCCAAAAATGTACCACATCTAAGGAAAGAAGACGTCCTCAAATTATGCCTCCCTCAGTTTCACGCAGTTTTGTTTGGTAAGGCCCACAGAGCAGTCTACGATAGCCATGGTTTGGTTTTGGATGAATGAGTTTAGGAAGTGCTTAGCAAACAGAAGTATGTGTGTGTGTGTGTGTGTGTGTGTGTGTGTGTGTGTTTCTGGGAAGACTCCACACACTGTTTGCTGTATTCTAAAGATCATGACATTAGACTGAGGAGAGGAGCTCTGAACCCCTCTCTCCCTCCCTCCCTCCCTCCCTTCCTCCGTCCCTTCCTCCCTCCCTCCCTTTCTTCCTCTCTCCCTCTCTTTTTCCTCCTTCCCTCCCTCCCTCCCTCTCTCTTTTTTCCTCCCTCCCTCCCTCCCTCCCTCCCTCCCTCCCTCCCTCCCTCCCTTTCTTCCTCCTTGTCCTTTCACTCCATTTCCTCCTTTCATTTTGAGACAGGATCTTATGTGCTTCAGGCCTCCCTGAAACTTGTGATCCTAACTGCTGCAGTCTCTCAAGTGTTGGGATTATTGTACACTGTATACACCACTCCTAGCTTATAATAAATATTGCTTCACCAGTGACTCAGGGTCAGGTATTTGTCATAGTAGGGACAATCTATAGACACAATAAATTCCCCCTTATCCTTGAAACTGTATTCTGATGGGGGAGGTACATAGTGCATAGAACAGAAAGTTGTACTCTCTGACAGCTATGAATTGGGAATGCTATATGCTGGGTGGGTTATAACATGATTTAGACTCACCAAATATCTCAAATGCTTTATGGAAAATGTACTTTGGGGCAGGGATGGGAGGAGTGGCCAGGTCAGTGGGACTGTTGGGTAAAGATGACGTGTAAGTGAGATACCCTGGTAGTCATGAGGACCTGAGTGGAGGGGAGGACCTGAGTGGAGGGGAGGACCTGAGTGGAGGGGTGAGGACCTGAGTGGAGGGGCGAGGACCTGAGTGGAGGGGTGAGGACCTGAGTGGAGGGGAGGACCTGAGTGGCGGGGCTCTCATTGTTCAGCCTGAGGGATATTTTGGAAGTGGCCTGAATGACACTTTGGGGAGGTGGCTGGACACGAGAAGGGCAGTAATCAAGGCTGACATGAATTTTGTTCTGAGGAATTTGTACACAGTTCCACTGACTTAAATGAAGAAAACCACAAGACTTTCCTTCCCTCCTTTGGTCTACCCCTCCCTTCCTCTGCCCCCTTCCACCCTCCCTCTGCTTCTGCATGCCTTCCTCTGCCCTCCCTTCTCTCCCCTGCTTCCCTCTCCTTCCCCCTCCTCCCCTCCCCCTCCTCCTCCCCTCGCCCTCCTCCCCTCCTCCTTTCTTCCCTTTCTTCCCTCCTATCTCCTCCCCTACCTGAGCCCCCACTCTTCCTCCCTCCTCTCTTGGGACTGGTTCATTTTCCAGTGGTGGAACGGGTGGGAGTCAGCGTGTTCAGCGCAGATCCAGAGAAAGGCAAGTGCAGGACTTCGGTGCCCATGCTGAGCTGGCTGTTTCTCAAGGGGAGAAGCTGAGTCTAGACAGATTCATATCCTCTCTCTCTCTCTCTCTCTCTCCCTCTCTCTCTCTCTCTCCTCTCTCTCTCTCCCTCCCTCTCTCCTTCTTGCCATCTATGGGTTGGACTGGGGGAAGTGATTCTGCTTACCACCACAGGATCAACACCTTCAACTTCCTGTGGCAAAGGTCAGAGGGTGTCCCCCTCACATCTGGCTGGTGGGAGCGAGAAGTTTCATTTGAGTTTTCTCAGCTCTGTGGTGTTTCTGCTCAGGGCTATGATTCCTGCCTTTGTCCTTTTTTTCTGAATTGAGTTGAGATAATTGCGAGTTCTTCCTATTTAGCACATAATACAGAAAACTCAAAAGGTCTCAACTCTACTTAAATCTTGTGGCCATGACAAGAAAAAGGAAAGAAAACTATGAAGAGTTACCTATGAAATGTGAAGATTATCTTAGGAAGAGCTCTTAAAAAAACTCATTCAAGGGCTGGGGCTGTAGCTCAGAGGTGGAGAATCTGTCTGGCACGCATGAGGACCTAGGATCGGTCCCAGTACTAGTAGAGAAAACAATAGGAACTCCTTGACGGGAAGCGTATGGAACAACACAGGGCTGGTGAGGTGGCTCACTGTGTAGTGTGTACATATAAAGACCTGAATTCCATCCCCAGCACCATGTAAACCTGGGCATGGTGACATGTATGTAATCCCAACACTGGGGCTGAGACAAAGGACCTGAAGAGCTCTCTGTGCAGTTAGTCTAGCCAAAACAATGAGCTCCATTTTCAGTGAGCTCTACTGTCTTAAAAATCAGGTGGAAAGTGATGGACGAAGACATCTGGTGTCCACCTCTGGCCTCTACAGCGAAGCACATATACAATCTCTTCCACCCACATGAGCAAAACAAAACAAGCTCACCAAGTAGCACGTGCAAGCAGGAGAGGAGGGACAAACAGCGGGTGTCCCTGTGATGGGCCAAGGGCCTGCAGCCAGGAGGGCACCTTGATGGCTCCCGACCTGCAGGGAGCTGGACTTGGCCAAGGTTTGCCCCAACAATTGGTTGAATTCTAATTAGAAAAATGGAAACAAACCCCAAACTGTCATTACCAGGGAGAGGTCTATCTGTACGTGAACTTCCTTACAAAACCTGGGGCTCGTAGCAAAGAGCTCTAAGCTTTCACTGCTCAGAAAGCAGACCTGGAGTGGAATATATGAATTTCATATGAATATTTCAGTGGAAACAAACAAGACCTGCTTAAAACTGGAAAAGCAGAAAGATAGAGAAAGCTGTTCCATTTCTAGCTTTTAGTGGAGTCTTCATCTACTGCTCTCTGTCCTGTCTCCCCTCTCCCTCACCGCCCCTTCTCCCTCCCCACTTCCTCTCCTTCTAATCTCCCCTCCTCTCCCTGTCCTCTCCTCTCCTGTCCCTCTCTCCCTCTCACAGAGAAGGGAAAATTGCTAACTAGCACCAAGCCTGGAAGTTGAATAGGGACCAAAGGCCGTCAGGTGGCGGTCCACGGAGTGACGTCCACGGAGTGAAGTCCACGGAGGAGTCCCCCAGTGTGTTAATTTGCAGGTATTAGAAGGTTGAGAGGGTAGGGATTAAGGTGGATTCTATAGCTGCAGGTTTAATAGAAGAGAAAATACTTTAAAAAGTTGGATAAAATAACAACACTGAAGGCAGGAAAACAAAGATTGTGCTGGTCCGAGCAGCCCTGAGCAAGGATGGTTGCAGAAGATAATATAGAGTATTAAAAAGATGAAGTTTGGGAGGCCAGAGAGATGGTTCAGTGGTTAGGAGCTCTTGCTGCTCCTGCAGATGACTGAGTTTGGTCCCCAGCATCTGCTCTGGGTGACTCACAAACAGCTGATGATGGCTAATATTGGCTGTCAAACTGACACACCTGGAAGAGGGGATCTCTGTTGAGGAGCTTCCGAAGTCAGACTGGCTGTGGACATGTCTGTGGATCATGTTCTTGATGGTTAATGGATGTACGAGTACCAACCACAGTGGGTGATGCCACCCCTGATTGGCATGGTGCGCTGGGCTGTGTGAGAAGCTGAGCCAGCTAGGGAGCAAGACAGCAAACAGCATCCTCTGTGGCTTCTGCTTCGGCGCCCGCCTGGACTTCCCTCGGTGCTGGACAGCGAGCTGAGGTGGTGGAAGCCCTCTCTTCTCCGTTACTTTCAGCCTTGGTGTTTCTCACAGAAACAGAAACCAAACCAGGAGAACCTGTGACTCCGTGTGCAGGGAGTCCGATGTCCTCTTCTGCATGCCTTGGGCACACCACACACACACACACACACACACACACACACACACACACACACATTTTTTTTAAAGAAGATGAAATTTTAATTTAAGTGAGATAAATTATCTGGTATTTAACAATCCTTACCAGACTGAGCTGGGATTTGAGTGCACTTTCTTAGAGTTTCAAATCTTGTACTCCTTTTTTTTTTAAAGACTAATTTTCTTTTTTAAATATGTGTTTGTGTGTCTGTCTGTCAATATACGCCCACACGTGTGGGTGATTTTGTGCCAGTCTGAAGAGACTAGCTGAGTGTCTGATCCACTAAGAGAGTCAAGGTCACCGCAGTCTAATTCCAAGACCTGTCGCCAGGACCTGCGTGAGGTGAGACTGTGTGTTTGTCCTGACTGCTGGGAGAAGCCATCTCCAATAAGGTTTTTAGGGAGGAAAAGAGACTTTCTGCTGCTTGTATTTGAGGTTACCACTTGGCCTTCTTTTATGACACTTTGTTTTTACATAAATTGACTTGAACTCAATCTATTTTTCAATTATCTCAAAGAATTATGCCTGTTCTTCTAATTGCGTGCTTTGCCTTGCTGTCAAAATTAATTGCCCTTGAAAATTGCACTCGGCCCACAGCCCCAGGGACATGGCTGTTCAGTTTTCCAGGGTGGCTCTGCGCCTGCTTTGTCATCGGCTCCAGTCTGCAGGGAGGTTGTAGGTCTAGCCGCAGAGCTCAGTATCTCTTCTGAGATAGAAAACATGACTTGAGGTCTAGTCAGAGACTTTCAGTACTCTCTTCACTGGCCAAAGGAGTTTTCAGGCCACCTTAGTCCACTGTTTCTCTTAGAAAAGGCAATTTGTTTGCAAATATTTTCTTTTGGTTTTATTAGAACTCTAAAGTTTTTTCTTGAAGGTATTTTCTCACAGTTAGGTTTCTTTCAATCATTCGCTGTGCATTCAAGAAACTACAGCTTTAGGTAGTCGGTGATCACAGACAAGAAAACCTGAAGTCCTACAGCCCTCAGCCCCACATGCCCTCAGCCCCGCAGGCCCTCAGCCCGGCAGCACAGCCCTGTTGTGGAGGGGTAGGCAGATCTCTAGTGGCCTGCCCAAGACCCTCTCAGCCAGCTGGAAGTACGTGGGTGTGTGGCTAAAGTGCTGCCATCTTCATTTCTCCTGCATTGCAAAATGACAGGCAGTGGAGGACTGGTGAGGGACTTGGGCAGGAAGCGAACTTTACCGGGGAGATGCTGGTGCCTCCAAAAGCAGCATTGCTGTTCGCGCTTTGTGAGTTCTTCCTTGTGATCCCGCTCCTGGCAGTGGTGACTGTCTTGGGCTGCTTTTTGTGGTTATAAGAGAGTGCCCAAGACTGAGTAAATTTTTTTACATTACATTTCATTTATCTATCTTCGTATGTATTTGCGTGTATGAATATATGTCCCCACGTGCCATGCCTCCCTTATGGTGGTAGAGCATAATTTATGGGAGTCAGCTTTCTCCTTTCACCCCATCTGGGTCTTCAGAATTCAGATCAGGTCATTAAGCTTGATGACAAGGTGCCTTTACACGTGGAGCCATCTCACCAGCTCAGGACTGGAAGCTTTATAGTGAATACAAATGTGTCTCTGTTCTGGAAGTTGGGAATTCCAAAGGTATGGTGCCTGGCATGGTCTTCTTGCTTCATTTGGGTATGACAGAGACTCAACTGGTACCGTGTCCCTGCACCTCTTTAGAAAGCCAGGAACATGGGCCTGACTCATGACCTCATGTAACCTCCAAAAGGCCTTACCTCCATGAATCACCAACATTTAGAATCTGGGGATTATATCTCCAAGACATTTAGTCCATCATTGAAATTCAGTGTCAGCCCTTGGGCAGGGGCTGCTCCTTCTGGTCAAGGAGATATGCACACAGGGGACCATCAGGCAAGGGGAGCTCTGCCATTTTGGTCTTGACACACACGCATCCTTGGCAGGGTTCCTTCAGCCCCTGCACGTCTGTGTTTGGACTGGGCTCTGACCTCTTCTTGGCTTGGTGCAGGTATATTCCTTCTCTGTTCTGTCCTGGACTCCTACCTGCTACTCTGCCCAACATGCATGTTCACATACTTGCATGTTTGTATTGTTTTTTCTGGAACTTGCTATATGTAGACCAGGCTGACTTTGAACTCACAGAGATCCACCTGCTTCTACCTCCCAAGTGCTGAGATTAAAGGCATGTGCCACCACACCTGGCCTTGCATTTCTTTTTATGTGCCTCCATTAGTTATTTTTGATTGAAATATTGTTCTAGGACAAATACTTATTAGAATAAAAGTTATCATTGAAGAAAAGGAAATGCTAGAAAATTTCATCAAATATTCAGACCCTAGCCAGGGGAACTGAGGAAGTGCTGGCTGCACCGTGGTGCCCTTTTACTAAGTTAATAACCAGGACTGGAGTATTTTTGTAGCACTAGTATTGCTTTTTTTGTTATTTGTGGTAATGCCTCTGTTTCAGCTCATATTCTAGTGGATTAAATAGTTTGCTTTGAACCCAAAAGGCAGAAAGAAAAGATACTCGAGATAAACCAAGAGTCAACAGATTGTCCTGCCTACTCAGGGACAGCAGAATGAATAGAATGGCGTGGCCCTGCTTCCAGAACAAAGCGTGATTTTGTTCTGCACTGCAGTGAGAGCAATGGCAACCTGCCCTTCCTTAATTTTCATTACAAATTCTGTAGTCTAACAGGCCTTTCATTGAAACTGAAATTTGCTTCTTGGATTTGGATCTGAAAAAAATACAAAAATCATTTTCTATATCTATGTAAAAGGGGAAAATAAATAAAAGATCAATTTTGGTTCTGTGTACAGGAAATCAGGAAGGCTGGTGCATCAATATGTAATACAAGTCCCTTCTGTGTAGCTATGTGAAGAAGCATGCAAGAGTTGTTAAATAGCTTCTAAAAGAGTACTGCCAGGGACCATCATCTTATCTTTTATTGACCTTCTAGAAGGCCTGGGCACACAGTTAGCTAAGATTCCCCCCAATAACACTTTCCTTCCCAGCAACCTTGTGCTTTTGTAGGGTTTGTTGTATGAGCTACATAATCGGGAAATGCAATCATGTGCCTCTGAGTTTTCTACCTTCAGAGGAATGGAAATATCTGGACTTCTCAGACTGTTTGGAGTTTCCCTCCTGCCCACTATTGTGCCCCCCCCGCCCTGCCCCCGTGACTCTACTTTCTGCAGATAGCTCAGAGCACCTATGTTGCCTAGCCCTCAAGGCAGATCTCTGCACCATCAACTCTCTTGTTTTACTGTAAATATGCAGCAGCTGTCTTGAGGGCCCTTTGATGCTGGCCACACAGCATCTCAAGAAGGGATCAGTTTGGTCAACTTCATAGCCAGAAAGGAATCTTTTATTAAATATTTTTGAATGGATATCAAAAGCAATGTGTTGAGAGAACTAGAAAGGAGGATGACGTCCATGTTAATCACTTACCTCACCATGTTAAATGAGTGAATGAGCTCGCTCTGCTTACAATGCTGGTTGGGCTTCGCCAGCTCAGTGGGCTGGAAGGTGCATTGGGCTCTTCCATTTTTGTAAACATGCCCCAGGCTGATTTTTTTTCTGTCCAGATTCTAGTTGTTTCATGCCTGATTATTTACAGTCACAATTTGTTGTAATTAGTTCTCTAGAGACAGTGCTCTTCTGCGGTACAGGATGGAAAAATTAGATGCTAACATACAGCAAGGCTTACCAGCACTACCATGTACCAGATCATCATTATGAATCTGATTTGTAAAGCCACCCAATGCCACCTTGGCCCTTCCTTCACAGCCCCCTCAGCAGGGTCCACAAACTCTGAGCTTTGTTTTCTAGATCTACATATATGATTTCCCCCCCTCAGCTGTCTGTTCCTAAAATATAAGCAAGTGATGTCACTGAGAAGACAGGCCAAACATAAGGAACTGGAAGACTATCAAACAATAAATCTAAATATTCAAGTGGGTGGAGGAATGAACATACAGTACAGATCAGGAAGGAACCACGGGTTCTTCTGGCATCCCCAGGATGGGGAGAGCGAAGGGGGAAGGGATGCTGTGGACCTTGTGGTGGGGTCCTCATGGCCTTTTGGATGTCATGGGTAGAGTTTCCTACTGATTCTGAAGATCAGAGTGAGGGATGGGCCACTGTGGTGGGTGTGTGAAGTGCTGAGGGCACCTGCAGATCTCTGTCTTGTGCAGAGGCTAGACCTGAGCTGAACTGCATCTCAGTCATGAAAGCTACAGGAGGCACCGAGTGAGGGTCTCTATCAGCCAGGCTGGGGTAGCTCAGCCAGGCTGGGGCGGCCCACAGGAATCCCCTCCTCCTCCTCATGCGGTCCTCAGGCTTCACCTGATACTGCTAGCATCAGAAAACCCAGTTAACAGGGTGAGTTTTAGAGAAAACAGATAAGCATATTTTTAATTTATTGATACATCCATTTTATACAGTTTTATTAGAGAATGCTTTGGAGATGAAGAGGAATAATCTGAACACAAAGAAGTAGTTAACACACAGAGGTGAAATCTGTTCTCATTCCTTTAACATCCACCTAGTTCTCACCTCATGCCCACAAACGAAGCTCCAGAGAGCTAGACGTCCAGCATCATCATTCTTGCTGTGTGACTCTATTCCCCAGGAGACCTGAACAGACAGGGGACCGATGACAACCCTGTCAGAATACCACCAACCTCCAGGTTGGCGAACCAGTGGGCTTTACTGGAATTACTTACAGGAATATGGGTGAGGGGTGACTTATAGGCACAGAAAAGACTCAAATGATATCTTCATATCTTCATCACCAAGCTCACCCAAGCATGGGTGACAGGTCACGAAAGCCAGAAACCCAGAGTGCGTTACACATCCCTTACACAGCTCAGGGGGCTGGAGAGTGTCTCTTTCAGGCAGCTAGGCTGGTGAGAGAATCTCTCAGCAATCTGTAGGGCTTATCCATACTTAAGGAGGGAGGGGCTAGTGAACCTGTCAGTTTCAGAGATTTCCTGAAGTTACTGAGTTGTTCACTTCCTTTAAAACATACTGATGTTCACAGAGCTTCACTCTAAGATGGAAGGTTTGCAGAAACTGCCACATAATTCTCCATTCTCCTTCCTCTGAGTTTCCCCCCTCCTCCGTCCCACCCCCCAGGCTCTCTCTCCTCTCCCACTACCATTGTATCCTATGTCTTCTATTTATTTTGATGACATAAAATTTGGAAACATGTAAACAGCAAATTCTATCTTAAGATAGCACATAAATGTTGCAAAATATAGCACTACTAAACTAATTTAGTGCAAAGATACTGAAACACTATGAAATTTAGTAGGAAGTGCTGTTGATTTTCTCTTTTAAAAAATCAATCATCTCCTGGGTTTTGGCACAAAAAAAACCCCAAACAAACAGACAAACAAAAACCCATCATCTGATAAGGCAATGCTGGCTTGCCGTGTTTAGTAACAGATCACAGCACCCTGAGATCCTTACTGTATGCAGTGCATCCACTAGGTCACAGCAATCTTCAGTTTTAGGTTATGCAACAATAGTTCACCCTTATTTCAATCAACATTCATCAGCTACATCATCTCTAGAGGTTCCAATGAAGCTGAGATAGTGTATGCATCAGACTTATATAAACATCACCTATATTCAAAAACCACTGTCCTAGGAATAAACATTTAGATCTCACAAAGTTTAACCAAAGTGAAGACAGAATCAGTAATAGAACAGCCATGGGAGCATGAGTCTTGCTGGGAGTGTGGTTTATGGGGTTGAGGCTCTCCTTTCCCACAGAGGATCTCATACTACAGGACCCTGTCCTACCTCTGCCCCTCATCCAGCAGACTGGGAACACTCCACCTCTGCCTTCATCCAGCTGAGAAAGGAACTGCAGGGAAACCTGCCACTAGAGTCTGTTGCAGACAACTTTGCCATCCGGGGGCTGTTATTCTTCCTCTTCTTGCTCTCCTTTGTCAAGATGACCAGCTTGAGTTTGTTACTGCTTGGGAGATGCTGAAGCTTTGACTAAAGATGTGTACCCTCACTTCCCCCTGAGTCTCTAGCCATGCACTTCCCAAGTGTTGGCCTTTATGCATCCACACATGTTGGAAACCCTGCTCCAATCCAGTGGGAAACCCCTTTTCCACAGATTTCTACAGCTCATGTTCCTCACAGCTCAGATGATGACTTACAGTCCAGTTGACCCTTACACTCAAGCTGTGATTTCAGATGAAAAGATGCTGTTTGGTTTCAGATGGTTCATGTTCCTGCAGCACTGGGCTTATTTGAGTTTCCTCACATGTGTATAGAATATTTTAAAAAGATGCCTTGCTTTTCTCCTTAAAGTTTTAAAAAAATAAATGAATATTTTTCACAGCAGCCTTAGATTTAAAGAAAAGCTGAAAAGGTGTTCTGACTTACCCCACTCTGATTCCTTTGTGATAAAATCTTCTCTTGTCTCAGGAGATTATTAAGCACAAAAGATCATCACACCATAACTAACTAAATGCCCAGTTTGTACCGGATTCACCGTGTGTTGCCCAACCCTGTGGATCTTGTCAGACACTCATGCCTTGATTCTGCTCCTTCAGTGTGCTATGGAATACCATCCTAGGAGCCCCCTGCTCCTCCACCTGTCTATCCCATCCCCCCATCTGCGGTCCTCTGGAACACTGACCTCTTTACCATCTCCACAGTTTCCCCCTTCTAGGAATGTTTTATGCTTGGAATCATATGGTTTACAGTTTTATCATATTGATTTTCTTTCATCTAGAAATACTAGCTTAATGTTCTCTAGACTTCTTTCCTACTGAATAATATTCTGCTGTGGGTGTGCCATAGTGTGTAATCTTTTCACCTCCTGAAGGACATCTTGGCTGTGTCCATTTTCTGAAATTATGAACAAAGCTGCTATAAATCTTCTCTGGAATTCTGTGTAAGTTTTCAGGTCATTTGGCGTAATCACAAGATAACAAGGTCTGTCCAAATTAGCTTTGTAGAAACCTAGCTTGTGTCATTCAAGGAATAGTTCCTTGTTGCCAAGGTCTCTGTAGCAGCAGCAAGAGTTCCTGTTGGTCCCTGAGCTCGCAGGAGCTTTGTGTGGTCAGTGTGTGTCAGGCTCCTCACAGGAGTGTCTGCTTGTGTGACTTTGCAGTTCCTGATTGGTCCCCAATTGGTGGTCCTGGGAAGGTTATGGAACCTTTAGGAAGTGTAGCCTTGCCGAAGGATTCATGTCACTGGGGTGAGCTTTGAAGATTTATAGCTTGGCCCATTTCCTGGGCCTCTCTCTGCTTCCTGTGCGGGACTTAAATGAGACCCCTCTGCTTCCTGACCACCATGCTCCCACTGCCACGCCCTCCCAACCAGGACGGACTGTATCCCCTCTAGAACTATAAGCCAAGATAAAATTTTTCTCCCCAAAGTTGCTTTTTATCAAGGTATTCTATGACAGCCACAGCAAAGTAACTGGTACGGGGAGGGAGGATTTAGTTGTTTAGTTGACCAATGGTTTGAGTGCACAGACTGTCATGGCAGGCAGTGGTGGCTGGAGCCTGAGGCACCTCCAGTAAGGATGCAGTGAAGCAGGCTTCTCACCTTGCTTCCTCCTTTTCAGTCTGCGATCCCAGCTCAGGGGATGGTGCTTGCTGCCCAGAAGGGAGGCCTTCCCAAGTTTGTTAACCCGATCTAGAAAGCCCACACAGACACAGCAGAGGTGTTTCCATCACAATTTTCTCCCATGCTTGCTTTCTCTCTGCGTCTTTGGTGATGTTTAGTCTTCTGTCCACATCATCATGGGGAGGTTTTGAGCTGTGTGCTATGGGTGCCCCCCATGTGGTTTATGGAGGTTTTCTCCAAGCCTGTTGCCCGGTGTACAGGTGGCTTCCCCTGTGGACTGCTCGCACCAGAAGCTGCACCTGAGGGGTTTGTTCTCTGCTGCGCAGTGAGCACTGAGTGATTGTCAAGCAACTGCTGAGCATGAGACTGACGCATGGATGGAACTGGGTACAGGACACAGTGAAGGATGAGTGTCCTGTCAGTGAGAATGTGGGGCCTGGTGCAAGTAGTAAACCCAGTGTTGAGGCTCCAGTAAAATCCAGATCAAATCAGGCTCAAATTAATTCTTGAATTGTCATGGTATTAAAACCAAAATAAGCTGTAGGCCTAGAGAGATGGCTCAACGACTAAGAGCACTGCCTGCTCTTGCAGATGAACCAGTCTCAGTTCCCAGCGCCCACATGGTGGCTAACGATTGTCCATAACTCCAGTTCCAGGGGATCTGACACCCTCTTCTGACCTCCTTGGGCATTGCACAACACTTACATATATATAGACAGGACACTCACACACATACAATAAAATAATAAAAAATAAGCTGAATGAATTTTGGCACTCATGTTTTTAGTTTTAGAGTTACATACACTGTATTTTGGTCTTATGGCCTCCCTCAGGGTTTCCCAGACCCTCCCTAGCCCCTACCCACCTACTTTCATATTACTACTTTTCCCCATGGAGTCCAATTTGTGCTGTTGAACTATTCCTGGGTGTGGAAACTGCCCTGGAACCTGGCGTCCTACCAGGGGTCACACTCTTTAAGAGAACTGACCCATCCTCTCCCAGAGGCCATCAGAAGCCAGGCTCTCCTTAGCTAGGGTGGGACTTCATGCCCACCTTCCCCCTCCAGGTCCTCAGTTCTAAATGGGATGCCTATATCACAGCCTCTCACCTCAGGCTCAGCAACCTTTGCAGAAGAGGGCATGGAAGGATGGTCTGAGCCAGTGTTGGTGGGTGAATATAAGAACTCAGTGATTCCAACACAGTAGAGCAGATGTCCGTGTGAACTCACCGCACCAGTGACAGCATGCACAAGACCTGTTCAGGCTCTCTTTATTAAATTAAAGTTGTAGGTTGGCATGTTCATACTATGTGGCTTCACATGCTATTGGGGTCGCAGCACTCAGGGCCAGCCCAAGGGGACCGTGGGGGGCCAGCCCAAGGGGTTGGGGTGAGTAGATGCAGAGTCAAGCCGTAGACTCTGGGAGTTGGATGGGAAGCAGGCCAAGAGCGTGGCGTTGCCAACTCGAGTGGCATTGCAAACTCATTTATTGAATAGGTACACAAGCTCTTATAGGCCTGGATAGCCAATGACCTTATGGGGTGGGGTCCCAAATACAGCCAATAGTAAGTTGCTCCTCAGGTAGGCAGGTTCTTTCCAGGTGCTGGTCTCACAACTAGCCAGAGCAGAACGCCACGCCCACAGGAACCATTCCTCTATTCCTCCTAGCAGGTGGCCTAGCTAAGCCCACCTTACATTTTGCCCAACAACAAGTTCCTGTTATTTGCTCCCATCCCCACTGTCCATCCCCTGTTTGCATACATTCCAGTACCTCCTTCCCCCTCTTTAAGATCCCATTGAATCACTCCTAGTCTCTCTCCTTTCCGTCAGCTCTGAACAGCGGGCCCCCTTTGGTGCATAACTCCCACATTCAGTGTTGCTGCACTTCCATCAGAGTTTCCTTCCACTTGGAATGAATTTTCCCCAGAATGAGAAATAATTCCCTGTGTTCCCTCTGAGAGGCTGAGCCTGGCACTGGGGATGGGAATATGAAACAGTGTGACTGTTGTATAGAGACTTGAGAAAATTAAGAAAAAAGAGTCACTGTGTGGTCTAGCCATCCTTCATCTGTATATTTAGCAAACCCCTCTGCAAGCTGGGTCACGAAGAAGTGTTTACACACCACATTCGTAGTAGAGAAACTTGTTAACAAATCAGTGTCTATCAGTGAGTGAATGTGTAAAGCACACATGGCCCCTCCATTCCCAGATCATTGTTGATCAATCCTTAACAAGGACAGGGACTCTGGCCCCACAGGATCATACTGCTGGGCCTTGAAGAGAGGAGTTCCTGGGTGAATTCACTATGGGAAGTCTCTAGAGAGGTCACTCATAGACACAGAAATCAGAATGGTGTCCCCAAGCCTGCAGGGAGGAGAGAAGAGGTCTTGTCACATGATTATGCTGGCTTAATATTTCCTGAAAGACCTGAACATGCCTAACTTTACTGAACTGTCATTTAACAGTGTGAGTTTTAGGTTTTTCTTGTAGAATTAGAAACTACCAAAACATTAAAAATCTGAGGTAGCTGTAGCAGATGCCTCCTAGCAACCTCTGGAATGGTCTGCAGTTGTGGAAGATATGCAGATGATTTGAAGCCTGTCTCTAGCTGTGACATCCAAGTCCCTCTAATCTGGGTTCTGTTATCAAACTAGGACTCTAATTCCTGCCTGTCAGTCCAATAATGCGGTATAAAGACCAAAGAGGACTGTAAACACTTAGACACAGCACTAAGTTCTTCACAAACATATACTGCATCATTCTGCCTCCCTTTGAGGATCCTGACATGTACTCTTTCTTTGGAAGTGGCTTCTAGTCAGAGCTATAGGTCTTGCAAGCAACTGGATTTAATTCACCGTTGTTTTGAGATACTTATCTCAGAGAATTGTTTGTGATCTCATAATTTCTTTTTACAGTTGAAGTAATGAACTCCTGACTCCTTTGTTCCTTGTTCTCCCAGTGCAACACTTGCTGCTCTTATCTATTCAATATTTTAATTACTGGGGCTTCAGCTGTCTCAGACAGGCACTGCAAAGATTAATGTCTATTTGGTGATTTAACTTTTTGTGCTATGATTTGAGTTCCTCTGAGGGAAAGTTTCATATAAACATCTTATAATGATTATAACGATATGAGGGAGACCATGTGGTAATAAAATATTGAAATGGGCCAAGAAAAGCTCTTCTCCTTTTAAAACCCACGTAGAGTAAACAAAGCAATCTCTCAGTCAAAGTGACAGTTTCTATCTGAATATTTAAAATGCCAAAAGTATCTCAGTGATTCCGTCAAGTACAAGAAATATATATTGGATTTTTGTTGAAGGATTAAAAAGACACTCTCTAAAGAATCCATGTACTATCTGTTCTGTTTTGAATGTCTTATGGGAGGAAAGTTTACTGTGACCTGGTTGACAACTCAGAGGAAATTAGAAAGTCTTGATTCTAAATGCTCTGGACCAAGCATGGCTTTGTATAATAATTAAGCATTGAAGTTATTTGGTGCTCAAATTTCAGCCACACTCAGAATCCTCCCATTTTCCACGTGTCCTTCACTTACCTATGGAAGCTGACAACAGCTTCCCTGTGGGCTCCCATGGCACATCCAGAGTCTCACCTCAGATTCAACAAGACACTAGACTACGGATTCCTTCCTGGGTGGTTTCCACGGAGACTTGACTTGCTCAGGCATTGCCATCCAGATCAGAACAGCAAGAAGATGAAGGACGGAGAGGAAAAGTTGTCCCAGTCACACAAAACGGGCAGGGGGCGGGAGGTTACCGGCACAAATTCAGTGGTGGGGATGTGGGAAGAACCGGGACACTAAAGGCTGCATTTTGCCACAGGAAGTGAATGACAGCTGATGGTTCTGTCGCTGTCCATCACTGTCACAAACATTGGCATGTGTCATGTAAAGGAGGGGGGATGGGTTTGGGCCTCAGTATCAGAGGTTTTAGGTCAGCATGGTGGAGAGCTGTGATGGAGTAGAGCATCTCATATGGTGAAACAGGGAGAAAAAGGAGAGAGAGAGAGAGAGAGAGAGAGAGAGAGAGAGAGGAATAGGCTCTATCTCCCCTTTTATTCCATGAAGACGCTCAGCCTATGTGATGGTGCTGACCGTGTTCATGGTGTGTCTGTTCCTGATAGACTTGATGGAAACTCCTGCCAGGGGTCCCTGTGCTCAGGACCAGCCCAAGGGGACCAAAGGGTCTCTATAGTAGGGGGAGGGGTAAGAAGGTGCAGAGTTAAGACATGAACTCTGGGATACTGTCCCAGTATTTTTTTTTTTTAAATGTTCTTTATTTTATGTGTATGTTTTACCTGCATGTATGTAAGTACAATGCCAGCAGAGGCCAGAAGAGGGTATCAAATCTCCTGGAACTGGAGTTACAGGTGGTTGTTAGCTGCCATGTGGGTGCTGGGAACCAAACTTGGGTCCTCTGCAAGAGCAGCAGTGCTCTTAACTGCTGAGCCATCAACGGTTACTTAGCTGTTGTCTCTTCAAAACCCACAGAAACAGATGTCAGGGTCAATATCCGTGATTAAGTCCCAGGATCATACAAATTCCAACCTCTCCTAGTATATCTGCCATTCAGAAGGACAAGGTGCCACCACTTGGAAGTGTCCTTTATCTCATGTGGTAGCATTGAAACCTGGCTCTTTCACGCTTGTGGTTTTCATTTCTTCAGAAGTGGACACCTGAGATGGGTTTGCATTCTTCTATGCTGCTCATGTGCTGACTAAAATATTACTGTAAATAACTCGATAGGAATTTTTATAAGACGGTCAGACTTCTGGAATGTATTCATTGGAGCTTCACAAGATCTTGGGACATATTTCTTTAGTATAATGGTCTTCAACTAAACAGCCTGCTTCCGTGAATGTTTCTGTTGTTGTTGTTATCTCCTTGCTTTCTGTGCTAACTCCACAGAAACCTCCACAATCTTGAATCTCAAGGAAAAACTCATGTTGGGGGCTGAGGACAGGAACTCCCACACGTGTGCCCTGGGATGCTGGGTTCAGTCAGTACTTGTTTGTATGCAGTGGTTTCCTATGTTATGCTCTCGCAGTGCGTTCCCAGTAATAGGTCTAAGATGTTGTTTTCTAATGTTTAGAGTAAACAAAAAGATATCTGGAAGTGGCAGTCCCCTTAGGGAGTCTAAGAAACACGGTAATGTTCGTGGTAGTGAGCGGTGCTGGGTGTGCATGACAGCTATGCATTTAGTAGTGAAATGGCAGGTGCTGAGATGTTCTGCTGTGGGGAGCTAACAGTAAAGAGCCTTTCTGCATTGATGAAATGGCCATGTTTCAGGCTTTGACACTCCTGCTAGGGCCAGAGGTGTTTTCAGTTGCCCTTTCTAGCAGGGTCCTCCTTTGGCCTGTGGGGAATAGATGGAGGTTGTTATTCTGAGGACTTCTAGAAGGGGATGAGCAGAAAGGAAGTCAGGAAACATCTTCTGGAAGCAGTTAGAGGACCATGGGAATTATAGGCCTTTTGGTCTCCTGACTTAATAGGCAGAGTTCTGACATGGCAGCTGAGGTTGGAAGGCAAGTTCTGGATCCCACTAGTTGGGTCTCTCCTGATCTTGTAGTTTCTTTGTAGAAATGTTAATGCACTTAGCCACAGCCTGAAGATGTGTTTTAGAGCTTTGGTTCTGTGACCTGAACACAGCAGAGATACATACCTCTTTCTGCAGACCCCTAAGAGGGGGCACCCCAGGTATCCCCGTGGGAATGTGACACCAAGCCGTAGCCACCCAGGCAGCGGCAGCAGGAAGACAAGGACGGGGGTCACCTCTCGCTCCTGCTGTGTATAGAGCTTACACCAGAAACGTCCACCTGAGCTGCCCTCATGGTGACCTTGAGACTGATCAGTTTCAGATTTCTTCCATCCACTGCTGGGCAGCATCTCTGCAGCCCTCATTGCTCCTACCTCCGTCTCTCCTCTGCGTTTATGAGCTCTAGCCATAACCTGCTTCCGCTGGGCCCTGGGGAGCTTCACTTAGTCTCTGCTGTCTGCAAAGCTGCTCATTAGAGGCTATCTTCTTTTTAATGACCACCGTGAAACCTTTGAGGCATTAGAATCAACATTTAAACCCAGAAATCAAGCACAGCATGAAGTATTGTAAGTAATGAGCAATTCTAAATTTTTGTGGAATAAAAAAGATTTTTCAGGGCTGAGCTAGACACAAGGAGGGACGCCTAGGTCACTGGAATGTACAAACTGGAGACGGAGGATGGGAAATGTGGTGAGTTTGGCAATTTGCTATGAAAACCAACAGCAGCGTTCGCACAGCTTTGGGGCACCGCATCTCAGTTTTCTTTCTTAGCTAGCTCCAAGACCTTAGTTCTTTAAAGAGACGTACAGCATAGAACTTCTGGGTAGAGAGAGTTTATATGTTGGCTGGCCAGCAACCTGAGGTTCCACTTGTCTCTGCCCCTCAATGCTGGGGTCCCAGGCACACAAGACCACCCACGTTTGGCTTTTTAGGTAGGTGCTGAGGATTTAAAGACAACTATTCATGTGCACAGCAAGTGGTCTTACCTAGTCATCCATCTTCC
This sequence comes from Eospalax fontanierii, assembly GCA_035773235.1. Classification (NCBI taxonomy): domain Eukaryota; kingdom Metazoa; phylum Chordata; class Mammalia; order Rodentia; family Spalacidae; genus Eospalax; species Eospalax fontanierii. The sequence goes on along the minus strand of CM069542.1, from coordinate 61,768,149 downwards.
CTGCCCTGAGCTGAGAGGCTTTATAGACCTTTACACCTATGAAGAGATTGTGTCCAAGTTGAGTAAAATTTGCAGGCAGGGTAAGTGGCAAACTTAAGTAGTTCTCAGCTTCTTACATGAAGCCATCCTCAGGGTGCTCAGTTCAGCCTAAGGGGCAACCAGCCCTTTATGAGGAGGCTTAGGCCTGGCTAGCTTTTCTTTCTGTCACTGTTTGGTCTGGGGTTTACTGGGTGAAAACATGAACATAAGTGTAATGCTGGTCTATTTTGGAAGAAAAAGCATCTGGACCCAAGAGGCCAAGTTAATTCTAGTGAAATAGAAGCTTTATGGCATTGTTTCACCAAAATAAATGTCACAGACTTTAAAGTCTGTGACATGATGTGTGTTCTCATTTTAATCTTTGTGTCCCCCAAGTTCCTGTGTTTGTCTCCAACTCTCCACGTGGTGGCAGTTGGAGTTGAAGTCTTCAGAAGTCCTACTTGGATTCATTTGATGTCAGAAGGGTAGGACTTCCATGTCCTCAGGCCCTTTATCCACAGGAGGAAACAGGGAGATGTGATCCATGAACCCAGTAACATCTTGCACCTGACCTTGGATTTGCCAGCATCAAGACCTGGGACCTCCAGGCCCCAAAACTATGAGCAGTTGATGGTTGTTGGGTTTAAGCCCCCACCTGTGGTCCTTGGCTAGAGCTGCTGGAATGGACAGACAGAGTGATATCTAGACAGAGGGCTGAGGCTGGGGACACATGGGGAATGAATGCTGGTTCCAGGAATGCTGTTGGCTGAGGACAGAGGACTATGGGCTCAGTACTGCTACTGCAGGGAACATGTGGGGAGAAAAAGGCACGTCATCTTATGTCTTCCCTTGGGCACCAGGGAGCTTTCTCCAGCATGACAAGCAAGTCCTGTGTGCAGCCAGAAAAATTCAGAGATCTCAGGATCTCAGAGCTAACTGCTGGAAGGGCAGCTGGACACTGAGGGAGGAATGTGGGTCACAGTGCGGAGGAGAACAGGGCTCATTTTCAGAGCTGTATGAAATACAGGCCAGCTCCAAATGCCCTCCAAGCAAGCAGAGGCAAAAAGTCCTCCCCAAAGCAAACATGGCCCTTAACACCGGGCTTCCAGACCAGGCTTGTCTCCGAGAAAATCCTCCAGAAACAGCACTACTGGGACCTCTCCGGTGGTGTGCATAGATCCCGACTACATTCCACTGGGAGCCAGGCAAGAATCAGGGAGTCCCCTAAGCCTGTATTTTCCTCTGTCCCTTCCTTAGAGTGATTTGGTAGCTCTTGCTTCACCAGTAAGGGAAGTTCCTGCCACATGATGGATCCTGGTGCTTGCCTACCTTTTCTTTTTTAGAGATCTGGGATCCCAGCCCAGGAATGGTGCTTCCCACAGGTCATGGATCTTCAAACCTAGTTAACCAAAGGTAATCTCCCACAAGCATTCCTGGAGGCCCATCTCCCAAATGATTCTAGATCTCATCAAGTTGACAATTGAGGTTAACCGTCACAACCAACATTTCCTGAAGGACGAATGTAGCCAGTGGATATAATGAAAGGAGGTTAACCGTCACAACCAACATTTCCTGAAGGACGAATGTAGCCAGTGGATATAATGAAAGGACTCTACAGCACGTCAGCAAGCAGGGTTCCCTCATGGTTTCTGGTTCAAGTTTCTGCCTCGAGTTCCCGCTCTGCCTTTGCTCAGTGAAGGACCGTGATCTGGACTGTGAGCCAAATAAATCCTTTCCTCCCCAAACTGTTGTTGGTCAGAGTGTTTTGTCACAGCGCCAGAATGAAGCTAAAACAATAACTATTTTTGCATTAAGATCTTAAAGCTCTCCTCTGGGAGCTGCACTGAGGAGTATGTAGTGGCTGGTGCTGCACACACTGATCATCATGGGGCCTCGACTACCAGCCAAACAAAGTCACAGCATGCTGAGATGGCCAGAGTGCTCAGGACAGGCATGGTTAGGTTCACATACCCAGGTCCTGAAGCCATGGCCTGTGTACATCCATTTGATCTAACTGATGTTAGACTAGTTCCTTACTCAGGTCACATTTAAATGTATAATTTGGCCAAAATTTACCCAAATAAAAGTTCTCTGGATGGATTATGTGATCTGTTTTCTTTTCATTTGTTTCCCATAAAAATGTAATTATAGTTACCAACTCAAAAGTCGTGGCCCAAATTACTCTGCCAACACCTCGTTCACATTCTATTTCACAGCAAATGTACTAGACTACCAGAAACCTCTGACCTGACCAGAGTCCATACTAAGTCCTGTTATGATTTCTTAATGCATTTAGCAAGAAAATCCAAAAGAGGGCTGGGGAGGTGGCCCAGTCAGTAGACTGCCTGGGTTGCACCAAGAAGGTCTTGAATTTGATCCCCAGAATCCACATGAGAAGCTAGGTGCAGTGGCTCAGGCCCCATAACCCCGGTGTGGATGGGAGACAGTGGAGCTTTTAAAATAGACTTGATTTATTGTTTTTATTTTGTGTATGTCAGTGTGTAGCTTGCATGTATGTAGATACACTCGTGTCCTGCAATGACCCTGGAGGTCAGAAGAGAGTGTCAGATTCCCCGGGACCTGGAGTTATAGATGGTTATTAGTGGCCATTTGCTGGAAATCAAACCTGGGTCCTCTGCAAGAGCAGCCAGTGCCCTTAACTGCTGAGCCATCTCTCCAGCCCTGATAGTGGGTCTTTAAAGTTCATTAGCTAACCAGTCCAGCTGTGAGACAGTGGATCCCTAAATCTCATTGGCTAGCTAGACCAGTCTATACAGGTTCACTGAGAGACACTATCTCAAAAAAATGAAGGTAAAGAGCAATGGAAGAAAGACACCTAGCCTGAGTCTTAGGTCTCCATATGATGTGTGCTCATGCACATATGCACATCCACTAAGAAGGACATACAGGGGGGGGGGGAGATCCGATCAAGCTATTAGAAATGGTTTAAGTAAATGTAGCAGAATGCTTTTGAACACATGTCTAAATTCTCAATTTTTATCAGATCACAGATGCATGGGCATCTGTTACAAATAACCATAAAACTAATTTGCATCAAATAAGAGAAATTGTTTTATAATCCTGGGAATGAGAACATCAAGAGGTCTAAAGAGATTTGTTCCTCTGAAGACTCTGAAGCAGAAGCAATTCCCTGTCTCTGCTCTGGTTGGGGGAGGCTCCTGACAATTCCATGGTCACCACCAACACTCCTGTGACTGATCAGTTTTCCTTCTCCCTCCTCCCAGGCTGGTCTGGGATGCACGGTCCTCCTTCGTCAGTTCCCAGAGTTCTGGGATTACGGCATGAACCACTGCCCCCAGCACCCATCTTCTTTTGCTATTAAGGATTTATTTGAAAGCACTAAGCCCTTCCTAAAGCCTAGATAATTTTCAGTCCACATTCTTAATTATAGCTACAAAAATTTTATTTCCAAGTGAGGCCACATTCACAGTCACTGGGAATTAGGAACCTGCTAATGGTTGGGGCTGGCAACTATCCAGCCTCTACGATGGGAATTTAATTGTGTTATTGCCTCTAATACATCCCCTAGTCATTGCAGGAATTGTTGAATTGCATGGATAGATTGTGTTTCTAAACTTCTGCATTTTAATATATCTATTTGTGCTCAAAGATTCAAGAGTGACTTGAAGAGATTTATTTTTTAAATAAGCACAATATATCTGACAACTGAGATCAAAGTACGAGAGGTCACATGGAGAGAACCCGACGCATTAAAATTCATGACTAAGAATCCTTCCTGCAGCTGAGGTCTGAACTCAGCAGAGAGAAAACAAGATGCTTAAACAAATACAAAAGAAATGTCTGTTTTTCTAAGAAATCTGCATTGTTAATGGTGTTGAAATGTGAGATGTAATTGTTACAGGAACACTCATGTATATAACTTAAAGAAAGAAAATCCAAGAGACTTTGCAAACAAAGCAGCAGAAACAGACTCAGAGCTCAGGGTCGATGCATTCTTGGTGAAATGATCCTTCGGGAACCCAGGAGCTAGATTGTTCTGTATTGTGGATGGCTAGACTCCCACCATCTCTGATGTCAACCCTACCAACTTCTCAAAGAATGGAGAATCTTGAGGCAGAGGCTGTTTTAAAGGAAAAAGAAATGAAGTGAAAAATTGCAAGTCTTTCAAGAAAGAAGAAACCCTTCTGCAGTGTTGCTGGGCCTGTACAGACTGAGTAGTACAAGCTAGTCTTTGCGTATACCACCTGGGTGGCCAGGGAGAGTGTGCAGGGGGCTGTGAGCTCTACTGGCCTGGCAGAGCATGAATGTAACATCTGGAGAAGTCTGGAGAAGCCCTCTCTGTGGAACCGGATGCTTGTTTATGCTGAGACTAGTTTTCTGTCTTTTACCGAACATTCCCCGGCTCCTTACCCCTGCCTTTAGCTCCTTGGGTTCTGTCTTGAAGAACGCTGTCTACAGAGAGTCTGTGTCCTTGTTCCCATGGCGGGGGTGCATGTCGCATGACTTTTATCAAGGAGGGATAGCATGCTCATTTACACATTTTTCTTTCTACTTAGTTCATGTAATACATAGGATGAGTCCCTGCATTATCTGTTTTTGGTGTCCCAGGGACTAGCACCCTCTCGCTGATCAGTACCTTTACCAAGAGTGTGCGGCTGATGTCTGGAACTCTCCCCGTCTGCTATATTTTGCATTTCTGGGTCAAATGCATGGTATACATGGTTCTTAATCACTTCTTAAACTTGATTTCACTTTCCAAGGTATGCTGCGTTTGTCTGTAGTCTGAGAGGCATTGTTTCTGGCAGTGGTGGGACAGTCACAGACAATTCCATGGCCTTCGGTGTGACTGCACATTCATCTTGTTATTGTTCTCGTGCTTTTTCTTGGCAGTACTGGGGCATGCTAGCCAGCCCAGAGCTCTGCCACTAGGCTCTGCTTCATCTCTCTTTTCATGGTTTTTACATTTTGAAACATGGTCTTGTGGCCTTCAACTGACTTTGTATCTTTGATAGGCCTCAAACTTGAGATCATCCTCCCTCAGCCTCTCTAGGAGCTGTGGTAATAGACTGTACCACCAGGCCCTAGTGACTGTACACTCTGGATAGTCAGTGGTGCCCTGGCTTGAGTTCCCCTGCTTCCAGGGAATATTTTAATCCCTGTGTGACCCTGAAGATGATGTCAGGACTCCTCAGAACCAGCTGTGACACTTGTCTGCACTTCGGTCATCAGAATTGTGCACCAATGTTTCCACTGAGGAATTACAAACCTGCCCTGGGGTGAAACACTCTGGATTTAGGACCTAGGTCATCAGAGGTGAGGTTCCCCGGCCCCATGTGTCCATTGAGGAGTTATAAGCCCTGCCCTGGGGAGAAATAGCCAGCATCTATACATTTTTTATTAATCCAAACTTTTGCTCTAAACTGATACATTCATTGCAAGTAGGGCTTTCCATTCTAAAGTCTGTCTTGTTATGCCTGAGTTATGAGGCTTCGTATTTGCTAGTTACATATATATGTAATTTTATTGCCAACTTTTCTCTTGGGAGAAACATGTAGATTGTCTTTAGAACCGGATGACCTTCTTCGGTCTATTTACACACACAGTAGTAACACAGAACAAAACTGGGATTAACAGGAACAATGCTGTCAGACCGATTTGTTTTGTTGAGCTCATTTTGTTCATGATGCATTTTTCTCTGTAGATTTTGGACAGTGCGGGGAATTTTTCTGTTTTTTTTTTTTTTTTTTCCTTTGCTTACTGAATGTTGCTCTGTGTTTTAGCTGCTATTTGACTGTACCGTGAGAGGTAGTCATACAAGCCGCTTCTTGTCCTCCAAGCTTTCAGCTCTCCATTCTTGCCTTCTGCTCCTTACTGTGTGCTAGCACTATCATACGAATCAGTCAAAGACGGGATGCTGTTGTCCTTCAAATGCCCTTGCGTACAGAGACCCTTCTCATGGTCTCTGATGGACTCCTGTCTCATATCCACAGTCCAGCTTCAAACAGTGAGACATTCTAGTGTAGAACTTCATTATCTCACTCTTTCCCAGCTCACTTGAATTCCTGGAAGGCGAGGCTGCTGGGATCTCATCCCAGTGGAGAAGAGAGCTCACCTCAGCTCTGGGCTGGATCCCTCATCTAGGGCTTTGGCATCAGTCTTTGCATTTTTCTCAGGAGCCCTTTCTTTATCCTCCCTGACGCCCTCAGTCCTCCCCAAGGCTGTGAGTTTCTACCTCTCCCCTGGGTTGTGAGCTTTGATGCCTCTGAAGAGCTTTGTGAGAGTATATTTCAGCTGCTCTCATTTCTCTCATGGGGTCAAAAGGAGTGAATGAGTATGCTCACAGTTACAGAATGGAAAATGCTCTTGACTTTCTTAGAGCCCAGAGTCCCTCTCAGATATTCCTGCTGCACCCACCTTATTCATCTCTGCATCCAGAGATAGAATTTGGCAAAGGGGAACATCATTAGATATTTATTGAGCTCAATAAAACCTTTCAAAATATGAAAGAACCACAGAGAAATCTTTAAATCAATGAGTTACAGTCTTTACCTTGGTTTTACTTCATGGCTTTTAAATTAATCGACATTAAATTCAGATAGTTATAGACCAAAGACACAATAATTGATTTTTAAAACATCCATAAAATATTCTCTGGTGAACTGTGCATCAATAACAAGATAAAATAATTTACTACATTCAGGAAAGCTTAATGTCAAATCATAAAGAAGAACATAAAATTTTTATATGATGAAATTTTTTAAAATGAGAAATAAACAAGAGAAAAAGGGAACCCCATTGTGTGATCTGGTTCAAACAACTTAATGTCTCTATTAATTGTGTGTTTGTGGATGTGGGATCTTCCATAATCAGATAAGAATGGGTCTACATTACTGCCTCATGTGTATTCATCAACAACCTTGGAGCATGAGAGAGAATCCTGCGATGTGACAGCATGGCTGCATGGAAGACAAAGGCTCTGAGAGCCAAATTTCAGCTGCAGAGGTATTACCGCACGAGGAACTTTGGAACCCTGTGTCAATCAAGCATTTACAGATCAAATGTTGGGTGTTTGCAAAGAATGCAAAGCCAGTTTTTCCGGGTGCTGCCTCCCTCTGGCTCCTGCACACCTTCTGGGCCACATGGCTGGTGACCCCTCTGTCACTTTGGAACATGGAAGGACATTGTTACATCTTGAACTGAGAAGCCTGCCTTGACCCTGAAAATGTTCTCCAAGCACACTTACACTTTGACCATTAGAAGGTAAGATGTTCAAAGGTGATTCAGTTTGACAGAAAGGAAGTCTCAGAAGACTACTGGCCAGATGGAAACACACAGAAACACACAGAACTTCTTCCAGCTCCTTTATTCTGTTGTGCTGCAAGGCTGGTAGGGTACTGGCAAAGCCGTCCTGTCAGATTCCGTTCTGCACCATTGTGCACTGATCTTATGCACCTACCCAGCAGGTGGGCATATGTAATACCATGCAAAGGCAACAGTTGTCAGTCACTTCTGGGTTATCATGATATACTTGTAATACACATGTATACAGTATTCTCACTTGGTCTTCTCCAAAGGCTGAGAAACAATGAAATAATATTCTCAAATGTTTGCAAACTGAATGATGGCTCCAGAAAAGATGTTTAAATGTGGAACTGTGGTTCTGATCCTAGTGGACTCAAATGTTAAAGAGCACGGTGGTTTTTTTACTACAGAGGGATCACATGAACTCTCACATAACTGGAATCAAAACATGTCTTTCAGTGATTGAGAACCATATGTCAATAGTGAAAGTTGCAGTCTCACCTCAAAATGAGGCTGAGCTTTGGGAGCTGTGCTGGTTTCAGGAAAGAGAACCCAAAGTTCTTGTCCGCAGGGACTATACCTGACATACACAGGTCCCATGACAAGCTGGTGCTAAAGTGTGTGACAGAATATTGTGATGTCAAGGGAGAAAGGGACGCAACTTATCTCTGAAGTTTTTATGAATTTGTTTTTACTGCAAACAGTAGGAGCCAATATGCCCTCTGAAAAATCTGCACAGATCTGAGAAAGAAAAATCCTTGAATTGTGGTGGAAAGTGATGATAAAATTGCTCTCTCAATAAGTTTCCCAACCTATGTTTTCAGACACAGAATACTCATTGCATGTATATCATGACCCACTGCCTAGTAGAGAGCTGCAGCTCAGTGGCCCCTGGTGGTTGTTGTCAGGAGGAACGAGGAGGAGGCAGTGTGGGGTGAAGGGAAGACCAGCCAGCATGTTCTTGACTGAACGCGTGCAGAAATCCAAGAAACACGGCTTGGTTTTTACTGAGACGTAATGGTTTGAGATGTGGGTCCTGATATCCACAGAAACTGACACGAAACTTTAAATGCATGAATTATTCAGATCATGGGGTGAAAAGGATATTTTAAGTCTTCTATTGATTTCACATGCTGCAGTAAATATGGCACATTCTGGAACAAATCCTATTTTACATCTCTAGATTTATCACATTTGTTGTTCCACTTTTTGGTTTCCAGGTAAATCTATGGCTGACGCCTGCTTATCATTCACAGAAAAACAGGTTTTATTTTTATTAGAATCTTACCTACTGATTATTGAACTGTGCCCAAATCATTTTTCATGTCTTTGCATAACAGCCTTCACCGTTATTCAGTAGCAACAGAGGTGTGGCCGTCCTGGAATTCAGATGAAAAGGGAAGCAAGCCCTGCTTCTCTTCAGTGTGGGTTGTCCTAAGCACGGCTAGGAGTGAGGCCTTACAGCTACCTTCGACTCCTGCACACAGTCTGGTTCAGTGACCGAGATCAAGAGGAAACACAAGGAATCCTTGTTTTAAAATCTGAAATGAATGGCAGAGCTTGAGAACAGGCTGATTACGGTTAAGAGCTCAAGAGAAGGCTTGGAGGAGGGACTCAGTTGATAAAGTACTTGCCTGGAAAGCATGAGGCCACAGATTCCCACATAACGAAGTTAAATGTGGTATTGTGTGTTTATAATCCCAGTACTGGGTGGCAGATCCTGGGGGCTTGCTGGCAGTCAGTCTGTCCTACTCTGCTAACCCCAGAACAGTGAAAGACCTTACTTAAAAAAAAAGAGGTGGGGGCTAGAGAGGTGGCTCAGTGGTTAAGAGCACTGGCTACTCTTACAGAGGACCACAGTTCGATTCCCAACACCCACATGGCAGCTGACAAATGTCCATAACTCCAGTTCCAGGAATCTGACACCCTCTTCTGACCTCCATGGGCATTTCCTGACACAGGTGCATTACATAGTGCAGGCAATACACGTATACACTAAAATAAAAATAATAAATAAAATATGAAAAAGGTGAAACAGGCCTGAGAAAGGACATCTGATGTTGACTTCTGGCCTCCACATGCAGGGAAACTCATGTACCTGAACATAAACACACACACAAACTGACCACATACACAGGCAACTCTGTGCATGCAGATATATAAACACACATATGTTCATATATACACATATATCACACACAAACAAGCATACACAAACATGCACACATAAACACACAGACAGAAGAACTAAAAAGGGATGTTTTCGTTCACTGGCATGGATGTGAATGTGAGTTTGCTAATACAAACTCCTCACATGCACATACAACCTGAGAGATGCAGTAGCCATCAGACCAGATTGGTACAGCACGCGTGTAATGACTCAGAGCATGCCTGCATTCTTTAAGGGGCATTTCCATAACGTGTGTTGTTCACAAAGATCTCTGTGCTGCTTCGGAAGTCCTTGCTTCTGTGGTTTCTAAGCTCCAGGTCCTGGTCGGTCCCTCGCTTCTGCGGTTTCTAAGCTCCAGGTCCTGGTCAGTCCCTCGCTTCTGCGGTTTCTAAGCTCCAGGTCCTGGTCGGTCCCTCGCTTCTGCGGTTTCTAAGCTCCAGGTCCTGGTCGCTGCATCCAGCGCTCTTCACGGTGGCATCGCCTTTCTCATAACACCAGATGACACCTGTGCTTTTCACTGTGGTGACAGTTGCTGCAGTGATGCAAAGCTGTGAACTTGGACACTGCGACCACAGGGCCAAGCTGCACCGGGCCCTCACTCCCTAACTACACACACTCACCCTGGAAACCGGAAAATAAAGGACTGTTGGTAGGTACTTAGAAAATGTCTCACCCAATGGCCCTTAACATTCTGCAGTGCAGTGTGAATACTCACAGAAGTATCCCAGCGGATTCGCAAGATACAGGACACTGCACTGTCCTGGAGAAAAACTCCCTTGAAGGTTGGATTAGAGACCAGTGACTTTTCTGTGGAAAGTGATTTTCAATTAATAGAATGGAAACTTCTTGCCATTGTTCAGAACAAACATAGGAGTGTTTGGAGATGTCTCTGTGCTGGGATTGATTCATTCCTTTGTTGGTAACTTAGGCAAATCAGTCCAAACCTATGAACCCAATGCCTACACTATATGGTCAGAGTGGACACATTTGCTCACATCCTTTTGCACACAGCCTTGGTATTAGGCTCCTGGTCCTGGTATCTGTCTCCTGAGTTCTATCTCCAAATCTCCTTTGATCTTGGGTTACTAAATTAACATATTCACATCAGCTGATGAATGAGTTAGTCCACTGGAGACATAGATTCCTAGATGGGAAGTAGAAAAACCTTTACCAGAAGTCTTTCAACTCTACCTACTGACACCTTGAGAAGGACATCAGCAGGAAGAGTATTTGTAAATGCTGGGGACTTGAGGGACCCCCTTGCTCTGCTCCTGGAGCCCCACACAAGTTTCCCTCCTTTTTGGGGTCCCAAGTGGTATGCAGGGTCTCCACTGTGAAGGGTGAGAGGCACAGAGTCCACACACAGACCCCGGGAGCTGGGTGAAAGCATGTGGAGGGTGAGCTGCAGCAAGCTCAGTTTATTCAAGGAAGCACAAAGGGTTCTATGATTTGGTTAGCCAATTGCCCTACGCGGTGGTTCCCAACTGCAGCCAATAGTAATCTGTCCCTAGGCGGATCATCTTGGTGTAGGTTCTCTCCAGATGCTGGGCAGAAGCTGGTGTCACAACTGGCCAGATCGGAGTGCCACGTCCACAGGAGCCATTCTCTTATTCCTTGTGGCAGGTGGCCTGGCTAAGGCCCATCCTACATTACACCATACATATCCTCATTTTTTTTTTTTTATTAATTGAGCAAACCTGTGAGGCATGTTTCTGTGCAAGGCCATTGTTGACCCCAGGTCCTTAGGGATCACTTCTGTTGTCAGTGCCTGTCTTAGGTTGCCCCGTTCATCAGGGTCTTACCCGTCATTGACTACCTGCCATCCTGGTGAAAGAATTCAAAGGGTAATGCTTGTGCTTAGGAGATTTATCAAGATTGGCATCGGAGGTTTGCAGGAAGATGCCTGTGGCTCATGTGAGGGTCCTTGTCGAAGAATACTTTTGTGCCTTGTAGAAGACTCAGGAAGAAGTGAGAATAGTTAAGTATTGTGAAGAAGGTGGTGTAATTAAGTGACCAGTTAAATGGGATTGTCCTGTATTGCTGAAATCCAGGTTTGAAGGGAATATTTGTTATTTGTGGGGAGATCCAAGGTCTGGATGGAGGCTTGGAGAATTTGAAGTGTCAATGTCTGAGAAGCTCTGCTTTGATGCAGTGCTTTCCAAAGGTGACAAAAGGTCAGCAGCACTATCAAGAAAGCCACAGCAAAAATACTCCAGATTACCAAATTGAAGGTTGAAAAACTGGCTGAGATCCTATTTTGTCTCAGCAGATGGCGCTGAAGTCCCTGGTGTTAAAGGGGACAGTTGTGCCTGCATTGTTCCAGTGGCAAAGTTGGAAAAATTAGTCTTTTTCAAAGCTATGCAGGGGGGAAGGTCTGAGGAGGCAAAAGCAGAGGGAGCCATTGAGGAGCCATTTCCTTATTCCTCACGGCAGGTGGCCTGGCTAATGCCCAAGAGCCAGGTCCCATTAATTCCCTGTACTGACGGGATAGCCATGAAGAGCCACCCTGTGGCAGGGTTGGGTGAATACATAGCCGGGAAAATGGGGCTATCCTGAGGCACAGGCATGGAGGTAGCTGGATAGGACATCGCTGCCCACAAATCGTCAGCCCTAGACAGGAAGAGGAGTGGAAGCATGAGCAATAGATGGAGGGGTGTGGTTACAGATCCAGCGATTCCGCCGTGGTGGGGGCATCTGCTGTGCCGGCAGGCACATCTGTGGCAGGCTTGACATTTCTGGCAGGTATCCAGATAGGGGAGGATGAGGTTTCTGGAAAGATACAAGTGTATCCTCACCCCTGTGTTAAGAGTGGGTGTGAGGTCCCTTTGCCAGATGGCATTTGGTGTAGGCCTCTAGGGTTAATTCCCTGCGGCTGCAGTGGGCCCAAGGGGGCCTGCAGTGTGCATCCCTTGCCGCCCAGGCTATGGAGAGCTGCACCGGCTGAGTCGTGGGAATGGTCGGCATCTGTAAAAGCCAAGGCTGCTAGTGGAATAGGCTGGCTGGAGGGCACGACCAGGGTGGAACGGGACAGGAGCAGCGCATGCCCCCATGGTGTCATGCGCCTGGACCCCATGGACACTACACGACAAGTAGGAGGGCCCTGCGGTGAGCCTTGAAGCCTAGGGCGCGGGCCTGCGTGGAGCCGCCGCAGGTGCAGATCTCTGTGGTAGAAGCAAATATTCAAATGCCACATCCACAGAAAAGCTCAGAGTGGAGCAGGAGGGGCAGTTGAAGTTCTGTCCAAAGGCTAAGAAAAGCCTGAGCCTTTAAGGGCTGTGCTAGCTCTTCAACCCACATTGAGGGAGGGGTGGGTGTCGTTTTATCCTTTTGTTTCATTTCCAAGCCATGCTGCAGAAGAAGAGCCTTAAGAGCCTGCAATTGTGGTGCTTCCTGGTGGGGGCAGAGATTGCTCATTATGTCGGAGTGATGTTTGATGGGAGGGGGCTAGATCAAGGTCCCTCTGGAAGTAAAGGTCAATGAAATGGAAACTCAAAGTCACAATGGTCACTATGCAAACCAATATTGGGGCCAACTGAGACATACAGACAGAATGTTGAGGACCCAAATATCTCGTGCTTATTGGGGGATTTCCGTGGGTCGTTATGCCACAGCCATTTGCCCACATGGTATCTCTGGAAAGGCTTGGCCAATAGCCTTTCCTCAGTTCCAAAATTGGGGGTAGGTCAGGCCCTCATGTGATTTTGCTGGGATGAACCAAGAGCGGAGAGGCCAGTATGGGCTTTGGGACCGTGTGGTGAGGTGTGCTTCCTATGGGGTAGGTAGACGAACACAGGAAAGAAGAGAAGGAGGGGGTCATTTGCTCACCCTTGGGGGGGACCCTCAGCACACAGAAAACAGAGGGGCCTACTCACTGACAACCAGGGGGGCGTCTTGCCAATGCCGGGGGTGGGAGGACTCCCTGTTCTGGTGCCAGATGTTGGGGTCCCTCTGGACCCGAGTGGGACGTAGGGTCTCCGCTGTGAGGGGGTGAGAGGCGTGGGGTCAACACACAGACCCCGGGAGCTGCAGCAAACTCAGTTTATTCACGAAGTGCAAGGGGTTATATGATTTTTATTAGCCAACTGCCCTATTGGAGTGGTTCCCAACTGTGGCCGATAGAAATCTGTCTCTGGCAGATCATCTCAGCGCAGGTTCTCTCAAGATGCTGGCTGAAGCTGGTGTCACGCTTGGCCAGAGCAGAGTGCCATGTTCACAGGAGCCATTCCCTTATTCCTCATGGCAGGGGGCCTGACTAAGGCCCATCCTGCATCCTTCCACACAATGATGTACAAAGGCAGAATCAGGGAGCAGACTCTAAGTACACATTGGCTCATTGCAGAGTTTACAGATTGGCTCTAACTGGTTTTCCTCATAGATATGATAGTATTTGAGACTGAAAATGTAGAAAGAATTACTTAAAGTTATACTGCTTCATATCGCAGTAGCAGATTTATTTTTATGCTGAATAAAGTGGTAGGGTTTTCTGTGAAACACAGGTAATGTATAAAACATGCACATTACCTATACAAATGTACAATTTATATCCAATCTTTCAGGCTCCTACTCTGTGCCAGAGCTTGCTCTCAAAGTCACATTTATATTATCTTACTAATTAAATAGACACAAATATAAATTAGTATTTAAAATGGTAAGCTAAATCAGAAGACAGGTAATTTCCATTTACTCATTTTTTTGTGATATGTAAAGGGGACCACTGAAGTCATCATTAATACATCCTTTTTAAAGAAGGACTTTTGATTTTCCCATTCCAAATGAAGTGATGGAATTTATTTAAAGAGGAAAGAAACCCAGAAGAGAATTCTGCCTGTTCTACCATCTGATAATGGCGTCAGTCAGAGATGCAACTCTGCACTGTGATTAGGGAGACAAATAAATCCATTTTTGTTGTCAGGCAATAAACAGCAGAGGGGTTTCAAGATGCCATCTGAAGTATTTTTTTTTTTAAATGTCGCTCACTGAATATTTGAAAATGAAGCTGCAATTAATGTGACATTGTAAAGCAGAGGCCCCAGAGCTCTCTGGGTAAGACAGGGAGAAGTTCACATATGCCCTGGGGAAAGAGAAGGTATGTCTTAGGCTAGAGACAGCAGGGCAGACCTGGCCCGAGCATGGGCATGGCATGGCGTCCTCTCTCAGGGCTTTGAAATGCATCACACTTGTATTGATGATATTTCCTATTTTCTACACCATGGTGTCACTAGGTGATAATTTCTGTACTACTGAACCATAAGAGTAAGAATCCTGGGGCCCTAAAAGCTCTACAGTGATCTCAATATGATTTTTAATCCATACAGATTTTCAGGACACACTTTCCCCCAAAACATGGTAAAGACTTACTTGCAACTTGTCTGGTGTGGATATTTGTCCAGATGCAGTCACAGGAATGTTCACATATCAGGGTCTCCCCCATTAACAGGTATGCAAAGTCAAGACCTAAGTCGAGGCCAGTGAAGATGGCAATTGTCTTCACAGTGCTAGAACTGAGGGGGTGGTACTGTGTTAGAGAGCTGTGCGTGGCTAGGAGCTGTGACTAACTAGGTCATGAGGCTTGTGAGTGTCAGGATGGTCCGGTGCTGAAGAACTGTGTCTATAACTAAATGTGGCAACTTAAACTCAGTTTTGGTCAGGATTCATGAAATAGCTTTTGAAAATGCCACTGAGCATGGTGGCCCAGGCTGGTAATTCATGCCGTGAGTTCAAGGCCAGATTGGACTATATAATGAGCTTTAGACCATTCTGACTACAAAGTGACATTCTCTCTCTCTCTCTCTCTCTCTGTCATCTATCATCTATGGAGTCATATATGTTCATAATCTATGAACATAGTGTAAATATACATACATACTCCTCCACATGCACACACACTTTGTGGCTGATAGGAAAGTAGGCTAACTTAGAACAATGTTTAAATTATTTTGGTTAGGAATCAGGCATTCTAAGTAAGATTTGGACTAAATTATGGACACAGAACACAGTAAGCTCAGACAGTAACGTGGGCTTATTTTTCACAGCCTGGTTTCTGAGGTTTGGGATGGGGTTCACCATCACTCTACTTACAGCGTGAGCGTAAATGGACTATCAGTTCTCAGATGACTTAATGTAGCACTTATGTTTTCCTCAAGTCTTCTAACATTAGTTCTCTCCTGCTCTGTCAACACTGGGAGAGCTTCTAATTTTTAGCTGTTGCTGCTATGAGGGCTCAATGTGTAAATAAACTGAGCTCCAACCCACAATGTATGACCGTGTGTAGGGCAGGCTCAGACCAGGGAGGGGATGCCTGGACGCTGGAAACGGAAGCCATCAGCGGCCAACTCAGGACCTATATAGTGGTCAAGGACCAAGTGTTAGTGTACATATCCTCTATTAATCTTTCTTCAAAAGTTATTACCAAAAGAGGCGAGTGAAATAGTAATTTGTTCATTAAAATAGTCATGTAGAAAACACACATAGTTTAAAAGTAGAGAAATGGCCGGGGGTGTGTTTTTAGTGGAGGGAGGAAGCAGAGAGGTGTTCTGGGTAAATCTCTGTTTCCCTGTCTGGTGTAGACAGGAGCCTATGAGAGGACCAAGGAGGAGAGGCTGAGGAATTATCAGTGTGTGTCATGAATGGTATAACCTAAAGATCGGCAGTCTCGGCCTCTCAGGAGAAGGGCGGGGCTAGAAGTAGGCCCCGCAGAAATCCACTGGGTATTCCTAATCAGATCATATACTGGAGCTGAAAACCTGTTTGGCTGGAAAGTAAGCACAAGAAGGCCTCAGAACATACTCAGGAAGTAGGAGGTGGACGTCTTCATCTTTTTGTTCTTCCTGGCATATTTTGCCCCCACACGTCTGTCCTTCCTGTGTCACTGCTCAGAGGAAGCAAGGCCACCTCTACCCTCCCTTTGTAGGGCATCCTCTTCACACTGTTGAGTCACACTGTCCTAGTTTTTTGACTGTCTTCTGCTTCTGGGTTGGCATTTCTTAACTTGGGATGCTTTTTTGTCTTTTAAAAGTCTTAGATAAGTCAAATGAAGCCTAGGACTGGGGATGGTTCTGTAGTTAAAAGCAGTGACTGCTCTTGCAGAGGACCTGGATTACGATCCCACCATCCACATGGCAGCTAACAACTGTCTGTAACTCCAGCTCTAGGGAATCCAACAGCCATTTCTGGCCATTGTAGGCATTAAACTTGGGGGTGCACTTACATGCATGCAGGCAAAACCCTCATACACATAAAAAATAAATTAATTAACACACAGAAAAGAAACTCTCCTGAAGTTGACTAAGTAGGTCAGAGCCCACTGTATTAGCCAGCTTCAGACTTTCTGTCACATCGTAATGTTCTCTTCATCATGATGTAACCACGCTGTTAAACCCTGTTAAACCACAAAGTCGAGTGGACGGTCTGTGGAGAGGTGGGGGTGGACCAGTGCTGACGCACGACTGGTTTTCTGTTTTCCTTCTCTCTGGGATGTGGGATGGAGTGCAGGAGGGGAAAGGCTGCGGGCAGAATTGTAGCACCATACTGTTGGCAGACACAGTCCCTCTGGACTGCCACCCTCAAGCTGTTTCTTCATCAGCAGAGTGAGGTTAATGGCTCTTCAGAGGCTGAGAGAGCCGAGGAAGGGTTAGATTAGATTGTGCACAGAGCTGGATAGCCACAGATATACAGAAGCTTCTTCACTTCTCTGGCCTAAATTGTGTTCAATGTCACATAATAAGATACTGTTTTCATTCAAAGGAAAAATGCCAAAGTGGATTTGAAATCCCTGAATTTTTCTTTTCTAGTTAATGTAGGCTAGATCTAATGAGTATCCTATATACATTCCAACTTGGGAACATTGCTCAGTGTCTCTGAGATCTGCAACTGTGATGCATATTTTAAGAGAATGGATTAAGTCTATGATGGGAATAACATCTTGAAGTGTTTATTTTAAAAAGATAAGAATTTTTAAAAATGAATATACAGTGATTTTAGAAGATGACTTAGAAAGAGTATTTAGAAGAAAGTGGACTTAGAAAAAGTATATATATAGATAATTAAATAGTCATAGACAGAGGAAATGTTTCCTTTAATTGCAACGGGCAAGCAGTGAGCCCAGAAGTCTTGAACAACGTCTTCTATCTCAGTGAACTGGGAGCAGGGTCAAGTATTTGCCTGCATCTTTGATCTTAGCCAGGACCAGAGAAGACTGGATTAACTGTGGGGAAGAGAGAATGAGGTCACTGGGATAGCAAACATTGTTGGAGGTATATGAATCAGTTTTGTTCATGATTTTGAGGGTTTGTTCCATAGATGGGGTCTCGTGCAGCCAGGCTGGCCTCAAACGCACTTTGTAGCTAACCTCCCAGTTCTGGGGTTACAAGTCTATACCTCCAGGCTGGCTCATTATGGTGCCAGTGCATACTAGACAAGCACTCTACCGACTGAGCCACATTCCCAGCCCTTGTAGCTTAATCTTTGACCTAGTGGATATGTGAACACCAGGTCCAAGGCTAAACTTAAGCACTAAGCCAAACAATATGAAGGTTTTACATGAGTGTATCAGGAGCAAGGTATATTTCGAATGCAATAAAGACGCCAAGAGGCGTTTGGGCATTCTTCCTGGGCAGGAACAACCTATGGATGCTAATAGAGGGGACTGTGTCCCAAGGAACCTGCCGTGGCTCCTGTGAGCCTCTGGTGAGGTGAGTCAAGTGAAACTGTGGAACCTTAGTGTGGTACCAGAGGAAAGAGGTGCAGTGGGGGCCACGGGGCCTGGCATCCTGTCAGGGGTCTCTGGGAAGATGAGGACAGATAATACAGAGATGGATGTAGAGAAAGACAGAGACTGAGAGAGAGAGAGAGAGAGAGAGAGAGAGAGAGAACGAGAACGAGATGGAGATAGAATAGAGGGAGCAGGCATCAAGTCAGACATCAGGGTGGATAGATGTGGATTTTTCTGTCCTGTTCACAGAGTCCTTGGAAGTATAGGACACAATCTAGGCCTCACTTTCTTTAGGCTCCTTCTTAAGCCACAATGGACATGTGAGAAAGTGACCCGACACACACTGCAGTGCTGACATGGGGTCTGTCAGGCTCTCTTGGGGAAGCAGGAAGTAGATGCAGGTGGTGGACTCACCAGTTTGACAGGCTCAGCATGGGTGGGGGGTTCCTGTTCACTTAGGAAAACTTTAACATCACTTTTCATAGGCCAGAATCCCACAGCATCAGCTCAGGCATCAGGAGCCCAGAAGAAAAGCTATTATCTGCAGCCTAGAACGTGGCTGTGGGTCAGATCCAGGGGACCCTGGTTCCACAGCTGCTGTGTGCAGAGGGGTCAGAGCCTTGGATTGCTTCGCTACATCCACATGCTCTCTTATCTACATCCACAGGGGTTATGAGTGCCTGCTTGTACCTCCGGTTTCATTTCTTATCCAAGAATGGGCATGATTATGCTTATCATGAAAGCAGACGGGGAGCCCCAGGGAACAAAGATGAACCTGTGACAGAGGAGGATGAACGTTTCCTGACAGGGAAGACTCAGTAGACAGGGGACGTGTGCTCTGGTAGCTCCGAGATCCCAGAAGGACACAGTTGGACCACAGGGAAGCTTGGCAGAGCCGGGTAGGATCCATGTGCCCTGCTTGGCAGCCTGAAGGGAGCTTTATAAATACTTGGAAAAAGTTAGGAAGCTCTGGGATGAGGGGACCTAATGACGAAAAAGTCATGATCTCGTTACATCATTAAAGCTTTGTGTATATATCACTAAAATAGTAAATTTTCTGCCCCTTTTACCCTGCGATGTTAAGTTTTAATGTAATATCTCACTTGGAACACAGTCTTCGTTTCTTATAAAATAGTTGTGTGTTCTGCTGGATGTCTTTTCCTGGCAAGATAACCCTTGAATGCTGTGCTAGTATGTTTGCCTTTACTTTCGGAACTGCTTGCATTTTACTCCTGTGTTAATACCACATTGTTGATGAGAGTGATATCTGTAACCTGGTGGAGGGGCACTGGGTTGTTTTATGTTTTCAATTAATATTTCCATTGGTATTTCATTCATATTTTCAATAGAATAAAATATCTCTGAGACCTTTTGGAGGGAAGGAAATAGATATGGAAGAATTCTTTTCATATTTTTAAATAATAATAAGCCTGGAATTACATGTAACGCACCCTCTCCACTTCAAGGCCCTTCCCAAAGACATAGAAAACCATTAAAAGCACACATGTATTTCCTAGAAACCTTACTGAAGGATTCGTGATACCTTTAGCTTTTCTATACTAACTGAACAAATCACCTTATCTGTGATTTCCTTTCCATTTTGCCACACATTTCTATGCAATAAATTGGATTTTTTTACACATATTACAATCTTAAAGGTATACTGATAATGTAACAATGTAAGTCTTCATTATGAAAGTGTAAATATGTGAAATAGTTCAGTGACAATATTATAAAACATAAGTTCTCATCCAAGCGTGTCTGTCTTGCTCTATCACGTTCAAGCTTTAAAATATTAACAGGATTGACTCAAAAAAGGTTGCTAATGTATGTGTTTTTTTAAAAAAATGTATGCTTTGAGAAAATGGCCACATGCTCTGGCCCAGCCTTTCTTCTTCACTATGGTGTATCTGTGTTAATGTAATCAATGCCACAGGCAGGAAGATGTGGGGGTCCTCCCTCACATCACAGTCATCCTGGTCCAGCAGATACGTCCCGTTCATACCCTGAGCTTGCTCTTACCATCAGGGACTCTTTCAGGGCCCATGTTCCCACCTTCCAGGGCTCATGATCAAGACTGGGAGAGTTCAAGCAGAACAAAGCAGGGCCGAAGCTTTTTATCCTCCCAGGAGCAGCTGCTCAGAGGCCAGGACGGATATCAACATTCTTGGGCCTGAGCTAAAACTGCAGCCAGGCTTCCGGGAGCTTTGTGGGCAAAATGAGAACACAGCTCTTCCCTACCCAGATAGTGGGGCATTGCCAGTAGCTTCTCGGGTCACAGGGAACACCTGACATTTATGCTCCAGTTTTTACACTTTTGATGTGCATCCCCTTTACCTTCTGTAAAGAAAATCTGTTCTCCAATTTGGTTAACAGCCCCTCAGATTCGGGGGGTGAGCTGATCATTTTCTGCATTGAGCATTATATTTTCAAAAGAGAAGATTGGAATGGGCTTGCTCCAAAGGCAGGGAGCCACGGGGACTTTAAAGAAGTTCTAGAAATATTTAGGAGACATGTTCCTGGTGTAAGGTAATCAATCCTTTTACCTTCCCTAATCATGACAGACCCCATCTCTCTTTTATTCATTATTTCTTCTTATGATCCTCTCAAAAATCACACAAAGGGAGGAGTGTCAAACGACAATATAAGAGATGCTATGAGGTCTTACAGCTTTTGAGGGTGCTGATCATTACTGCACGTGTATGGGAACATTACTGCCATGTGGCGCCTTGCTGTCTGAAACATCAGTAATAAACCAACTACAGCTTCAAGGACATTTAGCCACGAGGGTGTAGTCTGATGGTCAGAAGACATAGCTTCTAAGATGCACCCGTAGTTTTCCTTGGCTTATTAATGTATGATTCCTTGACTTCCTGATACCAGATTTTGGTGTGCATGACAGAACATAAGTGATGGGAAAATCATTGTCTGAGAATTTTAGGTACATTGAGGGGTGGATGGAAACAAGAGGTCTTGTAACCTAAGATTCCTGAAAATTCTCCTGAGACACAGCAGCTATCCCTGCTTAATATAGAATCTTGGGTTCACATCAACTCTCGGCTCATCTCACCCTCAAATGAACTGAAAGAGGGGCCTCACCCCTCACACCTTAGATGTCCAGAGTGTCACTGCAGGGTCTAATATCTTGGCTCAGTCTGTTCCTCTTTGTGGCTTGGGTGATGAACAGGTCCATTCCAGATTTTCATTCAAAGCTGGAATTCTCCAAAACAGGGCACAGGTCACCGGTGTGGCAAGGGACTTCTCTGACAACTGCAGCAGCTAATGGCTGTCTCAGCATGCAGCGAGCTTCTTGGTGCACAGGGTAGACTGATTAAACCTCCATCTCCAATTTCTGGGCTCCTGTCAGAGGGAGCTGCCACGCGGGCAGGAATCCGGTAATAAGGAAAGCAGCTGGCTTGGTTTCCTTTCTGTTCTAGAGGAATAACGAACCTAATTAGGAACTTTTGACCACACATTAGTGAAAACACAATAACTAATGAAAGTAACATGTTTATGGCACCCAAATTCAATCTCTTTTTTTTTTCTCTGGCTTCAGGCGGGGACAAATTCATATTCCCCAGATCATCATATAGATTTTGATGAAGCTCCTCAGTCATGGACAGGGTCCTAGTAAGGTATTAGCCCCAACAGCCATAACTGTTCATTCTCCCAACTTCTCAGGTCTTCTTTACCCTCTTGCAAATCAACACCACTCGCACCGCACCTGCCCAGCTGTGAATGTGGCGTCTCCCATAATAACGCAAAAGCTCAACAGTGGGCAGTCAAGTGGTTTCTTTTATTTGCCTGCTTCCTAGAGTTTGATTTCAGGTCTTCTGGGTGTCTACAGGTCTCAGCGGTGTCTACAGGGGCACTGCTGGGTTCTCATGGGCTGTGGATTCAGTGGAGACAGCACTCACACATGTGCTCTGACCTACTGCTGTGGCACACCTGCTGTGCACACCTTCCTACCTTCCCTGGCACACCTTCCCTGGCACACCTTCCCTGGCACACCTTCCCTGGCACACCTGCTCTGACCTACCTGCTCTGACACACTGCTGTGCACACCTTCCTACCTTCCCTGTCACACCTTCCCTGGCATATCTTCCCTGTCACACCTTCCCTGGCACACCTGCTCTGATCTACCTGCTCTGACACACCTGCTCTGACACACCTTCCCACCTTCCCTGGCACACCTTCCCTGGCACACCTGCTCTGACCTACCTGCTCTGACACACTGCTGTGCACACCTTCCTACCTTCCCTGTCACACCTTCCCTGGCACACCTTCCCTGGCACACCTGCTCTGACCTACCTGCTCTGACACACCTGCTGTGGCACACCAGCTCTGCACACCTGCTATGGCTCTCTGCAGATCCTTGTGTGTTCACCTTTGTGCTGACTCTCTGGCTTTATGGTGGCTCTAGACCCCACCAGAGCTCTCGGTGTTGTTTGTGTGGCTTTCTGACACTTTGAGATTATCTTGAGGGATAGATGGTCATTCTCACTGGCGACAAAGGTTGCTCAAATGTACACTGCCTCAGAAAGGAGAGTCCTGACCCTATACCTCCCAGAACCCTCTGGATGTTCCTGTTACTGGTTTCTCACCAGGAATCTCTACAGTGACAACTGTCTTTCAGTTCTTGAGGTAATTCTCCATGCATATAGACCTCTGCAGTTCTCAGTTCCTATTATTGGTGTTCTCTATGAATAGTTTCCTCCTTATACTAGACAGCACTCATGTGGAGCACACACCACTGTTTAATCACATTCTTTGGACCTTTGTAATTTCAGAGTTCAGCTATCAACATGGAAATCAAGTGCAATTGTTCAGCTGAGTATCATTAAGCCCCTGGTGCACTAAAAGAAAAGCGTTTTCAAAAAGGAAGGCCTCTGTATAACCTTTCATTGTTCTGTTCAGCTTCTGACTACTCATAGATGGGGAAACTTGAAAGAATATCCAGGACATGTAGAAAAATGTGCATTGTAGTCTAGCCACAGTGAATGGTTGTGAGACTTGGAGAAGGTCCCCTAGCTTGGAGGTGCCACAGCAACTTTAGTTACTGCTTGATTTCTGGAATCATTTGAAGGTGAGATGGAAGTTTTCAAGACAACTTTTGATATTAAAAAGTATGTCATTCACTGTTTTAAAGTTCCTCCAAGGCATGAAAAATATTTAAATAAAATAATGTATATTTCAAGTACTAAGATCCTTTTTCAAATTTATAGATTTTCCCCACCTGGTAGAATGATAGAGTAACCACTGGATGAAGAACAGAGCTAAAGGGTTTTCTAACTTCCTTAAACAAGGAAACATGCTTTAAAATGTTTCCTTGGAGAACAGGGGGCTAATGTATATTTCAAGTACTAAGATCCTTTTTCAAATTTATAGATTTTCCCCACCTGGTAGAATGATAGAGTAACCACTGGATGAAGAACAGAGCTAAAGGGTTTTCTAACTTCCTTAAACAAGGAAACATGCTTTAAAATGTTTCCTTGGAGAACAGGGGGCCTGGCCAGCTCTTCCCAGGACCTGTGATCTGCAGACCCTGTGAGATGGCCCCTGGTGCTCAGCACTCTCCCCAGGGCTGGCTCCACAGGGGCTCCACGGGGCCTCCCCAGGGCTGGCTCCACAGGGGCTCCACGGGGCCTCCCCAGGGCTGGCTCCACAGGGGCTCCACGGGGCCTCCACAGGGGCTGGCTCCACAGGCATCCCACACTGAAAATGCTGGTTTCATTTCCTTCCTTCAAACTCATCTGCTTCCATCAAAGGCAGCACCATCTGCAGGTGTGTGCTGTATATACCAAAGATACCAGCAAATCACCTTTTTTGACAAGACTTTGATGTACAATTTCTCAGGCCCAAATAAAGGCTAGACTACCTGTGGGTGGCATTTATCTTTGAAAGCATTTCTTAAAGAGTATAGTAATTTTTGCAAAGTAAGTGAAACATTTTACATTCAGTCATTATGATAGAATATAAAATATGTGCATAAAATGAAGCAGATCTAATCCCACAAACACTCAGGGAATTGGAAGCTGAGATAGAGCTATTAGCATTTAGGGTTAGTGATTGTAAACAGATATGTATTTTGGCAGGGAGGGCTGTTTGCCTTCTCTCTCTCTTTCTCTCTCTCTCAGATGCTGCCTGCTTTTGTTTCTTTGCCTTGGCTTTTTTGAATATTGATTCATTTGGGGCTCAGCATGTGGAATGAAAACACTGATAATTTACCATTGAATATTTTAGGATGGATGAAATCTTTAAAAGTTGCTCAACTTCATTATGTACAAACTTTGGAAAAACGGAATTAAAACAAGTATAATTTCCATTCTGCATTTCTGTTTCTGGCAGTAGAGATGTACACACACATTATCTGCCACCTGTCTATCTATGGATCTAACCAATCATATCTATCTATCTATCTATCTATCTATCTATCTATCTATCTATGTATCTATCTATCACCTATTATCTATCTATCATATATCACCTATCATTTATCTATCTTCTATCAACTATCTATCATCTATCACTTATCTATCACCTGTCTATCATTGATCTATCTATCTATCTATCTATCTATCTATCTATCATCTATTACCTGTCCACCACCTATCAACTATCATCTATCTATATCTATCATCTATCATCTGTCATCTATCATCTGTCTATCATCTATCACCTGTCCATCACCTATCAACTATCTATCATCTATCTACATCTAAGAAACCCATGCAAGACTTATCACATAAACCTACCAGCCTCCTCCCAAAGATCCCAGGCCTTTTTGGATCTTTTACAGAAGCTCTTAGTGCCCCAAATCTCCTCAGGCACCAGTCTCAAAGCTGTTCTTTTCTTGTCTTCCCCCCAGCTCTGGCCTACAAGTCCCCTCACTGTTACTGTCCCTGAGAATCCACACAGCAAGAAGAGCCAGGGAAGAAGATCTCCAAGACCTCTCTGGTCTGTGCTGTGGCTGCATTGGGATGTGAGAACACACAGGGGTGCCTGGTGGACAGGTTGGCTGTCAGACACACCCAGCAGTGCTCTCTGAGAAAGGAGACCTGCCAAGATGGAGAAGGAACTGGGCCACATTCTTAAGGCTTTGGCTCAAAGGCCTGTGCACACCAGTTGCTCCATGAGTCAAGTGTACCCCGTTATGTTCATTTAGTACATGTCAATTGTATGTGACATTCCTGAATTCTTTCATGGGTCTGTATATCCCAAATATCCCACCTGATAGTTGGCACACATTAAGCATTCACTGAGTGGATGGATCGTAGCAGAGGTACACATTGCACATCTAGCATCACTTTGTTAAAGGGCCAAGTGATGTAAGGCACATGCATGTGCTTGTAACTTGTAGAGTAATGCACACATGCCTGTTAGAAGGGTTTGGGGAGAGCAGTGATGGGAGAAGGGGATCCCAGAGTGAAATCCCCAATTTGTGAAATATTTGGGGCTTAAAATATTTCATCCTCTTGGAGAGGGGATTCGGGCCATGTGCTACCTACTCCAGTGTTCTGGAGCATTGGTCTGTACTCCAGATGCACAACAAACACTGAAAGAGGCTTAGAGAAGACTGCTATGCCTGGGATCCTGGGGTCAATGAACTCCAAGTCCTGGCAGCAGAGCAGGGTGTCCACAGACATTCTGCTCAGACAGAGCCTGCACTGCAACTCACATGACTCTTTTCTATACTCTGTCCATATCAACAGGGTGAGTTTGATCTATAGAATGCCATGCTACCGACTCACTTGATGTCCTGCATTCCTTAGGCTGCACTGTCGCTCTGACCCTTTGCAGCAGCACCTCCCTGATTCTGCCAGACTGCAAGCATGTCATAATTCCCATCATGGTGTAACTGTAGAGAAAGTGGGGCTTTGAGAGGGACGTGGGAATGTGTGATTTTTAACAGTGTAGTAAGTTGTGGCTGAGGTAAAAATGGCTAAACATCAAATATTTAAACTAGTCTTCTCAGAAGGCCTTTTGCATTGGAGAAACTATTTGAAGGGTATTTTTAATAATTTTAATTTTTAATTAACCTCTGGAAGGAATTTCCTTATCTTTTATGATGCCATAAATATAAGCAAAGCATTTGCTGCCAGTGTCGTCTTGAGTGACATGTATGTTAAATCCTCGTATCCAAGGAAGGACATATATGATGTCTGTCTATCTCTATCATCTATCTATTCACCTATCTATTATCTATCAATCAGCTACCTATCAAATATCCACTTATCTACCTATCTATCATCTATCATCTACCTATTGATCTATATATCCATCTATGATCAATCTACCACTTATCTATTCATCTATCAATCCATATATCATCCATCATCTATCAATCATCTACTGATTATCAATCATCTATCCATCTATCTATTCATCTACTATCAGTCTATCTACCCATCTATCAACCCATGTATTATCTATCATCTGTCTATCTATCATCTATCAATCATCTATCATCTATCCATCTATGTATTCACCTAGTATCAATCTATCCATCAATCAATGCATGTATCAATCATCTGTCACCTGTCTAGCTATCAATCATCTGTTAATCATCTATCTAACACTCTATCTATCATCTGTCTATCCCTAATATCTATCGACCTACCATTTAATCTATCACCTAGATCTATATGTCTATATATACCTACCTATCTATCAATCTAATCTATTATCTATCTAATCTATCAACTACCTATCTATCATCTATCACCTATTTATTATCCATCTGTCTATCTATCTGTATATCTATCTGCATCTCTTTTGAGAACACCTGAAGAATAAATCTCTAGGCTCAAATAAATTTTACTTTCAAAATGTGTTGTAATTGACAGTACGGCACTGGAGCCTGAAATCTGCATCAAATGTGGTAGAGTAGCCTTGAAGGCCTGTCAAGGAAAAACTGCTCCCTCCTAGCCCAGGAGAATGGATTCTACCTCTGGGTGGGGAAGCCGTTGTCTCCCCCTTGAGAGTTAATGCAGTTGGGCAGGTCAGTCCTGGCCTAGGGACCACCCCTCAGGGAGGTGGTTCATCCCGAGGCATGCTGAAGAGGTAGGAGGAATGATTTTTCTTTAGTGAGGTAATGCACCTTCCTTCCAGAAACTCTACTTCTCGCACAGCCCTTTGAACAGCACTGAGGTCTGTGGGGTCTGCCTGCCTTTTCCTTTATCTTCTCTCCTGTCTCTCTCCTTCAGATACCAGAGAGCCTACGCATGCTTTCTCTGGTATCTGTGCTCCACTATTTCTCTAAAACTCCCTTCCCACTGGCTGCTTGTCCTCCACATAGTTGACCTTGACCTACATGTGTGCTCACAGTCATGACTTTCTCTCTTCCTCTTCTTCGCCTTTTTCCTTAGTCAGTGAGAGAATTTATAGCTTGCCTGAGCTGGGGCTTTTCTGTTAAATGCTAATTGTCCTATTTCTGTTTGAGTCCATTTTAACTGATTTTATTAGTAAGACCGAGAATCACCAAAGGAAACCCTGATTTCTCTGGTATCAAATATGCATCCTCATTCACTTTTCTGGTTTGAACCATAGACAGCTTCACATTGTATGGCTTTCTCTGGTCCTCACTAATAGGAATATTTATTTATTTATTAATAATATATTTATTATTTTTATTTTATATGTATGAGTATGTATTGCCTGCATGTATGTAAATGCACCTGTGTCCTGTAATGCCCTCAGAGGTCAGAAGAGGGCATCAGATACCCTAAAACTGGAGTTAGGATGATTGTTAGCCAGCGTGTGGGTGCTGGGAACCAAACCCAGGTCCTCGCAAGAGCAGCCAGTGCTCTTACCTACTGAGCTGTCTCTCTAGCCCCTTTACTAATAGGACTATGTATGAAGTATTTCTTTGCTAGGACTGCTTACTTTGCTTTGCCTGCATTTCCTTGGTCTTTCAATGTGTCTGAGATTCTCTGGCAGGAGGCCTTCCCAACATCCTGGCCTTCCTAGCCCTGGCTTTGCACATGGAAGGCAGGCTGCTGGTGGGGTTAGTTCTCTTCTATACATTCATCTTTGCTCTTCCTCCCCAGTTTCTGGAATACTGATTGCTCAGTCTTTTTGTGATTTTAGGTCAGAAATTTTAGATTAGAAATAAAACTTGATAGAAACCAGAAAAATCCCTGAGACAGGTATCTCCCCATATCCCACTGTTAACAATTAGCCACATCTATATCTCGGGGCCTGGTACTCAAGATAAACTGGAGCAAATGGTCCCCGGAGGAGGGGGCTATAAATTTCTCAGGAGTGCCCCTGATGTGCATGTAGTCAGCCAGCCACAACAGTATTTCTCACATGCTGCCCCATGGATGATGCATGTGTGCCTCCCGGAGACCTGTGGCCATTTAACAGGAGAATTACCTGCTGACAGGAATCACTTTGTTTCCCTGGTAGCAAAGTGTCTTATAATGGAGAGCCAACTGTTTTATAGGTAACATGAGCTGGGCTTGGGAAAGGGGGACAGCTGTCTGGACCACGCAGCCTCTCTCTCCTGTACACTCTGGTGGCTTGGAGGTCAGATAGCAACTTGACTATGTGAGGTGCTAACTGGATTTCTCTTCAATATGAAATGGGCTGAGAACTCATTTCCTGTCCCTAGGCAGCTGGGGACTAATCCATATCCCCTTACTTCAAAGATGCTGCTTGCTCCTGGGGTGACCTAAATGTTCAGAGCTGATTCTCCTGTTAATTCTCCAAGTTAGCAGTTTTCCCCCAGCAAGTGGGGCTAATCCACTTAGACTGGTCTCCCTCTTCCTTACCTTATTATAGCCTGAGGATTTTAGTGGTCCAGATTAAGAGAGCACGAACAACAAGGAAAGCATCACTATGGTTACAGGATAAACATCAAGGTAACATCTTAACAAAATATGGGTAATAGACCAGAGATTCAAGCTAAGGACAGAGCAGAAGGGTTTCTACCTGCTCCATTGGGTTTGATCTTATGTTGAGACCCTCCTGGTTAGAGTGCTGGGGTTCATGGCGGCTTCCTGTAATCTCTTTCCTCTCCAGAGTCAAGCTCTTCCTTTTTCCCTCTGTGTACAGACACTCCCTTCAGGGAGAGGCTTGCTAAGGGTTCTAGAATGGGGAGAAAAGCCATCTTTTCTTCACCTGCTCAGGAGAGGACTGTGGGGATGGAAATCCCTAGGGCCATGCTGCAACCCCTGGGTCTTAAGCATCTCTGAATGTGGCAGAAACAGAATCCTCACCTGAAGGGAGCGGAGAGACTCCTGTCAAGTTGTAAATGAGTTTGTGCAGCAGGGCGGCATCTGCACTCACTCGTGGAGAACCAGGCAGCAGAACACGTAGCTGTGGTGATGGAAACACATTCCATGGATTGCTCTTTCTGTGGAAGCCAGGAAACCAGCTCCTGAAACCTTGCTCAGGAGGTGTGGGGATGCTGGGCCAGGATCAGGAGGGTGGGCTGGGATCAGGAGGGTGGGCCGGGGAACACTAGTGTTGCAGGGGAGGGGACTCCTGGGACCCAAGGCCCCCTGATCTTCTCCTGCCTTTCCCAGTGGCCCAACTTTTAAGAGTTCCCTCCACTCTGGTCCTCAGAACCCACAATTCTCAAGCTGTCGACTGAGAAACAGCACCTGTAATAACATAGCACACATCACAGTACTGGCCAAGGAGAATGTCTCCATCAGTCTCCTCTCTAGGCTCTAGGAATCTGATGCTCAGAAACACCCCCAGGTTATGGTGACTTGACTCTTCCAAAGCTGAGGAGGCCAGGAGAGTTTCCACTGTCCCCTTAGTCAAAGAGTTCCTGTCTCACTCAGTCAGCTGGGGGGAATGTCATCTTCCTGAATCATAACGAAGCTGCCAGTAGATACAAGGTGCTGAGGCTGCCATAACGATGAGCTTAAAACATGTCATAAATTCCCCAGGGGAAGCTTGCTCCCTAGGATAAAGTGCACAGAGAACTCCTGTCAACCTGACCCTTGTTATGACAACATTTATGTGTGTCTGTGTGTATGTGTTTTCATAGATACTCTGTACAGGTTCATATATACACATGCAAAATGCAAACATATAAATGCACACACATTTTATATGTGCATAGACACATATAAACATACATAGACATATATATGTATATATAAACACATACACAAGCACACATATTTAAAACACTTGAATGCACATACATATATAATACACACATCCAAACACGCATACATGCACAAACATATATATGGATAAACATATATATTCATATATGCATAGATATTGATCCATCCATATATGTGCACATCTGTACATATGCTTACCCATGACGTTCAAGCATATACTCACAGATATCCATATATTCATTTATAGAGATATATCCATAAACAGGTGTACACACTTCCGTATATGCATACATATATTTACATATGCACATACATATAT
This sequence comes from Eospalax fontanierii, assembly GCA_035773235.1. Lineage (NCBI taxonomy): Eukaryota > Metazoa > Chordata > Mammalia > Rodentia > Spalacidae > Eospalax > Eospalax fontanierii. The sequence continues at coordinate 61,737,559 of CM069542.1, read as the reverse complement.
AAACAAATACATAAACAAATAGACATATCTGTTACAGGAAGTCAGGAGACCAGCAGCCAAGCTCAGGTGAGGGAGAGTCTCGTTTGCACTGACACGCAGATCACTCTATAATGGTGCCAACCCCTCGCTCAAGGTTTGGGAAAATTTATAGTCAATTCCTATGTGAGGAAGGCATGCAAAAGGCAAAGAGCACATACATGATAAGTAAGTGGTTACACATGGCATATGGTGCATAATACAGGTTGTAAAGGTTACAGGAAAGCAGCAGTTGGGGACTGAAGACTTCAGTCCTGGGTAGCCACGGGGTCAGGGGAAGATTCCTATTTACCTCCCCTGACCCTTATTTCTTATCTTGAGGCCTTTCATGGTCCAAAGTTCTTAGCAACTATCACATTGCAAGAGCTTTTAGCAACTCTTTGATGTTTTTACTTTCCATCACATATCCGCTTATATACATATCTATAGATACACATATGCACGTCTACATCCATTTATACACACAAATACATACAGATATACATGCATACATGCATACATATGTACATTCCTACATATATACACAAACATATATCCATTTACACATCCATATACAGATGCATATGTGCACACATCCACATATGCACATGTGTAGACAGATACATATACACATACAAGTATATATACAGATATATATGTATCCATTTAGACACACATATCCAGATACAGCTATACACACATCAATATATGCATATATGTATACACATATATTCATACATATATGCACTATATACATATATTCATTTATACACATACACAGATACAGTTATACACACATCCATATATACACATGTATGCATATACATAGGAACATGTACATATATATAAATACATATGAATGTACACACATATATATACATTTGTATATGTGGACACAATGCATATCATGTATATCAAATATATATGCACATATTAAGCCTTAATTAATTCTGATTATTTGTTCTATGTATACATTTATTAAAGAACTACTTTGACTCTTTAATATTTAAATGCTCCGTAATTCACATGCTACTCAACCCTTTTTAATTTTGGCAATTTCAAAATTCACAAATTTAATTAATTGGCTTCCTTTACTGTTATTTTATTTCCATGGTAATGTTTTCCTAAAAGCCAATTTAGCAATTCAAATATATGCACATTTTGTGTCTAGAAATTCCATTTAATTTTAATAAGGAAGTTAGTAGACAAAAGCAGATATTGTTGAATTTAAAAGATTATGAACAGAGGGAGCGACAGTCACTGTCTCACCAGAGTTTTTATTATTCAGTTCTTCTGTTACGAATTAAAATGAGAGCTGTAGTAACAATTCCAGTCAATCCATTCAAACCACAGGAGCTTGGGGCAAAATCCTTACAATTAACTTCCTAAGAAGACAGAAGAAGGTGATGGGACCCACACTCTAAACTCAGGGGAAAATGGTCTAAAGGAAGGAATAATAGACGACCATGACCTGCAGTTGTTAATTCTGATTCTGTCACTTCTCATAATGCAGTTTTGGAAATCTGGGATACTTTCAAAGGCCCTCGTTTGCTATCTAAAGGTGAAAGTTAGTTAAGTGCTCATAAAACAACTACTTATTAAGCCTGTAGATTCTATTTTTCCCATTATTTGCCAAGTTTTAAGTGCAAAAAGTTGTAAAACTATTCCAGGCCACAGAAAATTATGTTGCAGCTAGGATTTCGTGAAGCAGAGACCCAGAAGCCACTGTCCTAGGGGGCCTTGCTGGAGCAAAGGGCACAGTCACCTCTGGTCTGGACAGGGCCCTCCAGTGCCAAGCCACTGGTGATGTGTTCCTTTTCTGTACGTAGTCCTCATGAACTCGCATCCAGGCCAGGGCCCTCTAGGGCCAAGCCACTGGTGATGTGTTCCTTTTCTGTACGTAGTCCTCATGAACTCGCATCCAGGCCAGGGCTCTGAACTGCAAATTGCCCATGAAACTCATTCTCATTTTTCCCCATGATGATGAGGAGTCCACTGTGGAAGAGAGTCAAGGCCCAGTTCCTGCCAGACTTCTGTGGGCTTCAAAGATCTGACCACATCTGAGCTGGGTGGATGTCAGCAGACACAGACACAGGCGTGGTAAATCTTCATCTTTGTGTTTGTGGAGGTGGCATTTATTTCACTGCTTTATCTGCAGCAGGCTTTCTTATCTGTACAGTCTATTTGGGTTTGAAGAGTGTTTTATTTTCAGGGGAAGATGGTAGTCTCCTTAATTAACTTCAGCACAGCTCTTTGAGAAGTAAGCCCACACCAAACACCCACACCAACCATGAGACATCTCAGGTTAGAAAACTTGATGGGTGTCCACAAAACAAGGTCACATTAGCACCTAACAGATCAGATGGAGGATTTCACTGAGACCCTTGGAATTCATCCACAGCAAGTGTGTCTGGTCTCATCATCCAACATCTCAAGTAGAGCCAGGAGACAGCGCTATCTCACACAGATTTTCTATAGAGGCCAGCAGTATTACTTTTCAATACGTGCTCTGCGAGGTAAACCTAATCCATTTTCTGTCACCTTTAATACTGGTTCTTAAAGTCACAAGTAAGTTTCCATCATGTTCAAACAAAGACCTCCGATAGAAGCAGGCTGAGGTATTAGTGGGTTCATTTTGTTGGAGAAACACAGTCAGGTCTCCAGCTAAGCTGGGGCCAGGTAAATTCTTATCGCGGACCTAAGTCCACCAGGACTCCTTCCAGTGCTTGGCTTGCCCGCACTGGCTTGCAGGCAGGGACGCGGAAAGGGATGGTTCCCACAGTCCCAGGCCACACCCAGCTCCTCTAGTGCTTGTCCTGCTTGTCCCAGACACAGCTGAGGACCAGTCCCTGAGGGAGGGCAAGGTCTTCCATCAGCTCTGTGAACAACCCAGGTGGGGCTCCTGTGACTGGTTCCTACCATGCACAGCTTTCTGCACTTATTTCACAGATTCCTGGAGCCCCTGCTGGCCCCTCCGTGCCGACCCTTCCCTCCACACTGACCCCTCCCCGCCGACCCCTCCCCGCTGGCTACTTCCTGGTGGTATCTCCCTACTGTCTCCTCCTTGCTGGCTTCTCTTTGCCTCTGGCTGAAGCTGGAGCTTCTGAACTTCTCAGTCGGTGAGAGCCTCCCATGCTGACACACGCCGTGCTGACACACTCATGTGCTGACACACTCCGTGCTGACACCCCCCCCCCCCGTGCTGACACACTCTGTGCTGACATGCTGACATAGCCACTTATTTGCTATTAAAAATATGCAAGTCCTGTTGGATAGGTACATTAACTGTTGAGCAAGCAAAAAACATGTAAATTACATTGTATGTTACAATGTGTATGAGGGTTCCTTCTGTGCCATGCATTACTATAAATTTATGTTACTTTCGTTGTTGAATAGCATGGCTCACACTGTATGTCTGTGACTCTGAATGACTCTAAATACGTGAAAGTGACAGTGACATTCTGGGCAAGAGTGCAGGGTGAGGATGTCCTCCGGGAAGAGAAGGGTCCCCCTGACACACAGTGGCCAGGACACTGTTTGGGACCAGGCAGCTCCCACACCTGCTCCAGTGGATCATTCCTGCAGGCCTGCCTTCAAGTTCAGCAGAAGGTGGTGAGACAACCTGTGTGATCTAAAACTGTCACTACAGGAATTTTCCGATGTCTGTAAATGGAGACAGATTGAACGATCTCTGCGCTCTTGACCCACCTCAGTGAGGTCTGAATTCCTCTCTTTCTTTCTGTTCTGTGTATCTGGCAGACATATCATACGTTAAATCCTGGAGATGACATTGTCCTGGCAACATCTTTGAAAAATAAAACAATTCCAGATAAGAACCTTCACAATCCAACAAATTCCTCCCGCTCACCCCTGAGCGTGGCTCAGTTACTTAGACATTCAAGGTTAACTGATTTGTTGAACAATATCTGTGATAATGTCTTCTTGGGGAAAGATCCGGTCTGTTTCCAGTATTCTGGTTGCTGGAGTCCATGACATCTTTTTATTGGGAGCATTTATTTTCTTTTCTCTGGTCCTTTGTGTTCTATTTACTTTAATGGAAGAAAAGTGGAGAGATTCGCCCTTTCTTACGTCCACCTTGTTGTCTGAGGGTTCACATTGCTGTGGTCTCCTAGAAAGTGCTGCTGAATGGCTCTCAGTACGTTTCTTTTCATGAGCCAGCTAGATGCTGAGGTCTGAGGGATTTGGGTCCTGCATTTCTCAGGGAGTGTGGGGTATCAGTACATACCTGGCTGACCATCTGGTCCTTTTTTAAGACACTATGTGTCTTAAAAAATAGTATATTCGTTACTTTCTCCTTGATAGAAGTGGTACAAGGGAGGAGAACTTATTTTGGATTGCAGTTTTGGGGGGTACAGCCCTTCTATGGGAAGGCATGCCAGCAGGGGAAATCTCAGTCTATGTGAGCAGGGCTGGGCTCAGATTAATCAGAAATGTCTTGGGCCAAGGCTGCTGCACAGAACCTTGGCCCAGACCCCAAAGCTGCTTGCACTTTTAGGACATTCACTCAAAGTCATTTATTCACTTGGTCTCCTGAGCAGAAACACCCTCTACCCTGCTGGCTGAGTGACCAGAGCCCTAAGGTGACATCTCCCATAAACAGTCAGGAGCTTCCTGATCTCATCCACAGAGCAGGTTCTTATTCTGCAAATGGCTGCACTGTGTGTGTGTGTGTCTGTCTGTGTGTGCATGTCTGTGTGTGTGCCTGTGTGTGTGTGTGTCTGCTCTGTGTGTGTTTATTTGTGTGTTTGTGTCTTTGTGTGTGTTTATGTGTGTCTGTCTCTGTGTGTGTATATTTGTGTGTCTGTGTTTATGTGTGTCTGTGTGTGTGTCTATCTCTGTGTGTGTCTGTGTGTGTGTTTCTGTGTGTCTTTGTGGGTTTGTGTTTGTGTGTCTGTCTGTGTGTGTATTTGTGTGTCTGTATCTGTGTGTATGTGTATCTGTGTGTGTCTGTCTGTGTGTGTGTGTCTCCAGCCTGAAGCCACAGGCTGCAGCCAGGTCTGCAGACTTCTGGATCTGACCCTCCCTTCTTAAAACCCTCCATGGGTTTTAAGGAGTCTATTACTATCATAGCTGACACAGAAACTATACACCCATATACATTCCCACATGTACACAATCACATCATACACACACACACACACACACACACACACACACACACACACACCATGATCCTGCATGCCCATAACTGCCACATGCCAGGCACATCACACACATGACTGACACACATAGGACTATCTGCTGCGTTTCAAGATGATGTCCCGGCATCCATAGCTCTTTAGAATATTCTGAGAACAGGGGAAGGAACTGGCACCTGGGAGGCTCTGGTGGGCCACTGATGTGCCCAGTCTCACAGACTTCAGTCTCTGACTCTTGTTTACAGTGACAGTCAGTGCATATTGTTTTAAACGGATGATGCCAGTCTGGCTGAACCTGGATGGTGAGAGAGATAGCCTGCCTGGAAACAGGGAGGGTGAGGTGTGGGGCAGATGTATAGGAAGTAAGTGATAGGAAAGAAGAATCAATCAATACACAACAAACTACAGCTTCAGCTTCACTTCTGCCCACAAGTCAGGTCAGGTCAACATCCTGTGATGTCCCACTGACGGTTCCTGGACCCCACACACCGCAGCCCGAGAGCCAGCAGACACAGCACGTGTCTCCCCACAGACTTCACTGGACTGGTGAGCCCCAGTTCGTGAGACTGAAAGCAATCCCGGAGGTCATGCCGAGGATCCCCAGACCACAGAGTAAAGAGCTCCATGTTCACATCTCCTGCTATGGGGTGGAATTCTACACAGAGGGTACCATGCCAAGCAGGCAGTTCCTCAGGCTGTATGTGTCCCCAACCATAAGCTCTCTCTTTCCATATTTATGAACAAAGCTATCAGAGGTTACAAGAAAGCCAGTGTCCTTCAGGGAGGGATCCAGGCTGACTTGAAGACGGGGTAGCCAGTTACTGTCACCAGTGTCCAGCTCAGCCTACCACAGTGTTCATAAAAGCCAGGCATCCATGCTGGGGGGTGGCCCCAGTCTCTGCATCTCTGTCTTGGACAGCTCTGACAGTGTGGAAAGCATGTAGTAAGGAAAGCAGGTGTGACTCTGACTTCAATGGTAGAAACTGTGCCTTTGACAGCACGTCTTCTCTTTCAGTTATTTTTTTTTCTAAATAATTTCTAGAGAAACTTCAAAATTCAAGAGTTTCATGAGAGAATTTTGAAAAACATCAAATGTATCACAAAACAATTTTCCAAGGTCTCTACTGTTCCAGGGGCAGATGAACACTGTCACTGGTAAAGAAAAGGACTGCATGGGTGAATCCGAAAGCTGTGTCCTTCCCTGTTTACTAAGGGGTATGGCCGCCCATGCCTTTGCCCCTGGTGTAGCGAGGTCAGTGCAGCTGGCACGGGAGATGCATGATTGGACTTGGTACTGTTTCCTCCCACTGCTGTGGGTTGGGTTGTAGGGTCCATCTTAGGGAGGCTGACCTTGTCAAACGCAAACCAACCAACATCCTAGTCTGCAGTCAGGCGGCACCCTGCATCACAGGGTTTGTGGCTCATCAATTAATCTCCATCTGCCTAAAAGAGCAAAGGCAGCTCACCCTGTCCTATCTCTGCAATGTGTCAATAGAAATCACATTTCGGAAATTAATGGCTGCAACATCTTTGTCACCTATGTCAAAAATACCATTAGAAGTCCTGACTGATGTCTTTAATTTCATATTCTCCCCACATCTCATCTTATTAGTATTGGTATTTCCTGCTTTATAATGTAAAATTCCTCTGCAGGGGAATTTTCCCTTGTGCTGGATCTGGAGTCTGTCTGTTGATATGCACACTCTTGAGTATATCCAGATAAAACTTGATGTCTTTACTTTCTCTTTTCAGTGTTAATTTCTAGGGCAGAACTGAAATCAATAGCTCATTCTCAAATATGTCCCAACATGAATCCTGGCCTGAATCTGCGGTCGGGGATTTCTCTCTTCAGCGTTGCCTTCTTCAGTTAGTGACTACTGCTTTAAAGGTACATCTTAACCATTAAATAACTCAAAATGAAAGGAGAGGAGAGAAGGCTATGAGGCTCTCCAATTAATTGTTTTCCCCTGGCTCTCCCCCGGCCCTGTGGCACTGAGACTAGATTGAGGTTGAGTTAAACCTAAAGCTCAGTTCAGTGAAAAGGTCGTCTGTGCTCACATTTCTATCAGTTGTGTTACCTGTGACAGAGCCACCATAGAGGGGGAGCCTCGGCATCCTGCCCTGGTCCCTGGTGTCCCTTCAGTGCTGACCCCATACCTGCTCCAGTTCGGTGCTCTCCAGCCTTGCCCAGTGTGGAGACCTTTGTCAGGGTTAGATGTCTCCAGTAGTAACGAAGAATTTCTGTATTTTCTTTTCAAAGCTTCCATAATTTGCTTCATGTATTCTCAGTGCTGTTTGCTGCCTGTCTGAATAGCTATGGCTCCTGGTAGATGTGTCTCTCTCACTGGAATGGTTTCCTTGACCCCTTGTCAGTGGGGCTAGACTCGCTCTGCAGTACAATTGATACTAAGGTAGCCACTCTTTTAAAAAATCATTTACTTTTGTGCAGTTCGTACAATACATCTTGATCATATTTAGATCCCTCCCCATCTGCTTCTCCCCATAGCCCTCCACCACTAAATGTCATGCATTCTGTCTTTTATCTTAAGGCCTATGAAGTCAAGTGCACCACGCTGTACCTCGTGAGGCCATAGCTAAGGCTGAGGTATCTCACTCATTTCCCCACTTCTGTGCGAGTTTTTGTATGACTGAGTTTGCATGATCTTGTGCATGCTGTCCAATTTGCTGTAAGTTCATGTGAGCAAGTTCCCAGCTGCCCAGAAAACTCTGTTTCCTTGTGGTCATTTACCATCCCTGTCTCGTACAGTCTTTTTGTCCTCTCTGCTGCAATGGTCCCTGAATTCTGGTGACAGAGCTTAAAATAGGAGTCCTATCCAGGGAAAGTATGCTGTAATCTCTTATTCTCTACATTTTGGCCAGTTGTAACTTTCTGTGTTAATTACTATCTATTGCATGAGAAAGCTTCACTGGTAAGAGCTGAGAGATGCATAATAATCTCTCTTCCCCTGCTCTGAGCCGTAGGTGCTGAGGTTGTTTGCAGACATGTCACTTAGGGCTGAGCATCTCACAGACACTTGTTCTCTGAGTTTGATCAATAGTGGGACTCTGTGATAGTCTCCATCTGCTGCAAAATAAGCTTCTTTGATAGTGGTGAGAGGCATACTTGTCTGTAAATATAAGGATACATATTTAGATTATAGTAAGAAATTATGTTTCTCCATCGGGATGGAGAGATGGCTCAGTGGTTAAGGGCACTGGTTGCTCTTGCAGAGGACACAGGTTCAGTTCCCAGCACCTGCAAGACAACTAACAATTGCCTTCAACTCCAGTTCCAGATGATCTGATGCCCTCTTCTGAGCTCTGCAGCATTGTATGACATGGGTGCACTCACATACATGTAGGCAAAACACTCATAGGCATAAAAGTAAAAATAAATAAGAAATTACGTTTGTTTAGGTATGTGACAGATGTAGATTTTTGTCTGGGATCTATGACCTCTATAGGTATGTGTATTTAGCTATGTTTACAGTTCCATACATGAGTTGCCTCTCACTGAGTGGGCATTAAGTCCAGTCAGACAGCTGCTGATTACCTCTGAAATGAAAGTGCCACTCCTGCACCAACACAAACAGCTTGCAGCTCTGGTGAAGGCTTATTTAGTTTGGTTTATGTGTAAATGTGTGTGACTGAGTAATGTATATGTACCATGTGCGTGCAGACAATTATAAACTGTCATGTCGGTGCTGGAAACTGAACCTGGGTCCTTTGAAAAAGCAGCAAATGATTTTAACAGGTGCACCATGAAGTATCCTCATCTGAGTTATGAACTACCCACACCAACAGTGTATAAAAAGTACCCACAATCACTCTGTACATACACAGCAAATGAAATTAAGAATGCATCCTGGACTGAACCTCTTGCTGGGCTGGTCACCTGATTAGACCATCAGTGACTGTGGAGAGTGCGGAATGTTGCAGGTCCAGAGTCTGACTAAAATTTGTCTGGGGTCTTCTTTAGCCCCATAAATAGCCACTCCTTGTCTGCCTCTGTGCCTGACTTAACATCCTGTGTCTAACAGATTCAAAACCTTTTGGGATGTATTAACTTAGCTGACCACCAGCTTACGCCAGCCCAGGAGCGAAGTGCCTGTGGGAGAGCATCGAGGAAGGTCTTGTGGAAATCTCCCCCACTTTGCTATAACACGCCTTTCTGATGTCTCCACCACTAATATATTTAAGAAATATTTTGATTCATGGCTTTCTTTGTTCTGTTACGACAACTTCATGAACTTTTACCATGTGGGAACATGGAATTTGGGATAACCTGAATCTGTGTTCCGGGCATTGGTCACTACTATGTGGCTCCAGAACAAACAATTTCTTATCTCCTTTGAGGTGAGAATTGTGCTTTTGGGTCAATCGGTGTCCATATGCATACAAAGTATCCACATCATCCATATGCATACAAAGTGTCCACATCGTCCATATGCATACAAAGTATGCACATTGTCCATTAGCAAGCCCCATAGAATAGGAGCGTGTAAGCAACGCACCACAGAAAGTCAGGAGCTGACAGTCAAGCTCCTAAGAGAGATGTTCCTGACAGTCACAGGCAAAGATGATGTGCAGAGGAGTGATGGGAGAGGGCGATAGGTTTCTTATCACAAGAAAGTGGAGCACACTTTTTAAACACTGATGAGTAAAAACTGTCCATGGAGACGTCTTAACCAAGATATGGTATTCCAAAAGACTTTTTCATAGATCCGAGTTCGAAGGAACTTCAAGGAGAAGATCCCTGATACCAGACATCTGGATCTAGGAGGATGAAGACCAATGAAAATCTACTGTCACGAGAAAATACTAAAAGTACTTGTATTATGTAATTTCTCTTAAGTGCAATGTGCTGTTGGTTTCTGTGACTTGAGGGTAAAGGCTGTGAGAACATCAGTACAAAGAGAGGAGTCAGGAGGGAGTGTGTCTTGAAGGGGTGGGATAAGGTAATTAGGACATGTTGGCTGCAGGTCCCAAGCTAGTCAGGAAAGTGACTCCAGTAGGCAGCCAACAAGGCAGTGGAGCAGGCTTGAAATGTGCTCAGCCCAAGGAGGAAGGACAGAAGGGAAGCAAACAGGTTGCACTGAAGTTAGATCCTGTGGGCTGGAGACATGGCTCAGCAGTTAAGGCTGCTCTTGCAGATGACCCAGGTTCAGTTCCCAGCACCTACAATCGTTCCAGGGGATTCAACACCCTCTCCTGGCCTCCACAGGCATTGCACAAAGCAGGTGTACTTAACCTGCATGCAGACAAAATACTCTCATACACATAAAATAAGAGAAAATAAATAAAATAGAAAATAGATGCTGAGTGCTTCCATGGGTGACAGAGGTGTGAATCACTTTGTGATTTCTATAGCTGTGAATCCTGTGTTGAAACCCTCAAGAAAGCATTCTGAAAACAAGCTTCCTAGGCTTGTGAGTCTTAGAGGCTGACACTCAGCTCTGGAGTGGAGCTGGGATCCCAGTGAGCGTCCACACTCTAGAGCTTTGTCCTTTCTGTGAGGCACCTGCTGTGACACAGGCGGTCCTGATCCCAGTGCTGCCTCATCCTCATGGTGCCTCCTCACCGTTCCCCTCCCTGTTCTGAGGTGTCTGTGCTGTGTGCTGATACTGCATGCAACACACAGCTTGCTGTGTCCTGTCCTGACCTCCATGACTCTCTTCTGCCCCTGGCGAAGACACTTACCTAACATGAGCAAACTCTGGTTTCTATCCCAAATGCTATGATGAATAAGAAACCCACGCTGCCGATAGCACACTGCTGAAAGTGTGAAGTAGATGGAGCAGACGAAGGAGCAGGAGCCTCAACATGTGCAAACCCAACAGGCAGGATGATCAATGATGAGATTTCAGTATTATGAGGGAGATGGGAATGTGGACTCTAAGTTCTGTGACCAACAGCTTCCAGAGACTAGGAGAGCAGGTCAAATAAGCTTTGCCTATTCAGGAGACACCATTTGTGAAAGCCCAAGAGGAAAGTGCTTTTCACTGAAGCATAATTTTATGTACAAAACATCTGACCCAAATGACGAACCTGGATTAGAAAAGTGAAGGCAGAAAAGCTGAGGCAGTTGAAGAAACTCCAGAAACCTCTTCCCTACCTGCCCCTGTGAACACAGCCCCCCTTTAACCCGCCCCTCCCAAGTTGTGGCATGCTCTGGAAAGAGTCCCTGCAGGATCCCACAAGTCTCTCCTTACTGTTTCAAACTTAACTTGTGGGAACATTTGGGGTTTTTAATGTGAAGAAAAATGAAAGTGGAGTCTCAAACGTGGAAAGAAAGAAGCTCTGACTTCCTGCCTGGGAGACCTTCACGCAGTGTTACCGCCTTCATCGGTCTGAACAGTGCTTTGTATTCTATATTCAATAAATTGGTACTTGAAGCACACCTCACATACCAATAGAGTTTTCCTTTTGTTTATTTCAGCACCTCCCTACAAAAAGCATCCAAAACTATCCAGAAGAGACTTAAACGCAAAGGCAAAGACACAGTACTGGATGAGGGACTGTTTGGTATTCATAAGCCTTCATGCCTGTCAGAAAATTTTGCTGACATGTCTCAAAAGTCTGAGAAGTGAAACTGCTGTTTTGTTTGTCCCTTGAATGCGGTGGTCAAATATGCACAAATAGAACTGTCTCGTTTCCAAACCCGGTCACAGCTTTGAGCATCTCAGTGAGCTTCCTGGGCATGGCTTGCTGTTCTTACTCACACTGATTTTGATTATTTAGAAGCAGATGATCTAATTCATGGTGAAGAAGACTATCTTAGGAATTCTTTTAAGAATTATAAAGCTTGGTAAAGTAGGACACATAGCCAAATTAAAATGCCACTTTGTTAAGGGAGTAAGTGCCAGGTTCTGTGACAACTCTGCGATGCAGTCCGCCTGTCCATGCGGCTGTGTCACTGGCTCAGCCCAGACAGTCTGGCATGATTCTAGGACCCAGAGCAGACTCTTGATGGATTCTGCAGGGAGGACAGGAGCCAGAGCAGAGAGGGGTGGTTGGGTAAGGAGAACTGTCCGCAGAACCTCAGGGAGGCTGCTGGCGGCAGATGTCTGCCCACACTGGAAACCCAGCCCCATAAGAATGCTCACTAGGAAAATGGCCTTTCATGAGCTGGGGGCAGAGGTCCTTTCTGATCTAGATTCTGTACCCAGAGGAAGGAGAACCTGCTCTCAGAGTGCCAGCATCTCCTGTGGGCAGGTGTTCCTTTGTCCTGTCCACAGACACTGTCTTCTCCTCACCACCCGCAGGTGGTTTCACCAGCTGTCCTGCTGGCCCTGTGACTCAAGTCTGCCTCTCTTTGGTGGGTACACTTGCCCTGAAGTCATCAGAGATTTCCAGGGAGTTTGTTTGCCCCAGTAGAGCCATTCCTAAGTGGACAGGACACAAACCCCATACCAGCCTGAGCATGGTTCTCTGACTGCAGTCTCTGTCCTCGCTGTTGGAGACTTGGTGTGAGAATGGGACGGAAGGCGCTGGGCTAGATTTCATTTTGTGTCCTCTGCGTGCACTCCCAGGAGTTGGTTGCTGGACCCTATGGTGGTTTTTCCATTTAGGTTTTTTAAGAAATTCTGTATTTTTCACTATGGCTGCTTGAGTTTTCATCCCACAACAGTGTGTGTGGCTCCTATACTGCCATATCTACAGCAGCATTTTAAAGAAGCCAGATCTTAGGGCTGGAGATTTGGCTCACTGGTTAAGAACACTGGCTGCTCTTGCAGAGAACCTGAGCTCAGTTTCCAGCACCCACATGGCAACTGCAACTAATAACTATTTGAAACTCCAGTTCCAGGAAATCCAACACCCTCTTCTGGTCTCTATGGGCATTGCACAACAGGGGTACACTTACATACATGCAGTCAGAACATTCCTTCAGAGAAAGTAAAAATAAATCAATCCCTCCACAAAGGAAGTGGATCTTTTTGATCATGACCATTCTGGGCAGAGTTTCCTCATCCCAGGTATTCTGCAAATGTGTGGCTGACACCATCAGAGGCAACTGGTGCAGCTCCCTTCCAGCCCCATAAAGGCAGCTCAGACATGTCCTAAATGTGAGCAATTAGTCATCTGCAGATACACAGAGCATGCCAAACATCAGGGGAACACAGTGATCGATAAGAATGTAGAATTTCAATAATGAAGTACGTTACTGTCTCATAGATGTAATTCATGATGTTCTCATGACAGAGCCCCTTGACAAGGGGATTCAGCAGCCCTGAAGTGAGAGCCACTTCAGTGTCATGATGAGGCCATTACAGGCCGAGTTGCATGGCTGTGCGGTCCGCAGTTTGCTCCATTTGATTTTAGTAGTGGCTTAAAAACGAGGAAAGCAAGATGGAGATGGTGCTCAGGGAACAGAACAAGCAAGTTAAAACTGACAACCTCTGTGAGATGGGAGCTTGGGTTAGACCCCTGAGTCTCTTCTGCAGTGTGTCTGAGAGCGGCTCTTCAAGTGAGCAGGTGATCTCCTTGTAGGCTTAATGCAAAGAAGTATGAATTGCTGTTGTATCTATGGCTTTGAAATGCAGCCCTAGGGAGCATCCCCTACCAATATTACCTGTTTAAAAGTGGTATCCTTTTGTTGATAGTTTCTTCATAAATAATTAAACAGGAATTCCACCAAGGATCTCTAACTTCAAATACCTGTACTATATTTTAGGTAGCACAGGAAATGATATATTATCTTATATATAAACCTGTATATTTTAAACTTATGTGATGTATTCATTTAACTGTGATCACAAAACTGGCAATCGATTGGAAATTCTGTATCAAAGATACAATGATAGTATTTAGGAGTTTTTTTTTTTAAATTCTAAGTGTCTTTAATGTCAAAGAAACATCAATTTCATGCCTTCTGCTCAAGTGTACTTTACAGTGGTCATATAGGAATCATCAGTGTTATTTACAGAAACAAGATTGAACTGATCTTCATTAAAATGAGACAGGACCATCTCCAACCAAGCCAGGAAAGTTCAACTTCTTTTTCCTTACCTGGTCAAACATTGTTAAGTAGAATAACAATAAAATGTGACAGCTTTGGTCTGTTCGGGAAAGGAAAACTTTCAGAAGGTGAAGTTCTTTGGGAGAAAGGGCCTGGAGACCAGGATCAGGCCTTGAGATTGGAGGGAGAACAGGAAACAGTGTGATATGTGGGAGGGGCTAAACATAACAGGGTTCTCAAAGGGAAGGAGAGGTTTCTCCTAAAAATCCTGGAGAGGAGGTTCATTGAGAGTGAAAATGACAGGTGCCGGGAGAGGGATGATGACAGAGGTGGCCAGGAGCCTCTTCAGAGACAATCCCTAGAGCAGGTCTCAAAAACAAAGGGAACATCGGGCCTTTATTCACTTGGGGGACAATGGATAGCTTCACATCCAGTGATTTAGTTCAACAGAGCATACCTGACAAGGAGCACCGAAGAGCCAGGTGTCAAAAAATATGAGCTGTCCAGTCACAGCACAGACTGCTTCTTAACCCCGAGCCAGGTGTCAAAAAATATGAACTGTCCAGTCACAGCACAGACTGCTTCTTAACCCTCTGCCCAGGGAGAGGGGAGCGAGCAGCACAGCTTCCCATGGCTTCAGGCTGTGGTATCTGACTGTTTTTAGGGTGACTGCCATCTTAAAGGGGCAGGCCTGTGTTCTAAGAAACGTGGTATCACATTTCCTTGAGAAAGGTAAGCTGTCTCTAATTCACATTTGGGTGTCCTTGCAAGAAAACATAATCTAAAGTTAAACCCTTTAAAGGAATAGTTAATGTGTCTGTTATTTAAGGACTGCTTCTATTAATCTGCAGTGATTTTTTAATTGACTTGATAGAAAGAAACCCCTAGTACTGAATACATTCTGAAATGCAGATCTGGGGCTTATTGCTAAAAGCAATAATTTCTGTAATTGTTAGAATCAAGGAAGCCCTTGTAACATGTTAGTTAACTCACATTTCACTTAAAGCCAGGCCTCTGCTTGTGGAAATTTACAAACAGCAACTGGTTCTGACTTGAGTGTGCCCTTCAGAAGCTTTAGTAAGATGTGGTCTGTCTGAAGAGCAGACAGAATCTGTGTGAAGGCTGTGCTTGCCTACCTAATCTCAGTTTCCACAGAGAACAGAACAACATCTGGGGTTGATGAACTCATTCAATTACTTTCCTGAATCACAAGGCACTGGAGAGCTCCGAGTCACTAAGAAAGGGCTGGACACCAAAGAATGACCAGCCAGCCGAGCTGTGGATGCCATGTCAAGTCTACAGCAGTCAGTCCTGAGGCGTCTGACCAGGACTGCTGTGCACTCTGTCACACTTGACTCCTCATCCTTTCTGCTTCAGAGTGGGGGCAAATCTGACATCCCTTGCCCTCCATGAAACGAGCACAGCTGGTGATTAGTTATGGCTGAGTTCCTGCTACATAATCTGAAGTCATCATCTGTCATGAGATTTTCTTCTTAAAATGATTTTTATTTTTATATGTATGTGTGCATCTGTGTGTATATATGAACTTCATGTGTGTGCAATTACTGTGAAGGCCAGAAGAGAACTTTGGATCCCCTGGAACTAGAGTTACAAGGGGCCATGAAACATGTGTGGGTGCTGGAAACCAAACCAGATCCTCTGCAAGAGCAGCAAGTACTCTTCTGTGTCATCTCTCCATCCCCACAATATTTACTTTAAAAAGCATGGAAAATGGTATGATGTTTTGGTGAATTCTCTATTGGTCAAAATTATTTTAAAAACCCTTCCCAAAAGTTTCACCGTGCAACCCAGACAGGTGCAGGTACATGTCTCAGGCGAATCTCCCTAAAGAAGTCAGATATACTTAGAATATCCAGAGCCATGAGGTGCAGGAGAAACTGATGCTGACCTGGGTCTACCTGTGTTAGCATCTGAGGCTGTAGCGTAAAACTTAACACCTGCACTAGTGGACTTGGTTCCTCTCTATAAAGTACATACATTAGGTATAGATGTGTGTACGAGGAGACCAGGGGCCGCTTTGGCCTCTCCTTCCTGTATTATGCATTATTCCTTGGCTTCTGCTCACTGCCTTGATCCTGGTTACAACATGGGAGAAAATTGATGGCAGACTCTATTACTTTGCCTCAGGAATGCAGTGCTTATAGACTCCTAAGAAAGTGTTCATTGACCAACTATTAATGGGAAGAAGACAGGAAAAGCATTAATAGAAGTAAAGCCACTCTGTATGGTGTCTTGCCTTAGAGTTTGAGGGAAGACTTTCAGGACCCTGCCAAGGTACGTCCCTTACTGAAGGCGAGGCGGGGTTAGAGTGTCCTCAGAACGTCTGGGTGCCCTTTGGTGACCTTCGAGCTTTCTGGGGGCACTCAGGAGCAAAGCTGCCTGAGCTAGGCTGGAGGGGTCCCCCATGCCCTGGAGCCATCTTCTCAAGATGTTGGAAGCATAGGGGAGCAGAAAACAGGCCTGGAGCTTGTTTAACAAATTGATTTTCATCAATATTTACTGCACATTTAGAAGTGGTTAAGATTGTAGGTTCTATGTGGTTTTGAGCACAGTTTATTTAAATAAGGTGAATTCTCTTGCACTGGTTTGATCAGAGAGAGATCATTAATTTTGGCTGTGTCTCACATTGTCTGTTAGGGAGATCTAAGATAGCAAGTTGATATTTGGATCCCTCAGGTACTTAATATTTGGAGATAAAATTAAGGCAGGAAGTTCTTTGAAAAGAGAACAAAGAACAGTTGAAGTTATTTATAATATGTAGCAGATGGCCTTCAAGCCAAATAAGTGTTAGATATTTCCTCTCCACTTACAGGAATCTCTGTGTTATTAGTGCCAGTGACTGGTGGGATCATCTGTGTAATAACATAACCTCTGCTGACTAGGAACGTCAACATGTGTTTATAGCTTTTGTATGTCTTATGTGAAAATATCTTCTGAGTTTCAAATAAATACCCAAATATACCTTTGAACTCATTCATAACTAGGAATTTTGTTAATTCGGATTCCTTCGCTTTTTTGTAAACAGGTATGTGGTTATGTAAGGCAAAACTCGTAGCTGTTCAAAGTGGTCTCTTAAAATTTGATGTTGCACAAATAGTCATGTGTCAAATGGATAATTCATATCAACTGATTTACATTGACAGCAGCCTACATGTCATTGCTGTTGATGCATATTTAAACAATAAACTATTTACTGCACTAAGCACTTTTCTTGACATGGGTCTCATTTCACTGGTTTGGGGAAAGTCTGAAGATATTTTCTTGCTTCCTCATGGTTTTCAGGTCAGGTCTCTAACTTTTTGTCCATGTGGGAGGCACTGAGGCTCACTTTCCAGGTGTTCTGGCATAGCTGTCCTTCCTCCCCACCCCGCTCTGTTGTTAAAAGTCACACTCTGGATTCATTTTGATTAGGGTTTACATGGTATCTTTACTCTCCCTCTCCATTTGAACACACGTGCCATGTACTTCAGGGAAGCTTTGGTAGACAGGCGTAGTTGAGTTTTGGGTGCTTCTTCAGGCTTACAATCCCTCTTTTTAGTAACTAGTAAGTTAGATCATTCTAAAAGTGGCTATGATCAGGGTGACACCAGTGGGGTGAGATCTGCCACCTGGATGTTGTTTATTATCCAATGTTATTGCTTCTTTTTTTTTTCCTTTCTTGTAACTTAGTATGTCTTATTTACTTATTGATGTATTCTGTTGACTTATTTATAGACCCATCACATAAATCTCTTGTAAAGTATGCATCATCTAAGATTGTGTTGATATGTTTTCATGATAAATATTACAAGCTATTTCAGCTTTCTACTACTAGAACACACTTCTATTCACACTGAGACTTCCAGTTCTAAAGAATTATGCTCAAAGCTTGCCTCTGATTGTACGTAATCAAAGAACCATGTCATTTTAAATTGATGACTACAAGTTGAATAAGAATTGAATAAGCATCTTGTGCTGATTAGAGATACACTTCTTTTCTTTTCTCTGTGACTGTTCCGGCTCCTGTGGAAATGCTGCCCTGTTGGAATCTGAAGCTAAAGCTCACATATGTGTCTCTGCTTCTTTTCTCTATGCTCGGTGGGAATGGGAGGCATTCACTAAGCCAGAGCGACGATCAGCTGAGTGTGGATACCCACACATCCAGCCCTGACTCTGGCTTTGTCTTTCTGCCCTGGTAAGCATCATATAACATGTCTTCTTACCTATGTACCCAGGTGTCATGGAGAATAACAGTGCATTTATGTGAAAAAATGGAGGTGATGTCTTTTTGGTATAAACATCAAATATGTCCCCCAATTCAAAGAAGATATAAAAGTAGAAATAAGGTCAGAGGAGGGTGACTTCCCGCCTCAGAATTCAGCAGGGAGGGATTTGGAGTGATACAGGGACGCCATCAAAGTTCCTGTATGTGCTTCCTAACTCAACTTGGCATTTGTTCAGCTCTGATGATGTTGATAATACAATAGGAAACATTTGCTTGGGGCTGTTCAGCTCCCTGGAGAAATGTTCTAGTATACCCTTCAATTTTTACACATAGACCATGACTCAAAGAGCTCTGATCAGCACATCTCTATGCATTAATAAGGCTGTTCCCAGTACAGAAATGACATGAAATGGGCAGAATCTGGACTGATGACTTGTAATTAACACTGGCAAACTCTCTGAATCATATGTTCTCGAGACCCGAGCCCTGATCTTGTTTCCTGGGAACCTCTATTTGTTACTCCAGGGGAGGTAATGATCAGAGGATACTTGAGAATTAGCAGGTCAAAGTGCTGAAAGACAGCATCTTCATTGAAAACATTGGAGGTTGAGAAAGAATGCTTGCGGATAAGGTGGGTCCCAGTTTGTGAAAGCCCACTTGAAGCAGAAGAAAGAACTTTGAGTAACTACGGCTGAGGCCTGACTCCAGGAGCCAATTCAAAAGACATCTGGGGGAAGAGGTACCTTCTGAGTCTGGGACCCTCTTACAAACAAAAGTTATGAGTCAGGCTGTTCTGTTCAGGTATTAACAGGATGTGGCCTGGTAACACTGCACTGTGGTACCCCGTGTGAGGAAAAGACTCACCTCTCAACTCACAGGTGAGAGACTAAACAAGTCCTGAGGAAAGCATGGAGATGTGGACTGGCTCTGAGGCGCATGGGAAGTTGTGTGATGGCGAGTGCAAGGCTCTCCTTGCATGAACACGTGCTGTGAGGAGTCCTGAGGAAAAGGAGAGGTGTTGGCATTCTCAGTCACACAGGAGGAACGCTGACACAACAGGAAGCAGAGGGCTTACTGGTCGCTTAGCCTGCGAGCTTAGAAGCGCCATTCATGAGTTAATTGTTCCCTAAGCCCACAATGCTGCCGGACCTGTGCTCTTGCCTTCAGTCTTGTTTTCGTCCTTTCACTTTCCTTATGAATCTCTTTGTCATTCATTTTTGTGCCACACACGATGATGAATGAATTTGCTTCATGACTTGGATCTGAAGCACCCTCAAAGCAAATTTGTGAACCTTTCAAAGCTATTCAGAAATGTTTTCCTTGGTATTCCAATGGTAGGATACTTAGTTCAGAATACTGGGGAAAAATTGATGACTGAATAAGCTACTATTTAGAGGCAGTTCAATTGAAGAATTTAATTCTTTAGAGCAAATTAAAATACATATTCGGCCTTATCAAGAGGAAATAGGTGGGTTTCCAGAAGAATTTTGTCTTATACAACCTCATGGCCCACCTCCTTCTAATTTTCCTGCCTTTCGTGGAGACCCCATCCCTGGGGCCAAAGGTGATGGGAGAAACTTAGAAAAGTATGGTGCTTGGTTTGGCAGATGTGAGTTCCTTGTTCCTTGCAGCTCCAAGTTGTCTGAGATTCAGAAATCTTCCAGTGTATTTTATCTTCATGTCATTGTTCTGGTTTTACACTCATTTCTAGTTAAAATGACAGGGGGAGGTTAAAGAGAGTGAACACTCTGATCATTGTCTTTCCTCCAAGTTCTTTAAGATGTTACTGACTGCTTTCTGTGTTCCAAGTTCTCTAAATTGAGTATCTAATCCAAAGTTACATATGGTAAATTATGTATGGTTTTTCAAATGCAGTCAGCCAGAATGATGGTCTGCTAGAGAAGAAGAATTTACCCTGTGCACCATCATGGTCACCTACAAAATATAAATTAAAAGGGGTTAAGGGGATCATTTAGGGGGATTTTGATAATTTAACCTACAAGGAAGTCAGGACTGTCCTTAACTTACAGTTGTTAAGAGTTGGCTGATTTCCATGATTTGTATACATTCAGTTTTGACTCCAAAAGCTTTATGAATGATAGGACTTGCACAGACAGGATCAATTTAACCAGATAAAAATTAAGTTAAATAAAAATTCATTAAGGTCATAGTTTATTCAGAGCCAAATTGATGAGAGCAACTACTTCCAGCAAGCTCTGCCTCGTTAGGGCCATGATAAGGAGAGAGGGATGAGGTGGAGAAAAACACAGGCCTTGTGATGAGAGCAGTGTCTGTATCTGGCAAAGCTCCTCTGTTCACAGTCACCCTTAAAGGGAGAAAAATAAAGCTCTAGAGAGCAAAATGAGAGAACTTTAGACATATGGGCAACAAGATATCCCTGTTCTGCACCATTTGACCTAGATCTCTGATTCTTTGCACTCCAGCTTGGCCTGACATTTAACCAGAGATTTAAAATAGCCTGTAATGGGAAACAGCATTACAGAAGAGACACTATTTTAGTTTACCTGAACTTACAGTGCAAAACTGAAGTTAGGCAAATGGTAAATCAGATAGTTTCATTGGGTTGATTCTCCTTGATTATGAATGCTGGGGGCTGAGTGGTAATAGCTGTGTACACACGAGCTTATGAAAATCACAGCAATCAAAGAGTGACCTTTAAAAATCAAGGGTTTTGACTTTGTCACTTCCTGTTACCAATACAAGGCCCAGTAGATTCCATTTTAAACCAAACAAATGCATTTTTTTGAATGTCAGTTAGTTCTCACCTGCTGTTCTGAATTGAGTGGAGAAGCTGGCTCTGGAGATAGGATTTGGCCTGCCCACTTCAGACCTAAGCTTGTTTATCTCAAAATGCTTTCTGAATATTCATGAGACAGACTGCCCTCCTGATGCAATGAGGCAAAGAAAACAGCTCGGTAATGAAAGCACCCTTGAGAATGCAATGAACTGAAAATTACTGAAAGGAATTATTATTACTTATTGTTCAATATCTAGATTTATGAAAATATCTGTTTAACAAAACTCTAATTTGTTGCTCTGTCTTTAGCCCTAAGATAAAAGAGAATTTACTATCACTTTAGATGTAATAAAAAATTTAAGAATCCCTCCAAACTTTTGGAAATTTGCTTAAAATATATCTAGACTTAATTTTAGGCAAGTCAAATTGAACTATAAAACATTCTGTTTGTTCAAACATTTTGTTACTGAATATGATTATAATGGTCAAATTCTTATTGTTGTTCATTTTCAGCTATTCTAAGAGATTCTGACTTTAACTTAATTGATGTAATTGGTTTATTGTTCACTTTTATCTATGGAAATCCCTTAACAATTCTGAGAAAATCTTAGATAATTCAAACTGGATTACACAAACGTTTTTGTTTCTTTTTGCCAAAATGTTATTGATTCAGAGTATGCTGGTCAAATTCTTATTCTGCTTTATTTGTAGCTACTCCAAGGAATTCTGACTTTAACTTTTTTTGTGTAATTGATTTATTTTTCACTTTTATAAAATCAAACATTAGTTGTTAGAAAGCTATGAAAGGGTAGACATTGCTTAGTACCATATCCCAAAAGTGCTCACAAGAGATGGCAAATTTATTTATTACTGTAACTTATATCTCTTGGTATTAAGATAATTAGTAAGAGAAAAAGTTAGAAGGTTGAAAGAATGGAAATATCTTTGGAAATGAAGGATTTATGTGTGAAGATTAAGATGATGGGACACTTACAGCATAGAACAAAAATAATATTAGAGAATTTTTTGCATATTATATAGGTTTGTGTGTGGTATGTAAAAGATAACACTTAAAGAATATCTATCATATCTATCATCTATCTATTATCTATCTATATCTACCTTCTATCTTAAAATGTGTAAAGTCAAAGTTAAAGCAAATGTTAATTCATCAATGGAGTTATTATTCTAATCTTGTTAATTATTACAAATGCTGGCTTAGAAAATAAAATATATGTCTGATCAAGATTAATTTAAGAACATTTAGTTTAGGCTAAATATTGTACTTTTTTCAAAAGTTCAAGACTGTTATAATTGACTGTTAATGATCATACCTGTCATTCACTCTCCTGCTGTTTCCTGAAAAACGGTCACGTTATTGTCACTTCGTTTTTAAAGATATGCCATTGCTGTGCCTACTAGGCATTTCTATCTAATTCTTAAGTGGAAAATTCTCACTCAAAGATTAATCAATAGCCCCACCTTCCATCAATATTGAAAGATAACCTCTAGCAAGTATTTATAAGGATAATTTAAGGTCCATGCACTCACAGCATCTGAGAGTGAGAACTCCCTGTTAGAACTGCAAGAGCAAAGGAAAGAGCTCAAGAGAGACAGAGCCACAGGTGGGCGGTAAGCACACAGACTTGGAGTTAAGCTATGCGTGTGAATTTTTCTGGCTTAACCATGGGTGGGGCAACAGGCCAAGACTGAGGATCCATCCCTCCTCAATGAGCCTGGAGCCCTCTACGGGGCAGAGCTCCAGGTTTAGGTGCGCAGGGAGGGACAAGCTTTGATTGATGATCACTCTTCCGTGGATATGGGAATTTGGAGTGAAGGTTGTGTTAGTGTCAGCAGCACCCACGGTAGGCGAGGTCACCCGACAGTGGTCACCCGACAGTGGGTAAACTTAATGGTGCAGGGAGAAGGTAAAATGTTCTAACACAGTGAAGAGCAAACCCAGGCAAGTGCTGGATGGACATGTATTCCACATCTGTGGGAGGATCAGATAATACATATAATTTATGAGTTATTTGAACTTATGTATGGTTTACAAATATATGCAATTGGGAACTTATGCAGACAGTAATTCAGAGGACTATTTGAAGTTTTGTTCCACCAGTTTTGATAATTTCCCTGACAGTTATTTGAGTTCCAACATATGTAGAGTACTTCAAAAAGATTTTCAGATGCTGCTGTGACTAAGGGTTTGTTCTGCATTCAAAATCGAGTGTTGAGGATCTAAACCCTGTAGTGATGTGATTGTAGTGATTATGTAGATGAGATCTCAAGAGAGTGACCATTATGACCACTGTGATTGACAATTTTGACTTTCAACCTGATTGGCTTTAGAAGCATCTGGAATGTTTGTAAAGCAGAGCTCTGGGTTTATCTGTTTTCAGAGGGAGTTAGGTTGAAAAGGCTCTGATTAATCGGTGGAGTCATCCCTTGGTAGAGTTATAGTGCAAAGGCCTATTGGCATGGGGGTGGAAGGTGGGAGGTGAAGCCTGGTTGGAAGAGGTATGTCCCTGGGGATGGGTCCTAGACTCTCTCTGTGTCTGTCCCTTCCTGTTGCAGCTCTGTGCTGCTTCCTGGTTTCTGTGAATCAGGAAGCTCAACTCTACTGTGTCCCCTGTCAAACAGAAATCATGAACTGAAATAAATCTTTCCTTTCAAGTTTCTTTTCTCATGTATTTAATTACAGTGAGAGAAAAGTAACTGTCCCTGTGACCCATGTAAGAAGACTGGACCATGGCTCCTTCTCAGCTGCATGGGAGGACACAGGGCCAAGGAGATAGTAAAAACCCAGAAGAGGGTCACTAAACAGATACTGACAGTGCTGGCACTTTGACTTTGGACGTTCAGCCTCCAGAACGGAAGCTAAGAGGTTCACCGTGTTTTGTTGTAGGAGCTGTCATGGACTAGGGAATACAGTTCTGGCTGTGGAAATGGGAGCCTTCTCTGCCTGGTTTCTTCTGCAGCTCGGGACCTTTCCAGCAGAGCACAGTGGGCGACAGGAGACGATGTCCGGGAATCCCGAGCTCACGACTGAGCTTATTTGTGGGACAAAGTGACAGACAGAAACTGTCTCCTTTCTACACATTTATCATGGTCCTTACGTGATTTGTATTTTCTTTGGCTTGTTCAGTGTCTCATTCTATAGCCCAGACTGGCCTGGAACTCACTATATAGCCCAGGTAGTCTGGCCTTGAACTTAGAGTAATCCTCCTGCCTCTGTCTCTCAAGTGCTAGAATTATAGGTGAGCATCACCATACCTCACAGCTGATTGCAGCTGGTTTCCTGAATCATGTGCTGATGTGTCACCATGTGGAAAGTCAGTGACAGACACAAGTTCTGTTCCCCTGCCACACTGGATACCGTGCATGCATTAGGAGCTACAACTAAACTTTGCATGTTTTACCTTTTCTTGTCAATTAATTCAGCCCATGCTTGGAACAAATGGACAAGACAAACAGTCCATTTGTTGGCACTCTTTGGGGAGAGTCATGGGACCTTTAGGAGGTCCTGCTGGAGGAGGTAGATCACTGGGGTGAGCTTTGAGAGTATATAGTCATGCCGACATCCCGCCTGTCTCTCTGTTTTCTGTACAAACTTGAAGATGGGCGCACTCAGCTTTCTGCCCTGGCTCCCTCTGCTGCCATGTGCTCATCCTTTTGAGACGATAACTCAAAAAATGTCTTCCCTCTACAAGCTGTCTGGGTCATGGTGTTTTATTACAGCAACAGACAGCAACTAATATGTCATCTTTCTCTGTGACCTAAAATTGAAAACATTTCTTCTCTAGCAGAACCATAGAACTTGCAGGTAGAAATCAAGTCCATAATGTCAAGTCACATGCAAGGCTAACCTCATGGTGAAAACCTTGACCAAGACTGGCTGAGTCTCCATCAGGCTGATTCTTAGCTTTTCCTGGTTCATACTGTCTACCTTCCTTTGCTCTCCTTTCTACTGGCCAGTAGTTAGCATGTTCTGTCCCATTTAGCTCT
Organism: Eospalax fontanierii; assembly: GCA_035773235.1. Taxonomy (NCBI): domain Eukaryota; kingdom Metazoa; phylum Chordata; class Mammalia; order Rodentia; family Spalacidae; genus Eospalax; species Eospalax fontanierii. The sequence goes on along the minus strand of CM069542.1, from coordinate 61,712,435 downwards.
CGTTCCTTCTTTGAAAGATGCCTGAGATGTCAGTTCATACTGAGCCCAGACATGTCTCCACAGTGCTTCTCCGTGTACTACATGGCGTACTCTGCAGACTGTGTGAGGCTGGGTGAAGCTGTTTCTGCCTGTCCCTGGCGCGCCCTTCCGGCTGGGTGTGCTCTGCACAGCCTCCTTTCCTGGCCTACCCATTCTGTAGCACTTGGCCAGTTCCCCACCTAAGTGAAATGTTCTTTTTTCATGTTTTAGTAAATAGTTTAGTGAAAGTACTGAGCATTTAAAGGACAGGACTTCTGTCTTTATTTCCCTCTGTAACCTCATGAACTTTCTAGAGTTAAGTCTTAGAACTAGTGATAGTTGTAGATGTTAGAGAAATCTTTGGTTTCTTATTATTTATCACCTCTTGGAGTTGATGATGCTGTAATCATTGGTATTTGATTGTGAGATGATTTCGTTTTGTTTTCCTGCTCGCTCTGCCTTCCTAATTACCTTTTATCAAAGCTAATATTTACATTAAGGGAGCATTCTCTAGGCACACTTTCGCTGATCCTGGCTTGAGCAGTGTGAGTCCAATCAGCATTTAGAAACCACCAGGAAAGCTTGCACGCAAATGCTTCTGCACTGGGTTGATTTCAGCATCAGCCTTTCATGCCTTTAATTTATGTCTCAAGACTTCTGATTCAAGGAAGGTTAAGTAGAAATATGTTTTCCTTTTCATGAGTTCAAATTAAACTAAATGGCATAGAAACCATGTAAGAAGTAAAATTCAGAGACTCTGAAGAAAGAAAAAGCCAATCCAGGAGCCTCAGGACCAGGAAGCAGCAGGTGCTCAGGAGCCTGGGATTCTGTCTGGCATCAGTGAATCCAGCATTGGGGGTTCAAGTTCCTGGGAACAGGAAGGAAAACAAACCCCAACAAAAGCTGCTATCTGTAGGCCCAGGACAGTGAACCTAGCTCAGCAGGGCAGACTCTAGGCCCAGACAACACCCAGAGCAACAGTGCCCCACCAGCACTGGCGGGCACCAAGGCAGGAACCGAACACACACCCTCTCAAGGACTGATGAGTCACCCTGAGCACTGGCCGGCACTAGGAGGCTGTAAGAGAACCAAGGTGCCCAGAGGAAATGGCCTTGGCTGGCTGATTTGAAGCCCCATTGCTGCAGGAGACGCAGGCCCACATGACACTGGGCAGCAGAGGCAGGTGTGAGGGTGGATTTGTGTGCCCATTAACTTAACCTGATGTTGTCAGGAAGCCCACTGAGGCAGGGTCCACAGTTCCATCACAACACTGAAGTCTTTGGCTTCAGTAAGAAATTACAGCTCACCCAGGGAGAGGAGGAGGCAACAGAAAGACAGAATCTGCGGGCCACTGACAGTTTTCAAAATTCCCCAACGGGCAACTGCAAACACAGTGCCACGAGTGGCCGAGATAGACCCAGAGCAGACCGACAAAGTTAGAGCTATAATTTAACTATGAACAGTCTTCTCCCTCGGGAGAAGAAGGGATTGAGGGACCCAGGAAAGCAGTGTGAGGATAAGACCAAGGACCTTCAGCTTCTGGAGAACCGTGTGTGTTGGGTGCTCATGTCTGTCTGCAGGTGCAGTATATGCTTGGCGTGCCTCTGTGCTATGTGAGTGTTTTCGTTTATGCTCTGCTGTGGTAGAATAGCTGCAATCGAAGCTGTAGGGAACAATGTGAGGTAGCATGCTTGGAGCACTGTGTGGTCAGCACCTGAGGAGGCACTGAGCACCATGTGGTCAGCACCCGAGGGTGCTGTCTGGGTTGCTTCACATGACTGATGCATAGCTGAGAATCATTTCTGGTCTGCATTGTGTCATCACACATGTCTACTGCGTAGTCACATGGGATGGCTCTTGCACTGTTCTTTCAGGGGGTGACCAAACTGGTGTTTCCAGACACAAGAGATTTTTAAAAATTTGTATTTGAAATCTTATATTGATAGAAAAAATAGGGGTTTATCAGGCAGGTGGGAAAGCTGTTGACCACACCAACGCTGCAAAGCCAAATGCTCAGATGGTTGCTGTAAGAGTACTGAATGCCATCTTCGATGGAGAGGCAGGTGTGAGGGTGGATTTGTGTGCCCATTAACTTAACCTGATGTTGTCAGGAAGCCCACTGAGGCAGGGTCCACAGTTCCATCTGTGGTGTGTTTACCTTTTGTAATTGTGATGTTAAAAGGGCTTTATGGGGGGCATGGTTATTATAGTCAGAGACAATTTTAAGATCAACATTTGGAAGGAGCTTAGAGATCAATATCTACTTTTTACTTCCACTATGTTTGAGTGCATAAAACAATAAATCAGTTGGTACTTATGTAAAATCAAGAATGGGCTTCTTCCTGTATATGCATCAGGGACACAATCATCAGTGTTCATAACGGAATCTCAAGATGGTAAATCCAAGTCTCAGAAATGTTCTGTCTTGGTATCACAGGACAGGATAGGACAAAGCACAGCTGTTCCTTGGCTAGATTGGTAAGCTGAAAGTGTTAAAAGTATTTGCTTTGCCTTTATTTGTCTGAATGTTTAAAATGGAAGGAAGTATCCTAATACATTACTGTGTGGTGTGTGTAGTGGAAAATATAAAAATTCTAAGTTCTTTGACTCAAATTTATATTAAAATGTAAGAAAAGTAAACACAAACAAAATATGTAACATGATCACTTCATTGCAAACAAACAGGGGCCAATTGCTCAGGTAATTAAAAGAGATTTATTTATTTTTATTTTGTGAGTATTTGCCTGAATGTATTTATGAACACCACATGCACAAAATGCCCACGGAGGGCGAAAAAGACATTGGATCACCCAGAACTGGAGTTGCAGGCAGTTTGGAGTTGACATGTGGGTGCTGGGAACTGAAACTGGGTCTTCTGCAAGAGCAGCCAGGGTTCTCTACTCTTCACTGATGAGCCATCTCTCCAGTCCTTCTTAAATGGACTTCAGAAGATTGCCAAGGATGGGATGATAAACTTCATGAATTTAAAGACACACTTGGTTTCTAGTTCCATCCATTTACTTGCAAATTTCATTTTTATTAACAGCTGAATAACATTCTCTTGTGCAAATGTACCATTCTTTTATCCATTCATCAGTGATGGACATCTGGGTTGTTGTCATCCTTGGCTATTGTGAGTAGAGCCACAATGAGCATGAATGAGCAGGTATCTCTGTGCTGAGATATAAAGTCCTTGGGTTATACACCCAGGAGTGGTCAGGCTGCGTCATGTGGTAGATCTGTTTCTTCCTTTGAGGAACCTCCAGTCTGATTTCCAGAGTGGCTGCACCAGTTTGCACTCCTACCAGCAGTGGATAAGGTTCCCCTTTCCTTACATCCTCGCCAGCCTTAGTCATTAATGTTTTTGGATCTTTCCCACTCTGACTGGGGTGAGATGAAATCTCAAAGTGGTTTTAATTTGCACTTCCTGATGGCTACAGATGTTGAACATCAAAAAATAATTTCCCTGCCATTTGTGTTTCATCTTTGGGAACCTGACAAAAGCCATGTAAGGAAGGATTCCATTTGGCTCACAGTTTGAGGACACAGTACATGGACGTGGGAAAGATGTGGTGTCAGGAGTGTGTGGCTCTGGTCACATCATGTCCTAAGTCAGGAAACAGAGTGGGATCAGGCTGGTATTAACACTGACCTCTCTTTTTCTGTCTTTTATTGAGTCTGGAATCTGGGTCAGGGCTGGCACTGCTCACGTTCAGAGTAGGTCTTCCAGCTCTCAGTTAAACCTCTTAGGAAACACTCACATGGACACGCGCTGATTATCTCCTCCATGATCCTAATCCAATGAAGTTGACACTGATGGTTAACTGTGGCAACTGGAGTCTCTGGAGGTGTGGAACTGGAGCAGCTAGGAAGCAGTTATCTGATGAGTGATACAGGGAACTCACTGGTGTTTCAGAGGCGAGAAAACACATTTTTTAAAAAAGCAGAAACAAAATTAGGAGAGCAGAGCAGAGGAAGAGAAAGAAAATACAACTGTGCGGATTTCATCGAGACAGTGGGGGCAGAGGGCAGGGATAAGAGAAGAGACTCAGAAAGCACAACTGACCCCAGTTAGCAGTGAGCAGAACTTCAGCCTAACTAGACACGTGGGCTGCAGAGCACAGTAGCACTGGGAAAGGACTCCATTCTCCCCAGTGTTTAGTTTGGAGTCAGAGGTGTGGCTGTTTTTAGAGGCTCTTATTTGGGTCTGTGGCTCAGAAGTCACAGGTCCTTTGTGCTATCTGACATCAATACAATCTGAACAAGGGACATACAGTGCTCAGTTTAATGCTGGTCTGTGACAGAGGAGAGACTCTGAGTCAGACTTGGAGAGTTCTATGTGGAGAGACAGAAGGGACAGTTGAGGACACTTTCTGCCCGAGATAATCAGGGAGAGTAACTAAAAGACTCAGGTAGTAGAGAATGGAAAGCAACTATTTAGGGGAGTTAATTTATAAAATGTGAGGAATCTTAAACAATCACTGTTAGTATAGATGAGGCAGAAGACAGAATGTCTTGGTTTGATGACAAGGTAGATGAATGAGAACATATAGAGGATGCTAAAGAATAAAAGGATAAACAGATTAAACTGGATGTATATGTTCTCTGAGACACTGTTAAAAGTCCACACTGAGAAATCCTGAAACGAGAGAAGAGATAGAAGGTAAAGGCAGAGAAATCACATAAAAAATGTCCAAAACCTGGAAAAGAGATGGGTACCAGGGCTTTAAAAATATTTATTATTTTATGTGTAGGAGTGTATTCCCTGCACATGTGTAAGTGCACCCACATTGTGCAATGCCTGAAGAGGTCAGAAGCGGGTGTTAGATCCCCTGGGGTTGGAGTTATAGGTGGTTGTTAGCTGCCATGTGGGTGCTGGGAATTGAAGTCATGTCCTCTGCAAGAACAGCCAGTGCTCTTAACTGCTGAGCCATCTCTCAGCCCCAACACCAGGGCTTTTAAAACCTCAGACAGTTAGAAACTATTTCTTTTCACAATATTGTTGTTAAAATGTCAAGTGTACAAAGTAAGGACAGTATTGGAAATTGCAAGAAAGAATAACTCACCTCTGAAGGAAAACCCACGAGAATGACAGATTTCTCAACAGAAACCTCAAAGTCAGGTGGGAGTGCACATGCAATGCAGACAGAATGCAGCTTCCCCTGCAGGCCTGTCCTGCAAAGTTATCCCGTAATGCCAAAGGAAAAATAAAGATTTGCATAATACAAAAGCAAGAAATCTATAACCTTTTAATCAGTAGCACTGAAGACCCTTAAAGGATCAAAATAAAAGAAGAGGAATTAAAAAGAGGAAAACTGTTGACTGAAGATGCATATGGAGATTAGGAAAGAACCGAACACACATTCTTATCAGATGTCCATGGACATTTCTTCAAAATAGAATGCACTGTAGGAAATAAAGCAAATGTTATCACCCCCCAAATATAAAGCAATGCTGGGCATTTAATTATATCATAATAGAACAAAACTAGAAATCCACCAGGCAAACTAAGAAATCCGCAAGACAGAGACTGAACAACGTGCTTTGGAGTAGGTAGAATGTCATTCGACAAATCTTGGGCAGGAATGATAAAAACCTAGCATCAAGTGAAAAGCAAAACAGCACAGTGGATCTGTGAGGTGCAGTCAAAGCTGTTCTGAGATGAACGTTTGTAGCAGTAAGTACATGAGAAAAAGTCACAGAACTCTCAGATGAATGTGTCCCTAAGGACACACTTCAAATATTAGGAAACAAGATTAAGCCAATGCAAAGAACATTACGGAAGAATAATAAAGACCAGCACTAAAATGAATGAGATGAGAACTAAAAGAATGATACAAACACTGAGCAAAAATGGTTGATTCTGTGAAAGAAAAAACAAAATTTACAAATGATTAACCAAGAGAAAGATAAAGGAAATACAAATAAATGAAATTATAGAGGAGAAAAGTGCCGTTACCACAGGCACAACTGCAGTCCACAGGCTCACTGAAAATCTTCTGACAGCTTATAATCAATTGGAAGATACAGATGAAATTATTAAATTTCTGGACTTAGGAAAATTGAACCAGAGTGGGTTCTGATACATGCCTTTTGTTTCTGAGTTCCTGCACTCATGTCCCCGTGGTCATCTTGCCGAACAGGAGAGAATGCTGCTGTTCAACACCTTAGAAAATTCTGGGGTGTGATGGTATCTGGGGGAGGGAGGGCCCCAAACCTGTGCATTCTGGAAGCATCAGCAGCTTACTTCCCATCCCGGAATAAACAGTGCAGAGAGAGTACAGGGACGTGGACCAGGGTAGCCCATGTGTCCTTTGAGCCTCACTGAGGTTGCACTTGTTCCTGTTTTTCATACCCAGTTTCTGGTGGAAAATTCTGACAGGCACACCTCCCTTCCTCTTCATCTTCCTGACTTACTCTGAGGCATAGTCAGGAAGCAAATAATGTACACAGGAAATTATAAGCCAGATGGCTTTACATCAGCTGTCTCCACAGCATCATAAGAAGCCAGAAGGGAGGACTGCTTCCGAATCCCTTAGATAGGCCTGTCACACTAGTCAAAGGATGAAATGAGGTTCTAAGTGTTTGGGTTCTAAATGTGAATATTCCTTGCCACTTTTAGGATGCTGTCTTTGAATGTACTGTTATACTGTGTGGGACAAAGAGGGAGCCAGGGCTTCGGTGAAGATGTGTGGTTACCAGGAAATCCTTGACAGTGTTAGAGCACTTACCATTGCAGGGACCCACTGCAGAACCCAGTCACAGCCAGGGGGATTGTGAGACAAAACTAGAAAATACACCAGAGAGAGGAGAAAGGAAACAGCTGACTTCCCGTGTGCGCAACTGAGGAGGAATATGTTGTATTTTCCGAAAACACAACTCACATGTGGAACTGAAGCTCCTGCTTTTAATGAGTGAAATAATTATGCACAGAGAGGATGTTGTCATAGACAGAGTGAGCTCTGCACTCTGCACCACAGTCTATACCACAGCAAGAGTACACAGAGCACTCTCTGACAGCAGGCAGGTGGAGGAGGAGGGATGGGGGGGAGAGAGAAAGAGAGAGGGAGACAAAGACAGAGAAAGAAAGAGAGAGAGACAGAGTGAGGGAGAGAGAAAGAGAGAGAGTGAAGGTGAACAAGACAGAGAAAGAGAGACGGTGAGAGAGGGAGAGACAGAGAAGGAGGGAGAGAGAGAGAAAGAAAGAGAAAGAGAGAACCAGAAGGGAAATTCTAACATCTATGACAAAACATGTTGCCCATCTAAATTTACAAAGGACACATAACCCTGAGTAGACATCCTGTTTATAACATAGAGAAGGGCTGGAGAGATGGCTCAGCAGTTAAGAGCACTGACTGCTCTTGCAGAGGACCTGGGTTCAGCTCCCAGCACCCACAAGCAGCTAACAGTCATCCATAACTCCATTTCTAGGGTATCTGATGCCCTCTTCTGATCTCTGTGGGCACTGCATGGCACAGGTATGCTTAAATACACACAGGCAATGCACACATGCACATAAAGTCAAAAAATATAAAAGAAGACACAACACCCAGCTAAATACATTCCTAAACTATGTAATTATATTGTATAATTCTAACATCACAGTACTGTTCATTGTGCCCTTCCCCAGTGTGTCTGTTGCTATTTTTTAATTGAATTTTTGTGTATTTCTTAAAGAACATCTCAATCAAGCTTAATCATCTTTATAACCCCTTCCCCATTGGGCACCCTGTCACGTCCCCCAACTGAAATTCATATAGTCTGTCATATTGTGTCAAGTTAGTGTCCCGGATGTTCCTCAGTGCAAGTTCATCTACTGAGGTCCTGTCAGCCTACCTAGAGTCCCTGGTTTTGGGAAGATCAGCTCTTTCTCAGCCAGCAGCAATCAATTGCCAATATTTCTTCAGCAAAGGTTGGGATCTGCTGCCCATTTCTCCAGTTCCATGCTGGGTTTTTGTCTGCTTGAGTTTGCATGGGTCTGGAGCATGCCAGAACCATTGCTGTAGGTTCATATGAGCAGGGTCCCAGGAACTTGTAGGATCCTGTTTTCATATGGTCACCTCCTCCCTGTCTCTTACAATCTTCCTGTTGCCTCTTCCACAATGGTCCCTGTCCCCAGGGTGTGCGAAGTTTAATATGGGAGTCCTGTACAAGGAACAGCATTCTGAAGACTCTTAACCCTCTATGCTTTGGCTATTTTGTGACCTTTTGTGTTCCTGGTCCTCTGTTGAGTGAGGGAGCTTCATTAGTGAGAGTTGAGAAGTTCATTAGTGTCCCCTTTACCCCTTGTTCTATGTTCCCTGAGCCTTAGATATAGAGTTGCATAGGGTACACAAACTTGACTCCAAGGGCCTTAACACACATGACAGGAGTGGCTGTGTGGGGTGCAGACAGGGAATAGGGTATGAACATGACTAAGATGTTCTGTTTGAAGTGCACATTAAAAATACACATTAAGAAAAGCTTAAATAGATCGTCCTGTATTGTTTCTGGAGAAAAACGAGAGCTGCTTCTGAGTCATGCTGTCACCATCAGCCCAGTCTCTGCTTTGTGTGCTGGAGAAGAAGAGCCTAGAGATGCCCCTCACTGCTGCGCCACTGGAGAGCTGACCTTGCAGGGCTCTGGGACAGGTCTGGGAGGCTGCAGAGGCCTTGCCAAGCTCCCTCCTTCTGTGTCTCCTGCATTTATGGCAATCCGAACTCTGTCTCTCTCAATTGGTGCTCTTTGGAAACCGGAAGGAAATCTATTGTCCACAATCTTTGTAGGCATTTAAAAGAAAGACCTAGGGGCTGGAGAGATGGCTCAGTTGTTTTGAGTACTGCTCTTGCAGAAGACCTGGGTTCAGCTCCCAGCATCCACGTGGTGGCTAACAACCATCTGTAACTCCACTTTCAGGGAACCTACGCCCTCTCCTGATCTCCTCAGATATTGCACAACATGGCTGCACTTAACCTATGTGCAGGCAATACACCATACACATAAAATAAAAATACTGAATGAAATATTAAAAAAGAAAGATCTGGATATCTGTCTCTAGTTTCACCACTGCTGTGTTTTAAGGACGTTTCCTCATTTTCCCCGGCCCTCTTCTTTCGTCTCCTCCAGTGCCGGCTGCTAGGTGACAGCAGAGGACGTTAACTCCGAGTGGGTGGATTAGAGGAGTTAAGAGCTTACCCTACCACGTTCACTTTGAATGTTATGGACCAGCATGGAAGGAGAGATGTGAGGCTTCTTCACTTAACTGCCCGGACGTGATCTGGGCTGACAAGGCGTCGCAGATGACCTTTTCTAGGAACTTGGATGTTAAGAATGAAAATCCCAAAGCTGTGATATTTCTCACCGAGTTCTCTCACAGTTATCTCACCTTGCAATGCTGTGGACTCTCAGTCTGAGTTCTGACAGCCAGGACACTGGCTGCTAAGCTTAGAATCTATGAGAACCATTTTGTATGCCTGAGTTATCTTTAGGAGATGTGGTGGGACACAAGAAGATAGCAGAAACGGGAACCTTGAGGAGAAGGCTGGCGTTGCTTTAGGAAAATTCAGAAGAAATCACAGAGCACTACAGATAACTTGTTTCACTCTAAAAAATCAATTTTGGCATAAAGGAGAGCTTAGGTGTACACCAGATTTATATGCATTTTTGAAGGACGTATGATATTAGTTCTTCGGAGTTTGTTCCTGTGACTTGCAAAGATAAAAATCAGTGACACAATATTGAAACATAAAATTGTTACCCTGGAAACAGCCCATTAGAGCTGCTTGCAAGGCAAGCACTATAAACATCTCATAATTTGCTATTTAATTAAACACTAGGGTAACGAGTCTGCATTTGCTGTTTAACAGCTTCTTTGCTTTAGGAATGTTGATTTCGGTTTTACATTTTATAATCCCCTAAATTGTGCTTCTGTCTATGAGGTGGACAGGCTCTGAAACTGAGCCTGTCATGAGTTCTATGGATGATGTTCATGGAGAAACCCACTAGGCTCTGGGATCTTGTCCTAGTGACAGACCATGACATACACAGATGCCCCAGTGTCCCATCCCTGATGACCACTGCAAAGCCCTTGGTCAACAGGTTGAGCACCCTGAGGCTGGTTTTGTTGGGAGACCTGGAGGTGGTGGGCCAGGACACGGACCTGCCCCCAGTGGCTGGTCACCTGTCCCCAGTCCTTTCTCCCTTTAACTACAGTGTTCCTGAGATGGACAAGGGGTTATCCATTCAGTGTTCATTCTGCTGATCTCAATGCCGCCGCCAGCTGCTGCTGACATTTCTGCCACATTTCCCAAGGGAATGGGAAGCAGGGTGGCCTGCCACTATGTGAGGGGCATAGGCAGAGGCAGACATTAAGGGCGTATCATCTCACTCCCAGGAAAGGGCTCAAAGGAAGGGCTTTTGACTTCAGAACACTCACTCAGGCTTGGAGAAGGGCTGTATAGCTATCCAGGGCCATGTGTCAAAAACATCAGTTTTCACAACTACAGAAGAGATCTTTTGACAGAGAAAAACAAATACAATATTCTTACATACTGTGCTTCTCTCTCCCCCCCAGTCAATATACTGTGCTTCTCTCCCCCCCCCCAGTCAATTCAGGGTGTTATCAAACAAGGGGAAGGTCCCACCCCAAGGGTAAACTCATAATGCCTTGACAACATTTAGAATTTATTAAAAATCTGGCAACATAAATTCAAAAGATTTAGCGAGATATATCTACTTCTAAATCTATAAGTAAAATCAGCTTATACTGCAGCAGAATGGAGCTATTTGATACTGAGATCAGTACGTGTCCTGGGGCTCTGTTCACTCAGGAAGTGCAGGACTCAGGACAACGGCAGATCCAGTCCCACAGTCCTTTCTGTTGTTTTTTTCTTTACCATTGGCTTTTGTTTCTTCACTTTCACATTGGAGAAGCTGATGTGGGCGAATCTGTCTGAAACATCTGTGACGCTCCATAGCATCTGAACAGGTTCTAGTATAGTATTTCATCACAAAGATTAGAAACATTCCTGATCCACAGGGCCAGTTAGATCCATGGTCCTGCCCAGCTGCCCCTTAAACACAGTGAAACTCACATGCAGAGGGTAATAAATCATGGGCTTTTCTCAGATTTTCTGTTGCTTTTTTCCCTCTTTGGTTCAAATTCATCTTCTTAAGTGACCCCAGTCCTCAAAAAAGCAAATTAGATTCACCATGTTTCACACTGCGTGAATGATGGGAATCTGTACACATCACTGCATGAATGTTTCATACACTGCGTGAGTGATGGGAATCTGTACACATCACTGCATGCTTGGCAGGGTCAGTCAGAGACACGGAGGAAGTGGGAAGCAGACACGATGACAGAGAAGTCTCTACTACCCTAGAAAAGTCCAAATCGAAGACGGTGGCCACGGAATGAGGAGCAACAGAGAATGAGAAAAACAGGATTAAGTTTTCTCTGTAGATTCAAATTTTGGAAAATTTTTTAATCCCTCGTCAACCTCTTGCAATAGCAGCTGTAGTTAAAACTTGTAACCTGACATGTTTAACTTGCAAACATGGGAAAAGCACACCCATATGCGTAGTTCTTGAATGTGTGTTTCTCAACCCAGTTGAAAAACAAAGATATGAGGACAAAAAGGAAAATCTTTCTGAAAGCATCAGGACTCCAGACTCTGTCAATTCCACCTTCTCTCACAGTTTTCTGTTGTCCAGAATTACACATGTTCAGGTGTATCCTCTTGGAAGAATTAGAAGGACAGAAAAAAGGTTTATAAGCCATTATGTGTTTACTGACACAAATAAAACAATACATTCAAAATGGAGAAATTATACATATACACCTTATTAGAACAAGACTCTGGCTAAATACATTCTCTTAAGTTTGAAAAAAAAGGTAATTAAAGAATAAAGCCCTATTAAATGAAAGATAATCACTACCTGCTATAATACCATTTTTCTGCTAAAATGAAGAAAATGATTTCCATAGAAGGAAAACTTAAGCAAGTGGGTTTCTGAAATGAGTTTTTGTTAATAGGGTGATTTTTGACATAGTGCTTATTTAGTCTGACATAGTCTAACCCACATTTCACCCTCCACAGTCCTCCCAAACTCCAGCCTCCATTCTGCAAGTTCAGAACTCCACGGGTTCCACTGTCTCCTGTTTATGAAGGAATCATTTCTGCACAGACTTGAGAGTCAGACAGCTTCTCTTTCCTTGCCTCCTCCCCGCACATCTGAAGTAAATGTTCATCACACAGATCCAACCCAAATCTACTGCTTGATTTCAAATGGTCCTAGGCGTACGTTTAGGAGCAAATGTCAGTGTTCCATGTTCACATTTATTGCTGCACCAGGATGCGTTATCTTTCTCTGGCATTGTATTTTCTCTTTAAGTCCTCTATAGCCATGGACTGGGCCACATAATCACCAAGAGACGAGAGTCCAGCTGTCCCAGCCTGCACTGCACAGCCTGGCTTGAGGATGGCATGACCTACTCCACTCTCTGACCCAGGTAGAGGCAGTTCATACACTGTTGCCTGAGCAACCCCCCCTGTCTCTAACTCTGCAATCAGCAGCTAGAAGGGACCCTGAACAGAGGCTTCTTTTCCTATGGGGAATTTTGTGCCAGCGTTCCAGGGAAGAATGTTCCAACTAAGCACCAGGAGACAGCAGACATGAATATCTCTGAGACTCAGGAAAAGAAAGGGTTGTCATAGACAGGTCTAAGCAACTCGAGGTAACCATGCTCACGGCTAGGAGACTAGGTATCATTAAGACACCAGTTTGTCCCAGTCTAGTGCTGAAAGCAGGGAGGATTCCTGGAGAGCTGCTGGTCTTCAGTTCTCAAGGGGAAGCCTAAGAAGCTGGTGTCTGATTTTAAGGAAGGATGATGGCTGCAGCAGCTACAGCAGGAGCAGTGGAATAGATGCACTGACCAGCAAGCTGTGAAGGCAGCAGGGCACAGCCCCGCTTTTCCCCTGGACTCTTTATAACTGGGCCACTGCTTGAAGGAGCCGCCCACTCTGAAGGAGCATCTTCTCCTCTCAGTCCTTCCTGGAAAGGCTCTCACAGACCCGCCCAGAGCTGTGTCTCTTAGCTGATCCCACGAAGGCCACAAGCCAAGTCATGTTTCTCTCGTTTTCTATTTCACATGGGAGCCATATCTGCTGTGTAGATGCTGGCAGTGCTCAGCCAATCTGCATCTCTGCTTGTGTTTATCTGGAGATTCTGAGATGTCTGTAGATATTCCCAGAGCACATGGGACCCCTGGCAGCCCTAAAAGCTTCCCTCAGTGTGACTCTGGTTCTCCACACTCATTTGCAAGTAGCAGTTATCAGGGCAATAACACTTCCTTCAAACTGACACCAAGTACAGTGATTTCTGCAGGACCCAGAAATCACATTTAACAGTGATCCGAGGGACTGCAGAGTTATGTAGTTAATTATGGAATACTTTAACAGATCACAATGCTGAGGACATCAGCTGCAGCCACCTAATGATGTTACTTAGAAAAGCTGCCTTTACCAAGAAGTTATAATCCTTATATCTACATGAGAATGACTGGCTTGAATTTTGCATGTAGAAAAACTGTTTTCAATTGCAAATATTTTCAGAGAACAGTGCATTTTGGGGGTTGTAATTGAGATATTGTGGTGACCTCAAATCAAACAAAGAGCTTACCAGCAGAAGTGGGCAGATACAAATAGATTGTATTTACTTTGTAATCCAAAAAGGTGGACTGATTTTATTTAGAAGTAAAACTCTCCCTTAGTCAATTCTGAATGTTAGTGGCAGCAATGCTGTCTTCCCTTTGCCACGTGTGATTATTGAATTCTGTCCAAAAGACTCCACTCTCTAGTTATACTGAGAGACATACTGCCTGTATTAGAGACACACATTTGAAGCTTTACTGTGAAAAAGGGGCTCAGAGCCCTGTTGGGTGAATTCTAGTCTCTTCAGCGCCACTTTGGAAATGAAGGTACCAGCAGAACACGTGGCATTTGAAGAAAGGTCTACTGCCTCTCACTGCCACTGCAATGCATCTGAGTTGTGATCAGAGTAGAGGACTGGGGACCCCCAAAAGAGCATGCCATGCTGGGTCTCGTTACTCGAGCAGCGGAGGGTCTGGTCAACATATCAGAGCCCTTTCTAGAGATATGATTTGTAGACAGAATGGCTCTTCGCACTGCTGGAGTCTCCAGCTTCTGCCTGGTTCCCAGGAGGGATGAGTGACTACTTTTCCCTTTCCTGCTTGTCCCAAACTAGTTGGGACTATGAGCCATGAGGTGTCGAGGTATCCACGATGCCTGAGCTGAGCCAAAAGTTCTAATACCAACAAGTGCCGATCATATAGAATGCTGTACTCTCGTCCTAGTTGGTGCTCCTCTGAGAATATCTTTTATTCACTATTTTATTTAGTGTATGTTACATGTACGAGTGGTTGCCTGCATGTATGCATGTGCACATGTGCATGCAGTGTCCCCAGAGGCCTGAAGATGGCATGGTATCTTCTGGAGCTGGAGGTCTGGCTTGTTGTTAGCTGCCATGTGGATGCTGAGATCCGAGCCCTGGTCGTCCACAAGAGCAGTTTGTGTTCTTCACCGCTGAGCCATCTCTCCAGTGCCCTCCCCCCTTCCCAAGTCGTCATCGGTGAGATCTAGAGGTACATTTTTTCCCTTAGATTTTTTTTTCTCAGATTGTCTCCCTATAGTCCCAACTGGAGGCCTGGAACTCACTGTGGAGACCAGGCAAGCCTCGACCTCACAGAGATCTGCCTGCCTCTGCCTCCTGAGTGCTGGGACTAAAGGCATGCAATACCACAAGGCTAACGATAACATTTTAATTCTATGAGAGAGAGAAAAGCACAGAAAATAATTCTGTTGAGATATAGTAGACCTCATTAATTCAGACAGATCTCCCTTTTCAGTATGCAGAAGATGTGCTCCCCTGTCTTTCTGTAGAAGTCAGTACTGTTATGTTAATAGAACTGAGATTTATGTGGGGAAATGCTGTGACTGGAATGTAATTGTTTTCAAAACCTCTCAAGCAATCTACAGGCATAAGTTCAGATGCACCTGATCAGCCAACTTGAATTAAGTCATCTGCTCCTTGTTTTGGTTGCAAGTATAGTCAGGAAGTGCTGATCGCCGAGTCGAAAGGCTTGCTGCATTTACTGGAAGTCTTCCCACGTTTAGGACTATTTTCTCTTCAGTCTCCACTTGACTCACATACTAAGTGCAAAGACACTTCTGCAGGATCGGTCTACAATGCACTTATATCTGAGTGGGAATGGGATGGAAAGGAACAGCCCCTCGTTACCGAGAACCACCCCTGTCAACACCGTGCGGTAGGACAGACACTCTGCGGGTGCTCAGTATTCATACCATATCAGTTTGTGATGACTTTGACAATGGGATTTTTGTAAATGCAGTAATCCCAGCACTCTGAGCCAGGTGTACAAAGGACTTCGTCAGCTGTGGAGCAACCCAAATGAAACTTCTTTTTAAACAACCATTGGCCAAATTTACCATTTTACACGGTCTGCGTTGATGTCTACCTGTTCATACAGAAATGTCAGGAAGACTTCAAGTCGAAGAAAATTCATTTTAATGGGTTCAGCTGAAACTTTTATATTATTACTGACCAAAGTATTTAGCACACTATGAGGATACAGAACTTCGACATTTAGAGGAAAGAGCCTTCTCCACGGGTCTGTTTCTATCGGTGAGAGAGACGCTGTGCTGTTGGCCTTATGCTGCTTTCAGTTGCTCTCTGTTCCTGCCCTCTTTGCTCTGCGAAATTTTTTTTTCTGAGATCAAACAATTGATAAGTACGTTTGCTTTAATAAAAATGACTTGATCCAGAGAAGGATAGCTCATAGCAGACCATCTATGAAGACACGTTCAGGCATCAAAACGTAATCCGCCTTAGATTTTCTCTCTCTCAGTTCTGACTCAAACCAAAAAACAAGCACATAAAAAGGAATCGAGTTTGTTTTCCTAACTACTGCGTAGTAACAAACACAACAACGTCCACACTTCATGAAGAGTGTTTGGTTATCTGGCCCTTAGAGAGATAGTTTGCTACACCAGTCATTGTTTTGGTTATTAGGCTTTGCAGCTGGCTTGGACCATTGATTGACTTCTCCCTTAGCAGCTTGTACAGTGTTCTAACACCATGGGAGCTGGTCTTCAGGGAGGAGGCTTCCAGGTCAGCTCCAGCTCCATTGCTCCAAGTCCTGCGTCTAAAGCGTGTCCTGTCTTCAGCAATAGGGTCTCATCTTCAAGTTCTGGGAGGCAATCAGGGCTGTGGCAATAGCCTGTGTTATTTAGGGAGTCTCTTGGACCACCCTGACCAACAACTCGAAAGGAGGCTTCTCCTGTCTGGCTCTGTGTTTCTTGTTACATACCCTTCAGGTGGACATGTCATGCCAGATGGGAGAAACATGCTTCACACTCTCCTACTCCCATCCCAGTCAATAACATATGTATAGGTCATATGTATAGGTCACATGTATTGGTCATATGTATAGGTCATATGCATTGGTCATATGTATTGGTCATTTAGGTTTCATGTTTTGAGAACTGCTTGTTCATTTCCTTAACAGATCTGTTGACCTGGTTGTTTAATGTTTGTGTGTGGGTGTTTACTTCTTCAGTTCTTTGTATATTCAGAAAGAAAAAAAATCACATGTTCTCTCGCATTGGGGATTCTAGCCTGTAGCATGTATGTGCTGTAAGTGTGGGTACAGGCTAAACAACTAGACAGGACGCTGAGAAAGTACCATCAAGTTATGGGGATGGATGGACATGGGCAAATGGACATGTGAGACATGGCAGGTGGGGAGTCTGCAAAGGGGGTCAAGGGGAAGGGAGGAGAAGAGGACGAAAAGGAATCCGCTGAAGGAGCAAAAAAAATGCCGTGATGAGATCTATTAGTTTGTGTGCTATTTAAAAAATAAATAGTAAATGAGAATCACATTTGGAAGCAATATATATGTATGGCTATAAATCTATATGCATTCTTCCAAAAGCGATGTACCCTGGTACCCGCTCTCCCATATACACAGTGCAGATCATGAAGCCACTCACTGAGAGCATCCATAGCATACCAGGACCTTGAGCTTTTCAGCTGACCTCAACCCAGGTCAGGCTGGTCCCCAGAACTTCTGTGGGGAATGGCTCACTTCACACGGGGCCCTCATGGATGTGAAGGCTGAGCCTGAGTCTGAGCCTGGCATAGCTCACAGACTGGACCCTGACTGGCTGGGTCTCCTGGGGCAGGTTGTCGATGATGGTCGTCACATTTCTCTTGGCTGTGCTGATCCGCACAGGGGAGACTAAGGTTGATGCCCTCCAGGTTCTGCACGGGAAGGCGTTCTAATCTGTTCAGAGTACTGCGCTGTCAATGAGGTATCTGTGTCACACAGTGGGGAGCTTAACCCTGTGGCACAGGAAGTGTACCACTGCCATCTCGGGAGAGGCCAATGACTGCTCACAGGTGGCAGCTGGCAAAGATTCCACAGAAGCCCCATGCAGAGGGCCATCTTCAAATGGAAAGAGGGTTGGAGTGGCCATCCACCCAGCCTAGTCATCAGAGCAGTGGAGGAGTCAGGCGTGGTAGTGGGGAGCAGAGCTGGAGGCATAGAGCAGACAGAGCATCCAGGCTTCCTGGGAGCGGACACTAATTGTGCACACAAGCCTCTCTTGGTTAGAAATTTTCTGGGTTCTTTTATGTGTAAGGTAGTGGAGACTACCTCAGATTTTGCCAGAGGCGGAGAGCGAGCCAGCGTTACAGAGTGTGTCGCAGAGGCACTGGAGTGTATGTGCTGGGGAGAACAGGGACTACTAGCCTTGCCTACCTACTATGATGAAAGGATCCAAAAAGAACAGAATGTCTTTTCACAAATAAATGATTGCATAGAATGTTTTAGTATGGCCACACCAAAGTCAGAAAAAAGTAACTGTCCAGCACTTTCATTCCCCAAAAGAAAGACTTAATGGAAGATAAATGGGAGCTTCTGTAACAGTAGCTAGAGTTTGTAACCATAGCTGGAAAATTCTAAAAGTAAGTTTGAAATAGAAAGGAAATTTGATAATTATGAGCAAATACGACAGGAAGACGCATGAAGTTTATGTAAAGTCATGGGATGCCAGTCAGCACTGAACCAACATAGAGACATGTATGGAATTCATAGGAAGATTGGAGTCCACAGAGATGATGATTCTGAAGAGGATTCAGACTATCCCCAATTGAAATCAGGACCCAAGGAGAGAATAGGAAGATTTGATCTTATGTTTATGGGAACAAACAGCTTTTCACACACTGCACTTTGGCAAGGCACCTGGTAGAGGAATTTGCAACCTCAGGGAGAAAGCTCTGATTGTGATGTGCTTACATCAGTCAAATTTAAATACCCATGGGAGGGCCTGGAGAGAGGGTCTAGAGGTTAAGAGTGCTTGTTGCTCTTGAGAGGACCTGGTTCTGGTTCCCAGCACCTGTATCTGGAGGCTCACATCCTTCCATAACATGCAGCTCCAGGAAATCCAGTGTCTCTTCTAGAAATACATACTTATAACTAAAAATAAAAACCGAACTCTTAAAATGGTTAGCATTCTTGGGAATAATAAATGGGGTTCAGTTTAGAAGGAAAACAAGATTACATGGGGAAAATATGGGTTTCTTATTTATTCAGTTATTTTTATATTTATCAATCAATAGTATCTACATAGACATAACATTTGCCAAAGAATAGGGCTCAGCATGCAGGGTGTCTGTTGTCACTGAGAGCACCCCTCTTTGTAGCTTCAAATATTTTAAGAGATCAGAGTTTCTGTGAAAATGGCCCTTACCGTGTGACTCTTCCTGGAAGAGGTAGATACATCTATTTCCTCTAGATAGAGAGGGCTTAGACAGACCAAAGATACTGAAGATTGTGTCCAGGTTCAGCTGGGTGAACCCATGAGTTAACTGGGATAATTTAAAGGGTCATTGGGGACTCGAAGGCAAGTGCTCCTCCTGGGCCGTATACATGTGGGCAGCATTCCAGTTCCCAGTCAACCTTTCACCTCCTACATAACCCCTGCGAGGGGAGGAGCCTTGTAAGGGTCTTGTGGACTGTGTGAAGCTGTTTCCCACCTGCAGGGTGGAATGGTGCAGGACTGCTCTTAGTGATCACAGCTTCTCTAATTCAAGACAGCAGTCATCTGTGACCTGGAGGAGCAGACACCACAGCAGCAGACCTTGTGAAAGTGGATTCAGTGGGGACGGTTCTCCTCACAGCCCCATGCATTCTGCAAGATCCATTCTGAAGCTTGTTGAATAGCTGGCCTGAGAGGCCCTGATAGCTGATCAAGCTGTGATGACAAGGTTGGGGCAACAGCATCCTGATGGTTCCAGGAGTGGCTCTGTGTCCTCCAGGTGAGTGCAAGTGCTGAGGTCACCTGCTGGTCAGAACTCTCCCAGGTGATAAGCCTGAGGGATCCCCTTGCCCCCGTTCCTCACCCCCCACCCCAGCACTGCTGAGAACTGAGCTGGCTGGCTGGTGCAAAGAGCTGTTGCTCCCTAAGGGGATGGTACTGTTCTAGCTTGCTTTTCTGTTGCTGTGATCAGTGCAACATTCAAAAGAAACTTGGGGAGGAAAAGGCTTATTGCATCATCAAGGGAAGCCAAGCAGGACCTCAAGGCAGGAGCTTCAAGTAGAGACCACGGGGGAAAAACTGCTGTGGGTTTGTGCCTCAACCTCTGCTAAGCCTTATTCTTTAGCTGCCCCCCTTTCTAGTCATATCAGCCAAGATTAACTGTCACAGGTCCATGGGCTCATCTTCAAACTCAAGGAAATTCACATGTGTTCTGACACTGGTACCATGAGCTTTGCCTGTTTCTTTCCATGTGCTCTGAGGGCCTTGCCACCAATGCTATTTATGTGATGTAATTTTCCTGGTCACCCCGTATTAAAAATGAGTTCATGCTAAGCTATAATCAATGTAGCTTTGGTTGTAGTATGTGCATACCGTTCCAGCCTACTCTCACTTTTTTAGAGAGGCACACCAAGGAATTCTCTAATGAAACTCCAGTAAAAGGAGCAATAAATGCCTTTCTTTCTAATTAAGTGGTTATAGAATCTTTACTCTGTTTTATGAGGCAATAACCTGGCTCCTGGGCAGACAAAATCTAAGCTGCGGACTTAGTTCTTATTATCCCATAAAGTAGCTCCTTAGAGCTCAAGGCCGCAGAGCTCTGTGTCCTCAAATCATTTTCTTTATTTCCAAAGGCTAAATAAGAAGTTGTTGAATAACTGAATGTGTCCAGTCCTCCCCTCCCTCTTGCCCTCTGTCTGTACTGAGAAGGCATGGGAGCCAGTCAGTGAGGAACCACGTAGGATTTCCATCACCCTGCTCTGTGTCTTGATTTCTTTGAGACAGGATCTCACTATGTAGCCCAGGCTGACCTAAAACTCTTCCTGCTTCAGCTCCTGAGTGCTATGAATACAGCGGGGAAGCCCCATACCCAGCTATCTTTGTTATCTTTCATTAGGATGTAAAGAGCCCAGGGTCAGGAAAGATTTACCAATCTCAGATTACAATGCTAAATTATATTCAGTTGCTACCAAGCTGCTTGGTGTTTGGTACCAAGGATTTACACTGTAGTATTATCAAAGTGAAAGAGCAGATTAGCACCTTGAAATGTGCTACCAAGTCTTGGGAAGTTTTACATACTGATTCTTTATGTGTCTGTTTTTGTTGTTGTCTGGTCTTTCTTTGAGACAGGGGCCCCCTGTAGTCTGTGCTGTCCTAGAACTCACTATGTAGACCAGGCTGGCCTTGAACTCACAGAGATTCGCCTTCCTCTGCCTCCTGAGTACTAGGATTAAAGGCTTGCAACACCACACCCAGCATAAGGATTCTTTTAAAAAGTATTTTATTTATTACTTTTAGTTTTTATGTGTGTGAGTGTCTTGCCTGCATGTATGTAAGTGCATCTGTAGTGTGCAGTGCCGATAGAGGTCAGAAGTTAGCTTTGTATTCCCCTGGAATTGAAGTTATGAATGTTAGCCACCATGTGGGTGCTGGGAATCAAACCTGGGTCTTCTGCAAGAGTAACCAGTACTCTTAACTGCTGTACCATCTCGCTAGCCCCCACACAATTCTTTTTTGAGATTTATTTTTATTATTTCTAAAATTATGTGTATGAGTGTGTCTATGTGTGGGAATGCATGCACCAGGACAAGTGCCCCAAAGAGCATTAGATCCCCTGAGGCTGGAACTACAGGGAGTTGTCAGCCCCATGTGGGTCCTGGGAACAAAATTTGAATCTTCTGCTAGGGTGATACTCACTCTTTACCACCGTACCATCTCTCCAGTCCACAACTGATGATTCTAGTAAACTGGTAAACAAACAAACAAAATTCATATTTTCAGAAAAAAAGATTAAAATGAGTGTTTCAAAAATGAACAAACACAGATGAACAGGAGGTATTGTGATGGGATCTGCTGTTTGGGGGGCAGGCTGAAAGTCAGGTTAAACACAGGCTTCTGGGTTCCTAATTCACATCTTGTTGGCCAGGGAGTCCTCCAACTTGCCTTAAGGCAAGTGTCTAAGATGACAAAGTTATCCCTCCCAGAACATTCTCCCAGTGTGCACTCAGCACTAATGTGACTAGAAAACAAACTCACATCTGAGTTGTCTGGCAGCTGCCACATATTTTGTTCCAGAGATGGAGCGACAGGGCCCTGGTTGCTGTATCCTCGGGAAACCACTGGGCACTGCCAGTCACCCAATAAATGCAGTCTGTGCCTGCAATAAGTGGAATTAATTGGTTTTTAAACACATTTGTCATTATAAAACCATAACAGAGCTCACGTGTAGAAGTCACACTGGCACAGCATGTTGCCATGTTGTGATTTGTATCCAAGCAGCGACCTCCCACAGAGCACCATGGACCAGGAGTTCTGTTCTGTGGCCATGGGAAAAATGGCCAGTCAGGCTAGCCTGGATTTCCAGAAGCATCCGGCAGTGGTGAGTTTGGAATATATCTCCCACCCACATTCAACCGTTGAGCATTCTGTCTAATCTGGAAGTGCCCAAATATCTTTCTCCATGTTTTTATGTAAAAACCAGTAGCATTTTAAAAGTGTGCTAAAACTTTAAAAGTGTGCTAAAAGGAAGCTAAAACATGATCTCCAAGCGTCACCCAAGTCTCACCATTTAGAAGAATGTTTTTGACTTGTTAAGCATGTTGACTAACATAGTTAGCTGCAGTAACCAGACAACAGCTTCCATGGGTTTATGAAGAGCAGGTCCACCACGTATTCAGTGTGCTAAAGGCCTGGCTCCCAGGGTGGCACTATTGGGAGGGTCTGTGTATCGTTAGTGGGAGGGGCCTGGTGGGAAAGGAGCTGACCTGAGGACGCCTGTGCTGTCTCTCCGCTTCTTCTGTTTCCTGCATGGATCTGTGAGTGGTTTTCTTAGGCAACGTTCTTGTCTTAAAATGCTACACCGTTCAGACCAGTGAGCCAGCTGATCCTGGGCTGGCACTGCCATGCTCCTCAGTGAGGTGAACCAGCCCCCCCTTTACATATGAATTGACTCAGGCCACATGAAGCCCTCGGATACAGTAACAGTGAGATCATGTCTTACCCACTGTCTAGGAGCAAATTCAGTTTGATCAAATTTAAGACACGATAGGTATCAGTAGGAATTTGCAGAGATGAAGGGAATATTGCCATTAAGATGCTTGGACTGATACTGTCAGGTGTGTTTCAAAACCCAGTCCGCTGCGGGGTATGAGGGGGGTTTCAGGTGAATGCCCATCTGCTGTAACCCAGATCATTAACAGTTGCCCATCTATGAGTCTAATTGTAAGTGTCCACCTTATCTGTTACTGTCTTTTGATCACAGTTTTGTCATGTTGGGATGGATGGACAGATGGATTGATTGATTGCTTATTGATTTTGAGCCAAGGTGTCACTGTGTAGCCCTGGCTGGCCTGGAACTTGCTATGTAGACCAGACTGGCCTTGATCTCAGAGAGGTCCACTGCTTCTGCCTCCAGAATGCTGGGATTAACGTTGTGCACTGCCATGCCGCCCTGGCTTATCGTTCTTTGCCTGGTTCTCCGCATTCTTCCTCT
Organism: Eospalax fontanierii; assembly: GCA_035773235.1. NCBI lineage: Eukaryota > Metazoa > Chordata > Mammalia > Rodentia > Spalacidae > Eospalax > Eospalax fontanierii. The sequence goes on along the minus strand of CM069542.1, from coordinate 61,689,305 downwards.
CTCGCTCTGTATTCCACCCAGGTTTATATATGTGCCTTGTATTTGTTCTTTACCATACTTGAGTCTTTGTGCCATCCTGAGCTGCTACAAACGTACGGGAACACGACACGTTTGCTTCCCTTCAGCGCCTCAGATCTCCACACTCTTTGTTTGGTGTATATCCACTGGGTTCAATGACCGTATTTTATCGTTAAGCCTCATTGCTTCCAAATAGTATGACGTCATGCTTTGTGTTTGCTTTTTCATTGCAAAGAGATGGATCTGGTCTTCCCTCGATGCCATGTGTCCACATCACACCACACACTGTATGTCTGTGAGGGAGGCCTTACCCTGGGGTCCTGCACATATTCTATGCACTTTCAGCAAAAGTCACTTTTCAGCACTGGCCCTGGCCAGCTCCTGGACACTGAGCTCTGAGGGAATTTCTGAACATTTTTGAAGTCCCAGGAATCTTAACTGCTCTGAACTGGTATGCTTGGCCATTTTATGCTAACTGCATGATTTCTGCTGATTTCTGGTCATCCCCAGCCCAGTGTTCTAGAGCTTCAGAGCTGACCTCTCATAAAACCCGATAAAGGAAAGAAAGCCCTGGATGGTCTGCTCTGTGAGCGTTTGCGGCCAGCAACTTCATATACTGGCTCATCAGAGACAGGGACATTCATTCCACTGTGCAGCCATGGTGCTGGTGGGGACCCTGAGAGCTAATATCAATGGTCCCGTGTGCCCGTTCCCTCTACTTACTTTACCTTTGCTGTGATGAAAGATGACCTTTAGAATAAATGATGTAAAGATATTGGGTCTGGGACCCCCTAGGGGGCTGCTGGGACATACCCAGAAAGCCCATGTTGTCTCTCTTTGACTGCCGGCTCCACAGATGATTACAACAAGGAGTCTGGGCCAGCACCGCATGATATGCTCCATCCTGTCCAGTACTGAGAAAACTGCTGACCCTGGGCGGTCAAGTCCCTAAACAAGGGTTTTGTAGGCAGGGACTTAGACATCCCTGTCATGTCCAAGCCGGCTCTGTTTATTAGGATATATTTTCCAAGTCCCATCGTGAAGCCACAGGCAGAAGCAGGGCTCCCAGCACAGATCAGGGCTCCCGGCTGGTCCCCTGGGAGTGGGTAGTCGTTCCTTCTCTGGTTTTAGTGCCCTGGTCTGTGCTGACTCCCATACCCCCTTCTGGCTTTCCTCCGCAGAAAGTCATCCTGCATCCTCCTAAACATAACATTTCTGCGTGTTTCTTTAATGCGCCCCCATGGATGAAAGTCATCTTGAATCTCTAGAGAGCTGCCCATTTTTATTATTCTAGAGGTGAGGCTACTCATTCATCTTGCAATGTTTAGGATTATTTCCTCTATAAAAGGTGTTTTCCTAAGCCGGGCATGGTGGCATGTGCTCTTAATCCAAATACTTGGGAGAGGCAGAGGCAGGTGGATAACTGGGAGTTCAAGGCCAGCCTGGCCTACATAGTGAGTTCCAGGACAGCTGGGGCTGCAGGGAGACCCTGTTTCAAAAAGACCAAAAAAAAAAAAAAAAATAGGTGTTTTCCTTAGAGGCATAAGAAGGATACACAGATGACTCATCAGCCATTATAGACCAAAAATTCCTTATTTTTGTCTGATTATACTTATGCCGAGGAAACAAAAAAAAAAAAGAGAGAAGGGAAACTTGTCATGACATGGTAGCCACAACCGGGCAGTGTGGTGGGCTCGGCATGGGGCTGGCATGTCTGGTTCGGGCTGCTTCATCTCATGGCAGAGAGGAGCTGCTGGAGCCGCAGGAGCTTTGTCATTTAGAGGTATAATGGTCCCACCAACTGAGTGATGGCTTGGCTTAATCTGGAAATCTTCATACTCTCTGTGTTTTTTTACCATTGTGTTCCACAGAACTGCTCAGACCATCACGGGGACCACTGTGGCGGTGAGAACATGTCTCCTGGGCGCCTTCTTTGACTTGACTCTTACAAGTCCTTGTGAGGGTCCCTCATTCTGTGCTGTTTCACACCCAGACCATCCTTCCTAAAGCTGCGATTTCTGGTCTTTTTAACCTGACTCCTGTGTGTGTGTGTGTGTGTGTGTGTGTGTGTGTGTGTGTTGAGAGAGAGAGAGAGAGAGAGAGAGAGAGAGAGAGAGAGAGCGCTGTCTTGTTTGGTCCCTCTGCTAGTTAGTCTTTTCTCCAGGCCCTCCACAGTTCTGTTTAGATGATTTGGGAACTTGAACATGTTCAGACAGAAACCCTCTTGGCTCCTCAGCTGCTTCTGAACGACTCGCCTCTTCCTCACATCAGTGAGACTTTCACGGTTAGGACAGAAGGCTTGTTTTTGATCACGGTTTAGAGATTCCAGACTGGAAAGACCACGGGGGCCTGGAGGAGCACTAAGAGAGGACCTCAGTGCCTGTGTACTTCCTCCTCTTCTGTTCAGTTTGGACTCCTGATCTCCAGGATGGCACTGCACACGCTGAGGGAGGGTCTTCCCCTCAGTGAACCCTCTCTGGAGACATTCTCACAGATCAACCCAAAGGCGTGCCTTACTAAGAGCCTAGATGTGCCTTCACTGGCTGGCCTGATTCAGGGTTGTACCAAAGATTTGACGTTCTTCACCTAACGCTCCATCTCCGGCTTTTCCTGAAGTGACTGCCGCCCTCTGCAGCCATTGCATTGCAGTGTGCAGTCTCCATGGGAGAACCATCTCTTAGCCTTCCCTGTGGTCAGCTGCTGACAGCTATATTTCCTACCATCCCCGTTTCTTTTGTTTTGACTCGTGGCCACCTATGTTATTTTCTCATGTTTGTCCTTTTCTTTGACTTTTTGAACTATGTTTCTCTAGAGGGATTTTCTGCAGTGGTTTTGAACTCTGGAGTATGGAACACATTTCCTATTTCCTCTTGTTCATTGAAAAATATTCATAATCTATGAATAGTTCAGTTTTGGAAAATTTTTGTAAGAAATTCTTGTACATAATTCTCATATAAAATATTAAGTTACTTCTGGGTCAGGTTTTTATTTCTTTTATATAATCAGTCAAAATTTAAGTTTTTATTTATTATAGCATAACAAGAAAATAAACAGTATTCTTATTTATTTGTTTATCTATTTATCTATTTATTTATGGTATTTTTGAGACAAGGTCTCCCTGAAGCCTCATCTGGCCTGGAACTTGCTATGTAGACCATGCTGGCCTCAGTCTCACAGAGATTCACCTGCCTCTGCCTTCTGAGTGCTGGAATTAAAGGCTTGTGCTACCATACCCAGCATAAACAGTATTGTTAATAGATTACCTTTCATAGTCTTTATTATCATTGATTATTGATTATGCCAGTTGCATTGTTCTGTTTCTATGAGTATAAATATCAATCAATGTACATGTATGAGCAAATTTTTCTTACATGCCTACATCTCACATCATTTAATACAAGTGACTCGTTATATACATAGGCTGAATGCTCTGAATTTTTAGGGTTAGAGATTGGTTAGGAGCAGCATGACAGAGCTATCATATTAATGGCTGTTCTTCAAAGTATCCTAGTATCCTAGGAATACTGACCTGATGCCAATATCTCCCTCATCTCTCCTGTATAGCTGCATGCACCCAATTATCTCTATAGTTTGAAAATCAAGCCTTGAGAAAGGGGAGGGAGATTTCTGTGTCCCTTGACAAAAGATGCAGATGTGCTTGGTAATAAAACACGGAATGAAGTCATACCCTCACTGTGAGAGCTTCAGCTCACGACTATGACAATTTTCAAAATGCCAATGTGCTTCGTCATTTTTGAAAGAAGAGCATTTCACCTTTATTTCCTGGAGCCACTCAGCACTCCTGGCTAAACAGACCATATCTTTTGAGTTCAACAGAGATGTTAAAGATTTGTAAACAGTGAGCAGTAACTCAGGATGCACAGGTCCACTCCGTGTGGCCGTGTGGCTCACTGTGGCCTTTTCTCCACTGCTCCCCTCACCTCCGATCGAGGCAAAGCAGACACCCCTCAGCTGCAGGGTCTGACCTCAGGTAGGTCTTGTGTACCAGAGCAGGTGTGTGCACGGGCTCCTCCTGGGAGGGGAGAGTGCTCACTGCAGACACCCCTCAGCTGCAGGGTCTGACCTCAGGTAGGTCTTGTGTACCAGAGCAGGTGTGTGCACGGGCTCCTCCTGGGAGGGGACAGTGCTCACTGCAGACACCCCTCAGCTGCAGGGTCTGACCTCAGGTAGGTCTTGTACCAGAGCAGGTGTGTGCATGGGCTCCTCCTGGGAGGGGACAGTGCTCACTGCAGACACCCCTCAGCTGCAGGGTCTAACCTCAGGTAGGTCTTGTGTACCACAGCAGGTGTGTGCACGGGCTCCTCCTGGGAGGGGACAGTGCTCACTGCAGACACCCCTCAGCTGCAGAGTCTGACCTCAGGTAGGTCTTGTGTACCAGAGCAGGTGTGTGCACGGGCTCCTCTTGGGAGGGGACAGTGCTCACTGCAGACACCCCTCAGCTGCAGGGTCTGACCTCAGGTAGGTATTGTACCAGAGCAGGTGTGTGCACGGGCTCCTCCTGGGAGGGGACAGTGCTTACTGCAGACACCCCTCAGCTGCAGGGTCTGACCTCAGGTAGGTCTTGTGTACCAGAGCAGGTGTGTGCACGGGCTCCTCCTGGGAGGGGACAGTGCTCACTGCAGACACCCCTCAGCTGCAGGGTCTGACCTCAGGTAGGTCTTGTGTACCAGAGCAGGTGTGTGCACGGGCTCCTCCTGGGAGGGGACAGTGCTCACTGCAGTTCTTCCTAGCAGTCTTGGTACTGCTGGAAAGTGTTTGTCCCAGTGGCAGTTTCCAGTGTTTGTATCTTGCTGCAAAGTTCCTTTAAGCCCCTGGTCATCTGCTGACTCCATCAGACCCTGAAATAGAAGGCACACTGTGCAGCAATCGACTCTGGTCTGGAATTACTCTTTCTCCTCCCTGCAAACACTGTTGAGTCTCAGATGTTTGTGTAGCGCCAAGGCCACAAGGCAATTTCTGGATTTGGTATGCACAGAGGGTTTCATAAAATGACCTGAGAGGGGAGGAGGGCCAAGCACCTTGAGATGCATGCCGAACTCTCCGAGTGTGCCAGTGAGGGCACACGATTTCAGCTATGACTGACCATGAGGACTCTAATGTAATCAACGGTTTCATGTCTTCTACATTGTTTGGAAGGACACATATGTCTTAGCATCCTTGTGTTTATCTGTGCATGTGAGGCACTCTGTCCCATACACTACAGGAATGCTCCTGTCCTTAACACAGTACACCTCTGTCTCAGTTCTTTTTCTCATGGCTATATGATATTGTGGATTGAATCCACCAAGGAATCAAAGCATTAGTTTCCATTTCTTTCTTTCTTTTTGCTTTTTACTACGTGTGCCTGTTATATGTTCTCCCTCCTCTCTCTTCCCATAGACTCGTGTGCACCTGCTTCCCGGCAAGACAGGACTCCCCACCCAGCATCCCTAGCCAAAGGAAAGAAGGGTCTTCTCTAGATTTGATGGCTCTGGATGGTTTTCAGATGACATCTATCATACAAGTGGGATTTCCCCTTGGCCAAGTCAGGAGCAGGCTAGTACAGATACTGAGTTTTGTTGATGTTGGGTATAGACTTAAGGAGATAATTATGTAACATTCTTTCTTAAACAATTAACATGGGGAATTACATTAGTTGTCAGATGCTGAATACTTCCTATTTCTTCTTAATTGGACTCTCTCAATTGTGCTATAATTTTTTTTCTCTGTATTGCTAGGTAAGCCAGGCCCGTTCCTGTGCCCTTAATAAACTGGTCCTGTTAACTCCCCTGCGAATCTCTCACCCATTTCTGCTAGTCTTGTGAACCAAACTTTACAATACTGACCCCAGAAATTGAAATTCTTCATTTTCTGGAAGAAATTCCATATACTTGGTCTTACTTTTCCTTTCAGTATCTAACAAAATCCATTGGTCTGAGTTTTGTCTAGAAATCTGTAATCACAGACCCTATCTCTTTGGCAAATGCAGATTGGTTTATTATCTGGTTTCTCTTAAGTTCAGTACGGTGCTTCTTTTAGAGAATTGATCATTCCATCTGGGGCTTCAAAAGCTTGTGGACACATCTCTGTCTGGTTTCATCTTTCATCTATCCCCTAATCATTCTCCAACTTTCCCCATTCTCAAGGTCATGGCTGTGAAGACTAGAACTTTCCATAACGATAATAAAGATCTCATTCATACGTAGATTCTGATTCCAAAGTTCTGGGGTGAGGCCTGAGATACTGCATTTCTAACATTGCTCCAGGCCTTGCTGATTCTCAGTCATGAATGTAGGACTGAGAACCACTCTCCATTTCTGATTTTGCTAGTTTGTATCTTCCCTTGGATTTTGTTTAATCTCATGTACAGGTGTTTAATATTTATTGTCCTTTAAAGACATATGTATGGTGTTCTTTTCTCTATCAGTACTCTGCTCCTATTTTATTTTATTGTTTTCTTTTTGGCACTTGCCATGGATTTAATCTGTTATGTTTTCTGAGTGCTAATTTGTGACGTCTCCCATAAAGACGAAGTGGCTCAGTTTCCTCTACACAACGCTTTGGCACCATCTTTTAAATTATGAAGTGCTGAAATTTTCATTTAGCTTAAAAGACTTCAAAGATTTTATTTTAAAGTGTGTGTGTGTGTGTGTGTGTGTGTGTGTGTGTGTGTGTAGGTGGGAATATGCCTATGAGTGCAGTGTAGTGTCCACAAAGGCCAGAGGAGAGCATCTGATATCCTGGAGCTGAAGTTATAAGAGGTCATGAGTCACCTGATATGGGTGCTGGGAACTGAACTTGGGTCCTCTGCAAGAGCAGTATAGGCTCTCGATTGCTGTGTCTGCTTTCCGGTCCTTAGTGTAAAGTATTTTAAACTCTTATTCTCTTTGGGAATGTAACAGCTATCCACTTCAGAGTGTTTGTGAGAGACTATATATTTCGAAGTTTTTCAAATGTCATTTAATTTCTAGTTTTATTCCTGCTATATGAAAATTTTCTTCATAACATTTCTATTCATTGACATTTGTGAATATTTTTTTTTCTTTTGTAGCCTGGAATATGGACTATCCTTGCTTAATATACATGTGCTTGAAAATGTAGACATTTTGTTATTAATAGAATGCTCACAATTTTTAAGTGGGATATGTTGTTTAATTTTTTTATGCCTAATAATTTTTATTTTAATTATTTATTATTTTCTGTTGAATCTTTATGTATTTCAAACAGAACATCTCAGTCAATCTTACACATCTTTATGCCTCCTTTCCCACCAGTCCTCCATACACCCCAAATGGAATCCATGCACTCTGTGATTTATTGTTTAATACTTGTTTTTCAATGGCCTACCTGATTTTCTGCATAGTTACCATGAGAAGAATTCAGCCTTCTTCCCAAAGAATTCCCAAGTCTTTATTTGGTTCTATTAGCTCTAGCGTTGAATATGTAGAGCTCTGTTGTTGGGTAATAGACATGTATGTGGGGGTGTGGTATGTTCTTGGAGAACTAACCTGACCTCCTTGTCCCATATGTAATCTTCATCTTAATTCCTTGTAATGTCTCCTCTTATGAATTATGTTTGGTAGTGAAGTCTCGTCAAGATTCTTTGGCTAATGTTTGCTTGATATTTTCTATCACTTATACACAGATTATTTTGAACACTATAGAGTTTGATTTTCTCTTCTCAGTCTGACAGGCTGTCTGGGCTTTTGAAAGTTCGGTTGCTATGGCCATGAAAGGCTGCGTCTTTCATTGTTTCCGATTATTCCGTGTATAATACAATGCATTTCCCCTTCTTTGCTCTGTTCTCTGTTTCAATGATTTCTTTTATATCTGTTATATATTATTCATGCTTGCTTATAAAAATAGTGATTTCCTGCATTTGTCATAAACATTTCAAGGATCCGCCATTTCAGTTTATGTCAGTTCGTGTCTAAGGGATCTGTAAGTGTAGCCCTCTTCTGTGCATCACACCCAAGCGGCATGTGAGGCATGTGAGGAAATTAAAGATGACTTCATTTTACCTTCCTGGATTCTGACATGCACATTGCTGGTGACTGGGTGAAGCTGGCTGATTCTGGTTTTATGACTCTGCAGTGGCTTCTGGCCATGATGGGCCATGTCCATTTTGAAGTGTAAAACACTAGGGAATTTTGTTGAAGTTGGTGGCCTCACTGAGTGTTCAATCTAGGTGCCTGTATGTTTGTAACCTATTGCTTCCTGAGGAGATCTAGGGAGTTTTATCATCCTGTGAGATCCAGGTAATTAAGGAAATGGTTGCATTTCCTCAAAGTTTCTAAAAAGTAAACAGTTTTCAGGGTGAGTTGGAAGTAAACACTCTCAGCTTCGCACCTGTAACGTGTCGCAGGGTCTGGGGCGTCTGAGGGCTTTCACTGGAGCTTTGAGAGATCTAGTGATCAGTCTCCCCAGTTATCTACTGATACAGCCCTGGCAGGCCAGTGCCGTTTCTATGTTTCTGCTTAATTACTTTTTGAATTTCCAGCTCATGGGTAAAGCTTCTCATCTAATCTTTCTGTTGTCAGCTTTTCAAGTTAGCATCTTAAATTCCTTTCCAGACAGTTTCATCAACAGCCGTGTTTGCAACTGATTTCAACAATTGCTTCCCTTTGCCATGTCTCTGAATGCTTCTGTCTTTCTCTAAACCTTAATACCTCATAGACTCCATAGAGGCAAGGGCAACTTGATTTTTATTTATTTTTGCATCTATCTGTATGTTTACATATGTGTGCTGCAGATGAATGTGTGTGTGTATGTGCATGTGTGTGTGCGTGTGTGTGAAGGCCAGAGGTAAACCTCAGGTGTCATTCCTCAGGAACCATCCACCTCATTTCTTTGAATCAGGCCTCATTGGCCTGGTGCTTATCAGTTAGGCTAAGCTGCCTGGTCAGTAAGATGACAAGCATGTACCATCTTGCTCAGCTTTTTATGTAGATGGTGGTGATCAAATTCAGGTTTCCACGCTTGGGTAACAAGCACTTCCTGAGTAGCTCCCCAGCTTTCTCTTGCCCTTTGTGGGTGTGATGGTCTTGCACTTCAAGGACTGAGCCACCTTCTCAGTCCTCACCTGTTTGTGGCTATGCATTGGATACGGTGGTCTCTTACTTTTAGATGACCCTCCTTCCCATCCCACCCTCTGTAGCTACGCATTGGGCATGGTGGTCCTGCACTTTACTGACTGAGCCCATCTCCCAGACTCTCATATGTTTCGAAATGTGCACTGGCTGTCCATGATCTTTTACTTTACCATATGAATCATCTCCCTGGTCCTCCTCTGCTCTCTGGCTAGCACTGGTATGGTATCTCTGTTCATCTGTTTAGGATTGGAGTGAGTTTAACATCTGCTGTTGTCATGGATACAGAGGATTTTTCCAGGTTCGAAACTCCTCTACTAGTTCTTTATGTATAGGATATAGAATGATTCCCAGAAGGTTTGACTGTGACCATGCTGATAACCACGAAGAGCTAGGGAGGGGGCTGGTGTTGGAAGGGGCACATATCAGAGGCTGAGTGGGCATGAAGACTGTAGGAGAAAACAGGAAAAACATGGACCTGATGTCTATAAAATGACATATGTGTCTCTCACCAGCTGAAGTATCACATCACAACCAATAGGCAGGCTTGACTCTGCTAAAAGGCTCCTGGTTCCTTGCTGGGAGTGACCCCCAGCTCAGTGACTATGATACTGATGTGTCATTCAGTGTTATGTGTGCACACAGCACATTCTTAATGCTCTTGTGTCTCCTTGCTCTATCACAGTAATTAATACCGCAATTCTTACTCTCAGTGCTAGGCAGAAACGCAGTAAAAGCACTTCAAAGTTAGGGTCAAATTTCTTCTGTGAAGAGCTAAACTTTAGGTATCTACAGCTGTGCAAACATTTAAAGTATTCTTATTTTAGGGCTTGTGGATAATGGTTCAGTTGATAAAGTGCCTTCTCTATAAGCGTGAGGACCTAATTTGATTCTAAATGCAGACGTGGTAGCATACAATTTCACCCCTAGTGCAGGTGGCAGGGACAGACGGAGCCACAAGAAGCTCTTTGGCCAGTCAGTATAGACAGTGGATTATCTCTGGGTTCAGTGATAGACTCTGTCTCAAAAAATAAGGTGAAGAACAATAGAAGACAACATAATCTAATCTCTGACCTGTACACACATGCAAATACAGGTACACACACATGTGCTGCAGATCACACGCATACACACATGCTATAGATGCACACTGTATAAACACACATGCTGCAGATATATACTGTATACACACACTACAGATACACACTATACACACACAAATAAAATTTAAATTTTAAATTTTAAACATTTAAAAATTTAAATGTTCATAGTCTGAAATATGGAACTGTTCTTGTACTGCTTAAGTTCTCTCTTTGAAAAATGCTAATGCTCATGACATTTCCCATAATAGAAGCTCTGAAATACCATCATGGAATCCACATTGGTCTAAGTATCCAGTCAAAATAACACAGTGACAAAAGACTAAAAACATCAAAACCCTTAATAAAATGCCATTTGGAATGGCAGTCACTATGGCCAGGACTGGATTCTTATCGACTCTGGACCCTTTATGACAGAGATACTGCTAAGAAGTGAACTTGGTGCCTGTGTTTGGAAAATGTTTGTTTGTAAATATGACTAGGAAAAAGTTGTAGGGGACCTCACTGATGGAACGGGCCAGCCTCCCTATAATCCATATGTCTGGACACAGGAGACAGAAGTGTGATCTACCCTGTGAAGAAACAGTAACTGAATTTCATCCAGCCAATGTGCCAGTCAGCAGATGACTCCATGCCTGAACTGAGTGGAAACACACTCTGGACTCTGTTAGACACAACGAGCACTTGATTCTATTTTCCTGGTATATGTGTTTTATCAGAATCATCTCCTATTGGATCTAGGCTGCTGTGTCTTTCAGACATTTGAGTAGAACCATGATCAAGGCAGAGTGTTCTTTTTTTCACGCATTCCTGTGATCACCTTTCTGGGTCTGTGATAAAAGCATCTTGAAAAGGAGGAGGGTTTGTTTGAGCTCGGGGTTTGACCCATTGTGGTGAGGAAGTCAAGGCATCAGGAGTCTGATGCAGCTAGTCCCACGGCCTCTGCAGTCAGGAAGAGGAGAGATGAACTGTGCTCAGCTCACCTTCTCCTGCTATAAACTCCAGGGTATCCCCAAGAAAGGGGACCTCAGGCTAATCAAGACAGCCCTTCAGAGTATGCCCAGGGGCCCTTCTCCCCAATGATTCTAGATCTCACCCAGTTGAAGGCTAAGACTGACCCTCACACCCTGCTGTGAGAACACCCTATGAACATCCTGCTGGGCCCTCCCAAGGCATGTTTTGTGTGTGTCATAGAGTCACTGATGGGATTGATTTCTTTCCTTTGATTTTTGTCACAGTGTTTCACTATGTAATCTAGACCAGCAATGGAGCTCCTTGTGTAGCTCAGGGTAACCTGAAGCTTATGATTCCCTTGCTTTAGCTTTTTGGGTGCTGGGATTTAAAGTATATATTCCCATGATGAATAATTCTTAAGTCATTTAAAGAAACTACTATTATTTCATGCAATCAACATTTGGGACCAAAAATAAAAAAGAACCATGAGAGAGAAGGTGAGTCTAGTTTTTATTCTGTTAACAATCTAGGTCTTTGGGGCTTCAGTTTTCTTTGTCTAGAAACCAGGACATAAGAGCTAAAGAGACTGGATCCTTCACATAGCAGGATGGCAAACCTTCACTCATTAGAAGAAACTGCCTGGGGAGGGCCAGGAGGGCAGAACACACATGAGTGGGGAGCTCATCGAGAAGAGGAACACAAAGTTACTCCTTCGGGGTGGCAAACCCTGGGATCAATGCCGTGGATAGCAAGTGGTGCCTTTGACTAGATGTATAGCAAGTGGAGCCTTTGACTAGAAAAATCAGAAACTGGAGATTGGAGAATCTGTGGGTGCTGGAGAGTGGAAGAGCCCAGTCAGTCAGGGATGTGGAGAAGCATGGATTTCAAATTCCCCACATCACATAAAATCCACCCATGCCTCAGAGAGACTCAGGGTAGCCCAGATTCAGACATACCTAAACAAGTGGGTCAAAGAGTCATAGCCCACAAGAGAAATTGAAAACGGGATCCTCACAGCTCGCCTGGCTCAGCTGCTGAGGTGCAATCCCCAAATTGCATGGCATACAAGGAACTAAGGAAACACAATGTAGAAAAGAAACAGAACAAACTTCACGTGGAAAAAATCCAGGTGCTGGAACTAGCAGGCAGGATTTAAAGAGGTCGTAGCGTCCGTGCTCCGTGGAGAGAGGCGCGCGTGTTCTCCATGACGAAACGGGGGACAGCAACAGAACCGAGGAGAATGAAACATCTGGATTTAAACCAGGAAGTACTGACAGCTGGACAGCCCGGAAATGGCACGGAGGAAGAGTCAGTAGGCGGAAGACTGGACTTTCTGATTTGAAGAACAAGTGCGGTTAGAGGCGAATTGAAGACCAAAACACACTGGGTCCCATTTGTACAAAGTCACACATTTGAAGTACGAGATAAAGAGGGTGGGTCACAAAAGACTCTTTGGCTATTGTGCATTTGTGGGTGACAGGGAAGGGCGGTCTGTGCCTTCAGAATGATTACCAGCGCTGAGCAATTATGGCCAGCTACGAGAGAGCCAAGAAACGTAAAGAAATGGGAAGATGGCACGCTGTGTGGAAAATCTTGGATCTGCGGGAGACAAGCAGCTCTCCCCTACCGGCGGCCAGTCAGTGGCGAGCTCCAGGCTCAGAGAGAAACCCTCTCAGAACTGAGATAAAAGAGATCGCGAGTGAAACTCAACATCAATCAACATCTTCCCTCTATACACATGCCTGGGATAGTCACTTGTACACAGATGCCTCACACACACACAAAACATGCACATGCCTGTGTGCACACATGCACATTCACACACGTGCGCACACATACACGTGCATACGCACATTCGCACACATACACATACATTTGCACACATGTGCAGTCACACATGTGCACACATGTGCACCCACATCCTCATGCACACACACGTACACACGTGCACACGCATACATGTGCACACACATACATGTGCACACACATTGTCACACACAGACATCATACACGTGCACACACATACACGTGCACACACATACATTTGCACACATGTGCACACACATCCTCATGCATACACACACACGTGCATACACATTGTCACACATACACATCATACATGTGCACACACACATACATGTGCACACATTCACACACATGCACACACATAAGAGAAACACACAAAAGAGAAAAAAAATGAAATAGCAAAAAGAATATGCACGATGGGATAGTTTTCTGGTTAATTTGAATATGCTCATTATTTCATGATGTCAGTGTGTATCCAGTCCAAAAATTTCACACCTTAAATATATATAATTTGATTTGTCCACTATCCCCCAGAAAAGCTAGAAAGATAGAAATTGAGTAAAAAATTTTAAATTGTTTTGTTTTCATTAATTAGTGAAATCAATCTTGCAATTAAGATATGTCCTGTGATTTTATTAGTCAACCGCTGCCCAGATATGTGAAAAGAGAAAAGACAGACTCCAGTTCTGGAGTAAAATGCTCAAAAGGAGCCTGAGCATGTTATCTTTCTAGGAAGTAGGGCGTTGTCGTCAGACCAGACCTTGTGGACTCAACACAGGCCTGACTGGGAGCATCTACGGCTGGTCAGACTCTACGTTTAAATCACGAATTTGGTTTATCCTCAGAAAGCAGAAGGGAAGGTATCTGCATCTGGATGATGCTGAGAATCTAACTACTATTTTAAAATATTAAGTGAAAGGCAGCCATCTCCTACCATGATTCTTTTATATAAATGGAAGTTCAGTCCAGTAACATGATACTCCTAGTTTCCTGTGGCTATTGTAACTATATCCACAAGTCAGAGAGTGTAAAAGAGGTCATGTGTTCTCCCACAGCCCTGAAAGGCGGAGTTCAAAGTCCTGATGTTCTTGGCAGGGTGACATCCCTTAGAAGGTTCTGGCAGGTCCCATCTGCCTCCCCTAGCCTCTGGAAGTTTCCTATGGTCCTCAGCACAGAATGGCAAGGCACCCATCTGCTCCTGTCTTCTTGTAACTGTCTTCTCAAGTCTGTGTCTATGGGCCTCCCACATCATCTTGTCAGGGGCTTGAGGCATGTCCAGAATGTCCACTTGACTGTACCTCATGAACTTGAGCTTAACGGCATCTGCAGAGCTTCTCCAGTACACTCACTGTCAGGATCCAGGGTGACATGAGGGGGTCTCCTGGGGCCATTATTCAACCCAGAGAAGATGGGCAGAAATACTCCTATAAAATATATTTCAATTATAGACTGTAGTATCATAATTTGGTAGCACTTTTTGAAACAATGGCTGGGATAATGCCAATAAGTACTAGCGGAATCAGAAGGAAGAAGAACCAGGAGCAACACGACCTCGGAAGGCTAGCTACACCTAGGAATTATTTTTATCAGAAAGAAAAAAGTTCAGAATTGTTTCAAACAAGATCTAAAGAGCACTGGAAACAGAACAATGCGTTTTCAGAAGCCGGAGAACAGCCTCGGTGGAGTCCAGATCTGGATCAGGACAAAGGCTGACCTGGAGGAGGGAGGGTCAACCCCTACTGCAGAGCTCCCTTTGTCTTTAGACTTGAATGGGTCAGCCAGGAACTATACTGGATGCCATCGGCGATACCTGCTTATTGTGGTATCTTAAATACTGTTGAGAAGGCATTATATTCAAGTGGGGTATGAGAAGAACACTTCATTTTCAGGAAGTCTTATATTTCAGAAATGGATTTTGAATTTCAATTGGATGAAAATATAATGTTTGAAATTTTCTTTAAAAAGAGTCTCAGGAGAATATGAAATGGAAAGGCTGATATTTCGGTTGGCTGTTTGTTGAGACAGTCTATGTAGCCTGACTGTCCTCTAGCTTGCGGCCCTCCAGCTCAGTCCCTCAGTGTCCCCCTGGTAGGGTATGCCCTGCCATAGGTTGAGATTAGAGAACTAGACTCGGTAGGAGATGATTATTATTCAGCAGACTACAGTAAATATGAAATTCAACATACTGTTAGTAAGAGAGATTTTATAAAAACCACTTCTAGTGGTTTTTTACTATAAATTCTAGTGAAATAATGTCATCTAAGCAGACAACATATGCACACACATGTGCCCCACATGTGCACACACATGCACACACAATCTCATTTGTAATTGTTACTGTAATTTCAACAATAAGCTTCAATATCAAAAATTTCTCTCAGTTACTAATGAAAAAGGGATTAATTTCCTCTAAAATATTTTATTATTTTTATTTTTTGTGTATATGTTTACTGCCTGCCTGCATGGAGGGCACACATGTCCTGCAATGGCCACAGAGGTCAAAAATGGTGTCAGATACCCTGAGCTGGAGCTACTAACAGTTGTCAGCTGCCATGTGGGTTCTGGGAACGGAACCCAGGTCCTCTGCAAGAGCAGTCCATGCTCTTAATGAGGGATTCATTTCTTAAGCAACCCTCTGAAACAGTGAATAACTATTATCACACCCAAGTCACTGGCTGGCTTTGGAAGAGTTCCTGCTCTTTCTTCTAATATGTTTTCTCTTTACATAAGGGAAGTATATGCTATTGCCTGGATTTATAATCAGGTAAGTCATTTCTTTCCTTATTTGCTTGATCTAGATGGTATAATTCAAAGTCAAGTGTCATTAACAGGAATTATTTGTCACGGGGTCCTCAGTAGAGATTTGTGTGTGAAGCACATGATCCTTCCACCAGAATGTCAATTCCATTTAACTAAACTATTTCATACTCCTGAGATCACCTGTGTGGGTCTGGAGCAAATATCCAGGGGTGGCCCCATGATCCCACGTGGACACTCTTTGAGGTGTCCACACAGATGAACACTGAGGAAATCAGAGACTGTGCTGACAGTCAAACTCTGGCATTTCTACCCATGCTGTCACCACTGGCACTGAATGAAGAAGGGTACACAGAAGGGTATCCCAACATAAGTGGACACACTGACGTGGATGGGCACCCTGACATGGGTGGGTACTGAAACACGGGTGGGTACATGTACCTTGTGCATTGTTTTTCCTGTTTCTGTAATAACACTACTCTGCCAAAACCACTTAAGGGAGAAAGGCTTACTTTGGCTCGGAGTTCCTGTGTGCAGTCCAGTCTGGGCTGGAAGTCCTGGAGACAGGAGCTTGAGATAGCTGGTCACATCACATCTTCAGTCAGAAGAGCCATGGACACTTGCTGTCTCCTTTTATATAGTCCAGGACACAAACCTGGACATGGGTGCTGCCAACTTTCAGTTTGGGGCCTCCACGTTTAACCTAATGAACACAGACCCTCACAGGCACACAGGATCTCCTAAGATTCCAGATCCTGCACAGCTCACTTTAACCATCCCATATCCCCATGGACCCTCCATTCTCAGGTGTGAGATTAGGGGTACAAGCCAGCTTCTGATCTGATCCTGTGAGATGTAAATGAGATCAGGGCCATGCTGAGCCCACAGCAAGAATCAGCCTTCCTAGATTAATTGCATAGGAGTCCCTGCACTGTGTTCTTTTGAGATAAAAAGATACATTAGCTGCAGATATTCCTGCTTTCCTGATACACTCAATTTTGCCGAGACAGATCAGATGTAATCAAACTAAAACCAGTTTAATGGTGTGATGGGTGCCACAAGATAAGAGCTGGGGATGTAAGGAGCTGTTGCCCAGGACCCTTCAAGGAAAGAGGTCTGCTCAGGTCCTCAGTGATCGGGGCTGCTCAGCTGGGCATGCACAGAGGGCACCCCAGTTCTCACATCCCACATGGGGCTCCTGAGCTCCAGTGCACACAGCAGGGTGTTCCATCTCTCATCTCCTTCACGGTTGGTCTTGGCTTCAGAGCCATCCCAGAGGAATCTGCAGGCAGGGAGGTGGTACCAGCTAGGAGCACACAGGTGCCACCTTGGCAAGCACTGGAGCATGCCAATGAGCAGTATTGCTCCTGGGCCAGCCGTGACTGTGACCAGGCTGCCTTTCCCATCATTCCATCTGCTTCCTATCAAGAACTGTCACTCCTTGCACCGATTCCCATCTCTCCACTCTCAGAGCGTGCTCCTGTGAAGGGGCCAGGGACCAAGGAGGTGGGAGGTGAGAAGGCTGGCATTTACACTACAGTTCCTGTCCCTCACCTCCTAGGTGGTGGCTCCACATCCGTGTAGTGCTCCACAGACCCCACTTCAGTGCCAGATCCCAGAGAGTTCTTCCACAGCACAGAGACCAGCCTTAGTGAATACGATTTCCAGAAATTCGAAGGAGGGGCTGGAGTCTGAGTGGCATACGGGGAGGATGCCTTTAGTCAGGTCTGACTGGGAAAGAGTTTAGTCCAGGAAAAGGAAGCAGAGATGAGGTAAAGGCTGAAAAAGTTAGGAAGAAATGTGAGCATTGAACTTGGCTGGGGGAAGAGAGCGTGTGGAGGGACTCCGTCCACCGGTCTGGGAACTTTCAACTTATACAAATTGACGTTAGTTAATGTCAGAATGCCTTCTTTCCACACCTCTGACACAAAGCAGTCCTCAGAGAGTGTGAAAGGGAGGGGTGGCATCGCTGCTGTGAGGCTCTGGCTCATGGGCACCTCTCCCATGGCATGAGGTCAACCACTACTGCCCTTCTGACTCAAGAGATTCAATTCCTGCAAGATCAGACAGTAACTGAAGCCTATTATCTAGATTTGTTTTCACTTAAAAATGTCATGTGGGAGATGGAGGAAGCCAAATTATATTGTGGTGAAATCATAATAAAACTCTATCCTCTTAACTAATTCTTAGGAGCACAGCACTGTGTTAGTAACTGTAGATCTGTAGAGTGTGCTGCATTCCAGATACCCTGTGTTCAGTCAGCACCACCTCCCCACGTTCACCTGCAGCCCGGGTGACCTTCTGCTCTGTTCCTGCGAGCTTGAGTTCTTTTATAATATTTTCGTTTTATGTCTCTGTTTCTGTCTCTGTTGCTCTATCTCTCTCTGTCCCTCAGTTTCTCTGTTTCTGTCTCTGTCTCTGTGTGTGTGTGTTTGTGTGTGTGTATATATGAACACATGTGTGTATGGGTATCCAAACATGCCAAAAGAGGTGTCAGATCCCTTGGAGCTGGAGTTACAGGCAGTTGTAAGCAGTTCAGTGGGTGGTGGGATCTGAACTCAGGTCCTTTGGAAGAACAAGTGCTCTTCAGCACTAAGCTTTCTCTCCAGCCAAGAGTTTGATTTTTAAATCTGAGCATCTGTTGTTTGAAGTGCTTGAAACTAGGTGCTTTGTCTTTCAGACGTCAGTCTGCTTGTTTATACACAGCATTGTTATCCTCACAGGCACCTTATACATGCTGTGAAAATGTTTGTGAAAACTTAAAATATGTGTGCCTGGAGCAGTTCGTGGCTTTGAATTTCATACCTGGGAGTTCAGAAGATCAGAAGGTTTTGATTTGGGTGGGTTACTTTTCGTTTTTCTTGTCTGATTTGTTTCACCTAACATTATGCTGTGGCAAATAGCAAAATCCCCTTCCTTTTCAGGCTTACTGATACACAGACATATACATGTACATTAGCAACACATGTATGTAGTGTACCCTCATCAGGTATGCACATACATACACATGCACAAATGCACCCTTCCCACCCCCACATACACACAGACAGACATCTTCTTTGTCCATTCTATTTAGCTTGTCTGTGCATTCTGGCTGCTGCATAAAGAAAACGTGTCTAATAGTGGGATGACTTTTTACTGTCCGTTTTGATGTTAGAAACAGCACAGACGTTCAAGTCGGCACAGCAGGCCCTGACTCTGTAAAGTGAGGCTCTTCTTCTCCTAAGTATCTGTCAGTTTTGCCAGAATAACGTTGGTTTATCTTCCTGCCTTTTTCTCAGAGTGTGGAGAATTCACTTCTGAGACATAATTTCTCTGCCTTCTTATACTGCATGGATGTTGCTGCCATAATTTAAAAGCCCGATGTGATGATCTGTAGCCAGAAGCAGCACTGGTTTGATGTGACAGATGCGTTGTGATTTCCATGGTAACGGTTTATTTGTTTAATTTCACTCCCCTTCACTCATTTGGTGTCTTCAACTTACAGCCATCTAACCTGTGCTCTACAGACTAACGTGCTGAAAATGTGATTCCTGGTCATTTAGACAGAAGCTCGGGCCAGTGCCTTTGCGACAGCAGTGTTGTAGGTCTAGCAGTACATGAAGTATGCTTTCTGTGTGTTATATAAGCTGGCAAAGGGCTGAGAGAGATGAGGTAGAAGGATGATGCGCCCTTAGGTTTTCAAGCGGAATCCCCGTGCAGGGGGCTGGACCCGTCTGCACAGCAGGGAAGTCCCCAGCAGAGGTCTGGATCCCGTCTGTGCCATGTATAGACCTGGGAGAGGGTTGGGTCTTTGGACAGATGAAGACAGAGAGCAGGAAGAAGAGTTCTGAGCTCTGGGTAGCAGCTCCAGGAAAGGAGACTGATGAGTTCAGGGTGGACCTGGCAGGCAGGGGGAGCTCTGGCACTTCTCTGCCTTTAGATGGGACTCTAGTTAGCCCAGCCTTTGCCAGGTGGATTGTCCACTCCCTCTGGAATTAGTTTGGATGGAGTCAGGCTGTGGTGGGTCCCTCAGTCTTCAGGCTCCTGCATTCTCAGCACAGGTTGGCACAATCCCTCAGTTTAGTCACTACCCAGTGAGCTGTGTCAGTCCTAGAGGAAAACCTGATGAGCTGGCATTAAGTTTATAATTCCCTTTATCACCCTCGGAATGAAAGAAGCCATGCCAGGTCAAAGATGCTTTGTACAACATAGTGCAGAAAGCCTGAACCTGAAACCTTGGAAGTGTCTCAGGAGGCAGTTAGAAGTCCCTGGAGTCATGGTTGTCATCAGCAGCACCACCATCATCATCATCTTTGTCACCATAAGACCCATGGAAAGCTGGTGGGAAGCTGACAGGTGACTTGCAGAAGGGACTCTGGTCCCACACAATTGTATCTTCAAAGAAGCGCATGGTGCGAGAGGTCTGCTGAGGGACTCCGAAGAAGCACGGGAGAGCGTGTGGTCCCAGGCTGACTGTGGGGAGGAGACATGACTTCAGGCAACACCAGTTTCTTTAGACAGTTTTCCCTGCCCATCTGGCCCAGACATAAGCCTCTGTCTGTCCTGAGTTTGCAAAGTGTCTGCAGGAAGTGACTTGAGAATCCGGCTCCTGTTCTGACAGCAGGCGGAGAGGACTGGTCTTCGATGCCTACAGAATCCTGTCGTTTGTGATCAGAGGTTAGTCTATGGGGTAGATGACTTGATGGTGCCGATTGCCAAACAGTGAAAGAGGATACAGGAAGGAAAAAGAGAACAGAAAAGAGGAGATGAGAGGAAAGACGAGAGAGACAGAGAGACAGAGAGAGAGAGAGAGAGAGAGAGAGAAAGAGAGAGAAAGAGAGAAGCTCCGACAATATGTTATTTGTCATGTTATTTGTCTATAAAATGGCCCTGAGGAAAAAAGGACTCTACAAACTGATGATCTCATGTAGGATGGGAAGTCACCAGCACTGGGTCAAATATATGTTACTGTCACACTCTGAGAGCTGGAGCTTGCAGTGAGGGAGCTGGAGAATTCCAGTCTTAACCTGGGATATATTCACTCTTTGTTGTGCCTTACTGTCTGGGAATTCTGGGAGTAGACTGAAGAAATTGCTGACATCAGAAGAAAAGAACAATAGCAAATGGAATGAATGCTTTTTAATATATGAAACCCCCAGATGTTGAGGGCATCTAACATTTACTCACTCGGTAAATTAATCACTAAACTGAGAACATAAGGTCAACACTATCTGACTAGGAACATTCCACGGCCTTACTGGGTTTGTGACCCACTTGTGGCTACTGGGTATGGCCATGTCAACACGAAGGCACGCAGACGTGGGGTGTTACCTCAGTGGACGCTGGCTTCAGCTAGGTATGGCTATGATTCTATTCAGATATAAAGACAACATAGTTCACAGAGTCAACACTTTAAGAACGGATTTTCTTTCTCCATGATTAGAAAATTGAAACATAAGTCATTTTAGAATGATGCCTGCCTCTTTGGAGCAGACTTTACAGGGGATAAATGCACAGCCTGTGGGAACGGAGGCACGGAAACCTTACGTTCATTGCCAGGTACTGTCCCAGCTGATTTCTGGGAGAGCTTGGCAAGTTTGTGTTTGACATTCTCAGTTCAAAGTTCCAACACATAAGGTTCATTAAATTTAATGTTATTAGTCTATTTTATTTTACATTTGAGGGTAAGTTGGTTTTTTACAAGTTGATACTAAAAAGGAGATTTCAAGCCAAACAACTTTATGCATTTCACTTGGAGACATGTCTTGGCAATTCATGAACCAGCTCTGCTGATTGCAGATCCCCTCAAAATCCAGATGTTGAAACATAATGCCAAGCAGGGATTCTTTCAAGGTGGGACCTATGGGAGGCAATTAGTTCGGGAAGGTTGATTCAGACTCCCAGGCCTGTCTCATGCCTTACACCACAGGGGCACACAAAAGAAAGGTGCCATATATGACCCAGAAGGTGGTCCTCTAGAACAAATAGTCTACTTTGGTCTTTAATCTACATCCTCTAAAACAGTGAGGTACACATTTCTGTTATTTGTAAGCTGCTTGGTCTGTAGTTTTCTGTCATAGCAGCTCAAATGAACCAAGAAACTATCCCATGGTGGCAGGGATAGGGTGGGATGGGGTAAGGACTTGATCTGTTGTCTTCTCATTGGCTTGAGCTATCTTCTTTATCTCTCCTCACATGAAGTCTATCTTTTTGTGTGTGATTTCACCAAGTCCAAAACAAAATAATGAGTATGGCAATCAAATTAATTTATTTCCATGAAATTAATATTTCAATAAAAAGATGAAAAGAAACCTAAAAGCTGATGATGATGGTGATGATGATAAAAATGGTGCTGGTGCTGGTGGTGGTGGTGATGACGACGGTGGTGATATTGGTAGTGATGATGGTAATGATGGTTATAATGCTGATAATGTTTATGATAACGTTGATGATGGTGGTGATGCTGATGATGGTGATGATATTGGCAGCAGTTATAAATATCTTCACTGTGTATTGAATACTTGGTACCTGTCTAGTCGTTCATCAACCCTTTCATCAGATGTGCTTGCTCTCTTCATTCTGAGGATTTCTAGGTACAGAGCAGTTACTGAGGTGTCTGCGGTTACTCACGCAGGTTGTGAAACAGCCAGGTTTCTAAGCAAGTCATTCTGTGCCCAGGACTTGCTACACAGCTCTCAAAGTCAACCTGACAAATTCTGTAAAATAAGATTGATGGCCCAAAATACCCTGTTCACAGCCAAGGACTGAACAGCCCTCACAAAGGAGGCATGAATGCCTCTGCTCCCAATTGTGTACTCCCTCTCTGTAATCTGGGGGTGGGTGAGGCTTCCCATCTGTGTTCCGGTAACTCAATGTTCTGAAGTGAAATATACGGACAGTTCGCTGGGCAAAACCAAAGGAAGAGATGAACTGGTTCTTTAGATAAAAACTAAAAAGCCTTCTGAAAGTTAGGTACAGTCTGTTTTCCACCCCCTAAAAACAATCTTGTGTACAAATTAGATGATTTCAGAAATATCATAAACAAGATTTGCAGCTTAAATGTAATTCTTAAAGGGAAAAACTTATATTTTCCCCCTTAAGTTGGCTCCTGCAGGTTTATAACTTAACTTGAAAATAAAATGCCTTCTATCTTTCCAAGGAGATTGGAATCTTCCAAGTGCCTGCATCCTGGATGACCTGTTATTCTCACTTTGGGGAAGCAAGCTCTCCTGTTCAACTGATTTCCAAATACCACTTATTCTGTGACTTCACAGGCATTTTACCTTTGATTTGTAAAAGCTGTTGGTCCCACCCCCCAATACATCATGTTATTGGGACAGGATAAAACAGTCACCCACAGCACAGTGCACTGAAGGCAGTCTGTGTACCTGTAGAGCACGAGGGAGGAAATGCAGAAGGGCCTGGCCTCCCTGGCTGTGGACATGGCTTTAACCTCCATAGATTCAAGTTTCAGGTAGATAGTCTGGAGCCATGGTGTCCCTCCTGTGGTCTGGAGGCGATTATTTGGAAGATACATATACAAGTTTTCACCGAATAACTGACTGTACATTTGTTTTAATCAAGCGACATGTCAGACACTGGTCAATAAGTATCTTGCTTTCACCCAAGCGTTACGCACTCAGTGCTTACAGTCAGACCAGAGTCACTCTTCCTGCTTTGCAGTAGCGGCTTCTGTGGCCCTGCAGCGGTCCATCCAGGGCTGTGGGGGTGGCTCCTGCTCTGTAGCCCGCTGTGGGGGTAGTGGGCACTTTTCTGACAACTTGGCGCTCTGTCTGCATCTCTCTTGTCTAGAGAGCTATTGCAGCTCATTCCTTTCTGTGCCTCCTCCTCAGTCTCCTCAGTGGTAAGGCCGGCACTTATCTAAATTATCACCAGTGCCTTGGTGTGGGTGGGGTGGGGTGGGGCAGGGTGTCAGGGGGTGGTAGTGAGGGTGTGGGGGCTCCTTAGCTGGCCTCCTTGTGCCTCTTTTGGGATTCCAGGTACTTTCTGCTTTTGCTCAATAACTTGTAGGCATGTTCTCTGTGTCCTACAGAACAGTCCTCTTTGTCTTCCCCAGGGTTCAGCGCGGGGCTTTGCCAGGAGCTTCTTATTAGATGACTGTGGGTTAAAATATTAACATTGATGCTTCACACGCAGCTTCTCACATTCAGAACTTCCTTTTATGTGAAAAAAAAAAAAAATCATTCTCCTTACCAGTAGATGGCGAGCTTGCTACACCTAACTGCTGAGGACTGTTTTCCTGGTACACGCCTGTGTGACATTTTATTGCAAAATATTATTTAAAGTCCGTTAAATTGAAAACATTCAGTTTATTGTAAAATTGGCCTGTTAACATGATAACTAGTATCTGCCCTCACGTCAGGTGTCCAGTCTTTAAGATATCAGATTAAAGAAACCCAGAACTCCCAGAAAAAGCACACAACACACTTTTAATTGATAAAGTACTTGCAAGTTTTGCTCCTTAATCAATTTCCCTGCAGTGGCTACCCTTAGAGACACTGCTCCTGAGCAGTAGACACAGGTCCAGACATGGGCAAACATCAGAGTCTCTGCTGTAGCCACCCATCCCTCCTATCCAGAGCAGTGCCCACTTCTTTAAAAAACTCTCCGCAAACATGGAGATGAAAGCCACATCTGGAAGTCACTCACAGAAGAGTAGCAAGAGAGAGTTGATAAAATCAAGAGAGCTGAATTCTGATCAAAGAAGCATGTGATTAAAAGAATTTCAAAGCCTGTTTAATTGATTATGAATGGAGATACATTTTGCAGTGTGACTTGTTCTTTCTGTAATGAGGGATTTTGACAGTCGGGTGGCTTTTCACTGACATTAAGTCCTGTTAATTTCATATGAATAAGTTTGTGGGCCTTTAACATTCCACGTTGTTCTGAAGATTGGCCCAGTAGAGAAAGGGCTATGCAGCGGGCGGAGGCATCTTCCTGTTCCTTGGCCTGTTTCCTCACCATGGCGACTGTCTCCTTTGATGTTCAGAAGCTCATCAGTTTCATGGAATATTCCATTTATCAGTTCTTGAGGTCACTTCCTGAGGTGGTTTGAATGAGAATGTCTCCACAGGCTCTAAGTATTGGGACATTTTGTCTCCAGTTGGTGGCACTCTCCTGGGAGGTCTTAGAAGGTGTGGCCATGCTGGAGGAAGCACCTCATGGGGGCAGGATTAGAGAGGTCTTAAACCTTGCTGGATCTCCAGCCCCTCTGTTTCCTGTGCCTGCTTTAAGATGTGAGCCCTTAGCTTCTGCCTCTACTCCAGCCACCTCTGCCCACACCTCCCCACCATGATGGATTCTTGCCCCTTTGGAGCTGTAAGCTAAACAAACTCTTCTGTTTATAAGTTCCCTTGGCCAGTGTGTCTATTACAGCAACAGGAAAGTACCTAATATGCCTCCTGTGTTGCTGGGGTCCTTCTCAGAAAGTCCTTGCTTATACCAGTATCTGGAACTGTTTCCCCAAGTTTTCCTCTACTGGTTTGAAGTAAGACGTTTGATCTGTTTTGAGTAGAGCTTTGTGCAGACTGAGAGCCACAGCTCTAGTTTTAGTCTTCAACGCAGAGACAGCCCCTTTCTGCAGCACCTCCTGGTAAAGAGGCTATCTTTTCTCCTATGTGTGTTTTGGGCACCTTTGTTGAAAATCAAGTGGCTGATGTTTTTTGACTTCATATCTGGTTTCTCTGCTCTGCACCATTAATCCACATAGCTGTATTTGTGCCAACACCATGCAGTTTGGTCACTACAGCTCTGCAGTATGATCTGAGACCAGATATTGCAACACCTATAATATCGTTCTTCCTGTTCAAGATTGCTTTGGCTTCCAGATGAACTGCAAGATTTTCCCCCCTAGTTCTGTTAAAAAGGTCGTCAGAATTCTGATGAGTATTGCATTGAACCTGTGGACCGTGCTGTACTGTACTAATCTGTCCTATCACGACGTACAGTATTAACCCTGCAGATGCATGAGCACGGGAGGCTTTCCATCTTCAGTGCCACTGTCCTAAAGCCTTCCTTGTGGAGGCTTTTCACTCGGTTAGATTTATTGTCAAGCCATTTTATTTATTGATTTATTATTTGAAGCTGCTGGGAATAGAAATTTTTCTGGTTTCTCTCTTGGCAAGTTTGTTAATGATATATGGAGAGGCTACCGATTCTTTATATTGATTCGTGTCCTCTTGCTCTTCTGAAGGTGTTTATCAGGGTTAAGAGTCATTTGGTGGAGTCCTGTAGAGAGTCATGCCATCTGCTGATAGGGGTAATTTGAATTCTTCCTTTTCTACCTTTGTACTTCATATTTCTTCACCTTGTCTCATTGCTGTAGTTAAAACTTTCAACACTGTACTGAATAAGGGCAGAGTATCGGCCCATCTCTTCTTCTTTGGTGAGAATCTTTTGCTTTTCTACACTTAGTCTAATGTCAATTATGTTTGTCATTTATAGCCTTTATTACACTCAGACATTTTTGTTCTATTCTTACTTTCTTCAGGTCTCTTATCAGGAAGGGGTACTGAACTTTGACAAAGGCCTTTTCTGGTTCTGTTGATAATTATGGTTTTTTTTTTTTTTTACCATAACCCTGTTTATTTGTTGCATTGCATCTGCTGATTTGTGTTTGTTGAAGCACTATTGCATCCACGTGGTGACGTGGTCTTGATCATATGTGCCATCTTCTCAGATGTTCTTCAGTAGGGTCTGCAGTTTTGTTTCTCTGTCCATCAGGAACTGATCCAGTGCTCTCCCCTTCTTTGCTGTGTCCTTGTCTGGTTGGGCTGTCGGGATAACGCTGTCTCCACAGACTGAGTTCAGTAGTTTTCCTTCCCTGTCTGTTTTGTGGAATAGTTTGAGAAGTATTTCAGTGAGAGCCTCCTTAAAGGGGGATTAGATTCAGCAGTGAACCTGTCCAGGATGAGATTATTTTCCTTTGGAGAGTTTTTTTTCTATTACCACTCCAAACTCTTGCTTGTTATAAATCTGTTCAAATTATTACTATCTTATGAATTCATTTTGAGTAGGTCATATATATCCAGGAATTTACTAATTTCTTCTAGATTTTCTGCTTTTTGTTTGTTTGTTTTGTAATATGATTTATTGTGCTGGATAGCTTCAATTGTCAACTTGACACAGCTGGGGAGAAAGACCTCAACTGAACAATTTACTCCATTGGGTTACCATATGACTATGTCTATGGGGGCCGTTTTCTTGACTATTGAGTGATGCAGGAGGGCCCAGCCCACTGTGGGAAGTGGCTCTGTGTTGTCTAAGAAAGCAAGCTAAGCACAGGGCAAAGGAGCAAGCCAGCAGGCAGCGTTCCTCCACAATCTGTGCTTCAGCTCCTCCCTCCAGGTTCTGGCCCAATTTCCCTCACTGATAAACTGTAACCTGGGAGATTTAAGAGAAAATAAACCCCTCCTTTCACAAGGAGGTTATTGACAGTGTGTTTATCATAACAATAGGAAGTGACTACAACAGAAATTGGTAGAAGAGTGGGACACTGCTGTGATGGACCTGTCCAGGTGGATTCCAGAAGTCTGGGGAACTTTGGACTGCAAGAGTGCTTGGAGCTCAGTGAGATGCTCTATAGGAACTTGAAAGATAATGATGAAAGAGATACAGATGATAGAGGCCTGGCTTGTGGTGAGGAGCAAAAACTCTACCAAGATCTTTCATATGATAGAGTTTGAGTTAAGAATTTCTGGAAATGAAACCTTTTTTAAGCTTTACTGGGATAATTGATGCTGGTCATCTGGGTCTGAAAAAATCAGCTGTGAGTAACAAGAGACCAGAATCATTGAGTAAAATCCGGGAAGTATTCCCTCAGGTCAGCACACAGAAGCTGTGCTTAAGAGGGTCCAAGGCTGCACATCAAACTGCCAGAAGAACTGGATGTGTAAGGGTCTCCCCAGGTGGCACTGGTGTTGAAGGGTCATGGAGAGACTCCGAGGCTTTGCACCCTGGAGGCGCTGGTGAAGGTGCAGCCTCACGCAGTTGCAGTGAATACCCCATGAGAGGGCCATGGAGAGACTCTGAGAGTCCAGAAGAGGCCATTAGTGAAGGAACAGTCTCCATTGCAATGAATACGCGCAGCACAGTGGAGATGCCAGGACCACAGGATGCTCACGGGGCAGCAGCAGATGTGGAGGGGAGCTGACCTGAACTTATGACATGACGTGAGTGTGCGGGGCAGCAGCAGGTGTGGAGTGGGGCTGAATTGAACTTACGACATGACGTGAGTGTGCTGTGGAAGGCAGAGCCAGAGAAATGGAGCTGCCTAAGCCCTTGGGAGCCTAGCAGATTATGAGTGAGTCCCAGATGTCCGATCTTGAGCTACACTGTTGGACTTTGGTTTTACTTACGTGTGCCCCGTTCCTCCCTTTAGAGATAAAGTCAGGTTATAACTTGTTTTGGATTTTACAGGAGTCTGTAGTTAAGACTTTTAAGAGACTGAACTTTTAAAGTATTTGAATTTTTAAAGGCTGTGGAACTTATAAAGTTGACTGTTTACACTGTGACATTAATGTTAACATCATGTCTTGGGGACAAGAAATGGCAAGATTGTGGTTTAATACTGATGTGTTTGTGACAATTGTGGTCAACTTTGGTAAAGGGAATCTCAGTCGTGGAATTGCTTCTGTTGGATCGACCTGTGACCATGTCTGTAGGGACATTTTCTTCATTATTGAGTGATGGGCCCAGCCACTGCTTTGTTTTGCAATATGTATATTTTGAAGGATTCCCTAGTGATTGTTGGATTTCATTGGAATTTGTTGTAATATCCCTAATAATCCAGACGCATTTCCCCTCATAAGTGGAATCTAGATTCGTGTGTGTGTGTGTGTGTATGTGTGTATGGAGAGAGAGAGAGAGAGAGAGAGAGAGAGAGAGAGAGAGAGAAGGGGTCACATAAGAGGACCATGGGAGGAGGAGAAGAGATCTTGAGGATGGGAGGAGAGATGAGAGATAACAGGGTAGAGCTGAGATGAAGGCAGAAGGGATCTATTGGGAGGAGGAAAGGACGTTGAGGGGAGGAGGGGGAGAGCAGCCGAGGAGTGGATGAAAGAACAAAGCAGATTAGCTTAGACATGAGGAAATGCCATAGCGAAGCCATCGATATTATTCAAACTTTAGAATTTAATTTTAAAACTGAAAAGAAGGGATAATCTTTCATATGTAGGAAAGAACATCATAGCCGGAACACAGGTAATTGTCCAGAGCAGAGAGAAGGGTAAATGCTCACTTCTGAGGGGTTCAGTCCACCAATGTAGTCCAGAACAAGGTGACAACAGGGTGTCATGGACCCAGAGTCGTTTTGCTATCATCATAGTCAGTCTTGGGGTTGGCAGTGCAGGCCACACCCAGCAGGGTGAAGGTCCAGCTCCAAGGGTGCAAGAGGATGGTGCTCCCTGGGCCCCTGGGTGGTGCTCCTTGGGCCCCTGGGTGGACATTCCCTCTGGAGAGTCAGCAGTTGCTTTCTTTTCTCTTCATGTGAAGCCTCCCTTGGTTCTCTTTTCCAACTGTCTCAGAACTGTCACTGCCAGTGAATAACAGCTTTTATTTTGTGCTTTGTGTTGTTTTGTTGGTTGAGTCAGGTCACGTATATTCTCCAGTCTTCCCTTAAACTCTCGATGCCCCCACCTCAGCCTTCTGAGTTACAAGACTGCAGTCGTGTACCACCAACCCTGGCTTTACGCTGTCCTTTTGAAACATATGTTTAGTGGTTTGAAGTGTCTATCATGTACCACACACACATATTGGTTTCATTAATTCATTACCTTTAGTTAACATATAATTTATAATCATCACCTGATACAAATATAATAGTTCATCTGTTCATAATTGTGACAATGATTCTTTGGGTTAGACATTTCCACATCCAGTTCAAAGATCGATTAGACAAAACCACACAGCTTTGTAGTGGGTAGAGCTGTCTGTAGTCTGTGGTAAAGTGCACCTTGTCTCTAAGAGTCAGAGTTGTGGAGTCACACTGCAGACCCCACCCATCCTTCCAGCATGCACGCTCTCTTCTGTTTCCATCTGGCATACTACTCCAGAGAACCTGGGATACACTGGACTGCCATTTGTGGTTTTCTAAATCTTTTTTCAGGGGCTCTCAACACATTCGGCTTTCTGTGTGGCATTCTTTGGTTCACAATATACATGGTGTACAAAACAGCAAAGGGAGACCTCAACATTTGTGTTATTTTCACTTGGCAGAGTGTCAGAGCTCAGCATAGGAATGCACATGTTAGAATCATGAGCATATGACAGAGGATTCCTTATACCAGTTTCCTGTGTTTTAACATTATGAGATCCTTTCCTTCCTGAATATTCCTGATAGAGAGATGCATTTGGTTAGTCATATATTGACCAAAATATTTTTTAAAAATCCCCTCGTTAGGACTCTCATTTTTAGTCTAACAAATTGGGAAAGGCAAGTAAAAAAATAGTTTACAGCCAGGCATGGTGGCATGTGTTGGGCATAATGCAGGGTGGGCCTAGCTAGGCCACCTGCCAGGAGGAATGGAGGAATGGCCAAGAGAGAAACAAGGAGGAACCTACATTTGAGAATTTTCCTTGTTTTGACTTTTCTGGTTTCCTATCTACTCTTGCCTTTATTTTTTACATCTCCCAGGCACCAGTTAAGTACTTTTCTTTTCCCCCTACATTTAATAGTTATGCAATTTAGGGGTCTTTTAGATAGACTCCTGATGGGGTACTCCATTGCCACTCTAGTCTATGTCCCCTTCCAGCTTTTGAAGAAGCTAGAGCAGTCA
This sequence comes from Eospalax fontanierii, assembly GCA_035773235.1. Lineage (NCBI taxonomy): Eukaryota > Metazoa > Chordata > Mammalia > Rodentia > Spalacidae > Eospalax > Eospalax fontanierii. Next base: position 61,658,804 of record CM069542.1, on the reverse strand, counting down.
TCGCCCCAATTTCCTATTGGCAATTGGGGCGACCACTTCAGAGGGTGATGTGGTAAGAATAGGAGATAGAATTTGGTTATGTAGATTAGGGTAAAAAGCCCCAAGGAATAGTAGCCAGTTTCCTTTTTGGCTAAAACAATAAAAACAAAAAGGGGGATATGTTGGGCATAATAAAGGGTGGGCCTAGCTAGGCCACCTGCCAGGAGGAATGGAGGAATGGCTCTCATGGGAATTGATCACCAAATGTTCCTGAGTTTCTGCTTGTAGCCAAATCAAGGAACCCGCTCTCATCAGGCAAGAGGAGAAGTGAGCTCCTGACCCTGAGATTGCAATTAGATTTGAGAGTGCTGGGGTGGGGACAGCTGGCTTAGGACACTGAGGAGGCCCTCTGAGATGCACGCAGTTGGATATTTATCCAGTCAACACACAGAGCAGGTAAGTCAGTGTACTGTGCTGGTTAAGGTTGGAGAGAAAACCACCATCCAGACGATGTTCCTATCCTTGCTTTCCTTGTTGGTAACTTAGAGGCATTTTAAATCCTGACTTTTGAAAATTGTTTCGTTTTTTTCATGCAGGATCGAAGCAGGGATGGAGGAAATTTTGTTTGGAAAGATTTTTATCTAAATATATAAAAATAGAAATACAGCATGTATATTCATCTCTAATATGCATGATCTATAAATAGGGGGAAAATCTCTTGTTGCTATAGTAACTAGAAATTTCTTTCAGCATATCTATTTTTAATGCTCTATTGAGAGGTAAAGACAATTTTCTAGTAGGTATGCTACCATGAATATCTTCTCTCTCTGTGCTCAAAATTTCCACCTTACCTAGGTCCTCTCAGAAGTCGTGGGTACTGGCATGGCTTTGAAATATGAAATAAATGAGTCTGTGCTTATTTCATGTGCATGGACTGTGTAGTCTGGGATCATATATAACAGACACAAAGCTACCTTTGAGACTGTTATGGTGACTTCAGAACCACACATCAGAAACTTAAACTGAGCCAGATGAGGTGGTGCAGACCTGTAATTCCAGTACCTGGAAGCTGAGGCAGAGGGATTGCAGTGGGTTACAGGCCATTCCAAGCTGCACACATGCTAAGTAGTGAGCTCCAGGTCCTGGGCTGCATAGTGAGACTTTGTCAAAACCAAACAGACAGAACCACAGAGACCAAGAAATCTTAATTCTCAGTGCAACCTGGCTGAGCTGCGAGGACCTCTGAGAGGTGAGGGCAGCCAGGTTGCACATAATGGTTCACAGGAATGGCACAGGTGTCTGTGGACTTCACTCCATGGGAGCCTCGGGAAGTTCCAGAGGCAACAAGTCCACCCAATCAGAACAAAGAGGCGCGTGCTTCAACATGGGCTAGAACAGAGGGCCTTTACTCACACTTGACAGAGGCTCAGACAGCAGAGAGGGAAGAACATTTGCTGGAGAAACAAGGACATTTAAGAATGTGGCTGACTGCAGTCTGTCAGTCAGGCTGCCAGAGGGCTGACCAGAGGGCGTGTCTTTGAGAATCTTTGAGTTGTAAGCCAGGGTGATAAAGTGGGAAGCTGGCAGTGCTGGCCAAGTCCAGACTGCCCTGCTGGCTCCTCAGAGGACTGGGCGAGGAGACTGCTTTCCCTGTGCAGTGGCTGAAGCACCTCTCTCCGTCTCTGCGGTCATCCAGTGCAACTGGAGCCCTCTCTCTTCGTCCCTCCTCCAAGCCTCAGAAACATGTTGGTTTTGGGCTCCGTCCTTTCATCCCCTTGAGCACTGATGCTTCTCTTCCCAACAAGGATGCTAGGTCTTCGCAGGAAGGAAGTGTTCGTATTTTCACGCTGAAGGTATTCCTGCCTTTTCCCCCACCTGAATACCTCACCCCCACAGTCAGGTCTCTGCTCCTCACAGGAGCCTTCTTTCTCACTGTGTTTCTATGAGTTGGTCCTGAGCAAATATCTGTACCTGACAGGTTTCTATTCAACTCTAGCCTGCCTGTCTATGTTAAGGATGCTCACTGGTTGTCTCCATCTGAACATCTAATAGGCACCTTAAATTTAATTTGTCAGAAGCCAGACAACCAATTGCCTAAACCCTGAAAATCAAGGCATATTCTCTCTCAATCTCCCCACTCCAAACTGGGCAACTTGCAGTTCTCAGTTGTTCCATGGCCTTTGCAATATATACTGAGAAAGAGATTAGGAGTTTTCATAAGAACAGCAAACAAACATATGTAATCTGTTGCCTGGCAATAAAGACACGGAAAAATGATCCTGTTCAACTGGGTCACTTTTCTTGGAAGTGATTTTAATGTTCCAGAAGGTGTTTCAAGGTGGCAGAGGGAAGAACTGGGGCCTGTGTAGCATGGAACACATTTAATCACACTCAACCAGCGATGCACAGAGGGCTCCATGGTATAGGAGAATGCCGGGTCTCTGGGGACCCCACATCTACAATCCAAGTTGTGTAAGATAAACAGGGCTCTTCTCTTCGTGAGTTCTGGGGCTCGAGTTTTCTTAGGTTGCTCACCACTGAGGTGCTCAGGACTAGCATCTCACTGTGACCTCACTGTGCCTTCGCTCTGCCTTCTGGATGGGATGACTGACAGCTAGGAGCAGCCTAGTATGGTGACTCCCACTTAGAATCTAGTCCTCAGAAAGCTAAGGAAGGAGGACTGTCATGAGTCTGTGGCCAGCCCAAGCTATGTAGAAAGTTCTAGGAGAAGCTGCTAAATGAGACCTCATCACAAAACAAAAGAAACAGAAAGGAGGGAAGCACAGAGACACCCTTGTCACCACCTTCCAAGCACACTGAACTGTGAGCCTTACCCTGCACTTCTCTGTCTCCAGTCTACGATGCTGTTACAGAGAACAGAGGCCAGTGGGGTGTCGCTTGGGAAGTAGATGTCACAAAACCGTGGGCTCTTGCCAGATGCATCTGGGAATCCAGCAGGGCTTGGATGGGAGCCATGGGGGACTCCTGCGAAAGTGGTGAGTGTAAATCCAGGCACCAGGTGGACCCTCTGCTCGGGTGACCCCAATACCAGGAACAGTGTGGCTGGGTGTTTGAACTGCTGACTCTGCTGAAGCAATTAAAAACCAAAGACCTGTAGATATTTTTTTAGAGAACAGCCAGTGATCAATAAAAAAAAAATGTGTTGTAGAAAGTAAAGCTTGAAACCATTTTTATCCCCCTTGTTCATCAGACGGGGCTCTTTGTCCCTTCGTTTGAGACACAATCTATAAATTGTAGGTGCTTTTTCTTTAATCCTCTACAGAATTAAATTCTTAGTTCCTGATAAAAATCTCTCTTTCTAGCAACTTGGGTGAGAAACTCCATTTGAAACCATTAACCTTGCCTGGCAAGGTGTTTTTAGGAGGCAGTGGAGGGGTGTCCTGGAAAGGCCAATGTGCAATGAGGAAACATTGATTTCAAACCACTTTCTGCTTTTCTTTTTCGGGTTTACAGCCATAATGAGGAACGTGAGATGGGAAATATTAGTCAGAAATGAAATCTCCAAAGAAATTCATGCTATTTCTTCCACGAGTGCTGAGATTTCTACCTTCTAAACTTTTAATATCTTTTGTAAGTTTGTTTCTTCCAAATAATGATTATTTCTTTCAGATTAATAAAGCCAAAAAAGTATTGTTAGATATCTGAAGCAACTAGAGAATTTTTCATATAGCACATTTATGTGGATGATATTTTATGAGCATTTTAGGGTTCTCGTGAAATAGAAAAATTGACTAAGAATACTGAGTCAAAGAAAAGAGGAGAAAGAAGGGGAGGAGGAGAGGTAGAGAGGGAGATAGAGCATTAGAGAGAAAGAAAGGGGAGAGAAAGAGAGAGAGAGAGAGCGCGCTAGCATCTGGGAACTGAAAGTATGTCAGGGTCTTGCACTGTAGAGCTGGTCCATTAGAAGGCTGTGGAGTTCCACCTCTTCCAACCCTGTGATACAGGTAGATGCTAAAGTGTACCTGCATGTCAAGATTACTCAACCACAAACCACAGCCTGGCCGCTAAGGTTATGTCTTTCTAGGAATGGAAGCTGAGAAACTGATTGAAACTTGTCAGGATGTGGTTGGTCGGTTGGCTTGGGTGTTGTGGCTGGGTGTTTGAACCACTGACTCTCTGAAAGTAGACACTTAGTAGAGTTAGCTTCTATGTGTCACCCATGCGAGGCAGGGAGAGAGATGGAGAATCAGTGTACACCTGCCAGTTTCCAAGTGGAATCCCTCTGCAGAGGGCTGGATGAGTTTGCCCAGTAGAGAAGTCCCAACAGGGATCTGGGTCCCAGGTGGTCACCCATCTGCATGGTGTGCATCCTGAGAGAGGATGAAGAGCAGGAAGATGAGTTCTGAGCACCTCAGGGACTGGACAGCAGCCCAGGGAACAAGGACTTATGAGGTGGGTTCAGGACCAACCCAGTGTGCAGAGGGAATCCAGATGATCTGCAAGAAAACAGCCCTGTGAAACGTGAAGGGAAGGTAGATTAAGAGTGGCCTCACAGAGGGCAAGATTTGTGCTTGTAAGGCGTGTCCCGTCCCCTGCGAGGTGGTGGCGCGCCTCTCAGGCCACGTGTGACTGCAGGCTTGTAGCGGGATCCAGTAAATGGGTGCCAGGCAAATCCCAGCCCCAATCAGTCGATAAGCTCACATTTAAAACAATTAAGTGTTGAAGCTACCTGTATAATTAGATTAAGCTAGTTTTCATATATCATCTTAAAGTTATCTATTTTAAGGATATGGAAGATTTATGTCATCCTGTTTCTGCAGTTCTTAGTTTGTTGATTCTGACTTCAGATAATTCTTAAAACAGACTTCTGAGAACTTGTTTGGAAAAAATTCACCCATCTTGAACTTTATTTCCAAACTTGGGAAGATTAATGGGCTTTTTAACTATGGGAGATCTTTTTGTGGGGTTATTATATTTTTTTACCATTGTAAGATAGTGTGGAGAATTTTTTTAAACAATTTTATTTCTAACTTTAAATACCATCAGCAGGTCTCAGAATTCACAGCAGGGAGGTCTGTGCCTGAGGTCACCTGGGCCACAGTGGACTGACTCTCAGCGAGTCCCTGAGTGGACCTACAGCTACTGGAACAGCAGTTAAGTATAAGTTGAGGTTCATTCTGATAAACTGTAGTTCTTAAAAATGTTGCTAATGAAAACATGGTGACATTCTCTAGAGTGAAAGAGACTAAAGGGCACTGAGCCTGAGCTTCAGGAGAATTCTTCTCAGCTACAAAGGGAGAACGCAAGGCAACCCCCTTGTGTCAATGACACATTTCCTTATTTTTAAAGTGGTTTTGTTATTGGAGTTACCAAGGGTCAAATCCTGACTGACCCAAGATGACAGGTTTAGCCACCTATTCTTAATAAACCAGTTGTATCAGTACTAGTAAAAACTGGAGAAAGGAGAGTTACTCAGTGTGGAAAGAGGGATGAGCTCCACTCCCCAGTCCATGATTAGGGTCCTGATGTGAAGTTCAGGTTTAAATAGAGAAGAGGTGTGCATAACTACACATGATCAGGGTGTGGTCCCACCCACCTCTGATCCACCCTTGTGTAGGCTCTGGAATCACCTAAAGGAGGCTTCTGCCTTTTCCTTCTCCCAACATGAGCCTCCTGGGAAAAATTCCAGTTCTCTGGGTGTTTCAATTGCCAGACCGTTGAAGGGAGGGGCACAGATATCTCTTCAGAATATCATCATGGTTGTCTGGACAGTTCTAGTTTGGTGGTTGTGGAAAACTGTCCTCAGTCTTAAGAAATACTAAAGAATCCTAGTGACAAAGGATACAGTGTCCTTAACAATCTTTCAAATGCTACAAAAAATGTGTATGACCACACATATGTTCATGAATGTGTGTACACAAGGAGTACAGAGCCCGGGGAGAGGAAGAGACAGCAAACACAGGAGTCTGGTTCTGGAAGACAGGCACACGGTCTCCTCAAGTTATTATAACAACATCAGAGGCTTTCAAAATGAAAGACAAGAGTGACAAATCCATTTTGAAATGAAGAAGTAACGGAAAGCTCTGAGCGAAGCCAGTCCAAGTCTCATCTTGGTGTCCCCACCGAGTCTCCCAGCTCTCCGCTGTCATCACGTCATTCCTAAAACCAAAGTGGTGTATAGGGCTCCCCTCCCTGGGCACAAAGACCAACGCAGGAGGGAGAACGTGCCTTGGTCAGGTCGAGGGTCAGTTCAATGACTGGCTGAAGAGTTGACAAGCAATCGGCAAATGTCAGATCGTCAACAGGAAATATCACCAAGACAGTCACTACCTAAGGAATAATGCTTTCTCTGAGTGCGCCATCTTCATAATGGATACCGTCTCTAGATTTTTCCTAACTTGACTTTAGACAGACGTTTAATTTATGCACATTGATTTTGTAAAGTGAAGCGGTTGTATTTAGAATCCTTCCCCACCACCTTAGCCAAGAGCTCTCCCCTTGGTCTTGTCCTGCGAATCTGTGGCTCTGCCTGGTGATGAGCGGTGCTTCCTAGGGTGCCGACTTAAGCTTCATCTTTCTGGGAGCTTGCATCTCCTGCTGTCTTCTGCTTTTTGAATTTCTTTCTATTTATGATTCAAAGTAAAATAAAGCCCATTAGAGCATTTATTTACATGAAATCAGGGCACTTGTTTAGACACGACATGCGGTCTGAAGAGATAGATTTTCAAGCACACATGCATTTTTTCCTGATTGCACAGGGCAATTTCTTTTCTGGGGACTAGAAAGCTGCAGAGAGCCAAGATGCTCAGAATTTGAAATGAGATCTTCTGAATGCTCTGTGTTGGGGGCAGACACTGAAGCTTAGGCACTATCCCAGGCCCCACACTTCTACAGAAAGTGATCTAGTTTGGCAGAAGGAGTCTGAGGCTGGTTGGAGCTATCCATCTGGGGCGCCCAGAGTGTGACCTGTAAACCAGAAACAAAGTCTAAGCCAGAATGTCTAGAGAAGAGAAAGTATCATCTTGTTAACACCTTGGAAGACTGTCCTGTAGGAGCACGAGTCTGAAAGACTGGAGTTCATATGCCATGAGTCTGAGACTTAACAGAGGGCGGAAGTGACTGAGCAGAGAGGCCACAATGGGCTGTGGAAACCCTGAAGTGTCTGGGGACCTCTTAATGTCCCTGTCTGCTAGAGGTCCCCACACTGGAAGTTTCAGTGCTGATTTTGCAAAGTGGTGACACAAGTAATAAGTCACTTTCAGAAAGATAAGTAGGCCTGATGTCCCTGTCCTCAAAGTCTCATCCACTGTTTTCAACGTCACTGACGGTTTCTATGGTAAAGACCTTTATTCATCCATCCACTGCTGCCTGTGTTTTCCTGAGTTTGTATTTCCTCATCTTCCAGGTCGTATGCTTTGTAAAGAGGACTCTGCTTCACTGTTAAAGCACTCTGTGAAGCTCTTCCCAGGCTGGTGCGGCGACTGCTTCCAGCCACTTGCCCTCTTTGTCCTGTGCCTGTTTTTAACCATTCTTCAGGAGAGAAGTTATTCTAAAGAGACACTCAGTGTCCCTCCCTTTAGCTTTCAGACTGTCATCAAAAGAATGAACATGACCGGAAAGATTTAAATGTTCCCCAGGAAGCCAGTGCTGGGGGAGGGAAAAACTGAAGCCCACTGCAGCCAGAGGAGGAACTTTCCCCCTAGGAAGAGACTTCACAGAGCTGTTAACTTGTCAGACCACCTTGCAGGACAAACTGGAGCCAGGATGATGATGGGTCGGTGGCGGTCAGGACCATACTTTTGACCACGACAGACTGCGCAGGCCCATGTAACTCTCGCCCTCGACAGACTGTGCAGGCGCACGTAACTCTCGCCCTTTACTAAACCCAGGCGTCATGCCAGGGCCCTGGAGAGACTTGAGTGTCACTCGGCTTTTCTCTTTCTCTTCCCCATGTGGCTTTCCTGGCTCTTTTATTGGCTTTGTTGATCACCTGCAGCACTTTTAGATGTTTGTAAAAGTTTGACAAGGTCCAAGTTGTCGTGTTTTCCCTTCATGGACTGGCTCTGGGCATGGACAACTCTTCTGGCCTTAGGTTTTGGTTTTCTTCTGGAACTTTTTTGTGGTTTTATATTTTACATATAAGAATATGGTTCATTTTTGGTTATATTTTCTCTAAGTTTGTTAGTTGGGGGAAGACACTGTGCATTCCACTTTGATAGTTATTGGACACTGATTGAATTCCTAGACATACCCTTGACCCTGTCAAAGGACCCTGTTAATATATTGATTGATTGACTGATTGATTGATTGGAGTCCTGCTCTGACCTTTGGCAGTAGGAGCAGAGAGAGAGATAGTCAGTTGACTTGCATTTACTTTCCTTCCTTGTTGGAGCAGGTACCTGGGCTCTCTAACCCAGGTTAGACTGGAACAGGCCTTGTTCTTGGCCTGGCATGGAATCAGCCTGTTCTCCCCAATCCTCTCTGGTGGGTTTGGGATGAGAATAGCAGACCCTTGTGTCTTAGAGGTCTTCCTAAAAGAAGGACCTTTCCCCACGGTGCTCCTCATGTGGACTGCATGGGCCTCCCTGACTCAGCTCTGGTCCATAGACACAGTCTGACAACCAGGTCTCTGGCCAGTGCTGTTAGGACAGTTTCCTTGCATGGTGAGCCACTGCAGAGACGGCGTGTACTTGCATACCCACATCCTCTCTAAGGGTGTCTTTCAGTCTGTGCCTCCTGGGTGTGAGTGCACGAGGCACAGAGTCAGCCCGCCTCCACACACTCACAGTGGACCAGTGCTCCTTGCGGAATGGAGGCTCTCAGGGCAGGGCCAAACATGAAAAGCCACCCTTTCATACAACCAGGAGCAGCTTGGCACAAGGCACAGCCCAAGCGCCACAGACAGCACAGGCTTGTGGCTGTTGATGTTTTCAACTCTGACATTCTGTACTTGATATTGTTGTTTTCCTCTTCAAGAGGTAGCTGTGGGTGTTCCCAGGAAGCCGACATTATATCATTTGCGGGTTTTCCATCTCCTTTCATCCGTTTCTGTCCTTTGCCAATGAACCATGTGGTGAAATTCCCACTTCCCCATTACGACTCGCCTGTTGTTCATGTCTCTGTCTCTGTGTTCAGGGAAGCTTCAGGGTACAGTGCAGCTCCCGAGGTGCTCACAAGCTGATTCTCTGTGCTGAGGGTTTCAGTCGTGAGTGGCCCTCACTGCTGCTTCCCGTGAGAGCCATGTTTCCCCGGTGACACACCCTTACCTTTGCCAGAGGCGCATGGACATTACCGCTGCTGGGTAAGCGAGCTGCAGAGCAGCCTGGACCAAGGGAAAGAGCAAATGCACCCTTGTTTTTCTTTGCTGCAGTTCTGGTGAGTTTCACATGTGTGTGAGTCTGTTTCTGGATAATCATTTCAGGCCAAACACCTTTGTCTAAAAGAGTTTTTAAAAATTACTTAAATTTTATCTATGTGTACAAGTGTTTTGTCTGCATGTATGTAAGTGTACCATGCAATGCCCATGGAGGCCAGAAGAGGGAGTTGGATCCCTGGGCACTGGACTTACGGATGGTTGCTCTATGGGTGTTGGGTACCAAACCCAGGTCTTCTGTGGGAGCAGCCAGTGCTCTTACATGGAGCCACCTCTCCAGCCCCACTTTCTCTTTCCTTCTTTTATTAAAGTTTTCTTTTTAAACAAAGGAGCTTCTTGAATATTTATTATGCACTAAGTCTGTTGGGAAGTGAATTGTTTCCTTTGGATTTATAACATTTTGTCAGGAGAGACTTTGAGTCTCCGTTAGTCTGAAAGCCTTTGGCTGGGTTTAGAACGCTGGGTGAACAGTGTGTTGTGTGCTTTTGGGGCCCCAGGTTTTTGGGATCTTTGTTCCTGTAGCTATCACCCCGTATTTGGGACTCACTCCCACAGTAACCCTGACAGACAAATCTAAAAATCAAAGCGATGTCATTCATGGGATTCCCTCAGACCCGTTATCTGCCCCTCTGGAAAATCAGGAGAGGAAGTTCTCAGTTTCCCCAACAGGCTGACCCCTTCAGTGCAAGCTTCCTCTGAGTTGGTCCTCACAGAAGAGAGGCCTCCAGCCTGTGCAAAGTTGGCTGTCTTCTCTATTTTCGTCCTCATTTTACAGAATTTGAAAGGACCAGCCCAGCCCTGGGTTTATTTGGTTCAGTCTTCTCAGCCACCCCACCAGGAATTTACTATCTCTTCTGGACAGAGGCGTTGCTAGATTCTAGGATAGAAGTGAAACCAGCCCTGAAGTTGTTTAGTCTGGGAGTCTGGCTGTCCTCATGGCATTTTTCCTTTCTTTATTTTCGGCTGTTTCCCGGCTTCGAAATGTGAGTCACAGAGAAGTCTCCTAACGACATCTTTGCCTCTTGGGGTTCTGCTGTTCTTTTTCCCCTTTTTCTGAATCTCATAACTTTTAGTTGAAAGCCACATGTTGCTGTGGACAATAATGACTGATGTAAGGAAGTCTGTCTAGAGGTGTGCACAATGATCCTTACTAGGCTTTTGCCTGGGACTCGCATTATCTAAGAGCTTGTGTGCATTTGCGATTTCTGATTGCTGTGGTAACCCTCCGTAATCCACGACTTCAAATTCCTGCAGAAATAACTTGGGTCTAGAAGAAGGAACTGACAGAGAAGGCTTTTTATGTCTGCATTTTGTGTCTTGACTTCTGTGGCATCAACCAAGGGTCCTTTCTGTGGGTCTCTGTTTCATTCTGGACTTGGTCTTTATTATTCAGTCCTTTAAGAGGTCAAACACAAATCACAAGTAGACTCAAAGACTCAATTCTCCCTGCTGAACACAAGAGAGAAGATTCACCTTTTTGTCTAATGGCATTGGTTTTGGAAATTTGTCAGTTTTTGTGTTCTTTTCTTTTTTATAAATATTTTATTTGTTATTTTTTATGTGTATGAGTATATTGCCTGTGTGGAGGTCATGTGATGCTTACAGAGGTCAGAGAGGGCATCCGGTCCCCTGGAACTGGGGTTACAGACAATTGTTACCCTTCATGTATGTGCTAGGAGTCAAACCCAGGTCTTCTGTAAGAGGAGCCAGTGCTCTGAACCTCCGAGTCTCCTTTCTAGCCCCTTGTGTTCTTTCTTTAGTTTGTTGTTTTGATTTTGAGAGACATGGTCTTACTATGTAGGTCAGGCTGTTTTGGTTCTCACTGTATAGCCCAGGCTGGTTTCAAACTCTGCCAATACACTTCCCTTAGTCTCCTGCTTGTTGAGATTATAGGTGTGAGTCATGATTAAATGATTTAGTAGTAAATATCTGTACCATTTGTGTGGTTCTCGAGTTGCAATTCAAAGGGTAACTAAGGAAAAGAATCCCCTTTATATGAATAGTGTTTTAGGGTGGCTCTAGAGGTGCCTTGAATGAAATCATAACCCATAAGAGAAAGCCACAGGCCACAAAACTTGCACAAGGGGTTTAAAACAGGCCTTTTTCTGTTATTGGGGTTTCTGTGAGAGTCTTAGTAAACTGCTAGTTTGCAGTTGGGAAGGCTGTTTGTGCTTAGGCCTTAAGCGTGACGTGACTCACTGATATTTTAAAATTCTTATCTGGAATATTTCTATGTAAGAGAATGCTGTCTTTATGTCAGCAAACTTCACTGCAAATGCTGCAAGTGTACTGGAATTCTGGACTCTTGGCTGGGCCAAACAACTCTAGGGGAGCAGCTGCGTCAGACCCTGGGGAGCGGCTGGTGCAGAGGACTCTGGAGAGCAGCTGGGTCAGACTGCAGGGAGCGGCTCTGTCCTTCCAACAGTTTTCCCTGTCTTTCTTGCTCGCCACATTTCTACACACCCTGTGGTGGGAGTTGACACCACTTCTCTCTAACCCCCAGTCTGCTCTGAAATGGCATTCCAGCTGAATGCCGTGGACTTCTGTCTGACAAAGACACTGGTCACAGCTGGCAAAGTCCACCTCCTTGACTCACCTTCAGCCAGGCTTTCCTGAGCCCACTTCTCAACTGACTATGCAAGACCCAGCTGTCACCCAGCTGTCACCTGAAAGGAAAATTGTTGCTCTCCTCCTCCATGGACCAGCCTGGAAAGGAGCTGAGGGCACTGTGGGTTACCCCCAAAAAGTGGGGGTGAATAGGAGCAGAGTCACCACACTGACACTGGGAGCTGTGTGGAAGCAGGCAGGTAGCGAGCTGCTATAAGACTAGTTTATTCCGAGAGGTGCAAGGGGCTAAGTAGGGTGGGATAGCCAATCGTCTTAGGGGAGAATCCTCATCTGTGTCCAATTGCTCTCTGTCTCTGGGCAGATGTTTCTTCAGGCCAAGTCACTCCAAGGCTGGGTGGTGGTCATTTCCTGGTCTGGTTGCCATGTGACGGCATGTCCTCAGGCCATTTCCTGGTGCATCATGGCCGATGGTCATTTTGTGGTTCCCCATGGCAGGTGGCCTGGCTAGGGCCCACTCTGCTATGCACCATACAGAAAATGAGACAGTTCATTCTGAGATAGACATGAGGACCATGGCCTCATGGATTCACATTGTCCCAAATGATGTGCCCAATGTGCCATAGAACAAAGACAGTCATAGCCATTTTATAAAATTTGTCCTGTAAGAAAGAGGGTGGGTCAGAGCAAAGTGGAGGATTCTGTGAGATTGGTTTTAGAGGCTAATCCTTAACATTCTCAGCTTTGGGGGTGGATGGAGGCTAGCGGTCTGTAGTTTAAAATATTCCAAAGATTTTACCCAGTTGTAAACTAAAAGATCCTCTGTATGTTTCAAATGCTTAACCAGGCTGGCTATACATTCCTATTGTGCCTATAGTCATTTAAATATATTTTATTTCATGTTTGGAGTATTTGACATATGTATATTGTTGTTTTAGTTATCTTTTAGCAATGATTGCTACGGTCACTTTAGTGCAGGGATTCATGAAAACTTTTAACTCATATAAAAAGACAGTCCTATATTGATGCATCTGCCAAATATGTTGGAGGTCATTGTGTGGCATGGCTCAGAAAAGAGAGGAAATCTATAGGTTCCAGGTGCTTCCTTCTAACGTTCCGAACTTTAGAATTGGTGGGGCTTAGAGGTCTTCCAGGTAATGCAATCCAAAAGTCTTCCCTAACAGTCACAGAGGTGCATGGTCTGACACAGGGGTCATAAATGGCTATCAAGGGATCATCAATAAATGACTATCAAGGGGACCACAGGGATCATCAATAAATGGCTATCAAGGGGACTAAAGGGACCTGAAGACAATTTCGGCTCTCAATCTGAAACATTCCACTTCTATGAGATTGTGAGGATCCAGTCACTGGATCATTCTATGTCGCCAGGATCTTTAGTCAGGTCTGGCTTCTTCAGAGAACTGCAGTTCAGTGACAGAATGGGGCTGAGATAGCTTAGCAGGCAAAGGTGTCTGCTGCCAGGACCAATGGCTTGAGACCCATATTCTTGGGACCCACACAGAAGGACAGAACTGACCCTCACAAATTGTCCTCTTATATGTCCACAAGTGTGCCACAGCAGGTTTGTGCACATGCACATACAAACACACCCACACATAAGAAATAAATACAGTTATTAAAAGATTTCAAACACAAAATTGCCCAGATTTGGATTTCGCAGCATGTTTATGGTCATTTAGGACACAAGAGAGTCGTGTGACCGAATGTCTCACAGCTGAGCTGCCTGTGGCAAGAATCCCCCTGGTCAGCTTAGCCAGAATCCCTCCCCCTGCTTCTGCATTTCTTAAATAGTCTCCCTCACTGTCTTTGACTAGTGCCATGACTACCTTCCTCTTATAATTGGGAGACCAATGATTTCTGGGGGCCAAGGTTTTTCAGACTGACTCTGGTCAGCCATTCTACTGTCCCGGCTCTAAGTTGTGCCACCAGACTACACCCTGATAAGCCCATCTCTACATTCCTTCCTCCTTTTAGACACAGACTTTCCTTAAATTTTGGTCCAGTTGGTTGTGCTATGACTTTGTCTTTTCAGTGAGTTTGGTAAAATCATGAGCACGAAGTTAGCCTGTCATCAGCTCATCATCATGAGTGATGATGCTCTTTGGGGCTCTCCACAGACTCCAGTGGGTGATGGAAAGTGTAAATTCCTCCTCTGAACAAAAAGCATATTCCAATGAAAGTACTCATTTTCAACATTAACACTAGTGGAGAAAAAGCAGAATAATCTCTAGTCAGCCACAGGCTTTATCAGAAAAAGCAGATGTAATTAAAGTCCAATTTAGAGATGATTGATCCTTAAGTTGCAATTTTTGCTATTCTTTCTACGGTATTTAAACAGATCTAAGCTTATTACACTTTGTTTTTATTAAATAGCATAACAGTCTTAGTTCCAGCCATATGTTATTCTTCTGAATGGATAATTGCCAGTAGCCACCAGGAAATCTGAAGTTGATTGTTTCAGTTCTGAAGTTTCTTCATTACCATATTAACATTTTCTCTTTTCTAGTAGAAAAGAATGATTATCACAAAGAAAATGATCTTTCTACCTATATCAGTAGCCTTTCCTCTGAGATATAACTCATACTTCAATTGGAAGTCCTATTCAATTATTTAAATATGCTTATTCTCTAATGCTGAAATCTGTCATCATTGCTTATAATGGCCATCATACTTTCCTAAACATTTAAAGTAATTGCACCATTTTCAATTTCTGAGGAACTTTTGACTTTGGGCTGAATCTTATTCCTAGAGCCCTTTTCAAGTATATATTTTATAACTCATCTTGTGTATCTTACAGCAGTTGGTTTGAGACGGTCATGAATGTACAAGAAATTTGCCTTTCCTTCCGAAGGAGGCCTCAGATGCCAGAAGCCCCAGTAATTAGGGTTCCTGGCTTATCAGCCCCTTGTGCAGCAAGAACAATGTATTAGTGAGGCAGAGGAGTGTGAAATGAATTACTGAGGACTGACTTTGCTCTGGTTGGAGCATGCCCAGAGGGAGAGCTGTCAGTTATCTGACTTTCTGGGCTAGTGGACTGGTTCTGGGCTGTCTTTGTAGCACAGGGCCCCCCTTGATGGCACCTGCATCCTCTGCTATCTCAATTCCAAATTTTCTACTTGTTTTACCCAGAATGTCATAAAACACCAAGTGAAGCTTTTGTTCCATTACAAGGAACAATTTGGGGTGGATCTTGACTTCCATATTAGTTTACCTTTGATGGTCTTCAAAAACCAGGCTCCCTTTCATGATGGGGCCGAGTCACAATTCTCCAAGACGTAGGGATTATGACAAACCAGACTTCCTCTTGAGCTGGCCAAGCACTCAGGATGAGTCGATGGCACACCAAATCCCCAGAGTGGATATGAGGCTTGTCCAATATGGGTTTGCCCCTTGGTAAGGGTGCTGGAGTCTTCTCAGCATGGTGTTCTGGCCGACCTTAGAATGAGGCTCCTGCTGCACCTCCCCCAGGCGGGGCGCCCACTGCAAGAGCTGGTTCACTTTCTCCTCCTCTCTGGTTCACTCTTCTTCCTCATTTTCAGTCGGTCTGTCGCCTCCGCTTCTATTACTAATGACTTACAGACACTGTGGCTCTGGGATAATGTCTACTCTTCATTGCTCTGACCCCTCTTATTCAGTACATCACAAAGAGGAAGTTCCCATCTGCTGTCTTACCCCGGAAGTCCTCCTTTTCTGCTTCCATAGACTTTCCTTGGGTATACTTTCCATGAATTTTGGTGTTTCACACTTCTCAAACCAGTGTACAGCTATAAGTTTCCTGGAAAAGCTCTTATGGCTGTTGTCTCTCATAAAGTCAATACTAACAGAAGCATTTACACGCCTTTATGGACTATGTTTTATATTGTTGTAGATATGCTTGTTCTGTGTCTCCGCAAGTGACTTTTTACGTCCCACAAGGCACAGCTGTTAATATGAATTGAATTACTACATATAAATTGAATTTTCTTCTGTGTACTAGAGGAAATGTACATTGAAAGTTCAGTGATAAATTATTCATTTTTTCTACTTTGAGGAAACTACAAAAATCTTTATTCTCTGTCAGTTTGGCAACTTTGAAATGTTAAATTTTCTTGTATTATTGTGACCACTCACTGAATATGTATGTAAATATCTGCTAATTTTTACACATTATGTCCTTAGGTACACGAAAAGGGACACCTGTTTGGGGTAGAATTTTGTTAATCACTCATAATTACTGGAAGTTTAGCTATTTAAGGTTTCCTTCCTCCATGATGATTGATCGTATTTGTTATTTTAAATATCCATTTTCTGGTGCAGATAAAAGGTGTATTGAACCAAAAACTAATTAAGGTTTCTCTCATTTTTTTAGTTGTTATGCAAAAGATACTCTTATTGTTTATTTTTACGGTAGAAATTTATGAATATATCTTAAAGGAAATAAACGTGTAGTAATACCCATGTCCTTTTAAGGTTCTTATAAACATGCATTAGTTTTACTTGAAAAGAAGCCTCATGCTCACATGTACATGTATATAAGCAAACATTATACATACATAACATATATAAGAACATGGGAAAAGCCTGTCGGCACATTAGTTAAGTGGATTTTGATCTTCCCTGTCACTCTCCTGCTTCTTAACATGGGTGGTAATGATAATATCTTCACTACTGTGCTAGGGGCTCAGGAAATTCTCTTACAAGCTTCTCCACTAGGCTTTCTTCTTCAAATCATTCTTTTGGCTGTGCTCTAATTAGCTAACAAATTTCTTTTCTGATACTAAGTTTTTAAAGTATAGGGCAAAATTTGTCACAAAATTTAACAATTCAAACTTAGTTATTACATAATTGAGGAAATGAATAGATGGATGGGAATATGGATGGTTGGATAGATAGACGAATGGACGGATGGGTGGGTGGGAAAGTGGGTGGTTGGATGGATGGTTTGATGGATGGATGGATGGATGGATGGGGGGATATGAGTGGTTGGATAGATGAGTGGTTGAATGCATGGGTAGGTAGAAGACTTAAGGATGGATGGATGAATGGATGACGGATAGGTGGATGAGAAGTGGGTGATTGGATAGGTACCTGAATGGTTGGTTGGATGGGTGAACAGAAGACTGAATGGATGGGTGGACTCTTCTCATCACAGCATAGTTATGAATATAGTTATTATACATAAGATACTTAGTACCTGACTCAGCTATTATATGCATATCTGTCAAAGTAGTTTTCATATTATTAAATCTAACTCTTCATTATTTTATTCATGGATATATTCACACCACAAACTAAATTTCATTTTATTCTTGTCCTTTAAAACAACGTTTCACTCTTTAACCCAGGCTAACCTGGAACTCACTATGTAACCCCGGTTGGTCACCATGCTTGTCTTATGAGAAGGTACTAATCTGACATATTAATTATGAAAAATGTTCCCTTACTGTATAAAACTTGCAATATGAATCTAAAGAGAGAGAGAGAGAAGAGGCGAAGTGCTGACTTACAGTAGAGACTTGAATGGTTTCTGCAGACAGTGTTAAACACAGTTCATGTTATTAAATTCGGTCTTCATAGTAATGAATAATTATGGAGAGAGACATTGTTTCTGAGGCTCAAAGCCGTCACAGGCCCACACTATTCAGTGGCAGCTTACTGAGCAGTCACCACCCACGATGGCTCTGTAGTTGGTGACAGTGATGAAGCTGGCCTTTGGGATATGAGAACACACAACAGGAAAGATTGAAGTGCTTTCATGAGCCCAGGCTTTCCTGGAGCCCGGAGCTCCCTCACTTCATTGGGGTGAATCCAGTGTCCAACCTGCAAGGAAAGCACAGGAGAGGACATAGACTGAAGTCACCCCGGTCAGCCCGAGTCCATCAGAGCTACAGGGACTGCCAACATAGAAGAGGCTCTGGACAGTACCAGCAGAAAACCCCCTGTGGATTCTGCGCTCCTGTACTGACTCCAGCACCAGAAGCCTGGTTCGGTATGAGACAACAGAGCGTCCATAGACACATCCTTTTGACTACACTGAACATTGTGCAGCACTGTGGATGCTCTTTAGATGCCTAATTATATATGACCCTTACAGTGGCTCACAGAATCACGTTAAAACCAAGGTTCCGAGAGGTGAGAAAGTTGTCTCAACGGGAGACAAACGGTGGGTGGTACTGGTGGAATTTGAAATAAGGGCAGTTGACTGCAAGAGACAAAGAATAGGGAAAGGAGTCTTAAATGAACCCTGACGTGTAAGTGAGAAAATAAAACTTCCTAAGTTAGGACTAATAAAAGTTGTGAAAATCTAGCATATAGGATTGCAGAAATCAGAATGAAGAATTATTTAATGTGAGCTGCCTGTTTACCGAGAAGGGAAACTTGCTGTACTCTCTGGCTAAGATCTCAGCACTTACTCAATTTGTGTGATGCGCCTGGATTCTTGTTTGGTAATCCTTAAGGACAGGTCTGGGGGTTTCTTTTTAGAGAGTAGCCACCTGAAGACTCCATCATCCACCACTGTACCCTGATCTGCTTCCATTTAATTCCACATTCGCTAAATCATTGACTAGGTCATCAGGTACGTAAGGGGTTTTATGAGTGACTAGTGATTCCAATGTCGGCAAAAGAGTCTGAACATCCGTTATCACCCACTCACTGAGCAGCTGGACTCGCTTTGGAGTTAAACATGAGACCCCTCTGAGGATGGTTCTGCCCACTGCTTCCTTTGGGGCTTTGTCCTATCCTCTCCACTCTGCCTGTGCCATGACTTGGGTGGGTCGCCTACCCTGCCTGGGGCTGACTCCTTTCTCCTCCGCTCTCCATGCCATCTGCAGCCTGGGCCTAGCCCTCTGCACACCTGTCCTTTCTCTTCCTTGCTGGCAGTCCCTGCACCAGGGTTGTGGCCTGTCACTCCACTGTTCTCCATCTGGCCTCCACTGTTCAGCTCTGCGTTCTTGTTTCTCCCCAGCCTACAGATATCTGTTACCATCTGTACCTGGCAGCCTGCCTCTTTTTCTATAACACTCACCACCACCATCCTGTCCTCCAGGGCCTCTCTGCCCACACACTTGGTTTTCATCTTTTTTTCTGAGGAAGTTACCATTGTCTCCAGTCTTGGAGTTTTTCTGCTGGTCCTTGACCACATGGCACAGCTGTTTGAAACTCCTCTCTCTCACTGCGAAGATCTGTGTAAGCCTCTTGAAATTATGAGTGAGATCTGTCTTTGGATGTGAACTTTAAATGTTGTGAGAAAGGCAGAAACAGTAGTGAAGAGCGCTCTGCGGCTCTGAGGGGACTGTGAGGCTACACTGGGACGGCTTCAAGAGCGCAGGTAACAGGAAGGACTCACCCCGATGGCCACTGCAGTCTGGTATTCACAAGTCACCAAAGCCATGTGTAGGAGTGGGAACTGATTATGAAGAATATTTATCAACAAGGCATTTTCCCAGAAGAAAGGAAATTTAGCCTCATAACTGGTTTCAGCTAATTTTGTTCTAAAATATTTTCTGTTTGATTTTGAGTGTACAGTTCCTTTTATTGGATGGAGTTATGTTTTTCAGTCTAACGTCCCTGTTTAGAAGAGCAGCTTGAATAAAACATTATCAAGATAATGTGCGATTAACATCACTCCATCTCCCAAATTCTCATGCTCTGAGATAATGAAAACATGCTGGAGTAACGGGGATACAGAGGCTTACCAAACGTCTATAAATTTAGAATACAAAGGAAGATGAGAACTATTGATATGAATATCAAAAGCAATCACGGAGCTGGAGAGATGGCTGAGCAGTTCAGAGCACTTGCTGCTCTTGCAGAGGACCAGGGTTCAGTTCCCAGCACCCACATGGCAGCTCACCACCACCTAAAACTCCAGCTCCAGGACTTCTGACACCTTCTTCTCGACTCTGTTGGCACCAGACACACAAATGGTGCACATATGTATATGCAGACACCTAAAATGAAAATAAATCTTTGAAAATTCTATGAAAAACACTTGCTTATAATTTCAAAATATGATATACTATATATCAAAAGTAGAGACCATGTGAATTCCTTTTTAAGGAAATGTTGTGTGTTTATCTGTATGTGTGTGTGTGTGTGTGTGTGTGTGTGTGTGTGTGTGTACATGTCTGTGTGTAGATTAAAGGGACTACTTTATGTGGTCATTCCTCTCTTTCCACATTTATATGGGTGATAGAACTTAGGCCACCGTGATTGTACATCAATCCAGTGCCTTGATCCTCCGAGCCATTTTACCAGCCCAAGACCATGTGAATTCCTGGAAAGTAAAGTTACGATTTGCCCATGTCGGCCCTTCAGTCGCAAGGCCGTTCCTGTGCAGATGAATGTGCACCCCTGAAGGAACTGGACTGACCTGCCCTTGGCCACAGTCTTGGGACCATTCTCCGAGAACCCATGTCTAGCTTCCGCCCCATTCCAACCACATCACCTACAAAGGGCAGATGAGAGCTCTCACAGATACGTCTGCTGAGCTCAGTCCATCTGGCCTGGGAGCAGGGCAAAGGGAGGCAGATGGCCAGGTCTGAGAACTGCTCTATGCGATGGGAGACATCTTGCAAACCCAGAGATAGAAGTGGTGTGGCTGTTTGCTACAAGTTCCAGCAGTGTGCAGATGGTAGTGATTAAAACCATCAAGCCCTTGATCCCCTTTAATGTGGTATTAAAACTATGTTGATGGTAGCTTTAAAAATATCATGCATTTGTTTAATTAAAATTTAAGTATTTGTTCCTGAATCCAATGTATATGTACACATTTTCCTACAATGAACCTGAAATCTACCCACTACGTCTTTCCCTTTCTAAAAGTAAGAAGACCCCAAAGCTCAGAAGGTTTGGAGGAAATGAAACAAAAGGCAAATTCAGGTCTGTATGGAGCAGAACCAGGAGGCATGGGCTGGTTCTGGTCACCCTTCTGTGGGATCACACCGTGCAGTCTGGCCACATGCTCCTTAGGATTTCTTTATCAGGCTGCGGTATGAATGGGGAGCTCAGAGCTCAGGGGAGCCTCACCCTCTGGACTGTGGTGTGGCTCCTGCCTGGAGATGGTCTACAGGCAAAAGCATGAGCTCTTGGAAGCTTCTGCTTGTGGTGAAACTCCACGGTGGTTCATCTTGAAGTCAGGAGATTCAGGATTTACAGCCAGGCTGCTGGAGGAGCTTAACACAGGCTGGTGCTGAAGACAGAACTGGCGAAGGTCAGAGTGACTTAGATCTGTCTGCAGGTCCATCTGTGAACTTCCCTCCAGGGGTTCACAGATACACTTTAATTCTAGGACACAAACTCATTTTTAAATGTCACTGAAAACACTATGTGTGAACCGTGTGTGATGGCTTTAAATGTCACACCAAAATGGAGGCAGAAACCAAGGTCAAAGAAGCACAGGCAAGAAAGGAGTTACCTTAATCCAAAACTTGTCAAGGCTTTAAACTTTCAAAATAGAACTGCATGGGAAGAATGAAAAACAGACTGTGCTGGTCCCATCTAAAAAGATGGCGGGATGAAGAAAGGGGTCTGCACACACATGAAACGGGACGGATTAGGCGCTGTTAAATGTGCAGCTTGATTCTCCAGAGAGGGAGGGTCTGGTGTGATGATGGAAATGAGCTCTGCATGTGCTTCACAGGCTGCCCTGTCATGAGTTTGCCTACTCCACAGAGGATGTCTGCTGTGGGATGTATGTTATGGGATGTATGCTATGGGATGTATGCTCTGGGATGTATGTTATGGGGTGTGTGTTTATGGGATGTATGCTTATGGGATGTATGCTTATGGGATGTATGCTGTGGGATGTCTGTTGTGGGATGTATGGTTATGGGATGTAGGATTATGGGATGTATACTATGGGATGTCTATTGATGGGATGAATCCTTCTTTATGTGTACTTATGGGATGTATACTTATGAATAAACAACCAACAGGAAGTTGACCTGACCCAGGGGATGACCGTGTGGAGGAAGGATTCCCTTTCTGTGGATGCTCACAGCACAGCAGCAAAAGGAAATGGTGCACGTGAAGCTTGATGGACAGTCATAGAGCCAGGAACATGAACCTTGGTCCATGCAGTGCCACGGGTTCTGCTCGTGAGCACATCCCTCTTCCAGGCTAGCTATCCTTGCAAACTCACTGACCCAGCCAGTAGTTAGTGCAACCCTCTGCAAAGCTGTCACCTCACACAGACCCAGGCAGGAGGACTTTTCTGTGTCTTAACCTGGAACTATCCTCTTGGGCCACACAGTCACCAGAACTTTCTGTAGGTTCCAGGGTTGTGGCTAAGTTGGACTTCCTTCCAGAGGGAGCAGGAGCTGGGAAAAATACTGAGGGACAGTATAGGACCATCCCAATCACCCCAATCTTCCCCCTGCCCACTGTGCTGGGGCAGCACAAACAAGGATGGTACTGAACCTCATCCCCCACTGTCCTTGATTCTGACCTGACCCACCCATGGAGAATCTTTGTCAGTGAACATTCTGGCAGTAGTGGGCACTGTGGGATGGCAGGTGGTGCTGGAGACCAGCAATAGGTAGATGGAAGCTGCATCTCCTGCTGTCTTAAAAGATGGTGTGGTCTTTGGACTGATACAAACTGAGGGACAGGGAACTTCAGGAAAGGCTGCTTGCAGACAGGACTGGGAAAGAGCTGGCCTATGGCTTCATTCACTTGGGCAGATAGAGGGCTGGCTGGCGAGAGCATTGTGATGGATTCTGGTTTTACATGCTGTACAAGAGTCATCCATGGACACTTCAGTTCACCCTGCATCTTATGACAGTACTGGCAACGACTCATGTTTACATACCCAGCTTTCCAGAGGCTGTTTTATGTGTCTGGAGTCCAGGTGAGTTATGTCATAAAGTTCTCAGATCATCTACTCCTTGGGCAGAGGGAACACCAGATCCCCAGCAGGGAGCACCTCATGTGACTATCTTAGGAATGTTTAATGTAAACAAAGCAGAGAATCTTTAAAAAGTATGTGCTCTGCTCCAGCAGGGATAGGAAGAGTTCATGCAGAACTGCAGGTGGGTTCTTCCAGGAAAAGAATTCCAGTGTGAGAGTTAAGCCATGTCTGTTTTTCACATTATTAATTTATTTACTCTGTGTGTGGTGGGCATACTTGTGTGGAGGTCAAAGGACAACTTTGGGGAGTCAAGTCTCTCCTTCTACTTCGTGAGTTCTAGGAATTAAACTCATATCATCAGGAGACTAGCACCATCTCCCTGGCCTGCCATGTCCATATTTGAAGAGGAAGAAAAAGCGCGAAAGAACACTAATTTGCAGAGACAACATGCCACATTATAAGACACAACATATTATATGAAATTAATAGTTTTGACATTTAGAGAAGAAATCTTGCCAAACAAAAAGGCAGGTTTGTTCTGTATAACAATGGATCATTCTGTGTGAGTTTGAAGAGTGTGAATGCTAATGTAAGTCACACACACACATGCGCACACACACACACAGACTCATACATAGGTACTCACGACACACACATGGACACAGGCACACATTCACACACATTTATACCTGTTGAGGTACAAATATACACAGGTTTACATACTAATACCTACGCACACACACATACACACATAGAAACCCATACATAGGCACTCATGGACACACATATGCACACACACTGACACCCATACAGACACAAATACACAAATACATACAGGCATATGTACTAATTCCCACAAAGACACAAACACACACAATAGCCAGACACTCCTCAGAAACATAGATACATACTCAGAGACCCAGAGGTGCATACTTATATAACTACACACATGCACACACATAGGAATGTACAGACACAGCTATATTCGTATGTGTATACTGACATCCACTCAAACATATACAGAAACACAGATAAGCATATGAACTGATGTACACAGAGACAGACAGATACACAGTGACACCCAGACACTCAAAGAAACACACACGCACACACACACACACACACAGATACAGACAGACATATGGACAGACAGACACATACACATACACACAAACACACACACACACAGAGATACAGACAGACATATGGACACACATACAGATACAGACAGACATATGGACACACACACACACGCACTACAAAGAGGGCCCGGGTCTATTATACTACCCATTCCTGACTATGCAGATGCATTCACAGCGTACAGACATGTGCATGTTTAAGTCCTGCTTGCTGTAGCACTCTCCACTGGGCAAGGCACAAGGAGACTCCCCCGCCAAAGTGAAGTAGAATTCAGCCTGCATGGGTCTCAAGATGCCGCCCACACTCCCACCCCCTTCCATAGCCTTCTTATGGAGATTGCCCCTGCTGTGGGGTGCCCTCATTTCACAAGATGCTCCAAGTTCTCTGACCAGAGTGTCTAGATTCCCGCCCACCTCAGCATCTCCTCCCTGCAGACACCATCCTTATCGTACTTCCTGAAGCTGGGCTAACCTGTTCCAGTACATTCTGCAAATGCTGATTCCCACAAATGTGCTGCTGTGTTCCTCCAACTGAACAGGACCCCAGACTCTAGAAAAGGGAAGGGAGCAGGCGGTGTGGGTTTCTTTTGGATGTGTGTTTCTGCACATGACTTAATTTACTCTTTTATTGGGGACTTGAGTTTGCTCATCCACTGAAGGAAAGCACAGGGTCTGGTGATGGAGCTGCACTCAGCACTGCTGCCAAGGGCTAGCACTCAGTCCAGTTGGACCACAGCCCCTGAGCCCCCATCCCCTAAAGGAACACAGACGGTCCTAGCAATTCAGTTCGGACTGGACTAGCTTCAGCAAACCAAACATGGAGAAACTTTAAAGAGGTTGTCTCATTTATGTATGTGTGGTTTCCGTTTATCCTGTGGTCTCTCTGGGAGAGGTTGGGATGTGGTAGAAGCCGGTGGAACTGTTTGTGTCCTCTCTGTTGGTGACTCTTACAGGCTCACATCCTCTTCAGCATGATTTGGGCCTCACTTTCCCATTCTGTTCTGTGGTTCGGTCCTGGGAACCCCACTGGAGAGATGAGTGGCAGGCTGCCCTCCGCTGTCCTGGGGGCACAGTGCTGACGGCTGTGCAGGAGAAGCAGTATGCCTGGACACGGCCTCTACTTTACCCTTCGCTCTCATAGTTCCCCTTTCTCACTTTATATTTTCCTTCCATGGTTCAGAATCCACAGACTAAACCCTCAGGAACACAGAAGGCTGTGTGGCTATGGCAGAGGGGAAGCTGTACCTCGTTCTGATTTCCTCAAAGACAGTTTTTCTGACTCTGACCTGCCCTAGGTTCTGTGGGTCAGGGCCATCACGTGTTGTGGGACCTGAGACCGTGTGAGGACAGAGCAGCTTTGCAACGCAACAATAGGGGAGCTTTCCTTCTTCTTCAGTTATTTATCTTGAGACAGACATTTCACTCAGTGTCAGATTTATTCAATGTACATGCATAGGTTGAGTCCTCACAGAATAAAAAATCCCTAACCAGGAGTCTGCAGAAGCCACCCTCCCCCCTCCACCCTCGCCCCAGTGCTTTGAGAAGAGGCCTGTGTTATCTAACCTGAGTTTCCGGTTTCTAGAGTGAGTCTGTCTCACGGCAGCTATGAAAACCTAAGTGCTTCTCCTGGCTTTTCTGCATTTGCTGAATACCTCTTTTCCTTTACATAGTGTGGCATTAATCAAAATGCCTTCCAAGCTCAGACAGCATGTGACAGTTGTTTTCATTTTTTTCCCAGCTCATTTCCAAATCCCTTTCACACCTGAAGATTGAACATTCATTTCTCGTGACTATGCCAAGGTGGAGTCTATGAGATTGGAATTCATTCTTGCTGCCAATTTGCCATTTTGAGAGATTTTCTTAGATCATCTCAATGTGAGTTTGATGAGACTGCACACAACTCTCTATATAACCACAAAGCTGCACTGAATACTTGTGTAAGTTGACTAGACATCCAGAATATATTCAAATAATAATACACTTTGCTTTGAAAGCATGCATATCAGTTATAAATAAGACATGCACAGAGAAAGAAAAATCACACTTAAATTGCTCATCCAATCAGTGAAGAAAAGGACTGAGATCTAAGACAGCAACCTTGGAACTGTAAGCCTCATTCGGATCCATAGCAGCAGCTGCAGAAAGCTGGGAAAGTGAGCTGGGGGCATGCGGGACTGAGGCTAGACTGGGGAGACAAGGCAGGCACTTACAGCTCCAGGGTTCTGCTGTGGCCGCCTCACCACCACATGCTACTTCCTCTGTGAGACGGGAGCACTCCTGTGAATATGGAGGAGGCTCCCCAAAGCCAGTGCCCTTGGCGCCCCACCTTTGACAGAAATGGAGTGGTCCTTTAACCCAGGGTAGGCAGTAGGACAGTTACTTCATTTTAGGACCTTTTGTTGACTCCCTATACCTGGTTCAGCCTGTTACTAGTCTACCAGTACAGACTTGAAAGGCCCTAGGTGTTGGTTACCTTTCTCATTGCTATGAAAAAATGCCTGACCAACACGTTTAAGGAAGGAAGGGAAGGGTTTAGTGTGAGTTGCAGTTTGAAAGTGGAGCCCATCGTGGCGGAGAAGGCATGGTGGCAGGGGCGAGAGGCAGCTGGTCACACTGCATATAAGCTGGCAACACCGGGCTGTGGAATGTTTTAGAAAATTCAGCACATTGAAAATATGCTCCCCAAAATAAGATATAGTTCTACCAAAAAAAGCACCCAACTACACAAATGTTTTAAGAGTCTCTACATACATAAGAAAAACAAAACATCCCAAGCACCAGGCTGTAAACTGATAAACTTTGGCAAGTTCATACACACAATGGATTACTAGGCAACAATGATTACTAGGCAACTGTGTTCTGTAACACAGTTGAATCTCAAAAGTAATGCTAAGGAAAAGACAGAAAGATTGCAAAACAAATGGTTCAGTCTGCAAGGCGTATGCAGAAAATTAAAGTGGTGGAGGGGCAAAGCTAAACAGATGACTACACTTGGACCAGAACTGAGAAGGCCACCGGGGGCAGAGGGCGTGCTCATGGGGCGACGGGAATATTCAGCTGGCCCATTGCAAGGGTCGCTTACTTGCACAAGTTTCTTCAAAATGGTCCAGCTGAAAAACCTGAAGTGGGTGAATTTTATATGTAGTGCAGCTTTAAAACACAGAGGTTTGAAAATTCATTGTTCAAACTTGTCTGATTCAGTTCACCTATTCTCTGTGTTGAATAGCTGTGCATTTACACCTGCACTTTTGACTATCATGTATTAGCAAACATTATTATAAGGTTAATGCTCTGATGAAGGCGAATGGGGAAGTTTGCTTAAACACAAACTAAAAATAAAAACTTCAAAATCCTGAGCAGCTAGATAAATCCAGAGGTGGCTACTGAGATGAAACTGATGTAATGCATGCAAATGCCAAATAAAGCACAGTGTAGTGACTTTTAAAACTTGTCATGGAAACATCAACATTTCATTTCTCCTCACGGGCTGAGGATGTTTTTCAGTGTTAGGGTACTTGCCTGGCATGCATGAGGCCCTGAGTTTAATCCCGAGTCCCCAAAAGAGCAATCTGTAAAAAAATTATTATCCTTATAAGATAAACATGAAGTACAACTATAATTAACCAAATGTATGCAAAACTTGTTATCCCATGTTGAAGCCAACACATCCCAAATTACTGTGGAAGAGTCAGTAAAGCTATGCCCATGATCAAGGTCAGCACCTCTGGGAACCCTGGGGTCCAGTTCCAGAATCGGCACACAGAGCCCTCTTACGTGGTGTAGCATCTGTGTGTG
Organism: Eospalax fontanierii; assembly: GCA_035773235.1. Classification (NCBI taxonomy): domain Eukaryota; kingdom Metazoa; phylum Chordata; class Mammalia; order Rodentia; family Spalacidae; genus Eospalax; species Eospalax fontanierii. The sequence goes on along the minus strand of CM069542.1, from coordinate 61,631,137 downwards.
ACCTATGTAACCCTGCTCAGTGTTACAAACTGCCCCTAGTTTACTTATAATTCCTAAAATAGCCATTTTATGCTACTGCTTAGGGACTATTGACTAGAAGATTTACAGATGTTCAGGTCTGACCACTGGTATTGTTTTTCTGAATATTTTTTTGTCTGTGTTGGTTGAACCCACGGATATGGAATTTGATATGGAATTCATAGATTCAGAGGACTAGTGTGTATAGGTCCAAGTGCTGGACAGTTAAGGTGTTGGTTACTTTTAATGAACTTAACATTAGACCTGAGTTATATAGGAAGAGGGAACCCAGGTTGAGGGGCCTGTGTACTTGCCCTTGGTCAACAAGACCAAAGGTTTGTGTTTGCCAGCTGCTGAGGCTCTGCAGACCCTCATCCAATGTGAAGCTGCACAGGTAGGGACCAAGTGTGATGTGTAGATGAGTTACCTCTCCATTGCTGTGATAAGAAACCACGCGCCAGGCAACTTATAGAAGAGTTTATGTGGCTTGCAGTTCCAGAGAGGAAAGTCCATCATGGCGGGGAGGCATGGCGGCAGAGGTGGCTCGAGCAGAAAGCTGAGCACTCACTTCTTCAAGCAGGCACAGGAAGCAGAGAGTGACAGACTAGAAGTGGGACATGGCTTTGAACACTCAACATCCATCCCCAGTGACATGCTTCCTCCAGCATGACCACACCACCCCCTCAAACATTGTCCCCACATCGGCGTCCAAACCAGCCGGAAACGGCTGCATGTGTGTAGATGAAGCTCTTGCCCTCCTGGATCCAGACTTGCTGTACATGAGGTGCCTCTTCTAGTGAAGCTCCGTCGGGGACTTGAAGTTGTTCCTCCTTCAAGACCCGATCTTGGTCTCTGAGGTAGGGTGCTCAGTCTGTCCTCGTGCTTTCCTGCCTCAAGTCCTGATGGCTTCCTGTGGCCAAGGTGCTATTTGTCCTAATCCAGCTTGTATGAATGGCTGACTTTGTGTCAGCTGCTCCTTTCAACCAAGTTGTAACAGACGGCGGTTTGAATGAGACTGCCCCCCACTTTGCTCCAAGTGTTTGGATACTTGGTCTCTAGTTTGTGGTGCTTTTTGAGGAGGGAAAGAGCCTCCAACTGTGGACATAAAGGGTTTCCGGCTCTTCTAGACTCCCCTTTGTGGGCGTGGGGATAGGGCACATTAAACTCCATATCACGTGATCTGACCTGGCCTGGCCTCTGTGCCAGAAGCACAAGGAAGTAGGTACTAGCTAAAAGTGGCTATAATTCAAGGTTACCCTTGGTCTCAGGACGGGGCAGGGGAGGTGGGGCTTGCTCACAGCAGCCTGGGGAGGTGGAGAACTGGCCTCTGTAAGAGCTATATGGTCAAAGCATATTTACTGATTCTGTCTAGGTAGAGAGGCTGTAAGAGATAAGGCAAGGCCTCATTTCTAGGAGGAGAGAGGGAGAGAGAGAGATCTACAGACCATGTCTTCCAGAATGTTCCATGCTTAGACTGAAGGTAGGGCTTTGTTGCAACGAGGTAATTGGTACTGGGATATAGATGCTGTATAGCCACAGGCTCAGTGCTCATACTTGGTCTGTCCTAATTGCATGTTTCAGTATAGCTCAATGCTTACAAGATTGCTGTGGGATCTACCCATAAAACTCTAACGAAATATGCAGCATAAATCTTCTAACCTCGCCTGCAACCTCAACCTAGTGAAATAATAGTGAGAATGATCTGAACAGGCAGGTTGATGGGTTTGCTTTAGTGGTCCTTAATTTTTGTGTTTCTATATTTGGCCACACCATCCCTAGTTATAATCCTCAGGCAAACTGAAATCTCTTTATGATGAGGGGGAGTGACTAAGCCTGTGGATCTGGCTGTTCCTGAAGTTCTCCTGTGATCCGCCTCTAGGCCAGGCAACTAAGCTTCTGGTTGCAGGGACCTGGGGTGAGCTATTGGCTCCGAAGTTTTGCCTCTTTTACCCTTTAAGGGAGTGCACAGAATTTCTAAGCAGGAGTCAGCCCATACCTCTGGAGAATGGAGGCCCTTGGGCGGGGCTAACTGGGTGGCTGTAGCTGGCCTAGCCATGAGCAGTAGAATCATGACATAGCTATACTGTAGCAGTCTCAGAGTCTAACTCCAGAAACAGCGGTGATCAGAAAATGTTTTCTCCTGGAAGATAATTATGCTTGATTCTAAAGATCTGCCTTAAGTACTGCAACATAAACTCAGAAATGTGATCATGGTGTTGCTGTGTATGGTAGAACCAGTTACTCAGAGACTGCATTAAGTATCTAGAAGTCCATGCAAAGAGAGTGGCAGAAATCAGGTTTCTTTTGCCCCACAAATAAAATAAGTCTCTCAGGTCAAATGATCGTTATTCATAAACATGATCACCATGGTGATGATTGTTCTAGTTTGTCCTTTCATTAGTTTTATGGAGGCAGCTCTGCTTGGACCGGGAGGTGCTCTCATGGTTAATGTGGGCGTTTAATGCAATGTGACAAACACATTAACCTTGAGGGAAGAATAGTGGCTGAAGCGAATTGTATAATTTTTATCTTCATCACTACAATGCTGTTTTGGGGAAATAATTGCCTAGTAATTTCACTGCAGGAGCAATTGAGGGATAACAGGGGGTGACGAATGCTGTACTTAATACAAATCTCCAAACATCTTGGTTGCCATCGCCTCATATCCGTCACCACCAGGCCTATCGTTCTCCAGGAGTAAGTTCAGATAATTATTACTCAGTATGCTTAATGCACAAAGGAATTGTGAGAGGGACAGCAGCACAGATACTAATAGATCACTCTACTTTAGCACCTAGCTCATGAACACATCCTGAATCAATGAAAGACAAAGTTAAGTGAAAATTATGTCTGTCTTGGGCTAGAAAGGACTGCAAGTGAATCGATTGTCTTTCATCCCTGTATATCCAAATCCCATACACGTTCAAGAAGAGAAAACATTCAAACATTCGTTTTAAAACATACCTCCCGAAGGGAGCTGACCTATGAAGCGAGGAGGGACTGTTCCACCTTCTGGAGGGATATGACCCAGTAAAACCCATTTCTGTGACATCCAAATGCATTGTCCATGTTCTCAGGATGCCTACTACAAGAATCCTGTCACAATGGTGTGCAGAAGTCTGGGCCACAAGGAAGGGTCAGACAGGTTTTCTAAATACCAGCCCCTGCCCGTGTCCCAGGTAGCATGAGGGAGGCTGTGAGAGGAAGACTCCAGCCCTGACACAGGCCCATGGTAGCCAGAATTGTCCAGGCGAGTAGCTAATTGATGAATCAGTCAAAGAAGAACGCAGGCAAGGAACTCCTCTGGAATCCGAGGGCCTTGGGGAAGGACTGTGGAAGCACTGCCTGGGTGTGGTTTCTGCTTCTGGGTCTGGGGAAGGGCACTATGTACTTCCAGATACTCACACATGTTACTTTCTTCTGCTCTAGTTACATGATAAAAGGAGAGCCGTGAATCTTCCTGGGCTCTGTGAAGTCACCCTGGTATTTATTTTGGGCAGAAGTTGGTGGTTTACTTACTTAATTTTGTAGATGGAAAAGATGGGGTTTCATAGTTAGCTTCAGTTCTCAACTTGGCACAGCCGAGAGTCAGTGAAGGAATCTAAATTGGGTGTCACCTTGATCAGATTGGCCTGTGGTCGTGTCTTTGAGGCATTTCCTTCATTGCTAGTTGATAGAGAAGAGTCCAGCTCACTGTGGGCTGTGCCATCCCTAGGCAGATGGGTCTGGGTTACATAGGCAAGTCAGCTGAGGAAGTTGGGGCGGGGGAGGCAAGAATAAGCAGTCTTCCTCTGTGGTTCCTGCCTCTGCTCCTGCTTAAACCCCAACCCTGACTTCTCTCAATGACAGACTGTGACCTGGAAGTATAAACCAAATAAATACTTTCATCCCCAAGTTGCTTTTGCACATGTTTATCACAGCAACAGAAAGCAAACTAGGATGTGAGGGTTATACACAACTCTGTCCTCAGAGCCATTAGGGAACAATGTCCGGCAGACAAGTCAAGTGTGGAGAGTGAAGATGAACTTTGGGGGCTCTTAGAATTCGCCTTTACCCTTGCTCTGTCAGCATGGAGCTTTGCAGGAAAAAAATCACCAAGGAATATTTTACTTATTCTGGTCCTTATGAATTTGTGATGAGAGAAGGAAGGATGTATCCCGCTAGGTGACACATTCACCAGCACACACTTCTGTGACAGGAGGAACTTCTTGTAAATAGCCTCATACATATCACAGTCTGAATAAGGAGAGCCTCAAACTGAACTAGTTCCCTCAAGAAAAAGACACAAATGCTACCACCTGCTGTGGGCAGGCATGGTTTCTTATGACCCTGGGGAGGCTTTCTGGGAAGACACTGGACTTTAAACTGTTTCTGACTAAACAGGTACGTCTAGGGTAGAGCTTTGTACACATGGCTCATGTATGTTGGGCCATGTTTCCTCCCTTACTTTTCTTTCCATCTTTCAGAATGTTTCAGAAGCATAAACTGCACAGTGAGGAAACTCCCTATTGACAAGAGAATGTTCATTTGGAGATGGAAATCATGTGTAGGCCTTGAATACTGGCCATAAAACTTTACATCACAAAGATCCTCTGTGATGAAGCTCAGATCCTGACCTGTTTCTTCAACTGCTGGGTTTTCAAAGACATTCTTATGTTTCCAGGATCAACACGGTAGTGAAATAAAAAGCAAATAGTCCCATCAAAGCAAATCAAGTATAAATGTTAGCTATAGGATAGTGTTGATCCGCAAGGATTTTAAACTATTACATCTTTTTCATTCTAGATTAATTACTAGATCTTTCAAAGGGACAAATTTATGAGAATGATGGAAGGAAAATCAGATTACTCAAGGGTGAACACTTTCAAGAAGAGAATCCTTAGGAAGCCAGCAAAGCTCATAGACTGCACCACAGATCAAACTCTAAACCTTCAAAGGAACCAGTTGTTATGTCCGGAATGCAAGGTCCATAATCGCCTGTAGTGACCACAGTTGAGAGGGTATACAAAGCACAAAAGCAGTTTATTCTCGAGAATCAGCCAGCATGCTGGGGTCCACCATTTACAGTAATGGCCACCCTGGAGAGTTGGCTCGCAGGCCTTTTAAGCATGAAAACCACAAGAGGGGCTTCCCAGGTTGGGGTTAGGTAAACTTTGAAGGGATTGGACTGTTTGTGGCTGATAAGCTGTCCAGGCCATGTGCTTATTTGGAGTAGTCCTGAGCAGACTAAGATGACAGTCAGTGGATGCAGCAAATCGCCTTGCTGGTCCTACTCTTGACAATTTCCTGCACGTGAATGATTGGGAATTTAAACTATGGGTGCCCTTTCCATGGTGGAGTGAGTATCGCAGAGACATCTGTAAGCTTATCCCAGCCAAGATGATTTAACCTTCAGCTCAGCTCATTATGAGCTGTGAGAAAGCTCCTCAGAGATGAGCAGAAACGTCTCTATAAGCTGACCTCCAGTCAAAGCTTCATGGAGATAAATCACCACTCTTCCCAGCCTCTGAGTTTAGGGGGGCTGGCATGATGCTGTGTGTTCCCTTTGATAATACAGGCCAAGCTGGTTCATAAGTTATGAATGACCACGAAGAGCTCCCGTCATCATGATTGCAACTGTGCTCACCACAGTTCATCTGGGAGGAGATGCTAGGCAAGGCACTCAAACAGCAGGAAACCCTTGAGTGGAGAGATTTCTTTCTATTGTGTGCCTGTGATCTTGGTGAGCTTGGAAGGAATATGGTGACCTAGGCATATGCTAAAGAGGCTTGACAGGAAGCAAGCTGCTGGGGTCTGCTCCTGCTTCCGATGCTGCACTGAGCTAGTAATGAGTGAGGCCCCATGAGGAGGCCTGAGCATGGAATCCAATGGCTCAGACCCAGTGACAAAGCAGCTGCATTTGGACCTGTCTTTATGCCCATGCCTTATCTTCTATGGCAAAACCCACACTGTGATTCCAATTTTGCTAATTCTTATTTGCTGTTCTGAGGCCTTGTACTCTCTTCCTCTTTTGGGTGCTCTGATCCATGAACTCTGACAACCAAAGATTGCAGCTTGCCATTTCTGTCACACAGGCTGCAGAACCACTGAAGGAGAACTGACTTGAGAACAAATGAACTGTAGAGCCAAGTATTTCAAAGCTACCTAACAGGTTAAAGAAGAGTTAGGTCAAGGCAGATGTGCCTAGAAAACAGCAAAGTAGGTACAAAGGGCCACAAAAGGAAGCGTGCATAAGTAGTCCACCTAATAAAGTAACAGGGGCTGGCTGGATGGCCCAGCAGTTAAGAGCACTTGCTACCCTGGTGGAAGACTTGGGTGTGGTTCCCAGCACCCAAGTGGTGGCTCATAACCACCTGACTCCCCTCTCCGGCCTCCACTGGTGCTGCATGCAGGAGGTACACATAGACCCATGCAGCAAAACACTCATACGCAAATATTAAAAACCCAAATATTTAAAAATATACAGTAGTAACTGTAAAATGTGACTGAAGGAGGCCCCAACCTCCCCCAGCAGTTCCAGGACAGACACCTTGGCGACTCCAGCTAGACTCTCAGAGCCCACTGAGATTTGAGAGATCTGAGAAAAGAACTGACTTTTATAACTTCTTGAATAGATAAGATTCCCAACTCAGAATTCACAAACATCTGTAAAAAGGGACTGCTTCCTGGCCAGAAGTTTTACAATCTCCCTTGAACATCAATCAGAGATCTTAGGAACCCCCCTCCCATAAAAAAGCCTACTGACCAGCTAGGCTTGGGTTAATAGCTTGTCTTGCTCTCCCTGGAAGTTAGCCTCTTCCACTCTCCTTGAGGGAGTTCTCCATCCCGATCTGGAGCCATGCACACCAGCCTAGTTCCCCAGCCTGGGTCCTCAAGATGAGGGGGATAGTCTCCCCCATCTCCGTGGGGAGGCTAGTCCCATGAGGGCTAGCATTTTTCCACTCCTGAGTGCAGAGAAGCTAGTCCCAGCTGGTTTTCTCTTAATAAACCAGTCCTGATAGCTCCCAGTGGAGTCTCTGGTCCCTTTGTCTGCTGCATCTCTCAAACCCAGACCTTACAATAACAAAGTACAAATGAGAGATAAATGACAATTAAACATTACAGGAATATAAATGATCTAAACTACAGAGCGAGAATTTATGCATTTTAACATCCTGTCGAGCTGAATTCATATAAATGATGAAAATCAGCTCATAACAACAGACCCAGAAGTGGCCCAGATTAACATATGGAAACATTATGGTAGCCCCACATTACCTTAAGGAAAAAATAGAGGCATAGAATACAGAGATAAAACATACCATGTTGAGATTGAACAGTGTGCCATATGAAAGCCAGGGGGACAAGCTCGGAGCCTGCAGAGGCTGACACTTGGAAATGCACACCACAGAGCACTCACCTTCCTTTAAAAATATTGAGAATCACAGACGTATGGGTGGTGGCATGCAGGCTCAGAACCATATAGTACATGTCAGTAAGATGGAGAGAGGCAAGGAAGTGTCCTTAAAAGTGATTTTGGAAAATCCTCCAGATTAGCAGAAAACTAATCAGGGCACAAAAATCCAGGAAGTTCCACGAGACTGTGCATTAAAATCCCAGGACGCATGTCAGCCAAGGGACTGAAAATCAACTGTAGAGGGAAATTCTGAGAAGCAATTAGAGGACACACTGAGTCACAAAGTCAGGGATGGATGCAGGTTTTCTTGCTGAAGGAAGGAGCCAGGGAGTGGATCATTGTACTGAAGCTCCCAAGACAGGCTCTGCCTTGCTGTTCTGAAATGGGAGATGCTCCCGTCAGAAAGCAAAGGTCAGAGACTTTTCAGCTGTGTGAAGGCTGTCCACGGCAGATCTACGCTCTGAGCTAGTTCAGAAGAGCTCTTGTCACAGAAGGAGAACTATCCTTCAGAACTTGGATGCTGGCATACAGCAGAGCTGAAAGCCTGGAAACAGTTGTCACACGGAAAAGCCTATGGCGTGCTTCTGACTTGTCCTAGTTGGCTTTCTGTTGCTGTGATAAACACCATGAGCAAAAGCAACCTGGGGGTACAGGGTTATCTGGCTTACACTCTAGTGAGCAGCCTCTCATCAAGGGGCATCAGGGTGGTGACTCCAGGCAGAAAGTGAGATGGTGGAGAAGCACTGTGGAGAGCTCACTGCCTTCTTTTTGACAGCTTTTTTATACAGCCAAGCCCCACTGCCTAGGGATGCAGCCACCCCCAGTAAGCTGGGCCCTCCTATGTCAATTACTAATCGAGATAATTCCTCCCAGACATGGGCACTGCACAGTCTAATCTGCTCAGTCCCCCAGCTGAGACTTGTCATTGACTCTGACCTGTGTCCAGCTGACAGCTGAAGCCAGATATGACAATTATTTAAGTTACCTTTGAAGATCAGTCGGCTCCTTCCATAAAAATGACAACAGGTGGTGATTCATAAAGTCATAAATAAAAGCAAATATGTCATACTTTGAGAACATCACATGTAAGAGTAAGGTTTGTGGCGACGGTTGGCTCCCCAAATTTGGGCACTCCATCTGTGAATCCAACAACCTTCAGTAAAAGAATTTGGAAAACATAACTGAATTTGTATTCTTTATATATGATAACCATTTGCCTAGTGTTTACATTTTATTAGGAATCTGAGTAGTCTCTCGGGGATCTGAAGCACACAGGTGACTGTGTGGAGGTTCTTCACTAATATTACAATACTTCCCATGCTAGAGATGAGCCTCTGTGTGCTTTGTTATCTGCACAGGATCCTGAGACTGACTCTCCATGGAGGCAGAAGGATGGTTGTACGTCACTGCAAAGCATCATGCAAAGTACTTTAATGACATGTGGAGCCTTGTAATATCACTTGACACAGTGTCACTGTTACAGATCACACACACATACACACATACATGCACACACACACACACGCATGTGCACACATATGAAATAATTTATCAATCACCAATTCCATTTTATCATTAGCATGATGGCAACCCATTTAAATTTGGGTATGTTGAAGAGCATTTCTGTACTCATGTGCGTGCAAGTTCTTTTCAATACATACAGCTTGGATGAATTGCCAGGAATTCCCATGAACAGAGGCCACTCTCATAGGCCATAGTCTTTTTTTTTTTTTTTTTTTCCTTTAAACTGGAAATGTGTAAAGCTCATCTGGCCTGCTGCAGTACAGCAACATTTTTGTCTTTCATTTTCTTACCCTTGTTATCTGTGAATGCTGCAACCAGGGATAAGCTAACGTCTATATTTTCTCCTAGTGTGTATATTTTACTTTTAACCCTCTTCCTCCTTCCATGCATCCTGTTTGGCGTACGCTGCCCATCTGCATCTTGACATAAAGAGAGGGAGGGAGAGACATTGTTCCCAGCTTGCTGATCTTAGTCAACTCTGAGCTCTTTCTCTCCCACATGGTACTCAGGCTGTCTGTCCCACAGGGCGCTTAGCAGGGACTTGCCGTCAACAGAGGTAGCTTTGGAGTACATGAAGCCTAGGAGTGCCTGCTGAATGAAAGGGGAAATGAACTGGAAGTCAGAGGACGAGGAGAAACTATGACAAACTAAGTTTTTTCTCTGTGAAATCCATGGCCTCAAAAGCACTTGGGCCCTGTCAGTTTGAAGTGGAAATATTACAAAGAAAAACAACTTTGAAGTAAAGTTTCTGTATCATAAAAGTACTAAAATTCCAGAGTTTTTTTATTCTACTAAGAAACTGAATGTGCAAAAAATAATAAAGATCAAGCATGTCTTTTTATCTGAGTTAAAAAGCAAATAACAATAGAAAAATTGTGACTCTGAGTTAAACTTCCAATAGAAAAGCACTATGTTCTGCCTAAGAACTGTGAATTAATATGTTTCCAACCTTAACAAGTCAAAGCTGTTTGCAAAGCATAGTTTTGATGTTGACATTTCAAAAACCACCCTACTTATCAGAACTAAACATTTATTTTTTATGAAGCAATGTTATACAGAGTCAGAATATATCAGTATCTCTGAGATGGCATAGCACCGTCAATTGTGTTACAGATACAAATGTGAAAAAAATGCTGATTTCTCAAGGGCTAAGCTTAACACTAGGTTACTTTCAGGAGATGAGGATGTTGAAACAAAATAAATGTAATTAGTAATATTAAACAAATATTTTAAGACTTTTCATCTAAAGTCATATAATTATTGATGAGTTACTTCAGAGCTTCTGATGTATGTGTAGTTGTATATTTCCTGTCTGATTTCTGTTGCTAAAGCAACTTGGAGGGGAGGGGTTTTCTTGGCTGACTCATCCCACAGACCATCATTGAGGAAGTCAGGGCAAGAGCCCCAGCAGCAGAGGCTGGAGGCAAGAGAAGCCCTGCTTACTGGCTGGCTCTCGAAGTCCCTTCTGCTGTCTTTCTTATACAGCCCGGTCTCCCCTGCCGAGGCAGCTCTCCTACATCAATGAGCAATCAAGAAGATGCCCAGTGCGCCCCAGATATGCCCACAGGCCAGCCTGATGGAGGAAATTCTTCCACTGAGGTTTCCTTCTCCCAGGTGTGTCAAGTTGACAACCATCACACACATACACACACGTACACACACACACAGACACACACACACACACACTACAATGGAGATTCATGAACCTCTTGATAAAGAATTCACAATCTTTTTAAAAAATGTATTGTTTGAAACTTTCATACATGTATACAATGTATCTTGATCATATCTACCCATGACTCCCTTATAATTCCAGGACCTTCCTCTATCATGTGATTAAGCCAGTTCAAAATTCTAGAATGGGTGGAGGAGGGGCTCTCCAGACTCCACACCTACCTGAGGAGCTATAGGCAGTTAATGGCTGATGGGGGAGGAAGAGTCGTTTTTCTTTGGGGTGTGGCCCAGTGGATGACCTTACATCCTTACACATATGGGCAGTAGTAATTGGATTCATTGGGTTAGAAAACAAATAAATAAATCCACTAATATCTGCTACTGATTTGAAAGAGCCAGGTGCTTGTCTCTATGACAGGATGAAGATCAAGACACTATGACCACTTAAGAAGCCTGGGCTGTGAAGGTTGGAATCTTCACAGTGGCGGTAATCACTGGACCAAGGGTGGACTTTGAGGAGATGTTGGGCCTTAAAAACTACTAAACGTGGTTGTAAACACAAGGTGCTTGTTAACACCATCTCCGGGAGTGACAGTGGTCAGAAGTTTCTGCAAAAGCTCAGAGTAGACTGTACGCAGCTCTTTGCAGGTTGCTCTGACACAACAGCGCAGACCAAATGGTTTCAACATCAGAAACCAGTTTCTCCCAGTTGTGGAGGGTAAAATTTTGAAATCGGCATACCTGATGAAGGTTCACAGGTAGCCTCTGTCATGGCACCCTCTGTTGGTGAAATGGGAAAGTCTTGGAGGTCCATCCCAGGGCTCCACCTTGATGAGGAGACCTGTCAAAGGTCCCGATTCCTAAGACCATCACATTTCAAATTGTCTTGGGTATTCACGACCACATTTCTATAAGAAATTGTCCAGAGGAGGCTGGAGTGATGAATCGATGGTTAAAAGCATGTATTGCTCTTACAAAGGACCCTAATTCTGTTCCCAGCACCCATGTTAGGTGATTCACAACTGTCTATAATTTTAGGTCCAGATGATCTGATGCCTTCTTCTGACCTTCTTGGGCACTGCACAAAAGACAACTCCTGTCCCTCCACACATACACACATAATGAAAAAATAAAACTTGTTTAAAAAGGTGTCCAGAAACAGTGCCATGTCTTTAACCCTAAACACTGCAGACTGGTGGTGTTAGGCACAGAAAATTTAGAAGATGCATTTGACATATGTGCAGTAGAAAAAGGTACTTAGGCATTGCCCATTGAGCAAGAGATCAGTAAGTGTGGAAGTGTTAACCCCAGACTTCTCCAGGTGACTCTGCCTGGCTGTCAGGCTCTTTTCTACACAACAAGCTGAAGCCCCCACTGACGCCTATTCTGTTAGGTTCCACATGGGCCCCAGGAGCTGTGAGAGGAAAGGCATGGGGCTTCCTTCTTTTTACTGTGTTAAATGTTTGCAAACACAAATTGAATGAATTTTAATGACTAAATCTTTTAAAAGCCAAAAGAAAATATACATTATTAAAATGAAGACATAGTTAATTTAAAAAAGCATCAGCTATAGCAAAAGAATTAATGAACCAAAAATAGATCAGAAGATGTCTCAAAGAGATATCTAAAATATAAGGATTAAGAGATATAAAAACAAAGTTTCTAATTTATATTTGATGCGGTATATAAAAGAGAATTTTTACTTACTACACTTAACTATTTGATCAATATAAAATGTTGTAGGCATATCTATGAAAATAAATTTAGAAATGAAACAGAGTATCAGTAAAGAAATACTTTAAAAAAGACTGTCAGATGATACATATGGCCCTAGGACGCAGGAGGGATTTACTAGGCAAGAGATTCCTGCTTAAAAATGGAAACCACCTATTTAGACATCAAAATGCTGTGATTCTCTAATAGAAAAATGGAATTAAAGCACAAAGAGAGCATAAAGAACAAGCTGAACGACCATGTTAAGCTCTGGAAAGCAGAGACTAGGGGAGCTCTTACAAGAAATTGCCTTTGTGGGATCTGTTTCCCACTCAGTGACCCAGACAGGTCCCTTCCTGCTGGGCAAAGGAGTGAGGCTCACAAGGGCCAGGGCTCTGAGGGCAAGAGGGCCAGGGTGGGAGGAGGGAGTGAGGGGCAGAGTCATAAGCTCTGCCTGAGAGAACATACATGTAAACACTTTGAAGAATGCATTGTGAATCATGAGTAGGATGTGAATTCAAGTTTTCACAAGTTTGTCAATGCCTGCTGGACGGTTACCTGCTAGACCAATGTTAGGTCAAGAAGGTGACCTCACACATCCATAGGAGCCTACAAGACTGCACTTTTTCTGTTTTGGAGACCTATGTTTTGGGTGAGATTTTGGATAATGAAATGGAGATGGAGTCACACAATTAAAATAATTGGACCGGGGTAATACATTTTAAGAATTAGATATCTGAATTTCAGGTTTGTGTGACATAAAGTAGCTGTGTAATGTCTTTGGAAGTGTCTCAAGAAGTTTGGTTATTTTTATGGGCACCAAAAATGTAAGGAAATATGCATGAAAATAAGCAAAGGGTGATGGTGACTCATTGCGATGGCAGTAGGCGGGGGGAACTGCTGTGGGCTTGTGTAAGGCATGTGTTTCTGTGACAGGGTGGGAAACCTGTGGTTATTTGTTAAATATGGTTTCTATCCCAGGGAATAGATCTCCATTATCTGCCGGACTAGAGCTAAGAAGTTCAGGAATTGTTTATGAATTTTCCCTGATCATTCAAGGGCAGGCTGAAGTAAAATGTCTAGGACCCAAAGGGTTCGGATGTGCAGAGCTGGGAGTCACCTGTAAAAAGATCCTTCAGCTGGGATGACTCAGTTTCCCTGTTGTAAAGATGAACTGTTTCCAAGAAGGCTGCAGCCGCTGCATGGGGAAGGAGGGTGTACTGGCCCGAACCACAGCGTGGCTGTCTTCTCCTGCACATGGAGCCTTCCTGTGCCACATGGAGAACTGCTGCTGATAATTACAGAATCCAGAGGCTACAGAGAAAGTGATGGTGATGCCTGTCCATATGACCAGATCTAGAATCACCTAGGAGACATACATTAGAACATGTCTGGGAGGGAGTTTCTTGATTTGGCTAACTGCGGTGTGAAGACTCGTGGGAATACACAGTATCATGGGCTGGGACTGAATGAAATGAGAGTGAGCTGTACAGTAGCATGCATCTCTCTTGCTCTTGACTGTTCATTTAGTGCAACCAGCTGCAGCCATGCCTTCTCCTCAAACTGTGAGCCAAAATAAACCCTTCCTTCCTCAGGTTTCTTTTGTCAGTTCCTTTGTCATAGCAACAAGACAGCTAGTACCTGGGCATTCCCAAGCAAAGCATGTTGAGGACAGTCTGTTGAAGATTTCCTCCCTCCCTTCTCAGATGGAGGACACACATGCATGCCTCGCGTGCAGAAGTCGGCTCTGTCCGTCCACCGTGTGGCTTCCAGGGCTTGCACTCAGGTCACAAGCTCCTTTTCATCCCAAGCCACCTCACTTGGCCTGGAATTACATTATCATGTTGTTTGTCCTAAGCCTGATAAATAAGATGCTTAAATTTGACTCTCCAAATCCCCAAACAGCATGAAACCTGCTGCTCCCAGGTCAGCAGTTTGCACCATCTCTAAGAGCACTTGGCATACATAAGTTTGGCTCCATTTTGACCCATTTTGTTATATTCTCATTCTATTGATGGACCAGTCACTTAGTCACTTTCTCTCCCTTTATACCCTCTTGGCTGCCCACTGTCCAATCTGATACCATGAACCACTTGGGCTCTCTGTGCCCACTCATAGCTGTGAAAGTGGGATTGGCCTGAGTCTGCCCTGTGCCAATGCACACAAGTCTCAGAAGTGACAAGCTCATCCCAGTGTTTCATTCCAACAGCTCTAAGAGTTCTCTACACAAGTCTGATAGGGAATGGGTAAAGTAACTCACAATAGGCCATTTTTTCACGGTTATAAGAAAGTGTACTCAACAATATCTGTCTGATACACACTGGTGCAGTTTGAAGGGGATCATGGGAATCTACAGAAAATCACAGAGACTCGGGTTGGAGAAAGCCACCTGAATCAGAGCAAGTGCCCGCTAGGATCCAGGACGCCAAGGTTGGTTGACAGAGATGGCAAGAAGGTCAGGTGTGATCTTGGAATGCGCTGTCAGTGAGGGACTGTGATGCGCTCTGTGGACCATCAACCCGAGGGAGCTGAGCCCAGAGTTATTCCATGAAGCAGGTGGGTCCAGTCCTTTGCTGGAATAAAGTTCAAAGAAGAAAATTCTGTTATTCATAAATTTGGGGGAGCGATTCCCTCCAAATTAAATCCCTCCACTCTGAAGAGGGAATGAAGGCTCGTAGGACTCAAGAAGCTAGAAGAGCTTGTAGGTCTGTGGGAGCTCAGGAAGTTACAAGACATAAGACGTCCACCCCCAGGGTCATCAAAGCAGAAACCAACTGCTGAGAAGACCCCGCTGCCTGGGATGGGGGCGGGGACTCAAGGATGCAGCTCTCAGGAGATGCCACCCGTGTTGGGGTGGGCCTGGCAATGCAGCTGTCTGGGTCAGTCTTGCTTCTGTAACCTCAGTAAACTCACCTGTTTAGCAAACTGGACTTGCATAAAATTGTCGTTTTGTTCTGTCTAAGAGACCTCAAAGTATGTTCACACGGGCTCTGAAAAGTCACAAACAGTAAGGATCTGCTTAATGAAGAAGGAGTTATGAACAAGTGATCCTAAAGAAGTCCTGACTCTGAGAAGTCTCTGCTACACGGAAACCGTAGTGCAGCTGGTGGAAGTTTTAGGAACTGTGTTTGGGAACAAACAGGAAACAGTTCAGCACTGGAAGACCTTCTCCCTCATCCTCGCTCCTCTGGGGGTGTGGGAGCACAGTTCAGCCTGGTTTTCTTTCCTTGGCTCACTGTTGGAATAAGGTTTAGGCAGAGCCAAAGCATCTCTGTCTCTGTTCTTGGCCTTGTTGGCCTGTGTGCATATCACATCCCCTCAGCCACCCAGACAAGAACACCGAGCATTACTGTGGTTTTACTGGATGGTGGCCGTCACAGCCACTCAACCGCGAACTTGCTTCTCGATAATGGGAATTTCTGTGCGTTACATTTCAATGCAGGAAAACCTGAAGGAGAATGGATGTTGAAAAATGCCTTTTTTCCTATATTTGAAATCATGTTTTGTAAACATGCTTCAGAGTATTGAAAAGTCAAAATCACACAATTGTTCTCAGAAATGAGATTGTCTTAAATTCCTGCAAAGCCCTATCATCACAGGGGGAAAAGCTTTATTTCTAAATGTGGAGATTTCCTCTTGTGCTTTGGAGTTTTAGAATCTGGGGACAGCTCTGGAGCCTCACTCCACTGTCAGCAGGCTACCTTTGAGTCTTGAGATGCCATGTGAGAACCACAGGAGAGGGATGGGGTCCTGAGCTTCAGCCTGTCAGAGATTGCGGAATTGCGGTAACCAGCCTCTGATCTGAAACAAGCTCAGGGCAGCTTGGCTACTCATTTTTTAGGACATAGCAGACAAAAGAGACCAGAGACTCCACTGGGAGCTAACAGGACCCGGTTTATTAAGAGAAGACCAGATGGGACTAGCTTCTCCACGCTCGGGAGTGGAGAAATGCTATGCCCCCTGGGGGGCTAGCCTTCCCCCAAAGAGATGGAGGAGACTAGCTCCCTCATCTTGGGGCTCAGGCTCCAGGGAACCGGGCTGGCGTGCCTGGCTCCAGATCTGGATGGAGGAGCTGCCTCAGGAAGATTGCGAGCGGCTAACATCCCAGGAGATTGAGATGAGCCAAAAGCCTCTAGTCCTAGCCCCCTCCTAGCTTTTATGGGAGGGGTTTGGGGTCCCCATGACATCTGATTGATGTTTAAGGTAAACTTCTGTCCAGGAAGCAGTCCCTTTTTATAGCTGTTTGTGAATCCTGGGCTGAGAATCTTATCTATTCAAGAAGTTGTAAAAGTCTGTTCCTCTCTCAGATCTCGGTGGGCTCTGAGAGTCTGGTTGGAATCACCAAGGTGTCTGTCCTGGAACTGATGGGGGAGATCTTGGGGGTTCCAGTTACGTCTAACATTACGCAGTCTCTCTGGCCCCTTCTCAAGGTTGTTTATTGACCAATACGCTACATAGAAATGCTGTTTACAGTCTGAGAAGTTGTGAATGGACAAGCTTCTGTTTTGCCATTGCTTTCTGGTTCATTCCATTGTGGTCTGAGAACTTATGGTTTGTGTGCTTTAAGTTGTATCAAACTGTGTGTTTTGGCTCAGAATGTGGTCTTTATTAGGACTTTTTAGGCAAGTTTGAGCAGAATGAGTATTCCGTTCTACAGTGGATTATTCTGCAATTTCTGGTTTATTGGTGGGTAGAAGGATCTATGTGATCATAATGCCTTTGCCTCAGTTTGACTATTAAGGCTTCCCCACCAGCATGTGTGTTGATGGGTCCCTAGCTGACGGTGCTTTTTTGGGACTTGATGGGGATTTGTGGCCTAGCTGGAGAAGTGGGTCTGTGGCTTCTGAAGATCTTGCCCTCTCTTTGACTCTCCCTTTCTGGTGCCTGTCTTTCATGGGGAGAGCTGCTTCTCATACTTCACCATAATGTTCTGCCTCAGCACAGGCCCAGAATCAGGGACAACAAGCACCACATGCTGAAGGACCCCAACTCAGGCCAAGATAAATCCTTCCTTGGCTTACTCTCTTAGGGGCTTTGTCACAGGGGTGTGAAAACCACCCGACACAACGCCTTACTGTGATTTCTACCTGCTTAATTTAGCAACTAGATGAAAATGTGAGGTTGTTCACGCCTCCGGGTACCTTTGTCCATGTCCCTTGCAGTTTTGTATGCTTCCTGTTCTTGGTGATATGAAGCAGGTTGGAGGGACCCACCCCTCCCTGGGGTCCTGTGGCAGGGCTTAAGCATTCTAGGAATGAGCTCTTCAGCACTATGAAGCATGGGAATTCCATGTTAAATCTTTGATGTACACACCCCTTCGAAACAGCAGTACCTCACAGACGCTTTGGGAAGGTCCGGCTGGCTGCTGGGCCACAGCTTCTCCTCCAGGAAATCCTGCTTCAGTCCCTACTGCTCTTGCCTGAACCAGTGCCAGAAAATGTCACTTTACCCATGATGAATCTGGGCGACCTGCCGGTGACTGTTCCTTCAGTCTGAGGGCCCAGCCCAGCAGCTCCAGAAGGGGCAGTGTCAGCCCCTCCCCCCAGCCCTGCTGCAGGGAGACTCAAGAAAGACCTTGGGATTGAGACTCATGGGGCTTTCCTAAGCAGGATTCCTGACTGGCTGTTATTGATAGCTTCCGATTGATCTTTGTGGAAGGGTTGTGACTGGTGAAACTGGAAGCCATGTCATGATTGGTGCAGATTACAATCCTGCATTTGCACCCTCTTCTGGCTGTAAGGTGTGAATGAAACTCCCAACTGTTTCAAGCTCAGGAAGATGGAAGGAAACCTGGAACCAGAGTAAAGTCAGACTTTTACAAGTTCTCAGAGATCTAAGCCTTACAAAAAGCTCAGATAAGACTCCAGATCCCAAATTCACAAAGGACACTGGGCTTCCTTGGCAGATAAGGTTCAGGACTCAAGGAATTCACAAACAGCTGTAAAAAAGGACTACTTCCTGGCCAGAAGCTTGCCTTAAACATCAATCAGATGTCATGGTAACCCCCTCCCCTAGAAGCCAAGAGGGGGCTGAGGGTTTTTTAAGGCTTTGAGGACTTGGACGGACTGAGGCTTCGTGACTGAGACTTAGACTTGGGCTTTTGGGCTGAGCTCGCTCCCCCGGGAGTTTGCCTCTCACACTCTCCCGGAGGGAGCTCCTCCATCCTGATCTGGAGCCTGGCGCGCCAGCCCGGTTCCCTGGAGCTCCAGCCCCAAGATGGGGGTGAGGGGGCTAGCATTTCTCCACTCGTGGGTGTGGAGGAGCTAGTCCCATCTGGTCTTCTCTCAATAAAGCCGATTCCTGTTAGCTGCCAGCGGAGTCTCTGGTCCCTTCTGTCTGCTGTGTCTCTCGAACCCTGACCTTACACTGGCTTTATACAGGCTGCCCCTACATTTGGACCCTCTTCCTGGTGCTGCAAGACACCTGGGGTGTTCATGACAGGCAGGTCATACTCAGCTGCTGACAGAAAGAGGAGATGCCAGTGATGGTTACCCAGCCACAGCAGGGAGAAAGGATGGAGTACCCCAAAGAGTGGAGGAAAGACAGAGAATGTGGGAGAAGACATAGAGCTGCGGCTGTTGGACTCCAGGCCCTGCTTGGGCCAAGCCTCTCAGCCACTACACACCTACTCGTCCTCCCAGCAGATTCTGTATATAGCCCCAGACCAACAGATTCCCTCCTTTCCTCTGCCACCTCGGACTCAGCCTGACTGCAAGTGCAATCTGTGCACTACTCATCAATTACATGGCATAGCGCCCCCCTCTAAATCCTATAAAAAGAACCCCCACTCTGCTATGTGGGCCTCGAGTCTCAGAACCTTGCCATGCTGCTGTCTATCTACAGCATTGATAGCTCTTCCAATAAACCTCTTATCCCCAAATGATAATCAGTCTCAGTGTCCCTTTCAACCCCCAACTGAGACTGTTAGACCTGTTCATTGGGAGAACTCCAGACAGCTGCATGGATCCTTAGAAGGTGAGAGTACTGATGTTCAAAGTCAGAACTGGGGCACTATCTGGGCACAGCACTGCTGCCACCGGCTGCAGGGAGTCAGGGTGTACCGGCTGCTGGGTGCTGGAGGGTGTCAGTCCCAGCCCAGGGAGTCAGGGTGTACCGGCTGCTGGGTGCTGGAGGGCGTCAGTCCCAGCCCAGGGAGTCAGGGTGTACCGGCTGCTGGGTGCTGGAGGGCGTCAGTCCCAGCCCAGGGAGTCAGGGTGTACCGGCTGCTGGGTGCTGGAGGGTGTCAGTCCCAGCCCAGGGCAGCACCTAGAACTATAAGTCTTTGACATCTGGAGCCTGGAGCCATAAGCCTCTGGTTCACAGGACCTAGGGTGCCAAGCCTCTGAGTCTGCCATGCAGCCCACAAGTCTGTGGCACTAGAACTAGTATTCCAAGGCTACCAGGATCTCCATCTGAGAACAAACAGATCCCAGGATGTGGATTGCTAACTCTCTCATGGTCACATGACCCTTTCTACTCTATATCTCATGCAAGATCCTCGGTGTCTCCTTGCATGCATTCCGTCTTCCAGCTCTGTCACCTGCAGCCCTCTGTCATCATGAGAGGATTCATCAGTGCATGTGTCCTCCTGCTTACTTGTGTGCTTTATCCAGCATGTGTGCGCATGTGTCAGGAGGAAGGCAGACCATGCATTTTGTCCCCTCCCCATGTGTTCTGTCTCTCCACATTTGTCTCCAGTCCTTTACCTTTACAAACGTCTGTCTTGTTTCACTTCCTTCCCTTTCAGGTAGGACACTGAGGCCAGAAGGGCCAGGCTGAGGATGCCTTTGCCAAGGGTGCCTGTACTAGGCTCCAGTGATAGCAGTCCTTTTTGAGGGTGTTGGTAATGTCCTACAGTCTATCTTCACCCTCTGCCGGGTCAGGAAATGACGTATCCTCAGGTCTTCACTCTGAGGACAGGTTGGGATGCCCGAGGTTCAAACACAAAGTGTGCTGCCTTCAAGCCTCACCCCAGGCGGCTCTGACGCTCAGTTGACTCCAGTAGCTCCTCAAAGTCAATGCTTGGGTTTTCTAACAGTGTGTGGCTCTAGCCAGTGTGTCCCAAGAAGGCAGAGCTTGCATCAGTTTGCATGGGTTTGCTTCCCTGGATCTGGGAGACCCTGTACCCTGCAGCCTCTGTTCTGTGAGAGTCCATGGAGAGTCACCGAGGTCTTTCTGTCAGACAGTCATGTTACCCGGCCTGTGACCCAGCTGAGCCCAGCTGGCCCCTGGGCAGCCTCCGCCATACCCTCCCGTTCCTGACAAAGTACACTGACAGGTAGAATTTTAATATTCCTGTACTCGCTGTGAATGGCTTTCTCTTTAAACTTTGTGTTTCCTCTAAGAATTCTCTGTAGTTCTGTGGCTTCTAGGGTGGTTATTGTGAAGAATTCTGAAGGGTCCGATGCTGTACCCTACTCACAGATTTCCAAACACGCCCACGGAAGAAGACACGTGAGCCCAGGGCTCTTGCGCTCAGTTCCTGGCACTGTCCTGTCCTCAGCACTGGCTTTGCATTCGGGTCATCCCAGCGCCAGCGTGGAGATGGGCTGTGAGGTTGTCCATTGGTGGGGCAAGGCTAGGAGACTACATGTGTGTTGCTTGGCATTCCTGCTGAGAAGACTCCCAGGTAAACCATGGAACAAGACCTATGCCTGACACTGTCCGCAGAGATGCAATCTCCACACATGGTAGTCAGTGGACCAGTCAGCCCTCTGCCCTGACCAGACAAGTCTCTCAGCTTTGTGATTTCACAAGTCCTTGAGAAGGCACTCCAGACCAAATCCTGGAGATCTGTTGCTTTCCTTTGGAATTCTTAGAGCGCTGTGGGCCGGTGATCCGTGCGTGTTATGAATGCCCTTCCTGCAGGTGTCCACGTCTGCTCAGGGCAGCACTGGAAGCTGTGCAGAACCGTGGGCTGCACGAGGTCCGGTAACATGGTATTTCTATAGTACAAAGTCTCCAGACTTGTTCAAATTATGTACGGAGTCCAGTGACACTGTTGGATAAAGGAGAGAAGCTGTAGTGCTTCTGTCTGCTGTCAAAAAATAAACTACGGCTACAAAACGAAAGGCTCTGTTCCCCTAGAGGTAATTCTAGGAGCACGAGGTTTCTATGGAAAATCAAACTAAGTTGTCCTGCTTTCAAGGGGGAGACCATTTTATGTGTAGACACAACTTTGAATAAGTTAGATAGACCTCGTTTTGATGGTCTGATTTGTTCATCTAGGTTTCTGCTTTTGTATTCTGAGAACTTGGCTCACTCTGGCCCACGCTGGCCTAGAACTCAACTTGTATCCCAGGCTGGCTCCAGTTCTCTCTCCTCTAGCCTCAACTTCCTGAGTGCTGAGGTGGCAAGTATGGGCCACTGGGCCTGTACTGGTGGATTATATAAGTAAGATGCAAACGACTCAAAGCAAGGAAAACTGATTGAATATGCTCTGACTCATACAGCTAGGAGGCAGCCGGAAGACGGTGAAGTTAGGGAAGAGGAGGCACAGCACTGGGTCGTGATGAAAGACGCCAGTCCTCTGGTGGTGCTCCCACAGACAGCTGAGGAGCCTTCAGGAAGTGGGCACAGTGCGGTTCCCAGTGAGTGCTGCAGAGGTGGGCTTCCCCTCCCTCTTTGAGATGATTCGCAGTCAGTTCCTTAGCGCCTCAGGGAAAGCATGTTGCGCCCAAGGCTAACAGTTAGGCATTTGCTCCTATGACTCTATTAAAGAAAAAGAAACATTCTTTTTTCTGGGGACAACCAGGAGATAGTCAGAGATGTTTTGATTTGAGTAGGGCTGAGGCAGGAGCTTGTAATTACCTTCAAGTGTCCTACTATGAACCTAAGGATTGCCAGTGGGGCCTGTCTCATACTAAGAGGAGGAACAATGCAGAACTAATAAGCTCCCGGCCACTGTGCCACTGATAACACCACTGATGGGGCACAAGTGGCCACAGGAGAGGAAAAAACAAGACAAATAGTTGCAAAAAAACTCATAGATCCCCTTCTGTGGGAGCTGAATAGTTGAATGGTGTTGTGCTCTCTCCTGTTTGATGTGTGTGTGTCATTTTGTCGCCTGAGTGAGCAAGTATTGTGTTTTGCAGCATCAACTTAAAGGAATCAATACTCTGGAGACTATTACATTTCAGTGATTTGTCTTTGATGGTTAATGTAATAATGAGAACTGCAGGGCTCCACCAAGCCCTGTGCAACCTGAGCTCTCTAAATGCTCTTCCTCTTTTTCCATTTCACACCCTGTTTTCACAATTCTTGACAAACCCCAACATATTTGCATTTGAAGACCTCATCTGAAACATTTTACCCCAAATTATAAGCAATGTCATGAATACAGATCATTGTTCTAAATTAACACCTTGGTGTGTTCTCAGCTTGCTTCTCAGCTGGTGAAATGTAATCCAGGAGCACAGGGCTCCCTGAAGTCCTGTGTCCCATGTGCAGTAGCTGGAAACAGGCTGCTAAGGTGTTTCTGATTTCCATTAGTAAAAATAAAACCCTGGGACAACAAGCAATTCGTCTTTTCTCATGATTGGATCTCTTCATTGTTTTAAGGTCAAGTCTGTATTCTTCACAGTAGGGAGAGGAAGGCTCCTGCAGTGCTGGAACAGGGCAGAGAGGGGCAGTGGGGCCTTGCTGCAGGAAGTGGCTCACCATGCATGTCCTGAAAGTGTGTCTCATCCTGGCCTATCCATCCTCTCTACTTCCTGTCCACTTGTTCCATGCCCAGATGTTCTGCCTCATTAAGGCCCAAAAACAACCCAGCTCAGGGGTCATGGACTGAGACCCCTCAAGCCCTGAGCCTAGTCAACCTTTCCTCTTTACAAAGATTGTCTGGCATTTTCTCACAGTGATTAAAAGAGACTAATACACCGCTCACCCACAGAGGATCTGTGGCTCCCTGATTGATTCAGACTTCTGTAACGTGAACACATTTAAACTTTTTGAGGAAAACACAGTGCTCAGAATACAAATGGGAAATTATTACGAAGTGATTTTAGACACAATTAATGAGGATTCAATGGCTGAAATGATGAAGCAGCTTCATTTCTGTCCCCTTCTGCCTCTGTAAGATGTTGGTGGGAAGGCCAGGCCTATGTTGCTTCTGACCATTTCTGTGCAATAAGCAAAACTCTGGTGTCCTCTTCCTTGTGTCCAGTTCAGTGTTTGCAAACACACTGAGCAGTTAAGCCTCCCTCATCACAGCTGCGACTCGGGAACAGTGGTGAAGGAGTGGGAGAGATCTCGGAGAGCCCAGCTTTCCTTCAGTGCAGGACTCCTTTCTGAGGATGGGACCCTGTTTTCTCCCTCCTCCCCCAGCTGTGTTCGGCCGGGATGCTGCTGTCCTGAGCTAGACCTAGACATCCAGATGTTCTTTGGTCTCTGATCTTGTTACTGGCAGGGATTTGAGGATGGTTGACATCTAAGGGTCTAGGAGGCTGGTTTCATTTTCTCATCCAATTAAGGAATTATAAGTCAGAAAAAAACATCTCTGATCAGTGTAGAGCACAGACTTGTTGAAAATCAAAGGATGACATCCAAACACAGAAAGAATTGCAAATGCACACATACGTACTCATACAGAAACATGAAACTCTCTGAGGGGACCCCGAAACAGAGACTCCAGCATGCCCCGGGGAGGGCCTAGGTTTGGGGTTTTAGTGGTTTCCCCTCCCCTAATTTTGGATTGATCAGCTCAACCAAAGAAGAGATGGCTGATAGGTCCCATATCTAGGCTGGGGCATCCAGGTTAGCTGATAGGTCCCATCTCTAGGCTGGGACATCCAGGTTAGCTGAAGAGACCTCATTAAAATAAAGCCTTTCTGCCAGACGAAGATGACATGGTGTGCCTGTTGTCTTTATTACTTCTCAGTGGACCTGTTTGCTTTCTACGCATTTAGTCCCTTACAGTCCCATACCTCATTTCTGGAGTCTGGGATCATTCCTGCCCTGTTGACCTCTATCAGGAGCCTCTGTTATGGGTTTTACAACCTGGTCATTTCTCCCGCCCACCATCCAGACTCTGAGCATTTAGGATGAGCTCCAGGAAGCAGAGGCATCTACACTGATCTGGAGTGCTGACAGCCGGAGTCTCACACTTGCTTGGGTGTCTCAGCAGCAGAGAGGGAAGGGGTGAATCCCTGTCTGAGTGGTGCAGACGTGGCTGCCCCTGCTTCCGTTGCTGTTCCTGTTCCTGTTCATGCTGTTTACTCCAGTGTATTCATTCACATGGCTCAAGCATCCCATGCCTTCAGCGCACAGGAGGGACTTAGGTCAAATGCAATCTTCTGTCAGTATAGTGTTGGGTGAAGGTACAGCTCTGTCTTTATGTCTCAGAGAAATAGAAATAAAACACCTTTCCATCTTTACACCTTACAAGATAGTATCAAAGTTGACAGCTTGACTACAGAGTGACTGGATTCATGTCTCCGTGTGCAGCATTTCTTACCTCCAGGTGACTTGGGGAGAAAGGCACTAGAAGCAAACCCCAAAGCCTGTTAGTGAGCTTGACTGAGCTCACGAGTGCTGCCTGTTCCCTGTACATTGAAATAGAATCCATAACCACTGAGTTCTTTGATTCCCTGGAATGCTGAAGAGGTACAGGCACTGCACTTCCCACCACAAATCAGAGTAAAAATCAGACAGGTCACTGAGTCCAAAGACAGGAGCTATATAGATGGCTGGAAAGCACCCAGACATGGAGAAAGGAAGGAGACTCTACAAAGAGAAGCACATGGACTGCAGGAGTGCAGTCAGGCATCGGGAGGCCAAGCGCTTCCTTTTTCTGCTGGTGATATCCCTGCTGATCCCTTAGCTGCCAACTGGGCTGAAGACCAGACTTCGAAACTTGTGTTTGAATGGCAGTACTCTCTGGTCAATGCTGAACAGAAGTTTGTAATTATTTTCTAAGTCAGACAGAATTGACAGCCAGAGAAATGGTGCTTAATCAATAGAAGTCATAAATAAGCCATTTGATAAAGATGACACAACTGCAAATGGAGATTTCCAGAAAAAAAAGAGTAAACCTATGCACAGATTCTACAAGGCTGATTAGAGCTTCCATGATTGTGGAGAGTTGGAATGTTGTAGATTGTCTTGTGCTGGCCACCCGTGTCCCGCCTCTGTGTGTGACCTGATAGCTTTGTGACTGTCACTTGAAACTTTTCTTCTGGTCTTTTTGATCTAGGGTCTCCCTATTGCCAAAGCTGGTCACTATGCAGACCAGGTTAGACTTGATCTCACAGAAATCCACCTGCCTCTGCCTCCCAAGTATTGGTATTAAAGGTGTGTGCCACCAGGCCCTGCTGGAAACTTTTGGAAGGTATTAACAGACCTCTAGCTTCCTCCAACTCCAAAACTAAGACTACTGTGAGATTCCGACGGAAGACTGTGGCAAAATCCTCCTGATATCTCTCCACTGTGTTTGAAAATGCCTTGATTTATGACTTTTGCTCTGTAGCTACAAAAAGTTTACAAACCTCTTCCATTCACAGGGAACATGTGAATCTGTGTTCCCTGACCATGGCTGCTCATATTTGGCTCAAGAATTAACTATCTCTCCCTTTGGTTATTTCCTCTGAGTTGAGATCTGTGGTTTATGTCAACAAAACAAGGAGCACAGGAGAGAAGAACCCTGAATGAAAATAAAAGCAGTAAAAACACACTCAAAGTAAGCAAGTATGGCCGTAAAATGAGCCATCAGTCTGGTGCTATAGGATGAGACCAAAACATTCAAGTCTTAGAGGAAACTGAGAAAAGCCAGAAAAAATTACATCCTGCTGTAGAAGAGTAAACAAGTGCAATTTATGAGATGGGTTTTGGTCCCTTGAATTGAAATACTCATTTTATATGACCCAGACATTTCTTTTCTTTGCTGTCAAGAAATACTAAACACATTGTACAGTGTTTGGTGTTTTCAAAGATGTGTACCTTTGAAAATGAAGCATAAAATGATCATGAGGCTGCTACCTTCTGAGCTTGGCATTCTAGTCACAGGGAAAGGGTTGTGACAGATGAAAGACTCCTGGGGAGGTAGCTTGTGCCCCAACGTGACAGCCTTCCTGGTAGATGAGGGATGGGTGGGTGGTGGTTCTGGGGAATACAGGGACAGAAGAGGAGAGAGTGAGTGCTGACAGGTATCTTCACAACAGTGATGAGACTGTGAATGACGGAGGCGTTCCCCTCAAGACAGAGAAGAGGCGAGGATGTCTGATCCATTCCCCTCTGTTCAGCATTGCCCTGGAATTTCTAGCCAGTGACATATGTAAGGAGAGGAAGTGAACTTGCTATTGAACAGGATGGAAGATGGATACTTGTTTTAAATCAACCCCAGGCAGCACAAGTCCTCCACCCGAAACCCAGGTTGTTTGCTGTCCTCGCTTCAGTTGCCACCTGACACACCTAGGAAGAGGGAAGCTCAGTGGAGGAACTGTCTCCCTCAGTCTGGCTTGCAGCCATGCCCATGGGCCATTTTCTTAACTGATAATTGATGTAGGTGTGCCCAGCCCGTGGCGGGCAGTGCCATCCCTGGCCAGCTGGGCCTGAACTGTATAAGGAGAGTAGCTCAGCAAGCCAGGGGGAGCCAGCCAGTGAGCAGCCTTCCTCGGTGGTCTTTGCTTCAGCTCCGCCTCCAGGCTCCTGCCTTGGCTTCCTTCAGTAATGGACTGTCATTAGGAAGTGCCCTGCTCAAGCTGGTTTCTCTTGGTCACTGTTCCATCACTGCAAATTAAATAAAGTATCTACTAACAAATGTGCTAGAATGAAATGAGTTTGCTGCTTCTGGGTACTGTGAGGCAGTGAGATACCACATCCATGTGGACCCAAACTGGTGAGCACTGCGTCACTGTGGCCCTCCAGGAGAACCCAGCTGTGCTCCTCCGCACACATGGGTGAGGAACACACAGGTGGGCACACACAGGTGGGCACACCCAGGCCACAGATGACGAGGTTAGGTGGGAGGAGGACATCACCAGGAAGAAGTGGTGGGAAACGTGTCCTGGGAGTGTCTGTAAAGCAGAGGAATCGATTCCTTCATTTTCCCATTAACTTCTAGAATTTCACATAATATTCCCCTTGATTAGAGCGCATGAAACATTGAAAGTCGAGGACTCAGCAACTTAAACATCAGTCGTATAAAAGTGATAATCTCAGACATTCTAGCAGCACTCAAAGAACTTACTTTGTGTCACATTTTGAGTGCAGTTTTCTTCCTTTTCTTTGGCACATATAAGCATGTATTGCATGTTTAGAAGGAATGAATCACGCCTAACAGAGGCCCAGGTCCCTTCCTCCTCTCTCTTCTCACTCCAGACTCTTCCACAGCAGGGAATCCAGGCACCACAGTTGCTTGGTGGTCCTCTTACCTCTCACTGAACTGTAGCTTGTGATGCTGGTATTAAGCTTCTCTGGTGAATATTAGAGTTATTTATGACGTATCACTAGTGTTAATGCCCTCATTCCCATTCCCAGACCCTTCAGGAATGTTCCCAGAAGGTAAATGCCTGGGAATTTCTTCCTCAGAAGAAGCCAGGTTAATAAAGTAGTTTCAGCATTTTACAGCATTATCAAAATGCCTTCTACAATGTGGTACCCATTTTATCCCCATTAGGATGGAGAAAAGCCTTTCCACTCCACTCTCCAGTAAGGATGCTAGCTGTTTCATATTCTAAAGAAGAAATTGTCCAGAAATGTGAATTATCTACTTATATTTTGTTAAGTCATTGCACGGTTCTTACCAGATAACAAAATGTGATTTTGACAGCCAGTTCCTTAGACAGTAGCCTCTATTCATATGTCTCTAGCCAATGTGAAAGCTATAATCAATGGTTATTGGTAGATTTCATGTAGCATATCTTCTGCATATTGGGAGATTTGGTAGTGTGTTCCAATGCTCCTTCTAGTTTTCCTGTTTACTGTAGTTTTTAAAGAGGAGTTAGCTCTGAGAAGCTGGTCACTATTTCCTTCCAGAAGAAACTCACCTGTGGAATCTACACTCTTTGTGTCTCCTGAGGTGCACGGCTTGTGCCCATCAGTCTGATGTCTACACTAGCTTCAGATTCCGTTTCACAGGATGGATGTTTACAGAGTCTGTACTGATATGTTCTTTTTTAGATTTAAAAAATGTACTTATTTTTATTTTATCTGTGCGAGTGTTTTGCTCGCATATGTGTGAGTGTTCCATGTGCTCACAGAGGCGAGATGAGGGCATTGGATCCTCTGGAGCTGGAGTTAGGGAGTTGTTAGCCTCCATGTGGGCTCTGGGAACAGAATCCTGGTCCTCTGGTGGAGCAGCCAGTGCTCTTAACCACTGAGCCGTTTCTGCAGCCTCTGCTGATATGTTTGGGTAATCTGAAATTAGTCTTCAAGCTCACACAATCATGCTGCTCAGCACAGTTCTCTCCCATGCCAGGAGGGTTACTCCTGGGGCAGACTTCTGTGGTCGTGCTGTGGTCACTGATTCCTTCCAGAAGAAAGTCACTCGTGGAATCTACTCTCTGTGTGTGTCCTGAGGTGCTGGTCTCGGTTCCTTGCGCTGTGGGGTGTATCTGTTCTTCTGAGCCTTTCTGTGGTGAACACATTTCCACTATTCTCAGGAAGCATATTTGACAGGGAGAGAAATCTATCATTGATGCATGAATTCTCTCACACTGTGTATAAAGTGCCAGCGCCGCACCAAGCTGCAGTTGGCAGAGTCTGTGTCCAGTGTGTCTTCTGCAGATTAGCACTGCCCCCTCTGGGCACTGCCACTGTGCACTGAGAATGTGCCGGGACAGGCGTCCTCCGGACACCCTGGGTGAGAACACAGCCGCAGTGAGAATGTGCCCGGGACAGGCGTCCTCCGGACACCCTGGTGAGAACACAGCCGCAGTGGAACACGTCTACTGTCTACATTCTAAAGTGCAGTTATTCAGAATCTAGAAATTCCTCAATATATCACCTGTAGACTCTGAGATTCATGCTGTTTCTAAACACCTTACGGAACACTTTAATTGACTATATTCTGTCCATTTCCACAGCTTCTGTAGAGGAATGGTGGGCAGCTTCTCACCCATGTTCAGACACTGACTCTTCCTTCAGGAGTCTGAGTGCCAGGACCTCCCACACCCTGAGAGACCCACAGCCAAGTCAGAGCCCAAGGATAGAAGAAGGAGCAAGTGGTGAGGACCTCAAGGCAGGAGACTGGGAAACACTGTTAAAGTCAGGATCGCTAATTGATGTTTCAGTGAGGTGAGGGATAAGTTTTATTTTCCTGGGCAACTTATTCGACTTTTAGAGTTCAGATACAGATACAGTGTCACAAGCCATGAAGGGTCACCTTGTGTATGTAAATAAATGTGTATGTAAAATAAGGTCAGAGTTCTGATTTGGTGCCAGCGTAGCTGTTGGGCCAAGAAAAAAACAGTTAACATAATTTAGGTTCTTATGGTACAAGCAGTGAGCCCAGAGAGGGCTATCAATGGGGCACTGTCCCCTGGGAACAAAATGCCATTCAGAGAGGCCAGAAGACAGTGACTCAAAGGAGGAGGCTCGGAGAGTTGCTTCTAGTTCCTATGAACTAAGGGTACAGGGACAGGGAACGCAGGTCAGTGTCGAAACACTTGCATGTGCAAGGCCTGGATCCTACCCCAGCCCTAAAATTGATGAAAAAAACAGTTGTAACTAGAAGCAGCAGTAATCATTGCTTACAGTTGAAATAATGGTGTGGGCTGGGCCTCCCAGTGCAGAGCAGATCCATACATTACGTAAGACTGGCCAAACACCAGGCCTGTCCTTCTTGGATGTCCATGCAGGCACAGAACGCGTGTGGACACATGGGCAGGTGTGTCTGAACTTCGTTCGGGTTGTGACTGCACATGCTCAGCGACCACCCACTCCACCAGGATTCCGTCCTTCTTTTGGCTACTCACCCGAGCCAAGGGAGGCTCAGCTTTCTCTCATTTGAATCCCAGGAACTAGGGAGTCCCAGGTTCCTCCCTGTTTCTGTGTCACAACTCATCACTGGACTCAGAACCTCATGCATGCACCAGGAAACATGTCACTCACGGTTTTCTGTCCACCCACTCTGTGTCTGATCACAGAAGTCAGGGAACCACGCAGGTCTGCCCACCTCTTTCTCCCTAATGCCCAGCTCAGACTCCACTGTTACCATGGAAACTGCTTGCCGAGGACAGAGGCCCTCTCTTCTCAGTGCACTCCCTGCCGCTCTGCTGGTTTCAGCCCTCTGGCCCACACTGTTTGCAGCACAGCCCAATGGCTTGGTTGCTCCTCTTGGAACAGGTGTCCCCCGGTCAAGATCGAGACTCTTCTGCACCGTGTGGACTCTGGGCTGGCCAGGGCCAGGCACCTCTTAGTCTTCAGGTTGGCCTTTCTTCTCTGCCCTGTGGGTCAGCACTGCTCCACCCAAGGACACAATCTTTCATGAACCTTTCCCTTCATTAGCGTTGCTTGCCTCTCCCCACCAACCATGACTGAGTAACTAAAGCTCAGGGCCTGCTGGAGCCCTTTAAAGCCTAATTCACTTGCTATCTGCCCAGTTAGTTCATGTCAAGCACAATGTGCTGGGTTGTGAGTCTCTGATACGGAGAGCTGGTGTCCCCTTTCTTGGTCTAATTAGAATCGCAGCACTCGGGGCTCCATAAATTTTGGTTCCTCTCTACTCTGAGTCCTGTCTCCGTGGCCCGCACACTGTAAGGCAACCCCCAGGAACTCAATGGCTTATGCCAGAAGCCTGAGCGCTGTGTCTAGCCTTCTATTTCCCCATGCCTCACTGTGCTCCTGCCGGTTCCGTTGTCATAATACATCCAGGAAACCACACAATGCCCTGAAGCCGGTCATTGAATGAATGTGAAAGCCTTATAATTCAGCTTTTGACTTCCACCCTACCATGCTTGAAATCTCCTTCTTCATAGGCCATCAGAGTGCTTTTCTAAAGAAATACATTAAAATAATCGTTCAACTCCGTCTTTGAAAATATTCCAGGGATTAAAATAAAAATAAAATGTGTTGGTTTGTGTTGCAAAAACTAGAACAACTAAAATAAGTCAGTAAAATCCACCTTCATCCGCACACGCGCTCACTCTGCTCCCAGGCAGGTGGGACATTGCTATGCCATGAACACAGCACACACATCCTCCCCCGACTCACACCAGTGCCCTCTGCCTGTTTGCTTCTCTAATGTGGAGCTCCTTATTCCCATTACTCCAGTGCTCATGCTCTGTCTGCCAAGCACAGTCCCCCTGGATCATACCATCCACCTCATTCTGATACAAAGGCATCTACTTCTCGGGTCATAATTGAGAATCTCTTCTCAAGTGAGTCTCCTTTAGACAGCAGTGAATGACACAGAGAATGTGCTGTGTGGCAGAAATCATCCAATCTACCAGGAAAGGAGGGATGGAATACACATTTCTTTCTTCCACCTGCCTGAGGAGCATGTGTTATCACATCATGGGCATTCTAGTCAGCGTTCAGGTAGCAGCCTTACATTCATCCAACTATTTTAACAGAAATTTGATTTCATATTTATTATATTCGATGATCTGTTTATGAAAATAAAATAAGGTGGAAGTCCCATGGGCCTCCTTTTCTAACAGTGAGACAAACAGCAAGTGGACATCAGAAAGATCCAGGATTTGTCCTGACCCTGATACTTACAGGAGCAAGCCTTCTCTAGTTCACACTATGACTGACCTCGGGGTATGCTTAACCCAGTGAGATGGGAAAATCATTGTTATTCTTGGAACCAAGAGGCTCTGCATACTCTATTTGGTTTTGCTTTGTCTTGAATAGTCAGTCTCTCTGTGCCGTCCAGAGTGGTCTAGAATTCACTAAGTTGTCCAGGCTTAACCCTGTGCTTTCCTTCTTCCTGTCTCTACATTCTGAGCACTGGGATGACAGGCATGTGCCACCACAACCAGCTCCACATATTCTTATGTTATCAGAGCATGAATCAAATGCCCAGTTAAACATAATCATCACCAGCATATCAAAGCACAAGAACCAAGTGTATGTTCAATTTCCTCCACATCTGAAAAACTTTCTGATGATTTAGCTTTGTGGTATATTGCTTTTCTGTTAGAAATAAATTTGGGGTCACAAAGAGAACTATACTCCAATTGAAGGCTTTGCCAGCAAAGCAAACGTCTGATCAGAAAGGAGCAAGTCTCAGAAGAACCAAGGATCGAGCACACCTTGTTAAGATGGCTCTCTGCTTTTATCCTTGTTGCAAAAGAGAGCTTGACTCTTCCTCAGCTGAGAGCATGACTGTTCCTCAGCCGAGAGCATGACTATTGCTCCTTGGTTGAGGAGGTTCAGATCCACAGCTAAGCACAACTGGCTACTTTAAGAGAGGGTGGAGGTACTTTAGCAAGAATCTTTGGCATTTGGGAGTGTGGAGTTCTAGCAAGTAGTCAGAGTCTAAGGGTCATGAAAGGAGGAGGGGGCTTGTGGATGAGAGAACAGGGTATATCAGGTTAGAGGAGCAAAAGCTTTCCCACAGGGTGACTACGAGACCTGCAAAGGGAGCTGGGAAATGCGGCTACCATCACAACTGACATGTTGAGAAACAGACATCAAGGTCCTGTAACAAGGGCACTGTCGAGGAAGGCAGGCAAATAGTTTCAAAATATTTCGATAGGAAAGATTTTACTTCTTATATTTCTGAAAGAAATTTTAATAGATAATTCAGGAAAATTGGCTAGTCCTTTCATCTACGGTGACTGATACCTTTGGGATCTGAGTTCATCCTTTTGTGGACAACTACATTCAAACCACAGGAGAGTCCTGTATAGACTGCTGCTGCTTTTAGGCGTCTACATTCACATTCCTTCGTAAAAATTCAATCTTTGTGTATTTCATACAGAATCTCAGTCAACTTAGCCATCTTTATACCTACATCCTAACCGGCACCCCCATGGCCTCCCAACTGGAATCCATACATTCTATCATCTGTTCTAAGGCCTATTGTGTCAAGTTAGTGTCTGCAGATATTCCTCAGTGCAAGGTAGGTCATCCACTGAGGTCCAGTTAGCCTTCATAGAGTCCCTCATCTAGGAAGATCAGCTCTTCCTCATCTAGCAGTAATCAGTTGCCAAAATTTCTTCATCTAAGATTGCAGTCATCTGGCATTGCACCAGTTCTATGCTGGATTTTTGTCTGCTGGAGTTGGCATTGGTCCTGTGCATGCTGCCATCACTGCTCTAAGTTTACATGAGCAGGGCTCCAGGAGCTCATAGGAACCTATTTCCACATGGTCAGGCACCTCCCCCTGGCTCTTACGATCTTTCAGCCCCCAATTTTGCAATGGTCCCTGAGTCCTGGGTGGGTTAACTTTAATATAGGAGTCCTGTCCAAAGACCAGCATTTTGCAGGCTCTTAATCTCTATGCTTTGTTGGGGGTCCCCACACTCGGCACCAGCCCGAGAGGGATTGAAGGGCAAAATCAAGACACCAACTCGGGTTGCTGAGCAGGAAGCCAGCAATGGTAATCTGCTCCAAACTCTATTTATTTAGGAAATACATGGTATTTTATATGTTTGGTTAGCCAATCAACTTATTGGGTGGGGTCCCGACTGCAGTCAATCTTAGTTTGTTCCGAGGTGGATCAGGTTCTTTCCAGGTGCCGGGCAGAAGCTGGCTTCACAACTAACCAGTACAGAGTGCCATGTCCACGAGAGCCATTCCTCCATTCCTCCTGGCAGGTGGCCTGCCTAGGCCCACCCTGCATTATACCCAACAATTTTTACCCTTTGTGATCCTGACTCTCTGTTGCATGAAGGAGCCTCATTAATGAGAATTGAGAGATTCATTAGTGACCTCTTTACCCCTTCATCTATGTTCTATGCCTTAAGTAGAGAGGTTGCATTTTAGATGTACCACTTAGGCATGGGCAGTTCATAGACACTGTGTGTGATCAGCTCTGGTACTATGTAATAGTCTCTCCATCTGTCCTGTGTTGTGTCATTGATGTGGTTATTTGGTCATGAAGCTGGTGTTGGGCCATCGATTGATGATCTCCCTTAGCAGCTTCCATAGTGTTCCTCAGAGCTGTGAGAACTAGCCTTCAGGGGAAATGGCTTCCTGATCCATTTCTCCAAATCCTGTGTCCAGCGTATGTTCTAACTTCTGCAATAGGACTACGGCAGTAGCCTGTGTAATTTTGGGAGTCTCTTCAACCACCCTGGCCAACAACTCAAAGGAAGGTTTCTCCTGTCTGCCACTGTTTCTTGTTAGGCATCTTTCAACTGTGTGCATGGACTCATGTAGAGATATTGTATGTGGAATTTGTCATTAGGTTGTTGGACTACTATGATCCTCTTGTGTTTTACATTACCGAGGTAGTATCTCTCCCCCACCCCCCCATCTAACCCTTCCTCCTTGCCTTTCTGATTTAAGTGTTCCTATTTCCCCCATTCCTCCCTTGATGATATCAGTCTCCTATGGTTTCATCTCTCTTGAGTTTCTTTTTCCCTTTATCCCCAAAGTTCTTTTATAGCCATCCATTCCCCTCCCCTTTAAATAATCCCCCTTGGTGCTGGGATCCGCATAGGAGGGAAAATATACATCATTTATTTTTCTGAGTCTGTGTTAGTCATTTAGCATAAGAGTCTCTAGTTCCATCCATTTTCCTGCAAATGTCATGATTTCGTCTTTTTTACCACTGAGTGGAGCTCCATTGTGTAAATGTACCACATTTTCATTATCCACTTGTCAGTTGAAGGACACTTAGGTTGCTTCCATCTCTTAGCTACTGTGAAAAGAGCAGCAACAAACATGGATGTATCTCTGCAATAGGATGAGTCCTTTGGGTATATGCCAAGGAGTGATATAACTGAGTCAATGGTAGGTTCATTTTTAGTTTTTTAAGAGTTCTCCACACTGCTTTCCATAGGGGTTGAACGAATTTACAATACCACCAGCAGTAAATATGCATTTCTCCTTCCCAACATCCTCTCTATCACTAGTTCTCTTGATCTTAGCCAGTCTGACTGGGGTAATATGAAATCTTAAAGAGATTTTAATTTTCATTTCTTTAGTTATTAATGATGTTGAACACTTTTAAAGCTGTTTCTTAGCCATCTCTATTTCTTCTTCTGAGAACTCTCTGTTCAGATTCTTAGCCCATCTTTTAATTGGATTACTTGTTTTCTTGATTCTTTGTTCTTTATGTTCCTTATATATTCTGGATGTTAAACTTCTGTCAGATGTGTTGCTGGTGAAGATTTTCTCCCATTTTGTGGGTTTTCTCTTCACTTCTTGGTTGTTTCTTTTGCTGTACAAGTGCTTTTTAGTTTAATGAGGTCCCACTTATTGATTCTTGAACTTAATTCCTGAGCAACTGATGTTCAATTTAGAAAGTCTTTTCCTACACCTATATCTTATAGGTTACTGCCAATGTTTTCTTCTAACAGTTCCAGAGTTTCAGGTTTCACATTGAGGTGTTTGATCAATTGGGAGTTAACTTTTGTACAAGGTGAAAGATAAGGGTTTAGTTTCATTCTTCTGCAGGTGGAGACTCAGTTTTGTCAACACCATTTGCTGAAGTCAGTGTCTTTCCTCCAGTGAGTGTTCTTGACCCCTTTCTCAGATGTCAGGTGGCTGAAATTTCATGTACTCACGTTTGTGCCTGCAGTTATCTCTCCGCTGATCTGCAGGTCTATTTGTGTGCCAGTCCCATCCTACATTTACATTCCTTTCTATATTGTATACACAGTAGTGAATGAAGCTTCCTTCATATGATGCTTTCAAAAGACCTTTAGTGTTTTCTGTCCCATTAACTCCCCATCCATTGCACCCTTTCCTAGCTGTGTCATGACAGTCTACGGATATCGCACCCTTTCCTTCCAAGGCTTAGGGATCATTAAAGAAGAGGGAAAGGCACGAGGCAGGAACCAGAGGTGGTAGACAAACATAAGAGAACTGTTTTCTGGAAACCACAGGTTAGTTGTACAGATGAACCCAAAGCCTTTATGACAGTACACACAAGACCTGTGCAAATCTGAGCTAGGAAAAAAATGAAACAAAGTGGATCGGGGAGGTAGTCAGAAAAACACAGTCCTGTATGAAATCTGCCAGTCATTGATAGAGTCAGGGAGAGGGAGAGTCCATTCTCCTTGCTGCTGTGATTCCTGGTAGGTGACCAGACTCCAAGAGCACTTAAGAAACACAGATTAGATTCCACAGGCTTCTTAAACAGTTAGGCCCCGCATAGCTAGCTAGAACCTGCCCACAATGTCACCACACCCCTGCTCCAGGACTAGGTGGGTTTTTGCTGCTGGAGAGTTCAGGACTAGTCTGGTCAAGAAATTGCTACTCCTGGTTCCAGATCTAGGCCTGGAAAGTTCTGCTCTAGCTCCAGTCTAGCCTGGTCAGCCAGTTAGAATCAACCCATCCTGCCTCCATCTGCAGATTCAGTCCTAACTGTGACTGTTCACTTTGCACACTGAACCAACCTAGAGCCATCCCATCCCTCCAATAAAAAATCAAAAGTGAGAACTTAAAGCACAGATTTATTCATACCTGATCAGAAAGCACCAAGGTACAATAACAACAGAACCAAAGTTTAATGAAGGCTGGCAAAAATTTCATATCAAACACACAATCAAAAAACAGAAGTCCATATGCCCAGGTTACAATGCAAAAATACAAATAATATGGAAAATAAAAATAATATGCTGCCACCAAATCCCACTTGTCCTATAGAAGTGTTTTACAATGAGAACTACCCAGGGAATCCAAGGACATAGAAAAAAAAATCATAAACATGATCAAAGTATTCAGGGATTTAAAGAACACACAAACAACTCAAAGAACTCAAAGAAAATGGGAATAAACTCCCAACTGGAGCTCAAGAAAATGCAAATATATGTCTGAATGAAATGACAAAGACAATTCAAGATTTCAAAAGTAAATTCATGAAAGAGATAAAATTATTGAAGAAACATCAGGCTGAAATGAAGATGGTATTAAAAATTGAAATAAGCCAATTTGAAATGACAGGAGAAAGCCTCTCCAGCAGAATAAATCAAATGGAAACTGGAATACCAAGACTGGAAGATAAAGTCAGAGAACTGAACCACTCAAACAAAGAATATGAAATTTTTTTTCTTAGAAAGGAATGGAATGTTCAGAAAATGTGTACCACCATTAAAGTACCAAATCTAGGCATTATATGCATACAGAGAGGAGAAGAATCCCACATCAAGGTACAGATCAAATTTTCAGTAGGACTGTAGAGGAAGGCGTCCATAAATCAAAGAAAGTAACCTATATAGATACAAGAAGGAAACTGAACACCAGTTAGTTAGGACCAGAACAAAAACTCCCCATGGCATATTACAGCACAAACAGTAAATTTATATAACAAATAGAGGGTACTGAAAGATGCAGGAGAAATGCAATAAATTACCAATAAAAATAAAACATCAGAATTGCAGCTGACTTTTCAATACAAACTGTAAAAGCCAGAGAAGCCTGGAGCAAAGTATGCCAAGTTCTGAATGATCATGGATGCCAGCTCAGAGTACTTTACCCAACAAAACTGTCTATCAGAGTCGAAGGAGAAAGAAAAATCTTCCATGATATCAGTAGCCTGGAAGAATTCATGTCCATCAAACCAGCTCAAACCAGCCCTGCAAAGAACACTCAAAGCACTATGAAGGCCTGAAGAAAGGAATGACCACACCCAAGAAGCTTCAGAAAGAAAACAAGTTAAGGTATAATTATGGAAACACAAAATAAGACTAAAACCACAGAAAATAAAATGACAATAACCAATACTCATCTTTCAGTAATAATTTAAATATTAATGAGTCTCTACTCTTCAGTCAAAAGACACAGACTACTTGAACGGATGAAGAAACTAAATCCATCTTTTCATTGTCTACAAGAAACTCATCTTAACTTCAAATGTAGGCATAACCTTAGGGTGAAGGGGTGGAAAAAAGTATCCCAAGCAAATGGCACTAAGAAACAAGTAGATGTTTATATTTTAATATCTGAAAAAACTTTTCAGTTAAAATTAATCAGAAGAGATAAGGAAAGTCATTTCAGTCTGATCAAGGGAACAATTGACCAAGACGACTTTACACTCATGAACTTACATGCACCAAAATCTGATGCATCAAACTCCCTGAAAAGAGTTCTATTGGACTTCAAGACACAGATTACTCCCAGCTCAGTAATAGGTGACTTCACTGCCCCACTTTCTGCAACACACAGGTCATTTGTACAAAGAACAAACAGAGAAACATCTGCATTAGATTATGACAGACAGCTACAGAATATTCCACCCAAATACCAAAAACAATACGCATTCTACTCAACAGCCCATGGAAGTTTCTCTAAAATAGACCATACACTGGGGCACAAGGCAAACCAACAAATACCAGAAGTGGAGATAAGTCCATGTCTCCTATCAGACCATAATGAAATAAATCTTAACATCAATAGCAAAAGAAGCTCTGGTAATGAGATGAGCTTAGTTTAAACTGCACACTCCTGAATGATAAGTGAGTCAAAGAAGAAGTTGAGAAAGAGATAAATGTATTACTGGATCTAAATGAAAATAAAAGCACATCACAACAAAACCAGTGGGACACATTACAACAGTCCAAAGAAGAAGATTATAGATTTAAATTTCTACACTGAAAAATCAGATAAAGGTTTTTGAGACTGCCTTAGTGCTACTGACCTGGCCTTCAAGAGGCAAGCTTGCCAAATCACGCAGTGGCTATCTCCCTGCTTTGGGATGGTCTGCAGTCCTTTCCCACTGCCCCAAGGTCAGGCTGCTCTGCTGACTAGTAGGGGCCAAGACCTTTTAGACTGCCTGAGAGCACCTGACTCAGCCTCTGAGGTGTGAACCTGCCAAATTGTTCCATGACCCTCTCCTTTCTTTGGGACCATCTGCAGTCTCTCTGGCTGCTCCAGGGCTTAGGCTTCCCTGCTGAGTAGTAGAGACCAGCACACCCATCTCCCACCTCTGGAGTAGTTGAGTGAGTGGGTTTGGGAAAGGACAAGAAGACACAGATGAGATTTTAGTCCGACTCATGGTCTGCAAATGCAGTTACTTCTCAGTCCCGAACTTTTATTCAGTACTGAAATAATTAATGAGTTGAGGTTACAGGAAATACTGTGTCAAGATCTCATAAGACATACAATAAAGAATGCAATGTACGTAGATGTTATCACACAAACAGACTTTAAACTGAGCTTATGTGTTTGCCAAATACATCTGCTTCTTGGAGTAGCTTCAGCCCAGCCAGAGTGTTTTTCAGGAACTGAAAAACACATGTTTGCGCCAGAGTTTTCCCGTCTGGGTACAATGCTTACAGTGATCACATAGTTCTTTTGTCCTGTCATTGAGCATTAACTCTGGAATAAGCCTCAGGTTGCAAGGTGTATTAACTCTTCATGAAGTGGCTTGCTACACATCTCCTTTCCTTGGATACTGGCACTTCCCATCTAATGTTTCTGAAGTGTTCCTAACTAGCTAGGACAGTTTTTCCCTCATGGAAAGCTCCTGAGTAGCCTGACTGGAGCCATCTGGTCTCTCCAATATAAAATCAAAAGAAAGAATCAGAAGCCTAGAAAAACCAGCTTTTCATACCCAATCAGAAAGCAAACAAGTTAATATAAACAGAATCAAATTTCAACTCAACAGAGTAAAGATTGAGTTTCATACCAGGATCAAAAGCAACAAAATAAATCCACTGACCAAAACCACAAAGGAAAATAATAATATGAAAAACCAAAATAGTATGTCCCCACCAAATATTACCAGTCCTATAGAAGAGTTCTACAATGAGAACATCCTAGAGATAACCCAGGACATAGAATTTAAAAGAATAATCATAAACATGATCAAATAATTCACAGATTTAAAGAACACACAAACAACTCAAAGAACTAAAGAAGACTATGCATAAATTTGTGACTGAATTCACAAAAGAGATTCAAATATTGGAGGAAACAAGCTGAAATGAAGAAGAGTGTGAAAAACTCAATAAGCCACAGAGAAAGGGCTTATTACTCAGTATAACTGTTTCCAGTTCCATCCATTAGAAGATTTCCCTGGAACTGGAGTTACAGATGGTAGTTAGCTACCATGTGGGTGCTGGGAATCAAACCCAGATGCTCTGCAAGAGCAGTCAGTGCTCTTAACCACTGAGCCAACTCTCCAGCCCCCAAAGTGGTGCTCTTTATCTTTTCTGATTATTTTAGTGTGGAGTCTAGTTTGTCAGAAAATAGAATTGTAATCCTTGCTTGTTACTTAGTGACATGTCTTTGGAATACTTTTTCCATCCTTTAACCTTAAGGTAGTGCCTATCTCTTAGGAGGCACAGAGTCATGTAACACAGACTCGGAAAAAACGTGACTAATCTAACTCATTTGTGCATCATAGCTCCAAATCCCTAGATGTGACTTTAAATCCTGATATAACCACAGGAACAGGAAGTGGAAAGGATCGTGGAGTAAAGGGTATTGAGAGACAGGAATGCAGGAGACCTGTGGTATTAGGGGAAATGAGGAAACAGGAAATAATTTAACTAAAGGATACAATAAAAAACACAGTGCCAGACAGGAAAACCTCCCTTTGAGTTGTTGGCTGGGGTTGTCCAAGAGACTTCCCAAATAACACAGGCTATTGCCACAGCCTTTGATTCCCTCACAAAACTTGACAGAAATAACTTATTGCTGAAGACAGGACATACTTTGGACTCAGGACTTGGAGTGATGGAGTTGAAACAGACCTGAAAGCCACCTCTCTGAAGACTAATTCCCATGGTATCAGAAGACACTATGCAAATTGCTAATAAATGGTCCCATCCAGCTTTAAAGTCTATGAACCACAACAATATCCAACCAGCAAACAATCTGTACTGGTATTATTATGGCAACTTTATCTTGGAGGTAATCAACAGCTTCCTAATTGGGATCAAGGTTCTGCAATGGAAGGGAACTCACGTTTAGTACTATAAACTTGACTGGAGAGGTGGCAATTTTATCTTGGGGGTAATCAACAGGTATTTAAAATTGAGATTAAGGTCTCTCAATAGGAGGGAACTCATGTCTGGTACTATAAACATGGCCAGGGAGGGTCTTAGATCTAGAGAAAAGCCTTCTTTTGTCATATCCCTAGACCAACATGATTTCTTACTGCACTCAAAATAGTTATCCTTATATTTACACCTCTCACCACTTTTCCACAGATTGAGACTACTACAAAGGTCCACAGCTAGTCAAATGCAGAGAATAAGTATCTCTGTGGTTCCATCCCCAAGAGACACATCTCAGTGGAACCTCAAGAGCTAATGCTTAGAGAACAGCAGAATTAATGCCTCCCTCAACACTCTCTAGTGAAGCTTCCTCATGCAATGGATGATGATTAACCCAGAAGGCCACAACTGGCTGATGTACAGTGAGTAGGTTCCTGCAGAGCTCCTGTCCCCAAATAGAACACCTGCATCAAACCTCTACCACCCCAGGGTCAGGGACCAGTGAGGGAAGAAGGGCTCAAGAGTCAGAGGAGTGGAATGAACAAAAAGATAAAGAGCTTTCCAGGCAGCTGGTCAGCTACTCATATAAACTCACAGCATGACAGCAGCATGGACATGTCCTGACAACATCCCAGCACAGGTGTGGTGAACTGGTAAGAACTGCACTTAGCTGAGGGTCTCTGGCCTCCTTAATTACTGAGAGGGAGAGTCAGTTTTCATTAAGGGGGTGACACTAGAAAGGCTGAGCAGGCTCCAGGGGACAGATGCACACAGAATGACATCTGGGGACACAGACTTGACGGAATAGGCCTTAGTAGAGATGATGGAGCACGTGAAATCTGGTGAGGGGAGGGTGT
Organism: Eospalax fontanierii; assembly: GCA_035773235.1. Lineage (NCBI taxonomy): Eukaryota > Metazoa > Chordata > Mammalia > Rodentia > Spalacidae > Eospalax > Eospalax fontanierii. Next base: position 61,588,955 of record CM069542.1, on the reverse strand, counting down.
CTAAATATGATCAAAGTACACCTCATGAAATTAGCAAAATTCAACAGAGGTAATAACAATAGGATACAAGAAGTCTTCAGGCTCAGGGGAGGGGGGAGGGGGCCTGACTGTGATCAAAATACGGTGTATGAGATTCTCAAGCTATAAAGTATTTAAAGAATAATTTTAAAATGAATGTCAGAACCTCTGAACAATCAAGGTGCATTTACTCAAAAAAGAAAAAAATAAATAAGCAATTAATAAAAGAGAGTGTACAGGTGTCAAGGGAAGCCAGACATTTCATACGGCTGAGCTGATTATCAGATTTCCACATGGAAAAGACTTCAGGGAGAGAGTTAGGGAGTCAAAGACAGGGAATTACAGCCATACAAATGAGATCGCACCTAAGGGATTCGGAGAGGAGATGCAGTCCAGGCGGGTCCCAGGGGAGATGCTGGGCTGCTGCAGGTTCTGTGGACAAATCCGAAGGGAGTGCAAAGGAGCGGGGCTGCGGCTCAGCCCTCTCACCCCTCCAATCCCAGCACCCAGTGTAAGCAAATGGTCCTGAGTAGGGGGCCAGCCTCGAGCCCAGGGCCCGGCGGGCTGGGCAGCGACCGAGCCCGGGGTCTGCAGTAAATGCTAAGCGGTAGCTGTGCGAATTGCCGCTTTAGTGAAATTCTGGGAGGAAAGCTGATTTTACTGGCTGCAGGAGAACTAGTGGGAGGCATTGGAAAGACTGAGGCCTGACCCTGCAGGCGCTTTGCACCTCCGGAATATGAGGAGCACCACGCAGCTCAGTAGGGCGGAGCACCGTCAAGGCTCTGCTGGGAAGAGCGGAGGCTGCCCGGGCCTCCCCCGAGGGAGCAGGGCCGTCAAGGCCCGGGTGTGGCAGTTACCCCCAGCTGGGTTCGGTTCCCTGTCTCAGGGAGTGGCTACACCAGGCAGCCCAACATCATTTACTTGAGTTCTGGCTTCTGAGACTCCACATGTGCTGCTCTTGTCCTCCCTCCTCTCTCCTCCTCCATCTCTGCTTCCTCTTTCCTCCCGCCCTGCCTTCTCTTTCCTCTTTTCTTCCCCCTTTCCTTTTCTTTTAAAGCATACCCCACACCTCATTAGCTTCAGAGTTTTGCAAATACAATGTCAGTAGGAGCTATCAGCTCCCAGTGAACTGCTCAAGCAGGAGAGTGCATTCCATGATCAGCGTTAAGGTAACACAGAGGACAGTATGCAGTCTTTGATCTATAAAGCCTCTTCACTTGATCTTTTCAGGGAAAGGCCAGAAGGCTGATGAATTATTGCAGCGAGTAGATGGCATCCACTGACATTCCTAATTGCCTTTTGGAGAGTCACACGGAGCAGCGCTGTGATAATGAGCGTTCTTGTTTATCGAAAGTGATTTGAAAATTGGAGTTCAAAAGGAAATCTCTCTTAACAGCAGACAAATAATATCATCAGTACCTAGTGGGAAAAAGTTAAAAGATAATTTTAGGGGAGAAAAAAAACAGTGAAAGCTTCCATTAGTCTCTCTGATTTGACTGCTATTGTCTGCTAATCGTTTCGGATTCTGTCTGAGGTTGAGTACTAATTCCATCTCCTTCTAGTTCCTTCTCTGTGCATCTAGACAGACAGGATTATGTCCTCAGTGTCTCCAGTGATGGAGGCTTCAGTGAGTCTGGTGGCATTATGTTTCCTTCATAGGAAAATGTGGAGGGAACTTAAGATTCTCTAACCAGGGAATAATATATATATATATATGGCTTCTAATATGATTGGGAAGCATGATATTAACTTAAAAATTAATATGAAACACAATGAAACACAACTACTTAGGGACGTGTTTATTGATGTAACTTAATGAAAGCTGTAAGCATCCAATCACACTTCTCTCTCACTAGAAATGCCATCACCCTGAAGTTTACAGAGCATGCCTTTGTCTCTTACTGAACCGTTTTCGACATCTCTGTGCTCATCCCTGAGTTATGGAGAGCTCAGTTTCACTTCTTTCAGTCCTGCATAAACATGAGCTGCATGAGTTATGATGTTGTTGTTTCTCGTTTCTCATTTGTGTAAAACTTTTCACAGTGTATATATAGCTGTATTTATCCTGTTTTTATTGTTGCACATAATTTCTTTACATGAATATACCCCAGTTAATCTTTGAATTTTATTTCATTTGATGTTAGATTATTTTCAATTTGGAGCGGTGTGAAACATTTATCTTGCAGCTATCCTGGTCCAAATGCATTCTTATGCAGGAGCATGGCTTCTGAAAATCCTTCAGGGTTTATAAATAAGAGTTTATAGATGGCAAGTTAGAGGTATCCTGATTCCATAGATAAACACTGAAGGTTTACAGAAAGGCTGTAAAGAGGTTCACACCCCATCCTGTCTGATGAGACAGTGTACATTTTCCCACTTCCCTTACAGAACAGAATTGTTCAAGTGTCTCTCTGACTACAATACGACTGATCAGGAACAAGACACCGATGCAGGATCTTGTTGCTTCTGTTCATAATTACAGTGGAAAACCCTGAGCAGGGAAAGTAAAATAACAAATAAAAATTTAAAAAAGGGGAGATTGTATCTTCTCACAAAAGACACTGTATTGTATGTAGGGAAAAAAAAAACCCTGAGAAATTCAGCAGAATATCTATTAGATATAATACTGAAAGTCAGTAAGTTACAAGATGTGTAATCAGTACATAAATACAGATGATAGTTCCAGGCAGAGCAAGGAGTGATCAAAATGATGAAATCAGAATGTAACCTTTCCTCTTACAATGAAACAGAATAGTTCTTACGAGGAAACTTAACAAAAGCAATACAAATCACATGTCTCAAATAGAACAAAACTATTGCCACCATTTAGAGAAAAGTATAAATAAATGGAAATACATTTTCTGTGCATAGATTATAAGGCTGCAGTTGTCAAAGTGGGGCACTAGTCTTCAAGTTGCCCTACATATCAGACAATTTATGTAAGTACTGTAGGTAGATTTATGTTTAAACCACCGAGTGACAACTCTGTTTAGGATTTCAAGGTAACAACACAAGCCCAAAGGATTTGGGCCAAGAAGAACAAAGCTGGATGGCAGTGATCTGTGTATTTCAGGAAATTCCTACCACAATTCCAATTGCTTTTTTGGCAAATTGGGAAATATAACCTCACATTTGAATGTAAATGTAAACCCAGAATAGACAAAGAAATAAAAGAATGATGTTGGCAAGCTCAAGGTCCTATTTGAAAACTAAGTGTAGCATTATGTTTTCTGAGCTTTGGGGCAAAGACTCTGGATCCAGGGTCACAAAAACTGAGGATGGGCCATCTATTAAACATGCAATCAAAGAGAGAGAGAGAGAGAGAGAGAGAGAGAGAGAGAGAGAGAGAGAAAAGAGATTTAATCAACATGGCCATGTTGGGAGGACTAGATAAAAAGGTTCAATGGCTCTAAGTCTATCTTCAAGATAAAAGACTTGACATTTTGCAGAAAGAGGAAACAAAAGAGGGGGTCTACTCTTCCTGGCTGACGGAGAAGGCAGCCTTGGGTAGTTCTGAATTCAGGGTCTCATGCGATGATCCCTACTGTTCCATTGTGGGGTCACTGTTATGTGGTTGAAATTCTATTTCCTGGCTGTAGATACGTTGATGGATTAATCTTGCTGTTATTGGAATGTTTGAACTGAAATCCCCCTTTCTCTTAAACAGAAAAGTATATACCCTGTTAAACTATTCCTTGAGGTAGATTTGACTGGTTAGAACTTCAGGTATGGTGCAGGTCCAGAGACAAATTCTCTTGGTCTCTCTTTAGTTTCCTTAATATGCATCCATTGCCTGCCTGTGTCTAATCCAACATCTTCTCAAGTGTCAGGTAAACGTTTGACTGTATTAACTTAACAAACTACTAGCTTACACCAGTTCCAAAGGGCAGAGTGAATCAGACAACATTTAAAACATGTAGCAGAGTTTTCTCCACTCTTTGGTAAACCACCACCTGGCTGTTCTCTCAACACATTTGTCAAATGCCTTGATTGTGGCTGTCTTCTTTTTAAAATACTTTAATGTATTTTCATATTTTTGAGATATGTATACACCTGTGCAATGTATGATAATCAAATCCATGCCCACTCCTCCCATCAGTCCTCCAAGACCCTTCCCAACCCCTGTTCTGCCCAACTTCATGTTCTTTTTTGTCCCACTGAGATCAATTCATGCTGCACAATGGCTTTTAAAACTACATTTATGTATTTGCTTTGTGTGTATGTACTTAGGCACACATGTGTGTATATGTGCCAAAATGCACAACTTTCAGAAACTGTTACTTTTCTTTCAACATGTGGGTCTTAGAGATCAAATTCAGAAATCAGACCACCAGGTTTGGAAGCAAGTGTTTTTCTGTGCTCAGCCATCTCACTGGCCCAAATACCTTTGTGGTATTTCTTGAGGGGGAGCAACACTGATTTGTGACTTTCTTTGACTCCTGAAATCATGTTACCTCCATGCTGGAACATGCCATCCAGGACAATCCAAGCCTATCCTCCCCATTCATGGTCACTTATATTTGGCTCAAGAATAAATTTTAGCTTATTTTCTTTAGGTGAGAGGCATGCTTTGCCTGGAATGACAGATTGCAAGTTCTGAAAGACCACATCTGTCAACTTGCATTATTATACCCAGCAAAACCATCTATTAAAATTGAAGGAGAAATAAAATTTTTCCAAAATAAACGTTAAATTCTTGTAACCACTGAACCAGTTCTATAGAGAATACTAGAAGAATGCTTTTGTCTGAAGAGAAGAATAGACACACTCAAAGGGTCCCTCATTTGATTATGTTAATCAAAATAGGATACAAGAAAACACCACAAAATCAGCAAAACAGCAGGAATCCAGATACAGTGTTCACCAGGCATGGTGACAGATGAATTTGATCCTAGGAGTCAGGAGGCCGAGCCTAGGATGGTCTACATAATGAGTTCCAGGCCAGCTGGGGATACATAGTGAGACCTTATTTTACAAAAATAAAGACAAAAAGAAAAACAAAAAAGACACAACTTTCAGTATCAACTATGAATATCAACAGTCTTAACTTCCCAATAAGAAGATGCAGACTAGCAAGACTAGATTAGAAAAGAGCATCTATCTTTGTGCTGCTTCCAAGAAACACATCACACCATCAGTGAAATACACTTCCTTAGGTTAGAAAAGTGGAAAAATGGTCTTCCCAGTAAGTGGAACTAGGAACCAAGCAGGTATGGCTATTCTGAATCTGAGAAAATAACCCTTAAACAAAAACAGGTCAGAAGAGAAAATGAAGGTCAGCATATACTCCTTAAATGAACAATAAACCAAGAGGATATTAAAATTCTACACCTACATGCACCAAACATAGGCCACCCACTTTCACAGAACAAGTCTTACTAGATGCAGTATCACAAACTAAACACAACATAGTGATAGTGGGTGAACGCAGTGCTCCATCTGCACACATAGACAGGACCTCCAGACCAAACTTATCAAAAATACTGAAGTTAAATGCCCCATAATCCAAATGGTCCAAACAGACCTCTGCTGAAAATTGCATCAAAATGCAAAATGTCCAAATTATTCTCAGTAGCCCATGGAGCTTTTACCATAATTCCTCACATGTTAGTATACAAGGCAACTCTCAACAAAATAGGAAAGTTTAAATATACAATACTCTATATGACGAGAGTGAAATGAAGTTTGCTATCCAAAGCAATAGAACCCACATAAAGTACACAAACTCATGGAGATTAAACAACAGATAACTGAATGTTGATTAGGTTACTGTAGAAATCAAGAAATTATTTTAAATTCCTAGAATTGAATGAAAATTAAAACATACTGTGCCCAAATCTTTGGGACAGAACAAACGCAGTCCTAGGAGGAAAGTTTATAGTACTGAACACTTTCTTGAAGAGATCTGAGTGGTCTGAGGCCTTGAAGAAATAAGAACAAACCAAACCCCAGAACAATGGGGGAGAAGAAATAATAAAATGAGGGCAGAAAGTAGCGCAGCAGAAAAAGACGAAATCGCAGAGAGAACCAATGGGAGGAAAAAAGAGTCACAAGATCAGCCAACTCAGCCAGTCTAACCAAAAGAAAACGAGAGAATACCCAAATTAACTAAATTAGAACTGAAAAAGAAGGCCTTACGACAGATGCAAATAAAACCCACCAAGAGATTAAAACTGTAGCAAAAAGTAACTGTAACTAAAAATGCTCAGGACCAGATGGATTCACAACAGAATTCTACCAGTATTTCAAAGAAAAATTAACACGATACAATTCAAACCTTTTCCAGGAAATAGAAAATGAAGGCTTCCAAACTTCTTTCATGAAGCCAGTATTGCTCTGATCACAAATAAGAAAATTATTGACCCATCTTCCTGATGAACACAGATGCAAAAATTCTAAATGAAACACTGGAAACTTAACCACATATGAAAAAGATCATCCTAATCAAGTTGGCTTCATTCCAGAGGCGCAAGGATGGTTAGATCCACATATATAAGTAAATGGTACCTGTCACATAAATAGACTCAAGGATCAAAACCACATGATCCTCTCAATAGATGTAGAAAAGACATTTGACAAAATGCAACATCCCTGAGGGTTAGAGATGAAGGGTGCCCACCTCAAGGTAACAAAGGTTATATATGACAGGCTACATGACAGCCAGTGTCATGCCATCAGAAGAGTGCAGAATACTGGGGCAGAAAGCTTCAGGCATGAAGTAGGGAAATGAAGTTATGGCGGACGGTGTGAACAGAACGAAGGGCGTGTGTGAAAGCTGGGGTGAAACCTACAGTCTTCCAAACCAAGCAAAAATTTGGTTAGAAGGGAAGCAGAAGACAGGAGTCATGAAGGCAGGGCAGCAGGCTTTAAGCATTGTACTGTGTGGGCAGGGAGACTGGGTATGTAAAGAAGCCTCTTGGAAAGTCAATAGTTTCGAAGATACTTCAGGATATAATAGATGAAAGGGGGTTGGAACAGAAGTATCCCGCACAGGGGACATGGCCATTAAATGAAAATTTCAGTATCAGGCATGGAATATCGCCCCAAGAATTATTGATCAAGCAGGCTTCAAAGGAACCCCCAAACATGGTGTATCGCCATTAGAGAGATGGTGAGACTCTACTATTGCTTACTTTGGGTGAACACAGAAAAATCATCTGACCAGGAAACTCTCACTGCTGACCAACTTACACTGTGCCAGAAAGTGCTGTGCAGGATGGTGGGAGAGAGAAGACATCGATGGTCACACCCGGAGCTGACCCTCTAGCAAGGTGTGTCCACTGGTGTAACAGTGGAATGATGGTTATGGGGTGACCAAGTACTCTGAATTGAATATGAGGCTTGCTCCACGGGAGGGACTTCATGGCTGTTACTATAAACCTGGTCGAAACCTATGACTAGGGAGATTATAGACCACAGGGCGAAATATATTACTGTTGTTTTGCTGAATGGTTATGCTGTCAAACTGCATTTTAAATACTTGCTTTTACCCATAGATTTACGGTGCTCTCAACTTTGGTTAGAGAAGTTTCTTTTTGCAGTGGGTGGTGCTTAATATAGAGATTCGTAACTGGTCAATTACCAAGTCAGTAACTCTGAGTGATCTTCTGGAGATGGGTGATCCATATAAACTCCCACTACCCGAGGCTCAGGGTACTTCTCTGAAGATGAGGACAAATCACAAGAGCTTGTGGGTGGGGAGAGTTATGAGACACAGACTTCTACGTGACATTGTGGCACACATCAACACATAGCAGCTAAGTTTACAGGCATAAAACCGCCACAGATGCCAGCCTGGTGGGGGGTCCCACCTCCCCTAGTGGAGCAGCTCTTGGCAGCTGATGCTCATTGATGGAGGGAGAGCCACGCCCCTTTGCATGCTGACTGCTGTTATGTGGCCCATGCCCCAGTGGATGGTCCTATACCCATGGGCATATGGGCAGTGCTAATTAGAGTTAGTGGGTTACCAATGACAATAAAAGCAACACAACACTGATAGAGAGATCAGGTGACGCCACTAGGCGGATGTAGGGGAAGTAGAGGACGAATGTGCTCAGTGTGTGTCTATGAATATGTGAAAGTTTTAATGAAATATTACTCAGAGAAGAAATGTATTCTCATTAACATTCCACACAAACAGGAAAAGTTGCTTTAGGAAGGAAAACGATGATCATAAACAGAAGGTCATTTTCTACTGTTATCAGTGGTGTTTTTTGTTTTTGTTAATGTTTTATTGAAAAATTTCCCTTGGCTATAAAACAATTCAGGATTATGATTAATCGATAGATATCTATGGGGAAGCAATGTCCAGTGGTGAAGCAAAACTTTGTGAGCCTGTCTCTTATTTACAAATTCTGGATTGCAGGAGAAACAAATGTTTCACAGTAAAAATTGATTTTTTGTCCTTAGGTCTCTTTCGATTAAAGAACTCCTTATTTGCCATGAGGTTAATATATTCCTTTCCCTGAAAGACAAATCTTTGTGAACTATGTTTGGATCCCCATAGATAATTCATACTACCACACACATATCTATCCTGTATCAAAGCTAGTTTTAAATTCAGCTGAATATACAGGGTCCGCTTACTCCAAATACTAAGATTTTAGCACAGTGTAGCTTTCAAAACTACATAACACCAAATGTTTTAGAGAAGTTGCATATGAAATAGCCTGTTCCACTTCTAACACTGATGTTCTCAGGACCGAGTCTTAGCCAGTAGCAGTCGGAAAAGAACACTATGTCCAATTTTTCACCTTCTAAATTTCATCTTAATATTAGTAAATAAAATCTTGAACTTCAACCTACTTGACCTGTGACATGTCAATTACTTGGCACCACAGGCCTTAACATATATGACATAATATGTAAAATCTGGTGGGGGACAATGGGGAATGCCTATAGGAAAGGAGCCCAAATATGATCAAGACATAGTGTGTGGCATTTGCAGGTCGTTCTCAGATGGTTCTAGGTAGCCGTAACCAGGGCTTCTTTCTGGACTGTTCTGAGAAAATGATCATGAACCTGCATTTGCATATCACAAGGTGATAGCACAAGAATTTTTTAAATTCTATTTTCCCACCAGGTGGTTGGATTAAGTACATCAGCTTCATGGTCTGCCCATGAACTGGTTTAGGGTCGGAGGCCAACAGATTATCTGAAGTTGGTGGCAGGTTTTCTGAAGGGAAAAAGACTTTTTATGATCAGATGGGGAGTGTTTCAAGGTCCCTGGTCCTCCTAGGATGTAGCTAAGATTCCTCCTCGACGGGGGGCTAAATTTAGTCTCTCCCTCCCCAGGTCCTATAACAAACGAGACACAAATTCCCCAACTCACAGGCAAATTCTACCTAATTTACTTGGGCTTACTAACAGAGCAGTGGGTAGGGGGCTACTCACAGAGCATGGGCGCCCAGCCCTCCATAAGTTACACTAGTAAATCCACGTCTGGGCTTGGATCTTGCGACTTCCCGGTGGTCCGACCAATGGCAAGGAGGGGAAGGACAAAGGGCCCACCTTGCGGCGCCCTCTTCAGTGTCTTCAGCCCTCCGGGTCTTACATCCGAGGCCAGTGGACTGGTGGGGAGGCCCTAGGACTTTCCCAGCTCCTTGTCTTTCCTCCACACAAGCTAGTCCTGGGTAAATGCCACCCAGCCTGGGAGGGAGGTGTGGTCCACAGCTCGCCCTGCTTGTCCCTCGGAGAGTTAATCCACTCCACATAGGGGCACTGTGTTTCCTTTCCCACAACAGACCAGTCTTGCTCCGAGCTAGAACCCATTTGAAGGGATGAGGATCCTCCAAGGCCAGGCTGTAGGAGAGGCCTGACCTTGTTTAGGCCTCCTGTGTCTCTCCTCATGGGCAATTCACAGTGTCCCTGTGCTCTGATTAGTGCCCCTGGTGTGTGAGCAAGGCTGCTTGGACCTGCCTTAGCTGGTCTGACATCCAGACACGACCTGGGGCCTGGTGAGCGTGGGAACCTGCTGAGCCCTGCTCAGCCTCAGACTTCCAACATCTCAGAGATGGAGGTGGCTAGTATTCTGACCTCTACTGCTCTGTGTCATCTCTGTCTACCCAGATTGTTCGCAGTCCTTTAAGGCCTGTGTCTTATATCTCACCCTCAGACCCCGATTGTCTAACAAATGACTGGCAGTTATGAGTGGCAGTTCCATTTTGTAGAAAGTGCCTTGTTCAAATTTCACTCTTAGTTAGTTAGTTCACTCTTCTTCTGGGAGCCCAGAAACACTTTCCAGGGCTGCCTGGACAATCCTGCCCAGGGTCCCACAGTGCGGCTTCTCCACGGCGGCTACATATGCAGCTGCTTCCCCAGCTGTCATGACTGACTGAGAGCCAAGGTCACGTCCTCACACTCCCCAGGCAGGCTGTGTGCACTGACAGGATTGCTGTGGCCAGAGTTTCTTTCATCCCTTAATCTTTCTTAATGCTCATAGTCTGTGAGTGTCGCAGTTGGCATGGTATAGTGGAGGCCTGACCTGAGGAGCTAAAAACTTAAATTCTATCTGTTGCTGAACCAGAAGGAACCCCAGTCCCTCCTTAGGCTCTGTCTCTGTCCGGCTCTGCACACACAGACCTGGAATGTCTGTCTGAAAGGTCATTGCAGACGAAGAGCAGCACATAGACCTGAGAGCAGGGCAAAGTGATTAATAAGACCCTTCCCTGAGGGCTCTTTCAACCGGCATCATTACCACACTCCAGGAACAAACATCCCAGCAGACTTCATTGTTTACATTTATCCTGTCATTTGGGAACTTGACACATAAATCATTTCCTGTTGCCAGCTGCATCCTGGGTTTTCGTGTTGTGTGGCAGATCTGACTTGCTGTCTCCTGGCTCTCCTTCCCGACACAGAGGCGGGAGGTCTGCCTGCAGCTTTGTTCCTTGGCAGGCTCTGGAGATCCTGAGTTATAGAAATAGACCAACCACACCTGGGTCGCTTCTTCTGGGAAATCATGGGAGACAGTGCTGAGCCCAGGAGACGAGCGGTTCAGAGCCGGGCTCCACTCCAGAGGAATTCAAAGTGGCATCTGTGTCTGCTGCCCAGATGTTGAAACTGAAAATGAATGGTTGCTAAGACAGAGCACTGGTCTTCAGAGGAACCGTGCCTTCGAGCGCTCTGGCTCCTCTGCAGTTGCCTCCTCCCAGTTACGCCCTCACCACCCTCTGCACCTTCACCTTCTTTATATCTTTTCCTGCAACAGAAAAAAATGTATGAAGCTGCTTTCTTGTTGTTTTATGTTTTTTTGTTTGTATTGAGACAGGGTCTCCCTGTAACCCTAGCTGGCCTGAAGCTCAATATGTAGACCAGGCTGGCCTTCATTTCACAAAGATCTTTCTGCCTCTGTTTACTGAGTGCTGGGGTTAAAGGTGTGCTCCACCACGCCTGGCTGTGGAGCTGTCTTTTATTGTCACCTTTTGTCAAATGGGACCCTGAATTTCAGTGGCTGTGTGGCTGGCCTGTGGCTCTGTGCTCAGGGTGTAGCAAAGTTGGGTGTGTGTCAGTGGTTCCTGGACCACTCCATTAAATGCTCCTGCCTACCTGTTGATAATTTTGGTATCATTTACCTTCATATAGACGGGAAAATGTGGCGGGTTGTGTGATGAATTAGAATAACCCAAAGTTTGGCCATGATGTAAGAGAAAAGCCTTTCCACGTTTCACTGGTGATTCTGGGCTGGTGGTAATGTCTCTTGCTCTTGCCCAGGAACAGTCACTTCATAACAGAAGTAAGACTTTCAGTCTGCTGGGAATGGGAACTTGAACTAAAGACACAAGCCACTAGGACTGGGACCAGGATAAGAGCTGGGAATTGGGAGGAACTGGACACTTATTCAGGTGGAAGTTGAGGGAACATATAAACCTCCATCCTGTAGATATATAACACTTAATGCACATGTGAAAGACTGAAAATTTGCAAAGAGAGCATGAGAGCCAAATTAGAATTTTTAAATAAAGATAGGATCTGTTTTCTGTTAGGAAGATGAGCATATACTCACGAACATACATCCACAAATGCATGCAACTTAGCCTTTATTTCCAGGGATTCGAGCAATTGTGTTGTGAGACTAATCTGGAAAGCTCTGGAAGGATGCAAACATCTGCTTAAGAACTCCATGGGAGGGCTAGTGTTTGTGAATTTAATTTGTTGGCTTTGAACATTTTTTTGTAACATAAATCAAATACAACTGAATACAACTTACTTTCTTTTTAACTGAAACAATTCTCTGATGATTCGAATTTACAACAAAAGGAAGCTGATAGGTTTTAGTCCCCAGGATTCTCATTACTGGTACACAGCAGGTTGCTTATCTTCCCAGATGGGAGACTGGCTCTGAGAGGAAGGCAATGAATTCCCACACAGGCCTGATGCCTGTGAGAACTTGTGCATTGGAAAGTGTGAGACAGCAGCTCCCGCAGTGCCTCGCCCCATGTGGTTGGGGTGCGAACTGCGTGTGCACGCATACATATATGTGCACATCTGTGAGTGGGGTTATGATATGTGTGCATGCATGCATATATGTATGTGTGAGTAGTGTGTATATGTGTGTGTATGAATGGGGGGGTGAATGGGGTGTGTGTGTGTGTGCGCACACACACATATCACATAGAGACAGACACTGAAGAGAAAGGCAGAGCCCAAATAAAGACCCAAGGAGAAAGTAGACAGAATGACAAGCAGGTGTGGGCAGATGGACAGAAGATTGTGAGGACATCCAGAGCACTGAGTAAGACCACAGATTATCTTTTCCTACACTGGGAGCTTGCTCCCTGCTGTCTAGGTAGCATGTAATGTAGGGGTAAGATCGAAAATCAGGCTCATGAACAAGCTGCGGAACTTGGCGGATTAAGATGCTGCCCTTGCCTCATGCTCCAGGCTTGAGGGGTTTTACTTAATTATTACTTTGTTTGCAGAACATCACCGTAATGCTGTGTGATCTTCTTACATCAGGAGACCGGAGAGGAGGAGGGCGGGAGGATCTCAGAGGCCAGTCTTGAAAACTGGCCCTCACGGTGCCACTATGCAAGCACAACATATCGGCCTGTGGTAGTTCTAAAACTTTACCACTTAAGAGGGAGAAAGCTTGGGAGGAAGGAGATGTTGAGTTTGGCGAAGGAGTGTCCCTGTGGCGGCTTCACGAGCACAGATTTCCATTCTCATTAGTATTCAAATGATTTGAGTAGACATGATAAAACTTCTAACTGGAGTTTCAGAACAATGATTAGGTAAAACCCTTTTGCATTTCCAGACAGAAGTAAGAATAAGAAACAAATGAGTAAAGATTCTCATGGTGCCAGAGGTGACCCAGCTCCCCTTGCCAGGGGACAGAAAGAGGTGGGATGGAGACAGGGAGAGCTGTGCTGCTGCAGCCCACAGTGCATTCCGTGGCCGACCTTACACAGAAACATCAGTTCAGAGGGTCTTACTAGCTCCAGTCATGCGGACGCCCATTCGCCTAGGAGGGTCTTCCCAGAGTCAGTCTTCTGACTGGAGGTTGTACACCTCTCACCTAGCCTAACCCCTTCCTTTCCTTATCACAGTCATCTGATTCCTTCTTTAGTGGTCTCCCATTGCCTCTAAGGGGATGCCATGTGGACAGGAGCCTTTCTCCTTTATTCTTGACATTAAACAGCCTCCCCAAATGCCTTTGTAAGGGACACGTGGCTGCATTCATTCCATCTCTGAGTGCTCACGTTTCCCGCCAGATGTCATTCAAACAATCTCGGAGGGAAAGCTCTCAAGAGCTAAAATAGACATTAGACAGGATCTCTGTTCAGTGTGGAGAGGAGAATGGTTTACAGATGTGATTTCCAGCACCGGCCTTGGGCTGTCTTTTAGCTCAGGAGTCTGTGTTTCTGGGAGGTGATTTGTTGGAAAGAACAGTAAGCAAGATATTTGTTACACTTTCTCAGACTTTAACAAATTACCTAGAATTCCAGAAGTAATGCAGGGGTGAGATGGCAAACTCAGAGGAAATTTCAGAAATAGGCTGTAGCATAAACTGTGAGTAATTTTTATTGTGGTATGTAATAAAGTGGGGTTGTTTATAAAACTTTTAAAGAACACCAGTGAGTACAGAGCCAATATTTGTACATACTTACCAAGGTTATGAAGTTACCCATTCCCCAAAAGATGGAAGAAGTTTTAGAGAAACACGATTAGCAGCAAAATCTCCTTTCAATCCAGAAGCCTGGTCACAAAGGCAGGGGAGAGATGTAAGAGCTTCACTTGAATGAGGAAGGGTCCAGAATGCGAGGCCTGTCATGAGCCACCCACCCAGACTTACAGACAGCAGCTCCCCTTGCATTACTGAGCCACATAGTCCTTCTATGCTCCTCGAGGGAGTGGTAACTAGTCAGGACGATTACAATCTAACAGGAATGCTGATCACATGTAAGTCACTCTAGGAGTACTAGGTGGGTGGCTGTTTGACTGAGCTGGGTGACTTTACCCAAGAAAGGTGAACTTTGGGACTGGACAGATGGCTCAGCAGTTAAGACCACTGGCTGCTCTTGCAGAGGACCCAGGTTTCATTCCCAACATACATGTGGCTGCTAACAACTGTCTATAACTCCAGGTCCAGGGGATCCAAGGCCTTCTGACCTCCACCCACATTGTACAGCACAGGTGCAGTTATATACCTTCAGGCAGTCCACTCACACATTAAATAAAAATAATAAAGAAAATATTTTTAAAGAGAAAGATAAACTTCTCTGATCTTGAAGGTCGTGTTTCTTCAGGGCAGAGATATCGACATGTCCATGTTCAGTGCTGCTGGGTTCAGGATACACGGGAATGGGGTCAGCCTAAATGCTCATCAACAGATGATGGAGAAAGAAAACATGGTACATTTACATGGTGAGACTTTATCAAGCTGTGAAGAAAAAGGCAATTATAAGATTTTAGGGACACGGATAGAACTGGAAATATACTAAGTGAATTAACCCAGACTGAGACGGACAGATGCTGCATGTTCTCATATGTGCACCCAACTCTTACGTATAGATATTCATGTGGATGAGGACAGGCAGACGCCAGGGACCTAGCAAGAGTCTCAGGAGAAGGAGGAAGGGATGCCTTAAGGGAGGAAGGGAAGGTAATAGACGATGTGTGACATGAATGTGACAGGGGTCGGGGATCCTGGGAGCAGGTGGGTTGGAGCAGGATGGGGAGGGAAGACAGATGGAAGACAGGCAAGGAGGAGGGGTCAGCCAAGACCAAGTGTGCATGAAACTAAGTAGATTCCGTAAAGAAGCAGGTCAGTTTGTGTGCTAACTGAAAATAAATGAATAATGTAGGGTCAGGATGCCAACTTCAGGCCAAGCTAGTCTTTCAGACCTGCAGATAGGTCAAGAAGAGGAGCGAGTCCTGGCTGCGGTGCATCCTTGAGTCAGTTATCTCAGAGAGAGGAGAAAGGGGAATCTTCCCTCACTGTGATGGAGAATTAAGCCTGAATTTCCCTTTGTTTCAGAGGTGGAGTGGATTGTACCATTTCGTAGAAGTGCCAAGTTTAAATCAGAAGGAGTGGGATTCTTTTACCAGGAGACAGGGATGTAGCTGATCATGTGTTTGTTTTTTCCATGTAAATGACAATGACAGGAAACAGACATTGTGGGCTAGGCTCCCGTTCCAGCTTGAGTGGATCACACCCAGCCCAAGTTCAACCAGTCACACTAACATTCAGACTTCCCAAGAGATGCTTGTGGAGGGAAAAGATGCAGAAAGTTAAACTCTGAGACAAAGAGTTCATGGAGTGAGACTCCCAAAGCTCCTGTGTGTGTGAGGGTGTGTGCATGTTTGTGTCAGTGTGTGTGCATGTGTGTGTGAGTATGGAGTGAGACTCCCAAAGCTCCTGTGTATGTTTGTGTGACTGTGTGTGAGGGTATGTGATAACAGTATGTGTCAGCGTGTATGCATGTGTGTGTGTGCGAGTCTCTGTGTATGAGTGAATATCTGAGTGTGCGTATGTGTGTGAGTATATTTGTTGTGTGTATCTGAGTATGTGTGCGAGTGTGTGAATGTGTGATTAGGATGTGTGTTTTGGTGTGTATGTACATGTGTATATGTCAAACAATGATCCTCTGGTTTTATCACCAGCGCCTCCATCTCCTGCTGTGTAGGTCTGTGCCACCACAGAATTTTTTTTCCAGATTGTCCCATACACATTCCCGCTCATTAGGGGAAAGCTGTGGCTGTCAGCCTTCTTCAGGTGTGAGGAGAGAGGTGAGTGGGCCTTCCCTGTTAAGGATACCCACAGGCTCCTCAGACACTTCCTTCAGCCTGAGTGGGTGCCCAGTTTCAGTTGGCTGTTTTCCAGAGTGACTTTCTTTTGCCTAGTCCTCCATAATGAGTCTTCCAGATTCCTGGCCAGTCAGGAGCCAGAAAGAAAAGCCAAGTCAGATCATCACCACCAGGGTTCTGTAGATGAAGAGCAAGTCTGAGTGTGATCTAGGAAAGACCAGAAAGACAGACCAGAATAGCAGTTTTCTCTCAAACAGGGACAGCATGCCTGTGGGAAGACAGGAGAGAGGAGCAGTGGGTGAAGACACTCAATAAATATGTCACCAGGAATCCAAACAGAGTATAAAGACTGTTCAGTAATAACCCTTTAAAACTTTGCAGGTGATCGATCACCCTCAGGCACTCCCTGTTTATCCAATGCAGTTCAGAAGATGAATAGGCTTCTACTTGGCCAGAGGAAGGGCCACCCCCTTCTTCCTCACTGGTGGGCCATTGGCTACTGCCAGGGTCAGAGAGAGAAGCTGCCATTGCCTTCAGCTGTGTAGTCACTGGTGACCCCACCTGGCTCCAATGGGTAGTTCCAATTTGATGGTCACATGAATGGCCCTGGTTAAATGAAATGGGTCACAAGACAAACCCAAAGTTATGAATCTGTGGAAAAGACTGAGAGATAAGAAAGGGGTTTGAAAGGAATGGGAGGGAGATAAGAGCAGGGGGAATCAGAATGCATTACAAGCACGTCTGAAATTGTCAAAGAACTAATTTATTAAAAGAAAAAGGAGAGCCGGGCGTGGAGGCACACACCTTTAACCCCAGCACTCAGGAGGCAGAGGCAGAATTCAGATCTCTGAGTTCAAGGCCAGCCTGGTCTATATAGCAAGTTCCAGGCCAGCTGGGGCTACACGGAGACCCTGTCTTAAAAAGACCAAAAAAGAAAAGAGAAAGAAAAAAAAAAAACAAAAAAACAAAGGAAAAGGAGAAAAACCGTGTATATCTTGGATTAGAATAAGATTTAAAACAGACTTTCTCTCTTCTCCCTAGAATGGTGTAATCCCTAAGATGGTCCTGAAGTGACCAACTGTGGTCCTGAGTCAGAGTTGCTAGGCAACCCAGGCCAGCCTTTCCCATTCTTCATGCCTGTTGGACTTCTCCAGGAGCTCTTACTCCACACCTGGGTGCCAGACAGGTGCCTGGAAGAGATTCCTTCTTTGGAGAACATTTGCCTCCAAGAACATTTTTTTTAAAATTTAGTTTAATCAAAGCATATAAAATAAGCATTAATAACCTTGAAGGTATAATTACAGTTTTGTGAAGTACAGCGTTTAGCAGAATTGGATAATCAGAATGAAGAGAGAATTAAATACTGACAAAACGAGGGTAGCTGATGTTAGTGGAACGAGCCCTTTCAACTCCCGTTTTCAAATAATAAGTTCTGAAATTTGGCCTGTGGAGATGTCTAAGCAGAAGTCTAGGCAGCTCTGATGCAGACGAGCCAGCTAGAGCAGAGCGGAAATAGTTCTTAATTAATGTGGCTAAAAGACAAAATGCTTTGATGGGTCTTTTCTTAATTATGAATCTTTTCCTAAACTGCCAAGTTTAACAGGAAAGTTAATATGATAATTGTATGTCATGAATTAAATGCCAATCTAGTATCTCTGTGAAGAAACGACACCAGTTCAATATTTCCTAGTAAAATAAATTAAGGACAGCAACTTAAGCCAATGAAGAGCAATGGCAAATGTGAGTTTTTTCAACCTAAATTAGGAAAGAGTTGACAGGTTCACTTTCTGCCCATCTAACAAATAATAAAGATTAGAAAGCACATTAACAACACTTTAAAAAGCAAGGATGACAAACTGATTTTCAACTTCTGGAAATGCTCAGAGAAAGTAGCATACCGCTCAACTGTTGCACTCCACTTTTCAGAACTAAGATTCCCCCCTAGAACTGTACCCCTGAAAAAGCAGTGTTAGCCCTAATGATTCAGAACTTGTCCTTGCGGCAGTAAGGTCTTTGTCGAAGAAATCGAGTCAAGTGACTAATGGGTCTTGAACGTTCTCACAGCAAGACCAGCCAGGAGGAAAGGCAGAGAAACAGAGCAGTGCACCCACAGGAAGCTGGAAGAAGAAACTGCATCCCCACAGGCTGCAGATGGTCTGCTGGTCTGCCCCCACCTTCCTATTAGACCTCCAGCCTCAGGCTGTGAGCTAGAGGATTCCTGTTCTCATCTGCGTGCTGTGTGGTGATATGTATTGGCAGCCCTAATGGGCACTGCAATAGCACTTCTAACCTAGATGGCACCCTGCTCAGAAAAATGATCTCACTATAAAAACCACTGTATGATTTAAACCAAAAGGAGAGAAGCCACCTTGGAATGCAAGAAGCTTGGAAAAGCCTGCTCCAGTGAACACACTTTATCTGGTTTGGGATATATGAAGTCATACAAATGTGTTATTTGGAAATATCTCTGTATCCCTACCATGCACATTTTAAAGACACATTCAGATGATCTGGAAGGGTATCTTCACTAAGAAGCATAGGACTTGTGATACTGTGTAGTGCCATACTTTTCTGTGAAGCTGCAAGGGGTATGTGTATTTTCTTCTCTATTGTCTGGGACTAGAAACTCAAGGATCCTCAAAGTAGTTCTGGAAATATTCCTATACTAGAATCAAATTCCCTCGTTGTGGAATTACAGTTCTTCTATGAGGATTACAGACACTACTTGAAGTAAGATGCTTTAACTTGTCAGTGATAACTATGTAGAGGATGAGCTCGGCTTGAGCAGGGTTTTGTGGAGGAAGAAAGAACTAGCCTGGAATGGATCTGGGTTTGTGGGGGTGGGGCTTCCTGAGATGGAGGCTGTGAGTCATAGGTAGGCCACCCCACCCCATGCTTCCACCCTGGTATGTGGATTGTGATGAGGCATGAGTTTACCACTTGTTCTCAGTGTGCTGTGGGCTATGTATGGTCAGTCCACAAATCTCTACCGTTTGCCTTAACTGCTGTGTCTATTTTGTGAGGTATTTATTTGGTGTGAGACTTTTCATTATCTACTTTTGTTCCACTATTTTCTTTAAAACTTTTAATATTTTAATTCTGTAAGTGAACAAACTGTTTCTAATGTAGCACGACCATTCCTGTTCTGATGGCTTCTAAAATGTGACGTTGGCAGGAGAAGTAACACCAGGTGCCTGTCTGGTCACTTTAGTGTGGGGTTGACATATGGGGAGAAGCCAGGTCTTCCAAGGATCTTAGAGCACTTGTGCAAATGTGTCATGAACCCGGACCCCAGGACACTGAGCTGGATGAAGGGGAGAGAGAGAGTATGATTCTGTCTGGTACGAATGCAATTAAGCCTTACAGAATGGTGAGATGAGAAAGTCAGATTCTTTCATGTTCGCCCTGCGGGATTAACCTTCCCAGCAGCCTCTGCTTCTCTGCTTGGCTGTAACTTTCTGTTTGTTTGGGACTGGAAGTGGTTTCCTAAATGTACTGAAGGAACAGGGACCTCACACCGTTTTCTTTTAACAAATCATCTTAAGCAGTTATTTTAGACAGACTTTGGGTGAGGAGTCTGGCAATGAAAACAGAGAGAGAAGATGACCATTACTCTGCACTCCTTTACGTCTAACAGGGGAAGATGGGAAGTAATTGTCCAGGGAGGTGTGTAGAGTGAGCGTGCCTGAAAGCACGGTTTGCAGAGTTTCAATGTGCAAGCTGAGGGTGGAGTGGCCAGATCAGTCTGCCTCTGGAAGCCGAAGTTCTGGTTTTCTCTCCATCAGTATTTTCCTATGCAAGAATGGGACACGGAACATTTTGTGTTCTTCTAGCATATGGACGTGGGAGTTCTGAACTGTGAATGTGCCAAGTGATCTTAAAGCTGTTGGCAGAGGAGGGTCAGGTTTTCCCCGTCCACCCCAGCCCTACAGAGGACACTCTGAATGCATGTGTGATGTTCAGTTTTCTGTCGCCATACTGAGCCACATCTGAATAATAGGTTGTACTTTATTCAGTACGTCCAATACATTATGATTCCCACATGAAATCAACATAAAATATTAATGCAAGTTTTGTATTCTTTATTCATACCCAAGTATTGGAAATGTCAAGTGTATTCACACTTACAGGGACTCTCCCTGATGCTAATTTTTCTTCATAAATATTTTATCTATTTAGATTTTGGAAAATCTGAGGTTGAAAAGCAAATTTACAAACGCAAGTGGTTCAGACATACTTGAAAGTTATAGAAAGCTGAAGACAGTTATCAGGTATGAAACATATGCACGCTGCTTATAATTAA
Source organism: Eospalax fontanierii (assembly GCA_035773235.1). Lineage (NCBI taxonomy): Eukaryota > Metazoa > Chordata > Mammalia > Rodentia > Spalacidae > Eospalax > Eospalax fontanierii. The sequence goes on along the minus strand of CM069542.1, from coordinate 61,568,386 downwards.
ACAAATGAAACTTTGGCTTCCAGGCATGGTAGCTCAACCAGCTTGTGTGGCAGTGGCTCCCCTTTCCGACTGTGCAGCCTCAATGTGGTCATGTCCAGCAGCTTACTGACTCCCAACACTCAGACTTTCAGTATTATCTATGCACTATGTGAACAGAAGAGAATTGTTCCTACTCTGCCAACAAACTACAGACCCTCATGGAAACAGCTTCATTTCCAGCAGTCTCCAACCTTCCTCCCTACGTCTCTGTTTATGTCAGTACAACATCTTACTCACATGGCCTCAGAGCTGGGGGCCCAGGGATCAGAGCTCAGACATGAGGGTCTTAGACCTGGGGACATGGGGTCTTAGAGCTGGGGACACAGGGACTTCAGATTCACTTGCTGCCTTCATGTTTGGTTGTATCTTCCTGTTTTCATTTCTTCAAGGTACTTCTGAGCCTTCTCTGTGGACCCCTCTTAACCCAGAGTCTATTTTCCAACCTGCTCGTTCATCTTCGCACATCTGAGAGGGTTCTATTGTCTGTTCTCATCCGTTTCTAACGGATTCCTTTGTTCCTATGTTTGTTCCACCTGTGGTCCATCTCTGCCATGTACTCCTGGAAAGAGCATATTTCCCGTGTGCTGGCCTAGCACACTGAGATTTGGACGAAATGCTGTCCACTTTTAACCTACCAGTGATTGCTATACACATTAAACCACAAATTGTCTTGATAAACTTGACACAATGGAGTGTCTCATTAGGTTTTTGCTGTCATATTGGAGATGGAGCTGAGGCCTTCAGATGACTTGGTTCTTTTCTTATTACAGATTGTCCCTCGCAGACCCTGGTCTTCTCCGGCGTTAACACAGCCACCTGACACTCATGTGCTGTGCGTTTCCCAACATATATGATTCTTTACATTTTAATTTATTTTTATTTTATGTATATGAATAATTGGCCTGCGTGTATGTAAGTGCAGCTGTGTGTGAAAAGCTTGCAGAGGCCGGAAGAGTGCATCAGATCCCCTGAATTGGAGTTACAGTCAGTTGTTTGCTGCCATGTGGGTGCTGGGAACTGAATCCTGGTCCTCTGCAAGAGCAGCCAGTGCTCTGAACTGCTGAGCCATCTCTCCAGCCTCCATGTATAATTAAAAAAAATCTAGACACGATCATTTTTAGTTTGTGCATTCATGCTTTAATTATAGCTCTTGAAAATCTTTTTAGTTTCATCTTTTTAGTTCAGTTCAATAATCATTGTATTTTGATTATAGTATTTAGGCCTTTCTAATTTAATTACTGTTTCTATTTAATTTACATTTTCCTCTTGATATTTGCTACATTCTAGCTTTTATTTATTTTTTTTAAATTATTAGTTGTGTTTATGTGTATGAGTGTATTGCCTGCATGTGTGTAAGTGCACCTGTGTTGTACAATGCCCACAGAGGTCAGAAGAGGACATTGGATTCCCTGGAACTGGAGTTACAGACGGTTGTTAGCCACCATGTGGGTGCTGGGAATTGAACCCAGGTCCTCTGCAAGAGCAGCCAGTGCTCTTCTGGTGAGCCTTTTCTCCAACCCCTAGCTTTTATTTTTCTAAACTTGTTACTTTTGAGACCTAGTTCCTAGACCCTGTACTTGTACATTCACACCTTCGGTATATGAACTTGACCCGTTGCTTTGATTTGAGAAAGTTCTGCACTGTGGCTTCCTGAAATGCTTCTCTCCCTTCCTCCTGAGATGTCAGCTGACCCTACTTGGTGGCTCATTCACTTGTGCCCCAAGATTCTCAGTTGTTCTGCTCTGTTCTGTTCTTCAGTATTTTTTCTCTTAAAACCTCTCAGCTGTCCAGCTGGGTATCAGTCTGCTGTCAGGTGGCCACTCTCTGCACCTTCTTGAGGCTTGTGGCTCACGGAAGGAAGGGTTTTTTCCTGGTCTTTTGCCAGCAGAGGGATCTAGTAAGACCCCTGTGAAAGCTAACAGGTGGGTGACCAGAGTAGGATTTAACTGACTGGACTAAAACAATAACTTCAAAGAGATGGATGTGAGAAACCTTCCAGGAAACCTGCAGAATGCTTCAGTTACATTTAATACCGTGAATCCCCACTCTCCTAAGGGATAATCTGTGCAGATGGCTTGTTGTGCTTGAGGCCTGCAGAGGAGGGGAGAGAGCTGGACCCACTTTCCCACAGAGACAGGCTCCTGACCAGGTGGAACGTCCCAGCATGAGCAGTGAGTTTCAGGATGCTAGCACACCTAAGTGTTACTAGCCTTCCTTCCTGCTCTGTGAATCCTGTCCGCACTTCAAGGCAGGTTGGTGAAATCTGATTTCCTTGGCACAGACTGCACTCCACAGCAGGGTTAGACCTCAGCATCGATAGAGAATCTCCGAAACATTGGAATGCTCAGTCTCCAGTTCACTCAGTCATGTGTGATCTTGGTACCTACCAGTCATGTGTGGTTCTGAGTCCCTGCCTGTGGTCAGTGCACCTGGGGATCACATGTTCAAACTCAGGTGTCTATGGGGACATTTTATGTTCAAACTACAGAACCCCTTCTCAAAACCCAGCTTCTCTGTGACCCCAGCAGAGCTTCTCCAGTCCCCCCTCAGCTCCCGCCAGCGCAGGGGCGTCTGCTCTGCCTTTCTCCAGCAATAGTGTGAAGGCATCAGGGGAAGGGGGCGGGCACACGCCTTGGGGCGGGTCTGAGCATTCCTGGTCGCAGTGAGACGGTCAGCCCCAGCTCAGCATACCCCACCGGTTCAACTTCAGCACATTTTTCCTAGCTCAGACCCTCTCTCGCACCTTTTTAAGAGACTGACTCTGGCTTTGAACTTTGTGCACATGCGCCATGTGTGGCCCATTGTGAGAAAGCCCAAGCCACTTTAGCCCTGGAAAGACTTTCAAGCATACAGTAGCTGGATTCCTGAGTGCAGAGCCTCCCACTAAACCAGCTTTTTTCAAAGACCTTTCTTTCAGACCCTCCGGGCATGCCCTTCCAGAATACCTTCCACAATCCATTCCCACTGGAGTCAATTAAGTGATTTTACCCTAAAAGTTCTGTTTCTTCCTGCTGGAGTTCAGTGGGTTATTGAAGCACACTTCAGACTTCCAAGCAAGATGCTGGTGACACGTTTCTGCCCTCTCCGTATCCACAGAGCTGCCTTATGTGGTTGGCTGCAGGGAGCAGAGCTCTCAGTTTTGATTTCTTATTTTGTAACTTTGCTATATCCCTCATAACTACTAATAGGGAATGGAATATTAAATATTAATCATCAGCAGTCTGGATCGGTTAAATATCACAGAGATTCATGGTTAATGTCAAATACCTCAGAATGGCAATCTGTTTCCTGACCACAACTCTGATAGAGTTTAAAGCAAGTAAATAATTCAGACATGCATATGTTTAAGTATTAAACAAGCACTGATGGAAGACAGCAATCACATAGCTCTCCACACTTATGGAGGGTCTTCCTCCAGGAATTTATTATTATCCTGTCTTCTGGCCCATTGCAGCTAGATCTCTCAGTCAAGACAGGTAAAGATTAGTTAACCTCTAAAGAAATATCCAAATATGTTTGCAACAGTGATGGATCTCTTCTTCTTGCTTTGGTAATTGTGAAGAATAATCACTCCACACAGCCTCATCACCCTAGCTTGCTCTTACAAGGGACTGCACAAGATGGAGAAAAATCACTTCATCACAACCAAAATGTGCTCTGGACTGGGTTCATGGTGCAGAAATTTAGCTAGAAAACCCTGCTGTCCTTGGAATTAAATTCTAGTGACTTGAAGAGGCTTAAAGCTCCTCTGAGAGCTCCGGGCACATGCCAGGGCCCATATGCACAGTTCTGCCTTTCAACCCCTGCGGGACTTTGAGACAGACATTGCTCTCTGTGTAGAAAGTAAAGAACCTGGTCAGAGAGGTGAGTCCACCCGACTAGATGTCTTCTTGCATCTCCTCCCATCTGACTCTTCCCATCTCCCAGGACGGCTGGACCACGATGTCTGATGGCCTTCACCAGAACAACTCCTGCCCCTCACATGCCCCTGTACAAGGCACAGTGACAGAGCTTGGCAGAATAGTCACAGTACCCAACAGTAGGCTGTCAGTGATTGACAGATGTTCTGACCTTACATCAAGTGCTCTCAGTGGGAACCCTCAGTATGTAGCTCAGATCATTCAGACTCTTAAGAACAGAAATCATTTAGAATTTTGGGTAGAGTCGTGGACTCGGCAGATGCATGTGGCTAGCACTAGAAGGTGATCTTTCAAGGCAAGCGTGTAGCTTGAGAAATAGGAAGTAATATTCTCAGGAACACCGAGTTCATTGGGATGGAAAAACCTTGGTGATGGGCCTCTGGGGTAACCATTCTCTCATGGAACAGGGAAGAAGCCCCTCAGGAGGGAGGCTGCCACTTACGGCAACACGGGGAAGAGCTGACAGGAGAAGCTGTGCAGGACACAGAAAGCAAGTGAAGACACGTGTGTGTCTGTAAGCAGCTGGAGCGGTTACTGATGTGGTCACATTGCTGACTCACATGGGAGAGACCAGGCCCAAGCTTTCTCCTCCAGAGCCACACAGAAGTTAACACTAGTTTTAACTTAGGAAGCCAAGGAGGACAAAGGCTAATGGAAAAGTTGAACTGCCAGTCTTCTGAAAAGAAATTCAGTATGCCCCCAAACTTGTAGCTCTATGAGGAATATCAGTTTTTGTTGTTTTGCTGGAAGATTCATGGGAAAGTATAAAATGTTCCAGTTCTTGGAGAGCTGTGATATACGAAGCCGTAGAAGTGGAAAGCACTGCTTATTGAAATGCTGCCTCAACCCCCCACCAGTGAGTTCTTAGTACTCTCCATGAGCCAGTTTAATACAGATTAGAACACAAATTCCCTCTACTTAAATACTAACTCATCTAAATGCATATAAAAGTTTGTGGGAAGCTCAAATATAAAATATTACCAAATGTCCTGATGACGTTTCTCTTTGAATAGTTACTGAAGTAAATGTTCCTAGAAGTATCCACGGATCCATCCCCATGGGAGGACTCAAAGTACAGGGGTGCAGTGACTGCTCAGAGTGAAGCTGCAGTGACTGCTCAGAGTGAAGCTGCAGTGACTGCTGAGAGTGAAATGTGCAGTGACTGCTGAGAGTGAAGGGTGCAGTGACTGCTCAGAGTGAAGCTGCAGTGACTGCTCAGAGTGAAGCTGCAGTGACTGCTCAGAGTGAAATGTGCAGTGACTGCTGAGAGTGAAGGGTGCAGTGACTGCTCAGAGTGAAGCTGCAGTGACTGCTCAGAGTGAAGATGCAGTGACTGCTCAGAGTGAAGCTGCAGTGACTGCTGAGAGTGAAGCTGCAGTGACTGCTGAGAGTGAAGCTGCAGTGACTGCTCAGAGTGAAGGGTGCAGTGACTGCTGAGAGTGAAGCTGCAGTGACTGCTCAGAGTGAAGCTGCAGTGACTGCTCAGAGTGAAGCTGCAGTGACTGCTGAGAGTGAAATGTGCAGTGACTGCTGAGAGTGAAGGGTGCAGTGACTGCTCAGAGTGAAGCTGCAGTGACTGCTCAGAGTGAAGATGCAGTGACTGCTCAGAGTGAAGCTGCAGTGACTGCTGAGAGTGAAGCTGCAGTGACTGCTGAGAGTGAAGCTGCAGTGACTGCTCAGAGTGAAGGGTGCAGTGACTGCTGAGAGTGAAGCTGCAGTGACTGCTCAGAGTGAAGCTGCAGTGACTGCTCAGAGTGAAGATGCAGTGACTGCTCAGAGTGAAGCTGCAGTGACTGCTGAGAGTGAAGCTGCAGTGACTGCTGAGAGTGAAGCTGCAGTGACTGCTCAGAGTGAAGGGTGCAGTGACTGCTGAGAGTGAAGCTGCAGTGACTGCTCAGAGTGAAGGGTGCAGTGACTGCTCAGAGTGAAGCTGCAGTGACTGCTGAGAGTGAAGCTGCAGTGACTGCTCAGAGTGAAGCTGCAGTGACTGCTCAGAGTGAAGGGTGCAGTGACTGCTCAGAGTGAAGCTGCAGTGACTGCTCAGAGTGAAGGGTGCAGTGACTGCTCAGAGTGAAGGTGCAGTGACTGTGGTCTCCCATGCAGTAGGTTCAGGGCTCCACCCTGCGGTAGAGTTAAGAGTCGCTGGCCCGAGCAAGTGTGTGCGGAGGAGATTCTGTCTGTGCCTGGATAAATTTGGGGAACTCTAAGGAGAAGGACAGGTAGGTCTTCACGTGATACAAGGATTTAAGGTGAATGCTGGTGCATGATCTTGACAGCCAGGGGAAACATGGGATGCTCTGGAACATCAAGTGTTTTCCTATCACTTGCCTGTAATAAAGCGATAGACAAGACTCTGATCTACATGTTAGCCAATGTACACTGAGTTTAGCTGTACCCCGTGACGTGTTCCATGTCTCCAGACAAAACTCTAAAGACAAAAGCAGTTATTCATTCACAGGAAGGGTAAAGAAAATAAGCTTCAGGGGCTACAGAGATAGTCTAGTAGTTAAGAGCAAGCTGCTTTTGTAGAGTACCTGGGTTCTCTGTTCCCAGCATGCACATGGTAGCTAACAACTATCCATAATTCCAGTTTCAGGGGCTCCAATGCTCTTTCCTGTCTTCTGTGGTTACTGTACATCATGGATATACTTACATACATACAGGCGTAATGCTCAAACACTAACATAAAATGAAAAGAAACAGGGTTTCATGAAAATGAATCATTTCAGTAAAGTTTTTAAGTTATTTTAATTGGACGGTGATTAGAGGAGGAATCCTCAATTTATTTATTTATATTGGAATGCAGTTTACTTGAGATGCTATGCTGTCAGAGGGGAAGGGGGAATGCCCATAATTTATCACCATCTTTCTCAGATTGTGAATCCACAGCTCCTTTCCCTCCGTGTATCCTCACTGATGATGAAGAGTAGAGAAATGAGTCTGTTCATTTCCAAAAAGGACACTTCAGGGAGGGAAGATAAGCATTATCTTATCAAATGTATTTTTCACATTCTTTGCAATAGTAATGCCATTAAACCGAAGTCCATTATGCAAGCCCGAGAGAGAGTGATGAGTTCAGTTACTCCTGGCTTTATAGAACATAAATGCACCTTCCTCTCAAGCATCTCAGACTCAGCAACACTGGGAGACTGTTTTGCTTGACATTTTTTTTTCCTGTCCAGTATTATTTAGTATGTACTATTTTAAGAGGTGGAGAAGTCTGACAAATTCTTTTATAATGTTATAGACCCTTACCATATCCTCAACCAGAAATACACTGTGCTATCTTCTTAACTGGGTTTTCTCTTCCAGAAACATTTCCCATCATCCACATGTGTCTCTTTCATCGAATACGCAGTGTAGGAATGAATGAAGATGCTGAGTGATTTTTGCCCTGCTAGGTGTGGCTGTGTTTATAGCCACAGGCACAATGGCACCACTGAATACTGAGATGGGCACATGGACACCACTGTATGCACAGTAGACTCTGGGGCTCATAATAGGAAAGCTATTCTTTGGACATGAAGTGGCCAGCACTCACATAGCACCTGGGGGACATTTCACAGCTGGAGTCATGTTTGTACATGCAGCAAAACCAGGTCCTCCACCAAGAGACAGCGTGTGATCCTGACATTCCATCAGCCTTCTGTGTTTCAAATGGATAGAATGTAGAAGTCAGTGGATCTTGGGGACTGGGATTAAAGACAATCAGAATGAAATGCTTATACTGTGATGAAGATGGACTGAGGGCTGGAGATAGAGTCAGGCAACTGAGTTTCATGAGGTTTTAGCCACTTCATAGTTTACAGGACTTTGATAGACAAGGAGCCTTCTCGCCACCTCAGACTCCACCAGGAACACAAAGGAGCCAGGAATGTACACTTCCACAGCTGTGGATAGTGACATTTGCCATGTGGTATGGAAGGTTCTGAGTCCATGGTAAACATCAACAGTTGCGCACACAGTCCTCAAGTTATGGCTAAAAGCTCATAGGGTACTTAGTGGTTCCACCACAGAGAAGAGATGATTGTCCTTTTCTGACAGAACTGTTTGTTTGAAAACTCACGAACTCTTACCTTGCCTCTACCTTGAAGAACCTGATCCTAAGGAGAGAGAAGCTCAGGTGGACAGGGGGATCTGCATACAGAACTGCTAGGGACCTGAAAGTAAACCTTGGGGTGGGCAGTTCAGGACCTGGCCTGTGATCATGGCACAACCTGAGCCCAGCAAGGTGAACATTTCCAGGTTGCTGATGGGTGAAGCAGAGACCCAAGACCAGCAGCTGCTAGGAAGAGGCCAGGCAGGGACCCTCTGTCACTCTGGCCTGTCACCTGGTATGTAAGGCCTTGGGGGGCATCCCCTGTCCCCACATGCATAGGTTCCAAAGACTGAGCAAATACATGATTCCACCCCAGTCTAGGCAGAGGAACCAGCGAGTTTGAGAGTGAATGAGGGATTACTTACAGGAGTGTGGATGGGGGTTACTTATAGGAGCATGGATGGGGGTGGGTCTCCATCTTTAGCATGGCTGTTGTGCTCCAGCCATGCCAGAGAATGGAGAATGATCGAACGGGACCTCAGGTGCCTCAGAGTGCAGCAGGAAGAGTTCCCTCCTGGGATACTATGTCAGTGGGTAGTTCAGTTATTAGATCCAATGCAGGGGCTTATATAGGGAGGCCTTTCTGACCGTTACAGAAGGCAGGAAAGTTAAAGGTGGGGTTTTGGGGTAAAGGCAGGAAGGTTGTAGGGCTGATGTGGAAGTTCAGGAACGAGGAAACAAAACCCAAAACCTGGTTCTGGTCTGGGGTGGGGGAAAGGAAGATTCATATCTACAGTAGCTTCCTGGGGCCAGATTATCACATCAGGCAGAGCAGGTCAGACACCTGCCATCCCTTTAGGGTATCTGGAGTTGCTTGCCTTGCTCAGTAACCAGATCCCCAAACGTGGGTTTTTCAAAGGTGGTGCGTGTCTGATAGCTCCACCCCAGCATGGGTGAGTGTGGGTGAGTCTCCATCTCCAGCATGGCTGTTGTGATCCAGTCATCCCAGAGAATGGAGGAGTATTGAACAGGTCCTCACATGGTCCTTAGTGCAGAGGGAGGGATTCCTGGGAGGCTGCATCAGTGGGCAGTTCATCTATTGAAACCAAGGCAGGGGTTTATATAGGGATTAGTATAGGCCCTTAAATATAGTTGTTAAACACCCAAGAAGTTTAGTTCCACCAACTGATACTTTTAATTACTATACATTATTAAGAATGTTAGTTCCGCCAATCTGGTACTTTTAATTACTGTATGGTGTGGGGCTAAAGCTTGGGCAAAAGCCAAACATTCTTGCATAAACCTTGACTAGACATATTTTATTCCTTAAAGTACTTGACTGAACTATTAATTTAGAAACTTTAAGATTAATTGTACATTAATTGTCTAATGTTTCCCATATTATAACATATAAACTCAGATCTTTAATCACTTGTACAGCTAGAAATATCTAGTCATTATGGTCTTATACATAAACTCTTCTTAATTATATATATATATATATATATTTTTCACTTTCTCATTTCCTTTTCTTAAGATCATAAGACATAATAACATTAAGAAAATTCTATTCCTGGGTGTACTAAGCAATGTTTATTCCCTTTCTAAGGCTCAAGTATCAAACCAATGTTTGATCATATTAAAGTTCACCCTGGAGAATGAATAACTTTACTCATACAGATGGGTGAGGTATTATGAACAGGTATATAGGTGACCTGAGAGTAGTAAGTCTTATCTAGCATGGATGTTGACTTTTCTATAACCTTATGGGTCAAGTCCTTTCTTTTAGCCTTCCCCAAGGAAGACCATTTGTGATTAGGGCAAAATTACATACAGTTGGCTGGGCAGAGTAGCTGGATACTCAGGTGAGGGTCCAATGACCCTGCTTACTCCTCCTTCACTGGAAGAGTACAACTGTTAAACCCAACTGTGATGAACTTCTATAAGTAGGCACAACTGAAGTCATGGGGATGACAGTTACTCGACTCAGAAGAGTGCTGTGCAGCATTATCTTAATAAAGAACATGGAATGCAAATTACACACATAAAATAATGTACATTGTACTTTATAAGTTCCTAGTAAAACATTATAGAAAACATAAAAACCATTAAAATCCTTTTTACTTTATTTTATAGAGTTGGTCTTGAGGGAGTGTAAACATTAGGTAGAAAGCAGCAACTGGTACATAGTAATACATTATCAAATTGAAGTTTAGAATCTCTAGCATAATTGTTGACTGAGGAATTTTAGACAGAGGATGTTGTCTATCTTTTCCAAGGACTGTGAATTGTCCCCTTTACTTGGTATTTGTATTATTCTGTGATAGACTTTTTCATTGTTGTGAGAAAATAGAGAATTTCATCAGCTACTTTTGTTAGACATTTTATACCACAGGATGAATAATAATAACCTCTGTTGAAATTGGTTTATCCCTTAGTTAGTTTCAATAGCACAATGGCTTTTTGTTCTTCTTATTCTTGTCACAGAGTCAGGGGGCCAATCTGAAATTGGACAAAAGTCTTGAAGAACATCCTGAGATAACAGACCTGAGTCTTAAGTGGGAGGGCCAATCCCATCTCCAGAGTCAGCTTCTCAGTGAGCTCAAACAAAATGTGACAATTCACCAATATTATTCACACAAACAGGCATTTGTTTCTCTTTCAAATTTAACTAAGCAGTTTGCATTGCACAGGAAAGTTTAGTCACTACTAGCATAAATGAAAACATAAACATCTGTCCTCTTATCACTTGTATACATTTATCTAGGCAGGCAAGTCTTTTCATCTGCTGGGTCCTTTATCTAGAACAGGGGTTTGTAATTAAAATGGAACATTTACTATTAAGAGATTATTTTGCTTAATATCTTTAACTTTATGAAGCCATGGGTGCTTGGTGAGCACCAAAGATCAAGCAGGACTTAGCCGACAGAAGTTTCTGCATTTATCATTGTCAGACCTGAGATCCTCTCTGGCTATACTTGATGTGACTGGAGGCATGAAAACTTATACCCATAATTAATTAGTTTGTCTATTCATGTTAATAAAAACATGAAAGATTTTATTAAGTACTCTTTAAATATTTTAACACTTTTTTAAAAAGTTATGACTTATTTGTACAAACTTTTATCTTCACTAAACAGGAGACAAGACTATTAGCTCACAGGGTAGTTTCTTTTAAAGAGGGCTTTCAGTCTGTCTGAGTCAGAAAAACCATATTATAGTTTACCATACATAATTTTGAACTGAATACCCATAATTGAAAGAATAAGGAACACAGAAAACAATGATACCTAAAGGAACCTGGAAAGAGTTGACATGAAAATGTTTCTCTCTTTTAGTCTGTTCAGGACATTGTAACTAGAAAGTGAAAAGCAGTGATGCCCAGGACACGAAGGGGCAGAAACAAAGCAAGTTTGGAGCAACTAAGTATTGGAGAGGGAAATATTCTATATCAGAAAAAAAGAGGCTTTGGATCACAATGCAAAAAGGCAGGAATTAAAACCAGTGAAGGCCACATCTCACATCTCCCACCCAAGCCATCCATTCCTCTTTACCTCCCATGGCTGTAGCTCTGTCCTGGTAGCAGCTTGTCTCATGTAAGGTTTGGTAGGCCCTGAAGTACTGCAAATTCACATGGGCTTCCTAGGTTTAGCCATTATAAAATGTCATTTCACTTTGCACCTGGCTTGTCTTGGAGACTTATGGCTAGAAAAAAATTTTAAGTTCCCTTTAGAAACTGACAAATATATTACATAAAGCAATGTAACATTTTAAATAGTTGTACCATATAAAGATGTTAAAATAAAAAATAATTACCTTTAAAAACAGGTAAAGATGTTATATAAACAAATATTAGAATTTAAAATATTTACCTGCAAAAACCAGTGAATGCATAAGACAATGTAAAAATAGTCATTTTGAAAACCAGTAAAAACCATACTAAAAGTTAAAGTTTAAAATAATTTTCATTAGAAACAGACCAAAATGATATTAAAATGCTGATATTGTCTTCCTAATTTAACATAAAAATGTATTAACCTTGTTACAAAATACTGTGTGAGAATCTCCTGCTTTTCTAGGATCCCATTAAGAATTTAAAATGAAAACCAAAACAAAAACATAAATTGCAAAAGGATTAGAGCATATGATTAGTAGCCTGTGGTCTAGGGAGCTCCCAGATTATCATGATCTCCTAGAGTTCTGTAGAACCAGTAAATTTCTGGGTGTGGCCATTTTGAACTATGCCATGTGGTTGAATTAAGATGGAGGCAAGGTCAAGCAAGTCAATGCCATTTTGAAAACGTGTGTCCAAGATGGCAGTCAAGCCAATTGACTGTCCTTATATTGATGAAATTACACACATAAGCTATGGACACTAGACCACATGGTTGCCTCTTTCCTAGTAAGGTCATGAGCCATGATGGTGAACAAGCACATAGTTTGTAATAGAAATCCCTTTTTACTTTTAAAAGGCACCCAGTTAAACGTTATATACAGCATGGTGTGTGACTCTCCTGTTCACTAAAACTTAAAATGCTTAGATCTAGTTAGAAAGGCAGCTGTCTTGGGACCATGGTGACTGAGGTCCAAAGTTCAGGCCCTCTAACAACTCGTTTCCTCATCCATGAAGAGAACCATGGCAGAGAAAAAGCCTAGGAAAATAAATAGCTTTCTAACCCCTCCCCTTTTTTTTCTTTTCTGTAGAGAGGCAAGGTACTCACTCTGGCCCATGATGAAGTGGCCACGACACTTAAGACAAAACCAAAACAGACACAGACAAGTAACATAAACCAGGCTGTTGCTGAGTCTAGATCCATAGAACAACTAATAAGTTCTCCAAACCAAAAAGAGAGGCAAAACCGCGGGCTAGCCATTTTTACATATGTTTGTTTGGTGAAACCATTTGTTTTTATTTACTGTAGGTATTTATAGCTTTAATATGCCCTGAGGCATAACAAGCAAAACAATGGAGTTCACTCCCTCACCTACCTAAGCAGCTTGGTGGAACTGGTGCATTGACCATGATAGAAAAGGAAAAGAGTAGAGAAACGTGGATTTCGGAAGAACATTCCCAAATCTGTGAATGGATTTGGGGGATTCACAAGCCTGACTACAAGTTTAAGAGACCCAGGACCACTCTAAGAGTTTTTAACTGGTCCTTGCAATATCTGGTTTTTGATCAGAGTGAGTAAGATAGAAGGTCATTGCTGACAACCAGTCGGGCAATTGTGGTCCGGTCAGAGGACATGGGGCCTTCAGGTAACACCAGGGAATAGCCCTGGTCAGAAAACTTCAATTACCCTTCTGACACAAACCAGTCCCTCGCAAAGGTATAGACCAAAGGAAAAAGAAGGAAGTTAGAAAGAAACCATGTTAGTCCTCAGAGTGGGATTGTGGGGCAGAAGTCAATGTTCTATATGGGGAGCATTCACCCCCAGCTCATCTGGAGTGTCGCTTGGTCAATCACTATTTGCCAGTCTCTATCCACCCACATTGGGCACCCATTGTGGGTGAGTATCCATCTCCAGCATGGCTGTTGTACTCCATCGATCCCAGGATCCCAGAGAATGGAGGACAATCTAACAGTCCTCAGGTTGCCCGAGTGCGGCAGGAGGGATTCCTGGGAGACTGCATCAGTGGGCAGTTCATCAATTGAAACCAAGGCAGAGGTTTATATAGGGAGGCTTTCTGGCCATTACAGAAGGCGGGAAAGTTAAAGGTGGGGTCTTTAGGTAAAGGCGGGAAGGTTATAAGGCTCCCATGGAAATTATGAATGAGGAAATGAAAAACCCAAAAACCTGGTTCTGGTCTGGGGTGATCTTTTGGGGGAAAAAGACTAAGCAGCTACTGAGGATGTCGTACCTGTAGTGGCTTCCTGGGACCTAGGTTATAGCTTCAGGCAGAGCAGGTCAGTCACACTGCCTGCTTAATGTCTTTAGGAACTAGGCCCAGGTCCTACAGGTGAGGACCCCCTGCAAGCTATAACCCTGCACAACTTGGCAGCTGGTTCTATGAAGAGATTCTCAGTCCCCAGCAACAGCTCACAGCTTATGCAGCCTTGGTTGGGGGGACTACTCTTGTAAGGGTCGGTGCTTCCCAGTCTTGTAAGTTTCCTGAGCTTTCTTAGGAGCTTCATGGTTGTATGAGGGAGTGAGTGCCTCAAGTCAGGGAACAGCAGGAACATATGCAGCAAGTTGTGTTTCAGGGAAATCTGACTGTGGAAACCTCTCACACACATACTCCAGAAAGAAGTTGTCAACAAAGAGCAAAATTCTAACCAAAGACAGCTCCATCACCCAGATGCTAACTGAGATCCAAATTGGCCAGAACTTCCTGCCTCCCGTGTATGCCTATTGATGAAGCATCCCAGTGCCAGCCTGTTGCTTGGTGGGGACAGGTGCAGAGGGACAGGTGCAGAGGGACAGGTGCAGCTACGCAAGCACTTGACACCGGTCTTACCATAGACCCATACTTCCTTCCTCTCAATATGCTATACAATTCCAAAGAAAGAAAATAGAAATCTCAACTATGATTTATACATAGTTTGTATGTTATCAATTGATTTTGTTCTCTTTTAAACATTTATGTGGCCTCCTATGTCTGTGACCACGTATTTATAAACATTTATGTGGCCTCCTATGTCTGTGACCACATATTTATAAACATTTATGTGGCCTCCTATGTCTGTGACCACATATTTATAAACATTTATGTGGCCTCCTATGTCTGTGACCACATATTTATAAACATTTATGTGGTCTCCTATGTCTGTGACCACGTATTTATAAACATTTATGTGGCCTCCTATGTCTGTGACCACATATTTATAAACATTTATGTGGCCTCCTATGTCTGTGACCACATATTTATAAACATTTATGTGGTCTCCTATGTCTGTGACCACATATTTATAAACATTTATGTGGCCTCCTATGTCTGTGACCACATATTTATAAACATTTATGTGGCCTCCTATGTCTGTGACCACATATTTATAAACATTTATGTGGTCTCCTATGTCTGTGACCACATATTTATAAACATTTATGTGGCCTCCTATGTCTGTGACCACATATTTATAAACATTTATGTGGCCTCCTATGTCTGTGACCACATATTTATAAACATTTATGTGGCCTCCTATGTCTGTGACCACATATTTATAAACATTTATGTGGCCTCCTATGTCTGTGACCACATATTTATAAACATTTATGTGGTCTCCTATGTCTGTGACCACATATTTATAAACATTTATGTGGCCTCCTATGTCTGTGACCACATATTTATAAACATTTATGTGGCCTCCTATGTCTGTGACCACATATTTATAAACATTTATGTGGCCTCCTATGTCTGTGACCACATATTTATAAACATTTATGTGGCCTCCTATGTCTGTGACCACATATTTATAAACATTTATGTGGCCTCCTATGTCTGTGACCACGTATTTATAAACATTTATGTGGCCTCCTATGTCTGTGACCACGTATTTATAAACATTTATGTGGCCTCCTATGTCTGTGACCACGTATTTATAAACATTTATGTGGCCTCCTATGTCTGTGACCACGTATTTATAAACATTTATGTGGCCTCCTATGTCTGTGACCACGTATTTATAAACATTTATGTGGCCTCCTATGTCTGTGACCACGTATTTATAAACATTTATGTGGCCTCCTATGTCTGTGACCACGTATTTATAAACATTTATGTGGCCTCCTATGTCTGTGACCACGTATTTATAAACATTTATGTGGCCTCCTATGTCTGTGACCACATATTTATAAACATTTATGTGGCCTCCTATGTCTGTGACCACATATTTATAAACATTTATGTGGCCTCCTATGTCTGTGACCACATATTTATAAACATTTATGTGGCCTCCTATGTCTGTGACCACATATTTATAAACATTTATGTGGCCTCCTATGTCTGTGACCACATATTTATAAACATTTATGTGGCCTCCTATGTCTGTGACCACATATTTATAAACATTTATGTGGCCTCCTATGTCTGTGACCACATATTTATAAACATTTATGTGGCCTCCTATGTCTGTGACCACATATTTATAAACATTTATGTGGCCTCCTATGTCTGTGACCACATATTTATAAACATTTATGTGGCCTCCTATGTCTGTGACCACATATTTATAAACATTTATGTGGCCTCCTATGTCTGTGACCACATATTTATAAACATTTATGTGGCCTCCTATGTCTGTGACCACATATTTATAAACATTTATGTGGCCTCCTATGTCTGTGACCACATATTTATAAACATTTATGTGGCCTCCTATGTCTGTGACCACATATTTATAAACATTTATGTGGCCTCCTATGTCTGTGACCACATATTTATAAACATTTATGTGGCCTCCTATGTCTGTGACCACATATTTATAAACATTTATGTGGCCTCCTATGTCTGTGACCACATATTTATAAACATTTATGTGGCCTCCTATGTCTGTGACCACATATTTATAAACATTTATGTGGCCTCCTATGTCTGTGACCACATATTTATAAACATTTATGTGGCCTCCTATGTCTGTGACCACATATTTATAAACATTTATGTGGCCTCCTATGTCTGTGACCACATATTTATAAACATTTATGTGGCCTCCTATGTCTGTGACCACATATTTATAAACATTTATGTGGTCTCCTATGTCTGTGACCACATATTTATAAATATGCACTTCTTGGAAATGCATAAATAATACCAAGAAAAGTTCAGTTT
Organism: Eospalax fontanierii; assembly: GCA_035773235.1. Taxonomy (NCBI): domain Eukaryota; kingdom Metazoa; phylum Chordata; class Mammalia; order Rodentia; family Spalacidae; genus Eospalax; species Eospalax fontanierii. Next base: position 61,551,619 of record CM069542.1, on the reverse strand, counting down.
TATTTTAGAGAAAAGAATAGAGAAAGGAAAGAACATTCTTACTGGGCATCTATATCTCAGTTAATCATGAATCTCAACTCTCAAATTCCCATAATGCTATAATGCCCTTAGATTACAATTTCTATTATTTTGCACCATTATTATATCTATGGAACAATTATGTCCTCGTACTATTAGAATCTTTTTTCAATATGAATGCTCAGAAGCTTCTATACATTTCCCTCCCAGGTAAGTGAAGCAGCGATTACTGCTGTAGTGATCAACAAACAGTGTCTACAGTGCAGGTGGAAATGTGTCCTTATGGCATCTTGATTACTTCCTCTAGTAACAACAGCTATACAATAAAAAAGCCATCATAAAGCTGAGATTATCTTGTGATGCTTTAAATGGTTGGTTGGCATAGAACCAGCTTTTCGTGAAAACCCAATTTGAACTTTAAATAAAACATGTTTTTAATAAGAATCCAGGTTTTCTAAGTTCCAAGACACTTACAGCTGCCTGAAGCCTTTGAGGAGCAAGGCAGTCAGAGCAGCTCTCATGACAAAACTAAATCGAGTTTGATTTTCTTTCATGTTTGTGTAAGTCTTCAGTGGTGCTTCCCAAGGCTTCATCCAGAGACTAGACATTGAGGGAGACGTGGGTGCTATCCATCAAGCCTCACTTAGAGAAACCGGAAATTGTGAGGCAGTGATTTGCAACTCCTTTGTTAGGAAAGTATGGTCTCACAAAAGTATTTCTAAATGCTATGCTAATGTGGAAGGTAGTAATGTGTAGTGCACCACAGCATGTACATAGATCAGAGCACACAGCTCCTCACGCTTTCCTGGTTTAGCCTTCAGAAGTGTATGACAGTTATCAGCACATCTGGAGAGGTAGAAGCCAGAGCCCTGGGGCTCACAGGGCAGGCAGTTTAACTAAATCAGTGAGATCCAGGTTCAGAGAGAACATATCTCTTTTACAATAAGGGAGAGGGTCACTGAGGAAGACATCTGGCCTCCAAATACATGCGTATATACTCATGCACCACATGATCATGCACACACACAAAGGGTACATATTTTTATCTTGCATTATTACCGTTTATGACTTTTCAGTTTTTTGACTGAAGTTGCTAAAAGTTTTATGTAGATATTTATTTTGTTTTGTTTTATTGAATCATTGTATATTTCAGTCAGAACATCTTAATCAGTCTTAATCATCCTTATGCCCTTTCCCACCAGCAGCCCCCACAGGCCCCGAAAAGAATCCATGCATTCTTTCAAGTTACTGTCCCCAAATGACCTCAGTGCAGATTCATCCACTGAGGTCCAGTCAGACTACCCAGAGTCCCTTGCTTTAGGAAGACTAGCCCATCCTCACCCAACAGTAATCAGTTGCCAAAATTTCTTAAGCTAAGGTTGGGGTCTGCACCCATTTCCTCAGAGCCATGCTGGGATTTTGTCTGCTTGAGTAGCAAGGGTCTTGAACATGCTGAAACGATTGCTGCAGGGTCCCGGGAACTTGTGGTATTCTACTAACAGATGGTCACAACCCTCCTCACTGACTCTTAGAATCTTTCCTCCCCCTCTTCTTCAATAGTCCCTGAGCCCTGGATGAGTGAGACTTAATATAAGAGTCCTGTGCAGGGTCCCACATTCTGTGGATTTCTAATCTCTGTGAATTAGCTATTTGTGACATTTTGTGTGACTGTCCCCTTGTTGGATGAGGGAGTTTCATTAATGAGAGTTGAGAGATTCATTATTGTCTTCTTGTTCTATACTGTGTGATCCTTGCATGTAGAGACTGCATTGTAGATGTGCTGCTTAGGCATGGACAGTTCACAGGCATAGTCTCCCTCTAGTGCAAAAGAAGCTTCTTTAATGAGTGGTACCTAGGATACTTGAGTGTAAATATAAAGATACATATTTTGCATTTAGTAAGATGTTACATTAGCCAAGGGATGTGACAACCTTGGGAATTTCTCTAAGATCAATAACCTCTTCAGCTATGATTATAGTACCACACATGAGTTTCCTTCCATTGAGTGGGCTTTAAGTCCAAGTAGGTAGCTGTTGATTGGCCCCAAGACAAAACTGCCACTACTGTACCAGTGTCCAATGATGTGCCAGTCATTGATGTGGTTATTTGGTCATGAAGCTGGTGTTTGGCCATCAACTGAAGTTTCTCCTTAGCAGCTTGCATAGTGTTCTCCAGAGCTATGAGAGCTAGCCATCAGGGGAAATGGATTCCAGGTCAGTTCCAGCTCTATTGCTCCAAATCCTATCTCTGAAGTATGTCCTGTCTTCAGAAATCGGGTCTTACCTTCAAGTTCTGGGAAGCAATCAGGGCTGTGGCAATAGCCTCTGTACTTTTGGGAGTCTCTTGGACCATCCCTGTCAACTACTCAAAGGAAGGTTTCATGATTTTAGATACCCCATCCATTTCTATAAGGTTTTCAAATTTAGCAGCATATGGGTTTTTAAAATATTCCCTTATAATCTGGATCTTCTTGTCATCTGTTGTGATTTCTCCCCTTCTATCTTTGATTTTGTTGATTTGGAGTTGCTTTTTCTTTCTTTGGGTCAACTGAATCCAGGGTATATCTATCTTGTTTATCTTTTCAAAGACCAAGCTCTTGGATTCATCGATTCTTTGTATTGTTTTCTGTGTTTCTATTTCATTAATTTCTTGTCTGATTTTTGTTATTTTTTGTTGTCTACTGGGTTTGGGTTCCACTTGTTGTCGCCTTTCAGGATTCTTGAGTTGCAAGGTTAAGTTGTTCTTTTGCGCTCTTTCTGTTTTGTTTTTTTAATGTACACACTTAGAGCTATAAATTTCCCTCAGGAATACTTTTAAAGTGTCCCAGAAATTTTGTTGGGTTATATTTTCCTTTTTGTTTAATTCTAGGGACACTTTTATTTCTTACTTAGTTTCACTTTTGATCCATTCATCATTCAGGAGTGTGTTGTTTAGTCTCCATGAGTTCATGAAGTTTCTCAGGCTTCTTCTGATGTTGATTTTAAGCTTTACTGCATTGTGGTCTGATGGAATGCGGGGAATTATTTCAATTTTTTGTATTTGTTGAGGTTTGTTTTGTGTCCCCTATGTGGTCAGTTTTGGAGAAGGTTCCATGGGGTGCTGAATAGAATGTGTATTTTTGTTGCTTGGGTGGAGTATCTGGTAGATGTCTGTTAAGTCATTTGATGTATGGTATTGTTCAATTCAGGTGTTTATCTTTTTATCCTTTGTCTGCTGATCTGTCTAATGGAGACAGTAAGGTATTAAAGTTCCCTACTATTAGTGAGTTAGGATTAATCTGTGTCTTAAGTCCTGTATTACTGTTGTTACTAAGTTAGGTATACCAGAGTTTGGTACATATATGTTAATGATTGTGATATCTTCTTGGTTGAAGTCTGATTCTGTTTGTATACATGATATATGAATTGCTTGTTTTCTTATTGCTTATGAAAAGCTGCTTGGTCAAGGCTTCAGCTTCTCTCTTTTGATTTTATATTGGCAGGACCTTAGAAGCACAGGTTAGATGAGATTAGATGCTCTCAGGCTCTCTGTTAAAGTCTGGGTCCCTCTAGCCAGCAGGCACAGCACGATTTGGGAAAATTGCTAGACAGAGGCTGAATTCAGGCTTTCTCAAGCAGTCTGCAAAGGTTTGTGCTCCTACAAAAGTGCACAGAAGCCTTGACCTGCAGCAGTGAGAGGAGCTTCAGATGGTCCAAATATAGGGGGTTTGCACAGTGCAATTTGGAGAGCTCACAGCCCACTAGAGGTGAGAGGGCAGTCCAGAGATCTGGGGGTTAAAAGTAAGAGCATGCCCGTGCCCAGGACTCGATGGAGAACATGACATAGGGTGGGGGAGTTTGGAGTTGCTACTGAGGTAGGGGAGTGGAGACGCAATGGGCAAGACCAGATTTACCAGGGAAGAAGGCTGGTCTCGGGAATCCAAGGCAAATTGGGGGTAAGGACAGCCTGTGAAGGCTCTCACAAACTAGACTGGAAAATTGAGTTGGTCTGAGTCCAGGAGATGGGGTTGCAGCGGGTGGGTCTTGACTAAGAGGGCAGTTGGGGATCTGAGAGCTAAAGGCGGAAGTAGGCCTGTGCCCAAGGCCTAAGTCTAGAAGAATAGAATGTGGGCCAGGGAGCATGGAGTGGCTCAGGTAGGAGCGGGTGGAAGGGTAGAGTCAGACTTGCCAGTGAAGAAGGCTGCTCACAGAAAATCCAAGGCAGGTTGAGGGCAGGAATAGGCAGGGTAGTCTAGTGGCTGGTCTAGGGCAGGCAGAGGGACGTTCTGGGGGTGGGGACAGCCTGGGAAGGCTCCCACAAACTAGACTGGAAAATTGAGTTGGTCTGAGTCCCGGGGATTTGTTGCAGTGGGTGGGTCTGGACCAAGAAGGTAGTCCAGGGATCTGGGGTGCTAAAGGCAGAAATAGGCGTGTGCCCAAGGCTTAAGGCTAGAAAGGAAGAGGATGTGGGGCAGAGGAGAGTGCAGTTGGTGAGTGGGACCGACTCTCACTCTGAAAGAACAGCACAGTCTCCCTTACAGCCTTACCCCGTCTCCATGTTTATCAGTTTGTGGCTTTTTCGTAAACATGTGAAAACATGTTCAATTCTCTCCTAGTTTGCTTCCGTTGTTAACTGGACACAGCCCAGAGTTATCCAAGGAATTGTCAACAGGGGGATTGTCTCCATCCTTCTGGCCTGTGGCAGGTTGGGTTGGTGTGATCATTTTGCTAATTGCCCTGGGATGGCCCAGCCCATGGCCCAGCCCAGGGGGGCAGTGCCTTTCACAGGCCGATGGATCTGGGCTGCATAAAACAGTCAGGTGAGAGCGCTAAAAAAACAAAACAAACAAACAAACAAACAAACAAACAAACAAAAAACCAGTAACAAGCACTGCTCCTCCGCAGTCTCTTCTTCAACTCCTGCCTTGAGTTCCTGCCTTGGCTGCTCCTGATGGAGGACTGTTACCTGGAAGCCAAATAAACCCTTCCCTTCCCCAAGCTGCTTTTTGTCTTGGTGTTTATCACAGTAACAGAAAACAACAGAAAAAAACAGAAAAACAACAATAAACACAACAAACCAAAAACTAGAACTTGTACTATGACATTTTCTGCCCCAGGTACTGCAGTGTGCATTTGCTACAGGCAAAACATTCTCCTACTTAAGTCCAACATTATATCAAACACAATCAATTTAATAGTTATACAGTATGACATATAAAATGTAAACTGTTTCCTTGATGCACTATTGATGATCGCTGACGTGGTTTTTAAATGAAGTTTCTATACTGGATTCTTGAGAGAGGTGGAGCTCCCAGAACAGATCTGTACAATGAAAGCGGACTTGCTGGACTGGCAGACACAGCAGGGTCTGGATAGTCCATGGATAACTTTTTTCCATATCTATCTAATCACTGTATTACTTTGTAAAAGGTATCCAAGAATGGAGCTTGTGATCAACAAATTCTCTTATATTTTGTGACCTTTTCTCTTGATATTCTTCTGAATTTTATGATGATTTAGAATGTTTTTCTGCATTTTATAACAACCGTTCTTGTAAACAATATTTATATTTTTAAATTACTTTAGCACAGCATATATATTCCTAGAAAGAAATGAACCACAGACAGCTGGGGCAATTGGTACCCAGCAAACAGTGGGGAAGAGACAATTATTTGTGATTACACAGTTTCTCTGTCTCCAAATGTCTTCCATGGAACAGAAACTTCAAGGGATTCTAATTGCTTCCTGCGTAGAGGGAGAATACCATTCCAGAGGCACAGAAACAGTCTTCACAGTTATCTTTTATCTGATATCATGCCCAAATTCAAATTGAAGGCTTTAGAATGGGAGTTGGGTAACACTGGTCTTCTTCCCTAGCCTGTTGCTCCCTGTGCACCCTCTGACAGCCTGGCTAAGGTGGTCTCCCTGGCCTGTCGCTCCCTGTGCGTCCTCTGATGGCCTGGCTAGATGGTCTCCCTATACTGCCCAGGGTTGCTGGCTTCAGGGAAGAATTCTTCAGCCACATGAGATAACAGCATCACATGAATAACCCATTCCCAAGCATCTTTCACTTAACAGTTTGGGCATTAGTTGAGAATCAGTGAAGGATCCTTTGAGTGACTGCACCGGGAGGGTCTAGTCCCCTCCCTTTCCTATTTACTATTCTATAATGAAAGTTTTACCACCACCCTCCACCACTGACAGACTCCCTGGGTTGGTGATTTACTATGGACATTTGGTGCTATTCAACATCAGGAACAGGTTTTGGTCATCTGGCCAGAATACATCAACACCTCCCAGGACTGGACAGGCACGTGCTGGCGCTGTGTTACCTGTGTTGCTGTTAGGAGGGATGTGGCTGTGCAGATTGGAAGACACACCTAGATAAGGGCAAGCCCCCAGGCAGCTTTCTGGAAAAGCTGACTCTGTCTTGGGAAAAAATAGAAGCCTTGCTATACCCCGAGCTCTGGGAACTTTCGAGAGGAGGAGGAGGCGATGTACATGAAGACTATGGAAGTCTGTCCTCAGGAGACTCTCAGGAAGCCCTTACTTCCTGTGACCTCAGAGCTCCTGAGAGAAACTGAAGAAGGAAGGGGGTGAAGGCAACGAGGTGGCCTCCGTCAGCTCCCCGCCCATCCTCGTCCTCTGCAGCCCCAAGTCCAGGAGATGCGAGGGAAGACGAAACAAGGGGCGGCAAAGACACTTAAGAGGGTACAGGAAGCTTACCCATCCCCCGCCCCTCCAGAGGGTCTCCATGGCAACAATGTGCCCAGTGTTTCCACCTCTGAACGTGTACTTGATTGTCTTTCTTCAAATAGCCCTGGATTACATATTATCTATTGCCTCTGCAAAAATATTAATTATATTTGGGCATTTGAAACGCACCAAAAACTTGTTACTTATTCATACCTATCACATTTGATCTTTACGTAAATGTCAAATGTTGGCAAAAAATATCTACGCAATTCATGGTGCCCACTACTGTTTTTATGAGAATTGTTCTTGGTCAATAAATCTTCAGAACAATTGTCTATCAGTATCTGCATTTAAAATTGTGGCAATTGTTGTATTTCGGGTCCATTATTTATATGAGGTAATCACGTGACTTCATCTGTACATAGGAACAGAATATTATCACTGCTTGTTGGTGTTACATGAGTTACAGCAAAACCCACGTCTAGATTGTAAGTCTACACCTGGTAGGCTGACAGGGTCAATGTGCTTGTCAGCCTGCACACTCCACTGCATTGGTGTATACACAGACCCATGATTTGGTGCTACTCAGGAAACTCATGCTGTGTGTTTGCAAATAGTGCTTCAATCAGCAGTGCTCATGGGTTCAAAACTCTGTCTTTTCCTTCTCCTTTTCTCTGTCTTTCTTCAAATTCACAGTGTTTAAATTACCAGAAGAAGGTCACCTCACCAAAGTGTGTGGAGATTGTCCTCCAGTAGTTCGGCTGAATGCCAGGGAAGGGGAAGGAGAAGGCTCTGCCAGGGCCTCATCAGCGGATTGTACTAGGAGAGGAAGATCCCGAGCTCTCAGCTGAGGGCAGTGAGCACTGTGAGTCCTGAAATCAAATGGTGGGAGAGTTAAATGAGGTAAAATGTTTAAAAGTGGTTTTTGAAAGTGATTTTTGAAAGTGATTTTTAAATTGCACACCTTAAAGTTTCGGAAAAATTGAGTCATTTTGTGAGATTAGACCTGGTGGCAGCGGCGGTCACCGACGTACTTCTCCAACCCGGGAAGGCTGCCTCTGCTGCACTGCACTTGATGGGAAGAAGCTGCTGTTGTTACTGAGGTAGCGGGAATCGAATAGTAAATGCGGATTGTTGAAACTGGGAATCCAGGAGAACAAACATGGTGAGACGCTCCCTGGCATCACCAAAGAGAAAGGGGTTGTTGAAGAATGAAATTCTCCTGGCGTTCTGAATGGCACACATTAGCTCTTCTGCGAGATAGCACATGCCACGAAACAGAAACTGGTGCCCCAGACACACCACCCCATGGCCAGCCTCACCCGACACACAGTCAGACCACAGGCCCACCAGTGTGCTTCCTGAGGCCTCAGATTCAGTTTTACCTTCCGTCCCTGGATCACTCTGAGATCAGATCTTGCTGTACACGGCCTAGATTTGTAAATCCTTTCTTTTCTTTCTTCCATTTTTTCTTTTGTGATTTTCTCTTCTTGGATAGGAAATCGTTTGTGCAGAAAGTACCTAAATTTGATTGGCCTTTTCCTCCCTCTTCTTTTTAAATACAGGAGCTGTGCATTTCATTTTCAGGAGCAGGAAATTGTGCATTTCATAATTACTGAAGTCAGGAACAGAAAATTATGTTGTTTTCAGGTATTAAGTACTTAAAAGTGCAAATCAGTCCTACCTCTCACCCAAATAAATATATATATAAATCGTGAGGCACATATTTTTCTAGAGATGTGCTCGGTCTCATTCCAATCTTCCACCCATCTGTCAGGTCCCTTAAAACAGGAGCCCAGTGGGAATGTATCAGAATCCGTCCTGTTCAACCCCTTCACCTCCAGTCCCTATCCCGGCCCTCGGTGCGCCTCCAAACACAAGGTCTGTGAGCACCCAGCTCCGAGTGAGGACCAAAGGATTAGGGTTAGTGTGAGCACATAGTACTGCATGAATGTAGTAAATTATCTGGTGTGGGAAATGTCTGAGCTCATCAGTGACTTGTGGGAGTCACTGAGGCGCCCAGTGAGCCCTCTCCTGGTGGCAAGCCACTTGGACTGGTGGCTCTGTGGAGGCCTCTCTCTGTGGAGGGAATCTGAGGTACAGAGCTGGGTTACATCCGATCCTCCTCCTGCAGTAGGAGCTGATCTGAGACAGGAGAAAAGAAAGGAGACTGGAGCTGTGTGTGTGCAGCACAGGATGAGAAGGGGGGGCACCAGGTGAGGGGGGAGCACAGGGTGAGGGGGGAGCACGGGGTGAGGGGGGAGCACGGGGTGAGGGGGGAGCACGGGGTGAGGGGGGAGAACCGGTTGAGGGGGGAGCACGGGGTGAGGGGGGAGCATGGGGTGAGGGGGGAGCATGGGGTGAGGAGGGATCATCAGGTGAGGGGGGAGCACCAGGTGAGGAACGGGGAAATGGAATGTCTGAATGAACTTGTTATAAAAATTCAATATTTTAGCCATTGTGAAGTTAGGAAAATTTCTCCCAAATGTTCTTTTATAAAATAAAAAAGTAAACAGAAAAACTTAGACATTTTAAGCTGTGTGGAATTAACGAAAGGTTGTACACTGCTTTCTAGAACAGCACTTGGATATCAAAGGATGTTTTATAAAAAATGCTAATCTCTTCTTTCCTCAAACATATTAGGACAACCATCATCAGAGAAATCCGAAGGGGAATGCAGAGTAGGAAATAGAGACAATTTTAAATTATAAAACTTGAGACAAAAGTATAAGTCAAGACCATTCAAAAGATCTGGCTCTTTAAAAAGACTATCAAACCAATCATTGAAAACCAGAGAACATACCCAAGAATGAGAAATGTGATATTGTGTGATATCATGCTGTATGAAAGACAGCTTGGAAGAGGTTGGGACTGTGAGACTTGAACTCTGTTATGTCACTGGCTTTGAAGGTTGGGGCAGATTGGTCAGTTTCCTACACATTACCAAATTGACTGAAACTGCTACTGAAAACCTAGGAACACTGATTAAAGATATTTCATTCAGGAAGACATGGATTTGACGAAGTGACATAACTTAGAAAGGTCATCACACGAATCCTGGGAAAGTTGGGGTGGGACGGAGCCCATTCACTTCCTACCTACAGACACAAGGTTAGTAAAAGCCCAAATGAAACAAAGGAAACTCTGTGCAGACTCCTCCGTGGTGGGAGCTCTTCAGTCAACCAGGCCTTCAGTGCTCAGGAGATGCAGCCTCCCTGTGCAGCTGGTCTGTCTGTGTTGATCTTTCAGCAGAGCTAAGCCTTTGGGGTGAGTCTTACAGGGCTCTTTGAGTTCTCCAGCTATTCACCAGACCTGGGCCTATTTTCAAAGGGTCTACAAGGGAGGATCTGTACCTCTAGACAGAGGAAGGAGCTTCCAGCACAAGTACAGTGACAGAGAGACTTCAGGACACAACTCTACATGTGCTTTGGGTTTCTTAGTGCCTTCAACCTGGAGATCTGTCCATGGCTTTATGTGCACATATATATATATATATATATATATATATTTATGTATATATAATTATAACAATAAATATGCATAAATCATATGCATTATCTATGTATATACTATATATATGTTTATATATTATTCATGTCATCTAATGAAGAAAGCCCTTTAGTTCTTGAGTTTGGTGTTGACAGTGGCCTTCACTCAGGTCTGCACAGTCTAATGTCAGTGAACACAGCCATCCACTCTGTAGCCCCAAGAGGTAGAAGTATATTCCCGTCATCCTCCCACCTTCAACAGAGCATTCCAGCAGCACTGTGGACAGGGAGTCCCATTCAGTTCCCCTTGATTGTCACAAAGTGACCACTGCAGGCTAGGATCCTGGCAGGGAGTCTTACATCCCCAGCCTATTCATGTTAAAGATTATGGTATTCAGAAGAGTTCACTCAGGAGAAAGAATCACTGGCAGCATCTAAAAATGGACAGTTAATTTAGGTTTCACTCACTTTTTAGAAGCAACAGGGAAGCTGAGGGTGTGAGGTGGAGTTTGAACAGCAAAACAATGCCAGAGAAGAGACTGTGAAGACCCCTGGTCTGGAGGTAGAGGGTCTACGTGTGCTAACCAGGGTGGTGAGTGAACAGGGTCTGCGTGTGCTGACCAGGGTGGTGAGTGAACAGGGTCTGCGTGTGCTGACCAGAGTGGTGAGTGCACAGGGTTTGCGTGTGCTGTCTTCAGGATGCCCATGGATTCATTTTTTCTCCTTCTGTCTATGTCTCCCTCTCTCTCAGCTTCTCTCTCTTCTGTCTTTTTCTTTCTCTGTCTCTCCATCATGCCCCCTGGATGTTCACTCTTCTCTTGGTCTGGGTTCATACTTCCCTGAACCTTTAACCAACCACACCCAATGTTTAAAATGATTTTCTCCAGTGCGTGTCATTGTCTGTGAATAACACCACTCTCTTCTCTCTCAGTGCTATACACGTGGAAGGGACTCTAATAAAGCTGATTCCACCCTTTGATTTATACAGGCTTTTCTCCCAAGCAGCGTTATTTATAATTCCTGAGGCAACATACATCATTTTGAAGGTCAAAGAAGTTGGGGACCTAACTTATAGTCTTTACTGCTCTGATAATATATTATATAAGCTCAGTTTGAACTATTTTAAACTCAAATTGAATTTCTGTCAAGTAATTTCTGCAATGTTTAATATGACTTATAAATCGTCAAGTCCCAACAAGTGTCAGCTGAAAATGTGGAAAGAAAATGAAGATGATTTTATTGGTAATACCAGTTAATTTGGCAATTATCACATGATGATGGGAAATAATATTTTTCATTAGATTTTCTTAGGGTGTTTATTATTTCTTGTAGATATAGCATAATGTTTTGCTTTGATGTGAATTATTGGAAACTGGATCAGACCTGGAGGGTACTGACCATTCTCACGGCTATATATGCATTTTAAACAGGAAATCAAATGCAATTTCCACAGAGTCAAAGATGCACTTTTGAGGCAGAACTTTCAAATTTCATAATTCTTGTTTTTACATAGAACGATGCTAATGTAAAACAATGCATCATTTGAGATAAATACGAAGTCTAACAGTCTGTTAGTCTGACAAAGGGTTAACAGTTTAGCTAAGAAAATACTTCCTTTTGTGCCGATATCACTTAATGTCTTACAGACTGTATCACTTCCTCATTCCCAGCAGATTTAAGTCACATCAATTTCAAGTTCAGATGTACAGAAACCGGCAAGTTTAATAATTTTTTTGTGGCACCAGACTAGACAAAGAAAGCCAAGCTCATTTGAATCATGTTGTAATGCACGGATTAAACCTAAAGCAAAAGATCTATAAAAACAGAGACTAAGTGTCAGTGAGGTGTGCAGTCTTAAGTGACACATCTACAATGCAGCCTGCACACCTAACGCTCAGGGGACACAATAGAGCAGGGGGCAGAGAGAATACATGTCATCTCTCAACTCTCACCAGTGAACTTCCTCAGGACACAGAGGGTGATTAACCCAGAAAGCCACAACTGGCCGAAGTGCAGAGAATAAGAGACTGCAGGGTTCTTGCCCCTGGGTAGGACAGCTAAATCAAAACTCTGTCACCCAAGACTCAGGGACCATTGTGAAAAGTGGGCAGAAAGACAATCAGAGCCAGAGGTGGTGGATGACCGCAAGAAAACAGTTTTCCAGACGACTGGGAAGTTACTCATAAGAATTCTCAGTAGTGGTGATAGCATGCAGAAGACCCATGCGAGCTCACACAGACAAAATCCCAGCACAGACGTGGCAGAATGGGAAAGAAGCTTTTCCCTAGGTTGGGGAACTCTTGGCTACCAATACCTGTTGGGAGAGAGAGCGATGGTTTTCTTTACAGGGGCGATGCTAGGTAGGTCAACAGGTCTCCAGTGGAAGAGCCCACAGTAAACGACATTTGGGGATACAGATTTGACACTACAGTCCTTAATATGTGACAGAGTTCATGAAATCCAGGCTAAAGTGGGGAGCACATGGGGGAGTCTAACTATGACCATAATATATTGTATGGAATTTGCAAAACTTCAATGAAAAAGAACACAAACTAGCAAGCAAACAACTCTTAAATCCACAGAGCTGAACCATTGATATTGGGCACAGTAGCCTGGACCCCCACAACAGCATTAATGCAAAAACTGCAGGTTAAAATGAAATCAGAACAGGATCCCAATGTGTATGCGCTAGAATGTGCACACGCACACTCCGAGTTCCGGTGCGTGTGTGGCGCCGTGGAGACCGAGTTGCTGGGAAATGGAGCACATGGTCACAGGCAGGGGATCGCCCTGCGGCCCTGTAGTGGTGAGCGCTCTTGTCTCTCCTGGGTGAATGACACCAAGGGGAGTCTGGATATTACCTGAGACTGGAGGGGTGACTCCCTGTGGGGTCTTCACCTGTTGCACCGTGTGGGGACGCTGACAGAGGGAGTGGCTGTGCCTGCATGGGGCCAGGAGAAAACTACAAGTCCAGACCTTCTTAATTTTGCTCTGAGCCTACAGTGGCTCTACAAAATGAAATCTATTTAAACAAAAACTCTAACAGTTGTTAGGGTTTCCAAGTTTGAGAGAAGTGGAATGTGCAAGAGAGACCCTGAGTTAAACTGCCTCTAGGGAAATGGCTTTATTAACTGTTTAGTTCTGCCTACAGACAGACAGACAGACAGAGGGACAGGAATCGAAGCAGTAGGTCCCTGTGGGGAGCAGAGTCAGTTCTGTAAGGCCTTGCACAGAGTAGGGAACAGGGTGCTGGAGTGCTGTGAGGAAATGGGTCAAAGTTCCACTGACTAGACTAAGAACCACTGTGTTTTTTGGAATTTCTGACTGAGGTTGGTGTTTGGCAAGTCATAAAGACGTTTCTGCATGAAGGATGTTGGAAAGAACAAAGGGCTTGGTTAGTGCTGACTGGCCTGCAGCCCTTCTCTGGTTAGGGCCTTGCTAAACAGAAGTGTCCATTCTTTGGTGTTAGGGGTGGAGCGGGGAAGGGAATGGACGGGCGCTTATCTGACCTGTCGGTATTACAGACACTTATTTAAGCATAAACACTAGAATACATCAAGAAATGGAGTGTATTAGTTACTTTTCTGTTGCTGTAAAAAATTAACATGATTGAGACTACCTATAGAAGGAAAAGTTTATTTGGTTTAGGATTTCAGAGGGATTAGAGCGAATATTGGTGCGGCACAGTGGCCAACGGGGGCCTAGGAGACAGCTAAGCAATCAGCCCTTTACTCTGACACAGGATTTCTTTCCCGTACTATGCCCTATACTTTGGAAATTGTGTGTGAGGAATGACCAAGGGCAGATTTCATGTTTTATGATGCATGTAACTTCTTTCAAATTGAAAGTAAAGTTTTAAACAAAGTGCTAGAGATGTGCTCTCCAAGTAGAATTGAAACACATCAATTAAAGAGGATTTAGAACTTGAAATGCATGGGTTTACTGTTGAAGGAATTTATGTTTACTTGAAGGCTCTGGTTCTCACCTTAAAGGCAGGGTAGATATCCACCAGGTCATTTTTAACTGAGAAATTCTGCATATTTCCTATTTTGCCAATGTGTAAGGCAGTAGAGGTCTTATTCAGTGACAATCTATGACAAATGTTTCAGGAAAATTTGAAAACGTGCAGCAGAATCATGTAAAGCATGACTCAACCTCCCTCACATTAACTTTATGAATCCACTGACATGTGTCAATGCTTTTGATGTTCTGAAGCTCTATGTGGCAGGCTGCAGATGCTGGCAGGCTGGGATGGTCCCTTTCTGTGATGCAGGGCCAAGTATGATTATACATCCAGGCTCTGTGATTTCATCAGGTAATGACAGAAGTTCCAAGTGAACATGGTTTACATTTTGGGCCTGAGGGCACAGAGACATGGGATCCACATGTAGGAGCACTCAGCAGTTGCTACAGTGTGATCTTTTCTTCCTTCTGGGCCCTTCCCAGAGGCCCAGCCAGGAGCCTCCTGGTTATTTAGAGCCTGAGCCTCTAAAAGGGGAACTCCCTGAATCTCTTCCTGTGACCTCCAAACCTTCACTCACATACCTGGGGACACAGAAGGCTTTAGGCTGCCTCCCATGGAAGCGATGAGTGTCATCCTGCCCCTGTGTATCTTCTAAAAGAGACCCTTGTCCTTTATATAATCCTATTATCCCATCACTCCCAGAACAAAGTTAACCCACACAAGCACCACAGATGCTAAAGGAGTGAAACTGTACGAACAATTTTATCTGAGACGAGTTACTTTCAACTGCTTTCTTCTCGCTATGGATAGTGTATCATAGATGAAATAAATAGTCCGTCTATATTCGTTAGTTTTCAGTTGTTGTGAGAAGATGCTCTAACAGAATGCAAGTTGGGGAAGGAGGGTTTGCTCTGGCCCATGGGTCATCATGTTGGTGAAGGCAGGAGCCTGAGGCTGGCCCTGCAGTCAGGAAGCCCGGGACACATTTCATCAGCACATGGGAAGCAGAGAGCAGGAAGTGGTGCCAGGCTACAAAACCTCAGAGCTCGCTCTTAACTCCCACAGCAGACCAGAGATCTGATGGATTCTGACTTCTTGAAGCTGATAACCACAGTTCAATAAATGGAATGATCTATCTGGATAGTAATTTCACCACGATATTCTACACCCATGGACTGTCCCCCTTCTAAACCTAAAACCCCATGCTCTGACACAGCATTTAAATCAAGTGACGTTTATACTCACATTTACAGAAATAAAATCCATGGGTCAACCCAAAACTTTAATAAAATTCCAGAGAGTCCCACTAAAATACCTTGAAAAGCCATTTTAAAAATTATTCACTTTGTTTTATGTGTCTGAGTGTTTTGCCTGTGTGGACATAACAAGCCCACACAGGTTCCCATGAAGGTCAGAAGACAGCATCAGAGCTCCTGGAACTGGAGTGAACAAAGGTTGTTAGCCACTATGTGGGTGCTGGGAAACAAATCTGAGTCCTCTGCAGAGCAGTCAGTACTCCTAACTCCTGGACTGTCTTTCCAGCCGTTTGAAAATCAAATTTCGTCCACAGTGTAATTTATAGTGTGACATTATTCAGTAGTGACTCTGATATTTACACTTACTTTATTTCAACTTAAGTTATCCACATACAACATTCCTTCTTTTCCATCACACAGAAATATTGAATTAACAAAACCCCAAAACCTCTGAAAAAAATAAGTGAATGAGAATGTACTCTTCTCTTTCATTAACCCACAGTAACAGGATCATTTGGTTGGTTCCCAGCCTGTAACTGACTCAACATCACCATCATCACATCTGTTACAGTGATTACTGCTGCACACAGTTAACAACGATGGACCTGTTGGTATACAAATTCCCTAATCACCTCTGGCTCCACAGACAGGGCCTCTCACTCCCCTCAGTTACATCCACAATTCAGCAACCCAGGCACAGCATGTGGGCTGCACTATCATTACTGGTTTTTGCTCTATGACCAGAGTCACCAGTCCATCTTTTCCCCAAGGGACCCATTTCTCCTAAATCCTGTACTGATCACAGAGACTATTAACACCTCGCTCAACTCACAGCCCTGGCCGTGCTACAGTCTCTCCCTCTGCTCAAATTCTGTGTAGTTACTTCCATCTGCATTGAGTTCAAATCCACAGGAACTGTTGATTTTCACCCATATATATGTATAAATATAAATATGTATATGTATGAATATATATATGTCCTTATATCTGTGTTTTAACAAAGTTCATTGGATTCTTTGGGGCTGGAGAGATGGCTCAGTAGTTAAGAGCACTGACTACTCTTGCAGAGGTTCCACTTCCAGCACCCATATGGCAGCTAACAACTGTCCATAATTACAGTTCCAGGTTATCTGACACTCTCTCCTGATCTCCATGGGCATTTGCAGGACATGGCCGTAATTACACACATGCAGGCAATACACTCATACACATAAAATAAAAATAATAAACAAATCATTGAATTTTTGTGAATTTCATGAATTATGTTTTGATCACATTTAGAGCACTCTCCCCTACTGCTGAACTTCCTGAATTCTGTATCTATGGCGACTGATTGCTGTTGGCAGAGGAAGACTCACTTTTCATTTAGGGGTAACACTGGATAGGTTAACCAGGTCCCCAACTAGGGCATCTGGGCATTCATTTTAAATCATGCTAAAGAGATTGGCAGAAGACCCAGCTCACTAATGAGATGATGATCTTTGCGGCCCAGTGTCTCGGCCTCTTAGCACAGCTCCTGTGGATGAGGTCACTCTCAGACATGAGCCCTCCATAAGTCTATAAGGTTCTTCAGAAGAGCAAGACCCTCCTTTTCTTCTTCACGTCACTTTTCTAGCCACGTTGTCCCCAGCGCTCTGGGCTGCCCCAACCTCTTGCACTTCTTTACCTTTTCTCTGAGGCCCTGACCCTGCTTGCCACGTGGCTGCCGGTCCACCACGTGTCTGACCTCCACGCCAGCTCTAGACCTGCATGGCTTCATGGCGTTTTTCCTTCTCTCTCCATTCTCCTCCTCAAGGCAGCTGCTGAAATTTCCAGCTTACCTTCCCTGAGGATTTTTCTTTAAATTCTGATAGTATTGCCTTAAGGTTTCTGTTTGAATCCGCTCCTAAATTCTTTTATGAGGAGACTAAGGACGTTTTAGAGGGGACCCTGTTTCTCCCCTGCAACATTACTTCCTGAGTTGTGCATAGGAAGCAGTTGGAATCCAATTCTCCTGTTTGACCCTCTTTATTTTAAGCTGACTCAGAGTCTCAGAAGCTGTCCTGTGGTTTACAGGGGACTCACTGACACACAGGATTCTGGCCTCACGTTCTTCCTTGCACTGCTTCCTCGGTGATGCTCTCATCACCTTGTTAAAGGATGATTTAGGATTTAAGTGGATGAGCCACTCATAACTCCCATCATGAATTTATGACGGAAGCAAAGTTAGCCAGCATTGTGCAAACCTCATAAATCCCATTTCGTCTCCCTTTCTGGCATTTTAAATAGGGACTAGATGTACAAATACAAATTAAAAAGACAAATTCTGTCATATAAATATAATTACTTAATGCAGCAAAATTCTCCAAATGCCCTTTTCTCTTTGTGACAAAAATACTGAAAGTAGGTAATGGGGCCTCCCAAGATCACTGTGGGTGCAGGAAGGTCTTGGAAGGGGAGTAAGCAGAGTAGTTTCCAGATGAAAAAGGTGTACAATTTGGGGTTCAAATGTGGTATTGATTTATTGGTTCAGTGATGATCTCATTTCAATTGGACTCTATTGTTCTCGGGCTTTTTCTGCCCAGTGTGATGCAGAAGGCTTGGCACCCCTCTCCTGGGAGCTCACAGGGCTAGGCACAATCCAGACACAGGCTTTGATGAGGAAGAAGCAAGAACAACTGCTTGTCTGTGACCTATGATTCTGAAATGTCAGTTTTGCTATTGGCTTATGTGTGTTGAGAAGGACATACGTGGTTTGTTTACTTATGAGTCTACACATTAACATATATTATATATAAATTGTCCTGGACTGCACTACTAAATCTATAGCAGATTTGTCATAATACCCCATTGATAATTTCAATGGGACATTTGTGATTTATGTTGTTAAAGATTTATTTTGTTTTCAATTGTACATATGTATGTATCTCTGTGTGGGTATGTGCATGTGAATTCTGTGCCCACAGAGGCCAGAAGAGGGCATAGGCTTCTCTAGCTGTAGTAACAGTAATTATATGCAGCCCAACATGGGTACTGGAAACTGAAGTTCTGCCTTCTGCAAGAGGAGTATATACTCTTAACTGCTGAGCTGCTCCAGGCCCACGTTTAGGACTGATGCTGTCTTGAAAAGTGAAGTTTCATAGAAAATTCAAAGTGCTAGTTTGATAGAGAAAAATATTTCTATTTTCATTACTGAGAAAGATTAAGTAACAATATAGCCATAATGCTAAGTGAAGAACATACGTATTTAAAAGGGAAAACATTGTGTCATTGAAATGATACTATTTTTACTAATCAATTACTGAACAGATGATTTTTTTCCCTTACAACAACATATTGTGAAAGCTACTAAAGAAGGGAGTTGCCAAGAGAAGACTACTTTTCAGCTCTGTGAATTTTCATATCAATGGAATGTCTCCTCATGTTGGAAATAAAGACATCTGGCAATTGTTTATAATTCACAAATATTTAAGGTACTGATTCAAATTCTCATTATCAGAGCTAGAGCTAGGAGCAGTGGTATGTACCTATAATCCCAGCTACTTGGGAGACTGAGGCAGGAGGATCAAAATTCAAGCTCAGCCTTGGCTGTAGAGTGAATTCAAGGTCAGCCTGGGCAGTGTAGTGAGTCACTGTTTCCTAATAAGATGTAAAAAGAGTTTGGAGTTGAATCTCGGTGGTAGAGCACTTGTGTAACATGAGGGTGAGGAACCTAGATTCAATCCTTAGTGTCATAACCAAACAAATGACAAGGAGAAACAAAGAACCTCCTAGCCAGACATTTTTGGAACCGAGAGGGGCGAGCGTCGTACATGTATGATTCACTCCCACCAGTGATGACCGAGACCCTGGTTAGAGATGGTTGTTGGCAGAGAGCTCAGGGACCCCACGAAATCCCTTTGGGAGCACAGCCCCCACTGCATCCAGAGAGGAAAGTGAGAAATGAACCACGGACACTCGACCTGGACCTCTGGGAAATTGTACTCTCAGGCCAGTTAAGGAACTTGCTGAGCTAGCGGATATTTCAAAGAGAATGCCGAACACCGGGCTGCATAGGGAGAATGCCTTTGATCTCCTCAGAATCCGTAGACCAGCTCAGAGGAGAACCAGCAGGGTGATGCCACTAGTTTTGAGCCAAACTTTCAAAGAGAGGGAAAAGAAGCAGCAGTTTGCTGGGCCTCCCTAGTAAGCCAGGTGTGGAATTTGGGGTAAACATTGTATCCCTTAGAATACATTGGGACTAATCATTATTTATATATAATCATACCATGCACTCAGTCATACATGATAAAGGAATCTTGGAGAGCTAGCCTCTCTGAACACTGGAGGAAATGGACAACAGGTGCGCGGCCAAGATAGTGCCACCTTGTGTATCAGAACTGCAGCCCTGGTCCCTGTGGTCTCGGAGACTGGCTGGTCAACCATAAAATCAGATCCTTCGCACCTACAGTGAACTTTTTGTTGTAGCTGGAGAGAGCACAGGGCATTTGGAATTGACAGTGACAGGAGCGAGTTTGATTGAGCGGATACTCAAGTAGCTGCACTTATTAACTAGAGCTGGGAAGACTGTGCTTTAGATACTTTTCCCAGTTTCCTTTCTCTGGTCTGAAGACCCCATGGCTGACTTTTCCAACCTGCTTGGTGCTGTGACTTTGTTTAGGATCAGAGGAGACTGGCACGGTGTGAACTCTCTGTGCCAAGTCATTTCCCAAACAGTTCTTGTCCCTCTCACACGCCCCACCCCCTGCCCAGTGTGCATGCATCCAGTAGCTAGGTAGCAGGACGTGCAGAGAAGACGAAGCATCTGACGGACATTTTCATCTCATGGGAATGTGTTAGGACTGAGCCTTCCCAGTGACAGCGATTTGATTTGGTGGCCTCAAAATAAAATAAGCTCTTTCCTGGTACTTAGGCTACCATTACAGACATCTGCAGGACATGGCCAGCAAGAAGGCACAGAGCGGAAGGAGTCCGCGGGTAAAGGCTCTTGCCGTGCAGACCTGACAACCTAAGTTCAATCCCAGAACCCCTGTAAAGGCACAAGAGGAGAATGGACACTACAAAGTTTCCCTCTGACCTCCACACACATGCCACGTCACAAATTTAATAATAATAATAATAATAATAATAATAATAATGGGATTTGATTTCTGTCTGCTGTTTGTTTTGAGACAGTGTCTCCATGTAGCCCCAGCTGGCCTGGAACTTGCTACATAGACCAGGTTGGCCTAGATATGACACAGATCCACCTGCCTCTAACTCCCAGGTGCGTTGATTAAAGGCCTATCCTACAAGATCTGGCTTAAAACAGGCTTTAGAAGTCCACAGAATAAGTAAACTAAGCAATGTAACATTGCATTATTTTTCAAGAACAGACACAAGACTAATTTGCACAAAACCAGACACAAGCAGAATAGTCACACCTGACTTTCAAAGCCAAACTTTGTAATGCAATAGTGTTCATCCTTAGTTTTTGTCTTAGATCATGCTGAAAAAAAAAGAGAATTTTATCATAAACTATAACTTTACATAAAAGATTCTGGAAAGAAAAGCAATGAGAATTAAGTAGTTATCTATAGGAATTAATATAGAGTAGGATTCACTAAGTGAGCATGCTCTGTCATATTGTGGATACCTAATTCTGAGACCTGATTTGTAGATTCTGCTAAGTTTTTATTAGCATATAAAGCTATGAGTTCATTGCCTGGGGGTATCACTGGGTGATAGAACTCCTACCCAGGATTCACAGGCCCAACTTCCACCCCAGGACCATGAAAGGAATCATGGGTTCCACTGTGATATTTTCATATGAATTCAAATCTGGTTTGGGAGTGCTTGATTCTTTTTCCCAGTTCACATTTGTTTAGGTTTTTCTCTCATGGAATGTTTTCTTCTTGGGTTAGAGAAACGGCTCATGGCTTCCTGCTATTGCAGAAGACCCAAGATCAGTTCTCAACATCCACATCTGGTGGCTCACAAACTCCTGCAACTCTAGTTCAGTGTGATCCGATGCCCTCTTCAGGATTCCATGTGCACATACACACAATTAAAAATAATGTCTTTATGCAGGATATTTTCTTCCAGATGCTCACGCTGTGTCTCTCTTCCTCTTCTGGACGTTGCACTCCTTTAAGCCACTCCTGCAGTTCTGGCTTAATGACCATGGATTGCTTTAGTTTGCACTTTTGTCGGAAGGTCTTCATGTCATCATCCATTTTACAAGATACCTTTGCTGGATATGGAGGCTTGGGGTTATTCAGAGCTGTCTGATGTTACTTCAACAGGTCTGACTATGTGAGGCAGTGATCTCTGTCTGTAGCTCTGATGAAATTCCATACTCTGGCATCATAGTATTAGAGCCTCGAAGTGACATGGAGGTAATTCCCTGGTCACTTCTATTTAGGGTTCTAAGGGCCTCCTTGATGTCTGCCATTCCCTGGATCTGGGGTATCCTCTGTTCTGATTTCATTGACTAGATCCATGATGCCCCAATGTGTATGCTAGTGCATTGGAACTGGTAGCTATTTAAGTTTAATCCCTTGCTTGTCCCTGAGTTCTTGAAAGTTCTGGTCATCCCTAGGCTTTTCCTTATAGATATCAGCGTGATATCTGCTCATCCCAGTCTTCCATCTTGACATCCTGCATAGTCTAGAGGAATTCAGATTCTTTCCACTGTGGTTTTCTTATTTGACTTATTGAGTTTTCCATTTCCAATATTTCTCTGTGTGTTCTTAATTTCAATTTCCTTGCTGAATTTCTCATCCAGTTCCTGAACTGGCCTCCTTACTTAATTTGTCTGCTAGTTTGAATCCTCTTTGAGGTCACTGATCATTTTTTAAGCTAAACTTTTAAATTACCTGTTTAGCTTTCGAACGATTTCCGTTCACTTGGGCTGTTACTGAGGGGTGCTGTTTTTGGAAGAGTCACGGTATCTTGCTTTTTCAGGGTTATATGTCTCTACTTTGTGATTTGCACCCTGTCTGGATGGACATGTTCTCTGAAGTCATTCAGGGGTCTTTAGTGAACTGCCCTATCTTGAGTGCTAAGTCCCTAAAACCATGTAGACAGGAGTGTGTTAGTTACGTTTCTGTTGCTTTGCTGAAACACTGACCCATGCAGCTTATAGAAGGTGTCGGGAACCATTCGCCTGCCTTGAACTATGCCCTAGTTTTGGGTTAGGCAGAAGTCAATCTCGTGCACAGAAGTGCTGTTGGAAGCAGGAGTTTCATTATACAAATGATTTACACCTAAGGAGAAGTTTATTTTACGCCCGAGACTGAGGTCACCTGAAGATCTTTGAAGGAAGCCAATCATGTCTTAAATGATTTTGCCTGTGTTAGTATTGTTTTTGAATGTCTGACCCATTGTTTTGCTCACTTTACAGTATAAATAGGGGAGACTTAATAAAGGCAAGCTGCTTCAGTGTGACTGACAGTCCTCCTGAGTCTGTCCTATTTTTTTTCTCTCTCTCTATCTATCTCTACATTTTCTCATCCTCACTCCCCGCTTTGGGTGCAGTTCGATTTCTGCTGGCGGGCTCCGGCAAGAAGGAAGGGTTTAAGTGGCTTACCATTTCAGAAGGATGAGAGTTCATCACAGTGGGGAGGTGTACCAGCAGAGGTGGCCAGAGCAGAAAGCTGAGTGCTCACATCCTCAAGTCCCAATAGGAAGCAGAGAATGCCTGTCAAAGCCCGGCCCCAGTGACACACTTCCTCCCATCAGTCTGTACCTCCCAAAACAACTGGGGACAAACTGCCCAAATACTTGGAGGCTATGAGAGGCATTCTCATTTCAACCACCACAAGGAGGAAATGGACAGCCATAATAGCAACAATTCTAAACAAATCACTTAGCAATAAGATTAAAATAGCTTAATCCAAAAAGTAAGCATATTGCCAGTGACCACAACAAATGGCTAAATTAATGTAAAGTAAGCTAGTAGGTAAAAACAATCCCTTAACTCAAATCTGTAACAGATGAATGAAATCTAGGAAGGAACAGGGGAAGAAAAATAAAAAGGAAGCAGGTTAAATGCAGATGAGGAAGAGGAGGAGGAGGAAGAAGAGGAAGAGGAGTAGGAAGAAGAGGAGGAAGAAGAGGAGGAAGAGGAAGAAAGAGCAATGTGAGGAAGAGACAGGATTGATGAAAATTCTGATGACCTATGAAAGAAAAATCCATAAATAAAATTAGATCTATGTAAAGAAATGAATAAAATATAAACAAAATCTTTTTAAAAATTATATAAAGTAAAAACAATATGGTGTGGCTTTTTTCCCAGGAAAACTAATCGATAAATATTGATCAACTCCTTGGAGGCACTAGGATGTATATAATTTTAATTGTGTTTATATAACTAATATTTTTTATTAAAATATTTCATTTAATATTTTTTATTTTATGTGTATGAGTGTATTGCCTGCATGTGTGCACCCATGTTGTGTAATGCTTGCAGAGGTCAGAAGAGGGAGTTGGATTCCCTGGAACTGGAGTTACGGACGGTTTTTAGCTGAGATGTGGGTGCTGGGAATTGAACCCGGGTCCTCTGCAGGAGTACACATTGTTCTTAACTGCTGAGTGTTCTCTCCATCTCCCTGTATAGTCAACATTTCTTGTGTGAAAAAGACATCAGTTCTCAGTTTATCCTCTGCCACTGGGAGAGAAAATGTGTAACGTTATCAGTTACCCTTCCACCGACTCCTTCATTGCCGCACTAGTCAGTCCTGTGAACTGAGGCCTTTCTCACTTCATATCTTCTTTGCCCCAGAGCCAAACCTTCAGTTCTTTAAAGCTCTAAAATGAGGGAATTGCATTCATTAATGTTATCACAGAGTCGATAACTCATACTGTTCATGAATCGTGAATCTGTGTATTCTCCATGTAAACAGGCTACAGCTTAGAGTTTCCCACGTCTGATTTGGTGACATTGCAACTTTGCAGTCTGAGAAAAGTTAGCATACTCTTCGTTGTAGTTGCTGCACTGAGAAAAAGTTAAGTTAAGCATGTATTAGGGAAATGAAGTGACTTCAGTAACAGTAGTGGGAAGAAATTTCATGGTTGGAAGACGTTCCAGGATTATGTTGAAAGTGCCTCCTCTGGCCAAGAGACCTGTCCTGCCTCATCCCTCCCATGACCTGCAGGCTGACCCTGACTCTATCACCAGCTGTCCTGCCTCATCCCTCCCATGACTTGCAGGCTGACCCTGACTCTATCACCAGCTGTGCTGCCTCAGGAAATCCCTGCAAGCCTTGGATTTCCTTCTGGGCCAAATGATCATCGGTCCTACTTTGAGATTTAAGCCATGATTATGATGAATGCATTAAAACGAGATTTTTGTATGTCAAGAACTAGGCTAATATACTTTGACTCAGACCTATAAAATCCCTCACTGAAAATAATGAGTGCAAGTCATTGTGTGTGAGAAAAGGATGAGCTGACTTTAGCCCGTAGTGCACACAGTCACCGCTCTGCATTGGGTCAACCAGCCATGGAGGGTCTGACTTGGGAATCAGACCAACAGCCAAATCTACTGCCCAGCTGATAAGGGATCTGGGAAAGAAACATAGCGTCCTGTCGTGCTGCTTTCCTTTCCTTCCCGTGGAACGCCACTCTGTGGTGTTTCCAACCTGGAACTGTATTCCTTGGAGCTTTGCATTGCCCTTTAAAGAGCTCATTATCGAGAAACTGCCATACTCAGGGTTAAAACTAGTAGGTTGAGCTTAGCCCAGAGGCTACAAATATTCACATATATTATGTGCCATTCAAAAAGATAAGAATTAGAATGGCGGCGTCCTGAGTGGCTGGATGCTGCTGCTCCTAGAAGCTGCGAGTACAACAACCTCAGCACCAGTATGGGCTTCCTCAGTGCGAGGTTCTGATCAGGGAGGCCCCAGAAGTTCCCAGAACAATACAGACTCGTGTTATTCCTTGTGGTTCCTCCCCAGAACTAGAGAATAAGTCCTGATGTGTGTGGGGAAGACACCACACTTTCTGGTTGCAAGACAGAGAAATCAGACTGGAACAAAGCTGGAAGCTCCCCCAACCCGCAGTGACTAGCTTTCAAGGGCATGGAGGGTGCTGTGTGGGTGCTGGGAAGGGAAGGGGATCAGCAATTTTATCCAGCTGTGAACTCTATGAACTCCAGTACCAACCTGCAAGGAAGATGTGCCCACCTGTGGATCAACGGCGAGAGGGCTACGCACACAGCCAGCTGCTCTCTGAGGGCCTCCCACATCTATGCTGGAAGTCTGGCTGGCATTTTCAAAAACAGGAAAGTGTTCTTGATTCTGTTGAATAATTCTTGAAAGTCTTGAACGCTGGATGGCTTTCTCCACAGACAGCCGGAGCCCCCATTCTCCCTGTCATTCAGTTGTGGCCACATGAGTAAATTCTGTGTCTTCCCTTTAGTACCTCACCTTACGAGGATCTCAGGTAGGGTAGGCTTGTTTCCACCCAGAGCAGGACTTGGACAGTCCATAGGAAGCAACATGGATTTACTGTGAGTTTTTAAAAACTGGTTTGTTGAGTGCACTATAAAATGGCAGCTGGCTGGGCAGTAACTAGCATACAGTCTGCAACCTGCAGCAAATTTTATATTCCCAAATGGAAGTTAAGAGAAACACTTCAAGTTGGTAGCTGAAGGAGAGGAAGAGAGAGTAGAAGGATCCCCAGTGAATCAGTATTGCTATTAAATGAGCCAGTCAATAAGAGGTAATAAAAAAAACTCTGCCAAAATCATGGGAATTGAGTGTGGCAGGCAGAGGCCATTGTGCAAGATTAACTGACCGCCTTAGACATTTTGTCTCTCACAAGGTCGGTACAAGGTCAAGGGTGAGTACTGCCTACCCAGGCAATGCTGATTATAATAAACAGGATTAAAATTAGCAGACAAAGTTAATGACAGTAATGTTCTTTCAATTAAGCCAAGTGGTACTGATCAAAGAATCACTGAATGCTGCACTATGCATTCTGAGATCCTGCTGTGAGGTATATTTCCAAGAGAAAACAGAAGACTGAGCCCTCCCATCCTCTGAACATCTTTTCCTGGCTTCTGGTGAAACTCTTCAACACTCTGACTCTCTCCTTACCTTAGCTTTTTGTTCAAAAACACTTGCCTTAGAGCAGGTTAAACCAGGGGGATAACGGAACCATACAGAAGGGTTAGAGGAGGAATGCACTAGCCTGGAGCAAAGGGACGTGCATTAATTCATTGTGCCGAGATGAAAATCCAGCTGGGGAACGTGCCATTTGTAGCTGCTTATTCTGAGGTGCTGACTAAATTATAATTTGTTAAATAAATTTTGTTGCACTTGGGAGTTTCTAGGTGACAGGATTTTGATACCTCAAAGTTCCTTTAAAATGGCAAAAAGCACTCCAATTCATCTTGAATTCTCTCAGAAAACCTAAGGAACACTGAAAATAGAAGGACTCTTTCAGGTCCTTGAAACTGGCTTTATGTCCTAGTAAATAAAGCCCCCCGAGGCCCAGACAGGACAGATGAGCCTCTCAGAGCCAGAGCTCCTCACAAACAAGATCTCCAGGCGGATCTACCCCTGCTAGTGTGTCCGCCCAGAGCAGGCAGGAGCTGTCATGTGAATGTCTGCAGAGTCTCCTCCAGCTCTCTCCTTCAGTGACTCTCCCACAGTGCACTGCTCTGGGCTCCAAGACAGCTGCTCAGGAGTGGAGAACAAAACCGCCCATCTTAGAGGGGTGCTCCTTGAGACACAGGAAGTTCTGAGGGGAGGTGGAAGGCTCCATCCTGCAAGGAAGCTCTGTTAGCTCACACTGAACAAATCAACCCTTCAGAAAGTCCGAGGCTGACTAGGTGTGCCAGATCTTCCGTCTCCAATGGAGTGGGACGCAGTGGGAACTGCTGATGCTTTCAGATCAGCACAGCTGCCTGGCAGAGGTGGAAACCACCCTCCCGACCACTTGGAAAGGATCCTCTCCCACCAGCCTGTGCTCTCTCATGCTCTGAGTGTGGGAAGCCGAGTCTCTGGTGAGGAAAGAGTTACTCTGGCAGAAGCGGCCCAGCATTCAGGCTGTGGTGTGCATAGTGGTGGCTCCCCACAGCGAGGTTTACAGAGAGTGTGGGGAGCAGAGAATGTTGAGATACCTGCACTTTGCCAAGGACGGTAGCACATGCCAGGTTGGGACCAAGGAGGATGTGACTAAGCGACGACGATGACTTACTCAGCAGCCATCAGATCAACAGGAAAGATGCTTCAGTTTGCCAGACGCCACCCATCATGAGGTCAGGCCTGTGAAGATCAAGCCTGTGAAGGTCAAGATGTTGCCTTGAGAAGAGAAGCCTGGGGCACTTGGCTTGCATCGGGATACCTGGGGAAGTATTTCCCAGAATTCAGCACGCTCCTGGTTACTGAGGCCATTTTCAAGTTCCTTCTGGTTACTGGCTGAGCTGGTGTCAGACTTCAGTGTCTTCAGTGTTGACTAGACTGTGGGGTTGAGGCAAAGCTTCTTTCTGGGCATTTCATTAGGCCCAGGGCAGGACAGCTAGCTAACCTTGAACATGATGCTCCTTGATAATCTGCATTACTGCTTTTCAAATATGGTTCATTCAGGTCTTTACATCTAGATGTCCTCAGCTGAGTTCAGTAAACTTTGCCTGTCATTATAAAGCACATTAGCAATGTAAACTGTCTTTGATGGTTTACACAAAAGGCCTAAACCACTATCCTTGTCCCACGTGGAGAGGCCAACCCACCATCCTCGTCCCACGTGGAAAGGCCTCTGTGAGAGGATGACCTTGTGGTGTTGTCTTCTTACAGGATTTTGTTTGTTTTGACATGGGATTCCCCAGTGTCAGACCATGTGAAGTTGTCACAGCAAATGAATGTGGATCATAAAACGGACATTTTCCTAAGCCTCTTGCTTCAGAGTAAGTTCATTTTCCATATGGCATGTACATCAAATTAGTTGTATACAGACAAACATCTGTCCTATACTACAAACCTTATTTCTTGAGAAGACAGTGATTAGGGCCAAGTCAAATGCACTTGAAATGACTTCAGAACGGCAGTGACCTTTCTCCCACTGGGGAATACAGTGGTAAGCCATCTTCACAAGCCATTTCTGACTGATGTTAATAAAGTTCGGAAAAGGGAAGTGAAACTTCCTAAAGCTTATACTTATACCGTATTAAAAAGGTTCAAATGAAGTCATTTTATAATGGGATGACAATGCCCTGTTAAATACTGCAGGCTAAGAGATAAAATGCCCATTTCCAGAAATGGGCTACTTCTTGGGGAATTGTTAGCTAATGAGGCCCCATAGCCACCCCCCCCTCCACCTCAAACATTACAGGTTATTTCCATAACTCTTTAGTTACCCTCTAGACTTGACAATAAGATGCTGTTACTGAAGACACCGCATACTTGAGTCACAGGATATGGAGACATCAACCTGGTACTGACCTGAAAGCTTCATACATGCTGACCAGTTATCATGCCAAAAGAGGCTGTGCATGCTACGGGGTTACCAGAGGAGAAGCTCATCATCAGTCTTACCCAGCTGAGAACCTTGTGAGTCACAGTAACAACTGGATGGCAAGATATGTCCCCAGTGCAGTAGTAGCACAAATGTCACAGGAGTAACCAGTCACTCTCTGACTGGAGTTGAGGCCCACTCCACAAGATGGAAGTCATACCCAGCAGTGCTCCCAGGGCCTAGAATCTGTGACTATGCAGGTGATACACTACAGGCAAGAACCAACGGTTATTATTCTAAGTGGGCATAGCATTAAACCAACTCCTAAGGCTTTTCTGCTATATTCCTAGATTAGTTCATCTCTCAGTCCTCATCAGAGAAGTGTCTTTCTTAAAATTTACCATTTTTTAGTTTTATGTGTCTGAGTATATTGCTTGCATGTGTGCAATACCTGAGGAGGACAGAAGAGGGCGTTGGATCCCCTGGAACTGTTACAGACAGTTGTTCGCCACCATGTAGGTGCTGGGAACTAAACTCCAGTCCTCTGCAAGAGCAGCCAGTGCTCTTAACTGCAGGCCCATCCCCAGAGAATTTTTTTTGCAATAGACGGTGATTAACATGGAAACACATAACTGATAAAAGTGCACAGAATAATAGACTGTGGAGTGCTCAGCCTTCAGGATACTTGTATCACATCTCTCCCTGAGACTCTGGGATCGTAGCAGAATAAAGGGGGAAAAGAGTGTGAGAGCCAGAGCAGTGAGCGACGGCAATAGAATGGCATTTTCTGGGCACAACAGAATATTTACAACTGTAAACTCACAGCTCTTATGACAGCATGCACAAGATGGGCTCAACCTCAAATCAGAAAAGTCTCAGTATGGAGGAGGAAGGAGGGCAGGAACGCCCAGCCCTCGCTGAGGAGCTACTAGTGATTGATAGCTGCTAAGAGAGACACAGTCACTTTTCTGTGAGGCTGTGTGACCCCTGCTAGGTGGACGAGACTCCTATGGACCGCCAACACCCAAGTGTACATGGGTAACACAAGCTGGACATAATGGATTGAAAAATAGAGAGCACAGTGCTGGATGAGTAGATGGGGTGCGTCTGGAAGGGGTTTAAGGGGATGGGTGAGTAGATGGGGTGCGTCTGGAAGGGGTTTAAGGGGATGGGTGAGTAGATGGGGTGCGTCTGGAAGGGGTTTAAGGGGATGGGTGAGTAGATGGGGTGTGTCTGGAAGGGGTTTAAGGGGATGAATATGATCCAAATACAGTGTAGAAAGTTTTCAAAGAATTAATAAAAATATTTCAAAACCATTAGAACAAACTTTGTATAAATGATTTATGTAGCTCACTTCAGAAAAGCTTTTTTTACATAAAAATTTATTCTCTAAGAAGAATAAAGGAATTGAAAGTCTTAGAATTCTTTGATGTTTCAGTTGTCACAGAAACACAATGGGTCTATTTAAAACCCAGTTATTAAAATTATATGATCAGAACTAAAAGAAATATATTGTGATACCTGCTATTATATAACAGAATATTTGTTTTTCTTCTCCACATAAGCACAGCTCTGTCTTTACTTTGAGGCCATTTAGGTCAAAGAAATACAGGCAGTGTGCAGCCTTGGCTTCAGTCTGTGACCCTGGCTTCAGTTTGTGACCTTGGCTTCAGTCTGTGACCTTGGCTTGCTGCCTTGTCCTAGGCCAATTGTAATAAATGACTGCTGGTTTCATCATTCTTACAGAAGTTCTAACTGTGAAACGCAGACTGCAAGGGGATCCTGAATCCCAGAGACACTGTGTTCTGGTCACGGGGGGAGTTCCAGTTCTCTGCATGGATCTGATGTTAGCGCCTGCCTGGCTTTCTGTGATAAAGTGCTTTTCATATAAGTTTGGTCTCTTAGAATCGATTCCTTTGTTTGAAAAATAGACCTAACTGAAGTCTCGAAGACAGGAGAAAATGCAGGAATGACAGGTCCCAGGCAGGCTGCAGTGCTCCGAGGGGCCAGTCAGGGACCTTGGTGTTTGACAAAGACAAAGACAAAAGGTCCAAAGCACTT
The DNA here is from genome assembly GCA_035773235.1 of Eospalax fontanierii. Taxonomy (NCBI): domain Eukaryota; kingdom Metazoa; phylum Chordata; class Mammalia; order Rodentia; family Spalacidae; genus Eospalax; species Eospalax fontanierii. Next base: position 61,520,736 of record CM069542.1, on the reverse strand, counting down.
TTGATGATGAAACCAACTGAACAACCAGACACTTACCTGAGGTGGTGGGGCCCGGGTTACTTTCAGAAAGGCTGACAGTTCTGCAGGGCACTAGCACACTGTACAGATTCATTCACCCCTATGGTTTACTGAGCACCTACTATGAGTCTGAACGTGACGCTCTGCTAATTGTTCAGGGGTCAGAATGGAGAGAGTCACCATCTTGCATGAGAAATATCTCCCACAGTGTGGAAGACATCCAGGAAAGGGGGTCTCACACCAGACAGTTAAGGACACAAAGCTTTACTCCACAGCGAGGTATGCTCCTGGAGGGAACAGGTACCCAGACCACACGCAGAGAAGCCCGCATGCCTGGTGACCATTGGGAGACCTTCATAAGCTCCAAATCCAAGAAAGACAATCATTCTTAAATATCAAGCAAAAGAGTGGCAAGAAAATCATGGACTTGGAGGGAAAAGCTGGAGCAGGCACAATAGCAAGCACAGTGTCATAGGTCACTGGGTTCCTCCCCACTTTGCCTGACTCTCCCAATGCCAAGGGTCCCCACAGGATTGTGTCCCACACAACTCCTGGCTTTCAGCTCCTAGTCCTTGGAATCCCAGGTGCAGGCAAGTTCAGTCAGCAGTGAATGTGTGGTCCAGGACATAGAGAGCAGCTGGGATAAAGCTGTCCTGTCATCACCAGAGAGGCAAGGGTGTGTGCACTGGAAGGGCCCTGAGGTGGGCTGCGCAGGCCTCGGGGGCATGTACCTGCAGGCTTGGGGCCTAGGTGTCCCCAGGGTTAGGCACCTTCACCCTCTGAGCTCGTCTTTCCCACTGTGAAGTTGGCCTTGGGAATGGTCTCCTGCTGGTCACCGGTGAGATGCAGGCTTCCTTCTGCTCCAGCTCTCCTCTCCCTTTATCCAGTGGCTGCAGAGCACTGCTTTAGGTGGTGTTTGAGGAGAAAAGTTATTCCAGTGTCCACAAAGCTTCACGCAGTCTCTGACCTTGACTGGTGATGGAGAAGACCCTGGTTTCGCTTCAAAAGCCACTGAAGTGGAGATAGAAAACAACCACTTGTGAGACCAGCAGAGAGCAGTGTCCCCAACCGCCTCAGCGCTGGTCTCTGCACTGGATCAGCCGAGTCGGTTCCCACACTTTAGGGGCTGCCTGTTTTGTTTTTAGGGCCTGCTAAGATGCGGTTGCTGTAAGAAGCAGAGTCAGCACCCCTGTTTCATGTTGAGAAGCAAAATCCTCATCCTTTAGGTCAGGCACTTCATAACTAGGGATGAGTAGTTTTATAGCAGGGAGGTTTAGGTAAGCAGGTATATTCAAAGCCTATTTCTTCCTAGTTCTGGGCATAAGCCAGGAGTCTGGGTTAGAGGCCTGGACTGCTGACTGACACCAGGCCATTGCTTAACTGAGAGTTAATTCCACCGCTTCCTTTATTAAGGTGGAGGTTGAATTAGGAAGGACATAACTTCCTTCAATAATCAAAGCCTTCAGGAAGTTTGAATAGATGTGGTTATCAGAAAGCCAATTACCTAATTTCAAACACCAGAAAGAAAAACTGAATTTTCTTCTAATGGTGTCTGTCTAATTTGATATAAAACATGACCAGTACCAATTTACAGTAAAAAATAAGACCAGAAATACAGGTTTATGCTTCCTGGATATCTAGACATTTTCACAGGAGTAATTTGACAAAAATAGTTTTTTTTTCCTGACAAGACAGGAGAAAATTTGACTAAACAACACCACCCTCCAAAAAAAATTTGGCAATTAAACAGAAACTATGATATTAGGAATTCTCCAGTTTGACAAATTGCATTTTAATGAGCAGCAGTTCATGAGTGAAGCACGTAGGTGATTATTTCTGGTCATATGGGGCCGCTTGCAGTGTCTGTGAGCCCTCCTGTTCTGTCACTGGAGACCTCAGGGTCTCAGCCAGAGGTGTTCTGTGTAACCCAGGGTTCAGCTGCAGCCACAGCAGACTTTTGTTGATGTTACACTTTGGTTTTGTGTTTCCTTGAAATGGAGTAAAGACAGCACTTGATCCAAATTCAGCACCTGTTTATATTATGATTATTACCTAAGATTTAACCTGCAGCAAGCCAATTTGAAATACTTTTAAAATAAAAAATGCATAAGAAAATAATACACTTTGTCTCTAAACACTGACCAAATAATGATTGCTCATTCAAATTGATTGATTCCAATGAGACATTTTCTCAATCCTTCCAGATCCAAACACTGAAAAAGAGTTGTTCTGTACTTGTTCTTATTTTTATATATAAGTAAAGTCCTGGATTGGAATATATCCTTTTTGGGAGGGCCATGTACTCTTTGATTCTGTAAAGCACAGGAGCCCTCTATCTAAATATCTGGCTTCACTACAAACTATTTTAGCAATTTTAGCATTCTTTAACCTTCTTGTCCTAAAAACAAAGTAATCCTTTACCCACTGTCTAATAAACACTGTAGTTATCAAAAATGATTTCTATGTCACATGCTTGTCTTATTCATCGGGTTTACAGACCTTTTGCTAGAATTTGGGGGTTATTTTTTCTCATACTTTTATTTCATGGATTTGAGGTTGGTCTTGACTCTTGGGACACTGAGGACCTTGGCACTTGGAAGAACACAACAGCCTTTAGTTTGTACAGTAGACACTCCAGCAGCCTCTGCTCCTGCTCTTGATGAACATATTTATGCCTCTTAAAGTCTCACTGCAGATAGTGACTTCACAAACCACAGGCACTGATTCTTCATAGTTCAGAATCTGTAAGTTGCTTTGGCTAACAGGATAGCCAAAGCAACTCTGAGCACAAAGAGCAATGCAGGGGCGATTACTATTCCAGATTTCAAACTATATTCCAGAGCTGTAGTCATAAAAACAGCATGGTACCAGTACAAAAATAGACCTGTAAAACAACTGAACATAATTGAAGATCCAAACATGAGTATATGCAATTTCAGTCTCCTGATATTTGAGAAAGGGGCCAAGAACACTCACTGGAGAAAAGAAAGCATCTTCAACAAATGGTACAGGCAAAACTGGATCTCCACATGTAGAAGAATGAAACTAGACCCTTATCTTTCACCTTAGACAAAAGTCAACTCCAAATGAATCAAAGACCTCAATGTGAAACCTGTTAGAAGAAAAGGTTGGCAGTAACCTACAAGATATAGGTGAAGGAAGGGACTTTCTAAATTGATAGCAGTTGCTCAGGAATCAAGGTCAAGAATCAACAAGGGGGACCTCATTAAACTAAAAAGCTCCTGTGCAGCAAAAGACACAATGAAGGCAGTAAAGAGAAAGCCCACAGAGTGAAAGAAACTCTTCACCAGTGACACATCTGACAGAAGTTTAACATACATAGTACATAAAGAACTCAAAAATCAAAGAATCAAGAAAACAAGTAGTCCAGTTAAAAGATGGGCTAAAGATCTGAACAGAGTTCTCAAAAGAAGAAATAAAGATGGCTGAGAAACAGCTTAAAAAGTGTTCAACATGACTAGTAATTAAGGAAATACAAATTAAAAGTTCTTTAAGATTTCATATTAACCCAGTCAGACAGACTAAGATCAACAAAACCAATGATTCCAAACGATAGAGAGGATGTGAGAAAAGGGGATGCTCACTCACTGCTGGTGGAAGTGTCAGCTTCTGTGACCCGTATTGAAAGCAGTGTGGAGAACTTCTGAAAAAAAAACTAAAAATGAACCTACTGCTTGACCTGGTTATACTACTTGGTATATACCCAAAGGACTCATCCTATTGCAGAGATACTTGTACAACCATGTTTGTTGTTGCTCTCTTCACAATAGCTAAGGGATGGAAGCAACCTAAGTGTCCCTCAACTGATGACTGGATAATGGAAATGTGGTACATTTGAGCTCAAGTAAAGTAAAGGGGTGTGGTGAGTAACTATCGGGAGTAAGTGGGTCAGGGCAGCAAGTCGCCTGCCTTCTCTGTTTCTTTCTCTCACCTGTGCTTGCTCTACCTTCTTTTGTTGTTCATTCTTTCTTCTCTCATCTTCTTCTTTTTCTTATTTGTTTCTTTCTTACCTAATGTGGTGACCTGATGGGAGGATAAGGATAAGATCTGTCCTAGCACTAGCAGCAGGAAGTGTGTTCAGTAGATGTTTCTTGATGGCACTTTTGGGATCCGGTGATGTTACTTCTCAGACTTCTTTTGCAAATAAATGACTAGATTCAGAGTAAATAACCTTTTTTTCTTTTTTCTTTTTTTACATAAGCTCCCATTTTTGGTAGGGAGAAGAAATTCTCTTAACATCCATGTTGTTATTCATGTAGGAAGATTTCAGAACAAGATATCCACGTTTTCTTTACGGGGAAAAAGCATTCTTAGAATATTGCACATCATATTTAAATTTTTCCTAAAGGATTCCTAGATTACAGTTACAAGAGTTATTTCCATGATGTGTGTTATTGGCAGAATGAGTGCTCAGTATAGTGTATGTAGCACAGGGTGGCTTTCTATGTCCTAGCCTGCAATGGTTTTCTTTGTTATCACTCTATTATGTATATTCATCTTTCTAGTCTTAGTTGCATCTGGCTACCTCGGGGGAGGGGGGAGGAACCAGGTAAATGGCATCTCTCCTCCTCAGACATCTCTGCCCAAGTAGTAGAATTTCATGTTCAAGGGGATGTGATAGGACATCAGCAGCTCTGTAATTTCTTGGACGTCACAGAAAAAGTCTGTCCTTGGTTCCCTGAAGAAGGGACCACAAATTTAAAGACATGGAAGAGAGTAGGAGAAAAACATCAGGATTATTATGATATTCATGGACCAAGTAAGGCCCCAGTGGGCACCTTTACTTTGTGGGCTTTAATTAGAGATAGTTTAGACCCTAGACATGAGATAGAAAGGGTTTGAGCAGAAAAAGTAGCAAGTGGGATCGAGCCACAAGTGGCTCAAGTGGAGGAGGAAAGTAAAACTAAACCTTCTGCTCCGCTCGAGGAACCAGCTTTTGTGGAACCTGAAATTGAGCAGCTATTCAAGAGTGAGCCATTAGATCCGGAAGAAGAAGAGGAGAGCAAAGAGGGAGCTGCTAGATATCTGAGAGAGGAGGATTTTCCATCATTTATTGCCTGGGCAAAGCACAAGGCTGAGCCGAAGGGAGAATATTTAGAAGAAATATGGCATTTACACAGGGCGTGGTCGAATTTCAATCTTTAAAATTGCATCCTCCTACAACAGCTCATGGTCTCATGAGCTAGAGTCTCTAAGATCAAAGGACCATGGTCACAGGCTTTTGTTAATTACTCTGGGTTTTGGTTCCTTAATTACAAGTTGGATCATATAAATTCCACCAGCTCCTCACCTTGCCCTGGGGCATCTTGCTTTCCGAAACAATTAATAAATAGGATTTCAGCCTTTTTTCACCTCACAGTTTGCTGGGCTGGGAAAATAGCTCCCTGGTAGGATGCTTGCCTAGCATATATCAGGCTGTGAATTTGATTCCCATGCACATCTCCCATGCATAGCTTTGAACAATGCAAGCACAACTGATCTTTTCAAATCAAACAGCTGTGTCCTGTCCTAACAGCACCTGGTATTATCTGCACTATTGTGTTTTGCTACTCAGCAGAGGTGATAACAACGGAAATTGTTGCAAGGACAGGCGTTTTTATTTTTGTTAGTAGTGACTGAACTCAACATCTCATCTGTCCCATGTAAACCACTGAGTTAAAGAGAAACAAATGATTGTGTGTGTGTGTGTGTGTGTGTGTGTGTCGGTGTGTGTGTGTAAATCATACTGGTAAATTGTCATGTGCTGTTTGAGCTCACTGAGAAGATAACTCTGGAGCCAGGATTGGCCATCTCACTTCATATTCAAGCCTGTTGTCTCAGGATGTTCTTCAAGACTCTTGTGCATATCTAGATTGACCACCTGACCCTGTGACAAGCAAAAAGGAGAACAAAACAGCCTCAGAGTAAGGGTATTGTGCTGTTGAGTATAACGATGGGATAAATTAATTTCAACAGAGGTTATTATTCATCTTATGGTATAAAATGTCTATAGCAAAAGTAGTTCATGGAATTCTATTTTCTCACACCAACAAAAAAGTCACTAATACAATTCACAGTTCTTGGAGAAAATAGATAGCAATCTCTGCCTAAAATTCTTCAGTTAGTGATTGTGCTAGAGATTGTAAACTTCAGTTTGATAATGTGTTCCCAGGTGCCCGTTGCTTCTTTCTTCCTAATGTTAACACTTCCTCAAGACCTAAAGCAAGGTTTATGGTTTCTGTGTTTTCTATAAGGCTTAATTAAAAACTTATAAAGTACAGTATATATATGGGTAATAATAATTCATTATATTATCCTATGTGTATAATTTGCATACCATGTTCTTTTAGTAAGATGATGTTGCACAGTACTTATCTGAGCCACGAATAACTGCCATCTTCATGTCTTCAGCAATGCCTACTTAAAAAAGATCATATTTGAATTTGTTGGCTATTGTATTCTTTCACTGAAGGAGGGGTAAGCAGGGTCATTGGAACTTCACCTGAGTATCCAGCTAATCCTCCTAGTCAGCTGTATGTAATTTTTCCAAAATTAATTTTTTAATGTTATTACATATCATGGTACTAAGAAAAAAATAAAATAAAAAGGTGAAAGATGATGTTAAAAAGGTATGGGAATGAAGATATTTAAAAAAATAAGAAAATCTATACAATTTATTGAAGATCTGAGTCGATATGTTATGGTATATAAAAGATGAGAGAAAACTATGTAATTGTAATCTTAAAATTTCTGAGGTAATAATTCAAATAATCTGAAGAACAAAGTATATGTCTAATTAAGGTTTATTCAAGAATGTTTGGTTTTTGCCTAAGCTTTAGCTACATAGCATATAGTAATTCAAAGTATCAGATTGGTGGAACTTCGTGTGGTAACTACTGTGTCTCAAATTATGGCTGCTTTTCCCTTTAACCTCTATACTGATAGTCACTATATTGCTAAGGCTTTGCAGGATATTGAAACTGTATCTTATATTGATATGGCTAATATGCAAGTTCAGGAATTATTTGGCCCAATACAAAGGTGCTTGCACACCCATTCTCAACCTTGCTTTATAGGTTATATTAGAACACATTCAGGGCTTCCAGGCTCTTTGGCTTTAGGCAAACATCTGGCAGATAAGGCCATGTGTGTTGTGGGCTTGCCCAAATAGAGTTAGCACAAAAATCTCATGCTCTTCATCACCAAAATAGCCAAAGTTTATGGAAACCGTTTCATATTACTAGAGAGGCCGCTAGGCAAATTATTTGGCAATGTCGCTCCTGTCCTGAATCTCATTCTGTCCCTCAATATGGGGTCAATTCATGCTCATTGATGCCTGATCAATTATGGCAAATGGATGTAACTCACATCCCTGAGTTTGGAAAGCTAAAATATGTTCATGTGTCCATTGATACTTATTCAGGATTTATTATGGCCACTGCTCAAACTGGAGAAGCTATTAAACATGTAATAGCACACTGCATTAAATGTTTTGCTGTAGCTGGCTTACCATCTATCATAAAAACAGAAAATGGCACAGGCTATACTAGTCAAACTTTCCAATGTTTCTGTGCTCAGTTATCCATTGCACATAAAACAGGCATACCATACAATCTCTAGGGGCAAGGTATTGTTGAACATGCCATGAAGCTTTAAAAAATCAATTACAAAAAAATAAAAAAGGGGGAGTTATACCCCAGATCTCCACAGAACTCTTTGAATCATGCTTTTTTCGTTTAAAATTTTTTAAATGTGGATGCTCTTGGTCTTTCTGCCACATGTAGGTTGTGGCATCCCAAGACATTGTATACCTATACACGAGTGAGATGGAAGGATCCAATTGATGGGAAGTGGCACGACCCAGACCTGGTATTGATATGGAAAGAGGGCATGTTTGTGTTTTTCCGCAGGACACTGAGAATGCCCTGTGGCTGCCAGAAAGGCTGGTCCAGTTTGCGGGGACTGAACGAGGAAAGAGTGATGCTACTGTTGCTGTTCATGTGGAATCAGTTCCTGACGACACATGAAGAGCTGTATTGGGCTCATGTCTCAGATCCACCTATGCTGCATCCAGCCTTATGGGAAGAAAAGGAGATTGTAGTAATGGTGAATGATACTCGCCTGTCAGGACACCCTTACATGGGAAGAATGACAGTACAGCAAAAGCCTGACTTTAATTCCTCAGATATATTGTGGGTTGGTCAGGAAATCAGGACTCTACTGCAGGGAATACTGATGAATGGGAAAAAAGGACTAAGTGCAGGACTTTGGTGGTCGGATAATGACTTTCTGCAGACTTATATAGGGAAACTGGCAGCAGCCATGGATAAAGTCAAGGCACAACAATCCAGCCCCCAAAGACGAGTGATAGCTTGCATAAATCAACCCTAGGTACTTTTGATTGGACAGCTAAGTATCTCCCATGATGATACCAGGTTTAATGTTTCTTGTGTTCAATGTAACCTGACTAATTGCATTTCAGTTATAAATGCAATTTATAGTATTTCAGCAATCTCCATTTATTATGATTTCCTGTAAATGTTACAAACCTTTCTTGGTATGCCATGCAGACTATCAGTGGATCTGTGCTACTCCTAAGGTATACATTCAGAGTCAACATGATTGGGAGAAAAGAGTGCATTTAACAAGGGGTTTTGCATAATGAAAAGTTATCCTTAGATTTGGTCCATTTACACTAAAAAATAGTAAATATAAAAAATACAGAGCCACTTAGAGTTGATAGAGAAAAACCTGCTGCCCAGTTGTTAGAAAAACTGAAAGCCTCTTTGCCTTCATGGCTGGGAAGTATTGCAGCCTTGAGCCCATGTGTTCTCCTTAGAATTTGCATACTCCCTCCATTGTTGAAGTATATCCTCAGCACATTCTGGGATATTAAGGTTGATGTGCACAATGTTCGGCTCTGAACTCTACCTTGAGTAGAGTTGCCCCTTGCAGAGGCTGGTAGTCAGAGATGGGTAAGATTTTCTCGAGCTAAGTCAACCTAAGACAGGGCATGAATGATAAGCATTCATGTGCCAATGACGGATAAGGCTTATGCTTCGGAGAGAATGACCTAAGACAGGCACAGTCTTTCTGCCCATAGTAGGGAAGGCTATGGTTCTTTAAAAAATAAAAAATGGGGGAGATGTTAGGAGCCATTTACCTGCCTTGAACTATGCCCTGGTCTAGGCTTAAGCAGAGGTCAATCTTGTTGTGCACACAAGTGCTGTGGGAGCAGGATGTTTTGCCAGCTTGCAAATTTATGGCACCTTAGGGGAATTTTGGCCTAAGACAAAGGCTGAGGACCATTGAAAGAAGATGTGGGTGGCTTGAATGGTTCTGTCTATGTAAATGCACGCTTGTTTTTGTGTTGAGCTCTTGACCTGTTGTTTTGTTTCTCATGCAGCTGTAAGGGTATAAATAACAATGAGCAAAATAAAGTCAGGGCCTCAGTATTTGCTAACAGCCCTCCTGAGTCTATCCTTTGTCTCTCTCTTCATTTCTTAATCCTCACTCCCCCTTCAGGTACAGTTTGATTTTGTTGGTGGGCTCTGGCAAACCTTCAAACACTGAGTCCACCTGGTGTGGGAGTGAGTGTTTTCTAGGAGAACATTCACCTTTAGTGCTCTGTGCATTCCTCATACAAAGCAGATTGATGGGGTATGACATGGACTGAGTTTAGACAGTACCATGCGTCAAAGGGAGCAGGGAAGGAGCCCCACTTTCAGGAGAGGTGTTAAGACCAAGAAAAAGGGTTCAGGAATGAATGGAGACCCATGAAGAAAGGGGTCCTTCAGAGGGTCTGAGTGATGGTACAGGGCTCAACTCTCGTGCTGGGAATAGTTAATTCCCAGGGAGGGGGATGAAGAGACATGGACTTAGCTGGATCAGGGTGATTAGATAAATGAGCAATATCTATGTTTTTCATATAAGTACTGCTAACATAGTATTACCATTCAACAAGTGAGGGACATAACATGTTTCACAGGACTGTCTACCACCCATGATATGGTGGGTAGATGACAGATGATATACAGAGATGATGGATGTATTGATGATGTGGATGACAGATTAGAGAGACTTCAGTTATAGATAGATAGAAGACAGATAGATAGATGATAGATAGATGACAAATAGATGATAGGTGACAGCTAGATGGATGAGAGCTAGATAGACAGATGACAGATAGATATAGATGTAGATAGATGATAGATGATAGATGATAGATAGGTGATAGATGATAGATTCACACAAACAGGCAGATGACAGAGGAGAGGAGACTACACAAATATCATGGTTATGAGGAATTAGCTGAATTTATTACTCAAGTTTCTTTTGACTTTTATTTTTAAATTGTAGAGAGTGGGGCTGGAGAGTTGGCTCAACGGTTAAGAGTGCTGGTTGCTCTTGCAGAGGACTGGGGTTTGAGTCCCAGCACCTACAGGGCAGTTAATGGTCACCTGATCCAATGGTGGAGGACAGCTATGTGTGCCCAAGAGGGGCAGGCAATGCCCAGAGGTCTTAGGTCGGGTTGATAGTAGGCAAGTTGTTGACCCAGGGAAGGTGAGGAGTGACCCGTGTGTCCTTGAGGTGGGCAGTACACAGGTGCCCATACTGGCAACCATTCAACTGAGTCTCAGATGGCCACAAGGCCTCACAGTCACTAACATGTTCTCTCCTGGCCCTGCACTATGGTAGCCGCTGCCTGAGGAGAGCAATGGTCCAGGGAAAGGGAAGAAGCTCCCTTTCTGGCTATCCTTCAGCTCTGGGTGAGGCTCTGAGGCTCGTTTCTCCCTTTCCCATCCACAGGAAATTCAATAGTGTATCTCCCGGAAGACCACTGGATGGCTGCCAGTGACAGAGTGACCTGCACAGTCTTCTTCACTGACTAAGACCAAGTGAGATTGTGAGACAGGTGACTCATCCGTATGTTTTCTCTAACAACCCCAGGTCAGCACGCCTAATGTCAGCCCGTCATGGGTAGACTGTGATTATCAGAGCAAGGATCTCAAGTGTCTTGATCGTTATTTGTTTCTGAATGAATGCCCTAGCCATGGAAAAGGAAAGTAGAAGAATTTGGGAAATTATTCTCAGTTAATAAGCCTTTGTCTAACCCTTTTAATACTTTGGGACAAGTACAGAGTAAAAGCCTAAAAGCACTGGATGAAGATATTGGAGTCACAGTGAACCTAAATGCTGTAATTGTCACGCTTCTTTATGGTTACCTCCAGGTTGACTCACAGCAATCTTCCCCTGTGGTTACTCTGCTTACTCAGTCGCTGTTGTGGAACCGTTAACATTGCTCCTGTTTTGATTACTGTCCCTTTTTGGCCTCAGTGCCTGTCTTCCTGCAGCTGGGTCTGCAGAGCTCTGAAATCACTTTTCTGCAGACACTGAGCAATCCCTTATTTCTCTGATTCTCCCTGGCCCTGCTGAGGGCATCATTTTCCTTCTTTAAGCTAGATATGAGGTGTTTGAGGTCAAATTCCCCAGGCTGTTGAGCCTTGGATTATGAACTTCCATGTCTTCGGACACCAGGCTGTGAGATAAGGTGAGCTGTGCTGCGTGGAGCCTCAGAATAGCTGTTGGGGCTTACCTGGGAGGACAGGGCAATTACAGACAAGTGGAATTAGTCACAGCAGATGCTGTTTGGGGGGCTTTCTCCAAATGTAATGACAGAGCGCTCAGGAGAGGCAATCTGGCCTGCAGTGGTTGGAGTGGCCAAGGGCTTAGATGGTGATTACGCTGCTACAGCTTCCAAAGACCTCCAGGTGATTTTTAAAATAAAAGATACTCTCTAAAACTAGGCCGGAAACTGCTGAGTCCTGTAAGCACACATTTGTATTATCAACCCTGTGACTGGATTAGGAACCTCTGTGCTTACCTGCAGTGTCCCTTCTCTTTTCCATGGAGTGATTTGGGGCCGATAGTAATGAGCAGCCAACTCTAATCCTCTCAGGACAAAGATGAGGGGCTCCATGAATTCAGGGGCCAGAGCCTTGATACCTGAGACGTGCCTCAGGAAAGAGGCTCTGTCCCTTCTGTGCTGCCCATCCTTGTGATGTGTTAGAGGTTGTGGGTTCTGTGTATACCCTGGATAGAGGCACAGTGTGGACAGCTTGTCCCCACAGAGCCACAGGGCATTAAATCCCTGGATTGTGTCTCATTTTCTCAGTTCTAGGATATGAATTTAATGGGTGCCTGTTGAGATTGCTAATTCTTATCAGGGAAAGCCTTTCAGCAAACACAGTTTCCTAGGCTGCTTCCATGCTGAAAGTCTCAGGTAACAAAAGCACTGTGGGGCAGGAAGGGGGTGGAGGAGAGGGCGGCTCCCTCTGAAGCCGGAAGGAAAGTTTCCTCTAACTTCTAACTTTCTACTTCCGGGTGGTGACTGATTTGATTCTTTAGAGCATGGCAGCTCTGCTTCTCACCAAGAACTTGTCTCCAATGTTCCACCCAAACACCAACCTCCCCACCAGGCCACACTAACTGCCCAGGACCTCACCCGACCAGTTCCATTCACAAGGACATTCATTCTGAAACGGGGTGAAATGAGAGTGTCCTCTAGAGGGTTCTTAGTCTCATTCATAAAAGAATTTAAGAATGGGCCCAATCGGAAGCTTTAAGACAATTTTATTGGAATTTCAAGAAAAATCCTCAAGACAGGCAAGCTGGGGATTTCAGCAGCTGCCTGGAGGAAGAGAACAGAGGGAGAAGACGAGAAGCCAAAAAGTCATGGAGGTTTAGAGCCTGCATGGGGTCAGACACGTGGCGGACTGGCAGCCACATGGCTGGGAGAAGGAACTTTAGAGAAAAAGTAGAGAAATACAAGACCTAGGGCAGCCCAAAGCCTTAAAGAAAGCATCTTTAGAAAAAGGATGTGAAGAAGAGAAGGAAAGATTACGCTTTTGAAAAGCGGGCAGACTTACGGAGAGCTACATGTCTGTGGCCGGGTGCAGAAGAACTGCCTCGGGAGGCGGGATTCCAGGCAGGAAAAGTTCACTGCCTCATTAACACACTCTGTATTCCCCCCATCTATTTAGTATAGCTTAAGTTGAACCCACCTTCCTAAGCGTGGTCCTGGGATCAGGTGATTGAGCAGTGAAACTAGAAATGTGTGTCTTTCAACAGATAAACTAGAGAATTTATAGTCTATCCCAGCTAAATAGGTATTTGCTCTCTAACAATTCTAAACATAGTCATCCCTGAAAGCCCGGGAGCTAGGATTTAGCTGGGGAATGTTGGGGGATGCCTTTTGTCATAGTTGGTCTCCAGTGACGACTTTACCAGAGTTAAAGTCATATAGGAATTTTAAGTACATTAAGGGTATTTCTACAAATGATAAACTAGGGCAGGGCACAGGAAGACCTACCTTGAATGAGGTCATGCCATTATATGGGGTCGGGGCCCATGAATAAAAGCAAAATCAAGAGATCTGTGTGAGCTCCAGTGCTCCTCCTGTCTGCTTCCTGACACCTGCCCTCCCCTTCCTGATGGACTAAATAAACCCTCTGAGACGTCAAGACAGATCCTTCCTCCTTCAATTTTTGTCCACCAGGTATTTTGGTCACAGCAATGGCAAGTGTAACTAATACAGAAAATAGATACCAGAGACATGTCATTGCTGCCGCTAAAACTGTCAGCTCAGTCCTCAGTCTTTGGAACTGGTTTGCAGGAGAAATTTGGGAAAGTTGACCTGTGAGTTAAGCACTGTAAACAGAGCTTAATGGGTGATTCTGGCGGTAACTACAAAGAGTGCAATGTACACATAAACACTGATGGTGAAGACTGTGCTTAGGAGGCTTCAGAGGAGAGCAGGACTCTACTGGAACTAGAAAAGGGGCCATTCAGGTTACCTTATGGCAAAGAACTTGTCTACATTCTGTGGGGGAGGCTGGGTTTAAAGATAGTGAAGTAATTATTTTGGTGGAGGAAATTTCAAAACAGCATACTATCCAGATTGTAGCATGGGTAGGTACTGGCTACTTTTAGCCAATAAGACTCAGGAACAAAAAGAGACCACATTTGAAAAATGTAAGGTGTGACTGAAAGGAAACCCCCAGCAGTTCCAGGACTCAGGACTGACAGACACCTTGGTGACTCCAGCCAAACTTCCAGAATTCATAAGCATGTGTGAAAAGGGACTGACTTGCAGTTTCCTGACAAGATAAGCTTCCTGATACCAGGTGTTAACTATCTCTTCTGAACATCAACCAGATGTTATAGGGATCCCTTCCCCATAAAAAGGCCTACTGGGCAGCTAGGTTTTGCTAGTCTTCTCATCCTGACTTGGGGGGCTAGCCCCGGCTAGCTTCCTCATTCCCTAACCTGGGGAAGCTAAGCCAGGCTAGCTTCCTCATTTCCCGATTTGGTGGGGGGAGGCTAGCACTGGGCTAGTTTCCTTATTTCCTGAGACCTGGGTACACCAGCTGGGTCCCCCAAGATGAGCAGGCCAGTTTCCCCACTCTCGACCTGAGGAGCTAGCCCATCCCTTTAATAAATGTCCTAATTAATAAATTAATCCCCAAGCTGGAATCTCATTTGTTTCTGCTGGGTCTTGGAACCAAACCTTACAAAAAACACTCATTCTAGCCAGAAAATAGAGTACATTTGAAGTTGTGGAGAAGGACGGTGAAGTCGTTAATGATACTCATACCTTTAAAGAGAAGCAAGGCACTTTGCACTGGGACTCTAAAAGCTGATTAGACCTTGCCTCCTGCAGGACCCAGGGTGTAAAATTGCAAATTCATTTAAGATTTACCTTGAAGAGAGTGTATTTCTGGAACACCCCTTTGTTGCCTCAGTCACCCAGGTACTCAGCGTCCACTGTGGTCATGGTCCAAGAGCACCTTTCTACCGCTGGAGCTGGTGGCAGAGCTTGTCATCACCCGGGTTTGGGCTTCTCAGGTAAGCAGGCAGTATGGAGCCTCGACCATGTACAGGTTGAGGAAGGCCAGGGTGCTGAGCCGTGTTCAGCATGGTTACACTGCCTGTGTGCACCCTTGAGAGGATGTTCTAGTTTCACTCTCTTGCTGAAACAAATACCCTAACCCAAAGCAACTTAGGTCAGGACAGGATTTATTTGGCTTATATTTTCAGGTCACAGTCCATCATTGAGGGAAGTCAGCACAGGAGCTTCAGGAGGAGCAGGGAGGTGGAGATCCCCAAGGAACGCTGCTTGCTGGACCACTCCCAGATTCACACTCAGTCAGCTCTCTCACCCAGTCCAGAGCCATCTGCCAGAGGATGCTGTCCATGGTGGGCTGGGCCTGCTCCGTTATTTGACAGTCAGGACAACTCCCACAGCTAGGACCACAGGTCAATCAATCTGATCCTGGAAATCCCTAAATCAAGGCTTTCCTCTCAAATGACTATAGGCTGTGTCAAGCTGAGACTCACAGCTCGCCAGAACCGAAGGCTATGTGCAAAGGTTTGGATTGTGATTCACACCTTCCCTCCACGTCACCCAGTCACATCCAGCGAGTCTGTCTATGCTCCTCATTCTCTCTACCCTTCGCCATGGCTAGTCACCAGACTAATTTTAACTCGTTTCACAGTGTCTAACACTAACCATCTGTGTAGCCACATATGACCCACCCTGGACCTCGGCATGACCAGAGGGCCCTTCCCTCTGCTTCTTCAATTAGATGACTGCTTCATCTCCCAGGAACTTTCTGCATGTGCGTGTGTGTGTGCACGCATGTGCTTGTGTAGTATAGATGTGCGGGTGTACACTCCAGTGTGACTGGACACGGATTCCAGAGGTTGATGTCAGGTGTCTCCCCTATCAGTCTCTTGTTTTATGAGATGGTCTTTCACTGAACCTAGGGCTCACCAATTGGTCAGACTGGCTAGCTAGGGAGCCCCCAAGGTCTACCTATCCCTGTCCCTCATCATTGGGGTTACAGACTCATGCTGTTGTGCCTGGCTTTTCCTTGGATGCTGGGAATTGAAACTCAGGTCTTTATGCTTACATGCTAGGCAGTTTACACTCTAAGCCATCTCCCCAGTTCCCTGCATAGTGTGTTAATGGAGTATTCCTGTGTAGCCTCTCCCTCTCCCATGATGATGAGCATGGAAGCCAGGAGGAGCACGTCATCTTGAAGTCAACAAAATAGCAAGTAGCCGGGATTTGATTGGCTTGGGCGGAGGCATACTCTGCATAAATACCTAATATCCCACATGGACCAGACCCTTTCCTTTGATGCAAATGAAAGAAATCACCTAAGAAGAGACCTGAAATTGAAATAGGAACGTATGCTAATTTCCTACATGCTTTACATGACAACAGCTCCTTCGGAGCCTACCCTGCTTCTCTCTGTCCCTTTCATGTCATCCATCTTGCTCTGTTTGCCCGGGTCCTTCTTCTTCTTTCAGCAAAGGAGATGGGGTGATTCTTAAGCAGTTAGCTGGACCTAACATGTGCTCCAGCAAAGAGAACAAATGCACTTGGCTTAGAACCTCAGGACAGTCACATCTGGAGTGTATTCTCAGATTCTATGAGTACCAGGGCCTTGAGTGTGCACAGCACTGGGCTAGTGTATTCATATGTGCTGACACACTTGGTAATTTCAAGCATCAGAGCAGACAGGTGACAGGAACCTTAGGCATGGTTTGAGTCCATGTGTCTATTAAGTGAGGATGCATCAGACCTCTTCGACGGGCTTTATGAGCACAGGTGATGCAAAGGTCAGCATGGTCCTTCTCCTGAATCTGGGCTAATTCATCAGGAACGATGAAGCATATTGTGCTGGTCAGCTTTCCAGAACAACTTTGAGAAGCTTCAAACACAGTCACTGTGAAAGGAAACAGATATGGTAGAAATGTTCACCCAGTGAGTTGGTAAAGGGCTTCCTCGCCTTAGACACTGGCAAATCGTGAGCTGAGTCTCCAGGGTCAGGTGTGGGATTTTAGAAACGGACACAGAACTCACTGATCATCTTCCTTTCACAGATGTTATATGTATGAATAATGAATATATGAATGTTTTTTAATTATCAGGGCTTCAGTTGTCCTGTGAACAAGAAAATATAACTGTGGGCCATTCGCAAGATCACAAAGCTAGAAACAGCACAGCTGTCCACCAGCAGGTGGAGAATGAACAGAATGTTGAACACGTATACAAGGAGATATTTTTCAAGCTAGAAAGGAAACTCTGACACAAACTGCACAGATGAACCTGGAAGACTCACACTAAGTGTGGTCAGTTGGACACTTACACATAGACAGGAAGTGCACAGGTAGATCCTCTGCAGAGCCCTGTGGAGGGTGGTCTGAGGTAGCATCTTCTCTACGGATAAAGAGGATGTTGGTGGGATGTTGGCAAGGCTACACAACACTGGGAAGCCCTTAGCAGTTTTGAGTTGTGCAATTAAAAGCAGCTGCTATGATAACTTCTATGTCCTGTGCATTTTATGGTAAAAGCCCTGTTCACAGGACTCAGCAGGAAAGATGAGGAAGATTTAGGGAAGTAACTGTCCTTTGCCTGCTCCAGTCATAAATCCAAAATCTTTTGCCCATTCTGCAAAGATCTGAAAAGAGATCTACAGCAGTCCAAAGGCCTTTTTCATGCTAAGGCTCCGTCTGTGGAAAGTGGCTTCCCCGCTCCCTTCCCAGAACATGCTCTCCTTGCTTGGCAGATCTCAGCAGCCCTTCTGTGCTGTGGAATTGCATTGCAACAAAAACTAGTCTTACCCTGTGGACTGGCTTTAGGGACACTTTAGGGACAACAAGACGGATGTTGGTAGAAGATAGAATTTTTATTGAATTTTTGTGTATTTCTTACAGAACATCTCAGTCCATCTTAATCATCTTTATACGTCTAGGACATAGAGCTAAAGATGAAAAAGATTTGGGAACCAGGCTCAATTCTGCCACCCTCTCTGAAAAAACTCTTTTTGAGTGTTTCCTTTGCCTGTGGTGAGACCAAACAAAGTAGCTGTCCTTATTAGTTCCACTGGGAACTGAGGACACTATTGCTAATACATACATTGCAATGTAATGACCAATTCTCATTTTAATGTCACAAAATGTAAAGTATTTAACTATTTGAAAGAAGGTTATGAATACCAAGAATGAAGTTTCTCAGAGTGTTCTAAATGTTAGCATTTCCTGTGCCACTTTCAGGAAAGACGGATGTATGGAGGGTAATTCACTGGACAGCTGGCCCTCTTAAGGTCCTCCTTCATTAAGCCTGCTCTCATTTAATTATCTGTATATTGGTCCCTAAGCCATGGAGATGTTGCAGGACTCTGACTGAGGAGGAGAAACCCCATGCGGGAGTAGTTATGTCTGATGCTTATACACACAGCCTTGGAACCCCACCGTCACCTTCCTAGGTGCCTTATGACCTCACGAAAGAAAAGACAGAAGTCAGAGGCACAGACAGAAATGCAGCTGATGTGCAGAGCCAGCTTGATACCAAGCAGTATGCTGCAGGCAGCCGGTATTTATCCTTTTTGTTGTCCTTAAGAAACAAGACTGCATAATTATACACCAAATGTCAGTCACGATCATAGGGGCAAAAATGGCATTCACAGGCATAAATACAGCTTCTAATTAGGCAGGGCACCACAGACTTAGTTCTAAGTTTAGACTGCTTCTTAGTCATCTGTGCAGCCTTGGGACTGCGATTCACCCTCCCCGAGCATATTCATCATCTGTAATGTGAGTCATAATGCATTTTTATCCTAACTTACAACTTTCTGTAAATATGAAGAAAAAAGTTATTTAAATACTCTTTTAAAACTTTATGCACAAGATCCATGCAACTCAAGCAGACAAAAGCCCAGCAAAGAACTGGGGAAATGGGCAGCAGACTCTTAGCTGAAGAAAGTTTGGCAACTGATTACTGCCGGGTGAAGAAGAGCTGATCTTCTTAAAGTGAGGGACTCTGGATAGCTTGACCAGACCAAGGTGGATGAACCTGCACTGAGGAATAGCTGGGGACACTAACTTGACACAATAGGCCTTAACACAGATGCCAGGATGTATGAATTCCAGTGGGGGCTACGGGGACTGCTGGGGGGAGGGACGCACAAAGATGATTAAGACGGACTGAGATGTTCTGTAAGAAATACACAAAAATTCAATAAGAAATTACAAAAATCCCTTTACAAATATTTACTAGTACTGGGAGTAAAGTTCAGAACTGGGGGTTTTTGCTGATGTTAAAATGTGCGGCTGGAGAGATGCTCGGTGGTTAAGAGTCCTGGCTGTGCTTGCAGAGGACCCGAGTTCAGTTCCCAGTGCCCACATGGACAGCTCACAATACCCTGTAACTCCAACTCCCGGGGAGCTAATGCCCTCTTCTAGCTTCTGAGGACACCACACTTATATGCGGACACACACACGCACACAGCTACACAAAGAGACACACTCACACACACACAGAGACACACACATAGACACACAGATTCATGCACACAGACACACACAGGGACACACAAATATAGAGAAAACTTAACAAAGCAAATGGAAACAGATGTGAAATGCTTGCTGGTAATCCTAGCACTCCACAGGCCAGCCTGGGTTCTATTGCGAGATCCTGACTTTTAAAACTGAATTTAAATAAGACATCAGTATGGAGGGACTGTATATCCTAAGGGAGGGCTTCATGAAAACGAATGGCACAGACAAGGAAAGTAGAAAGGCATGATCAAAGCACGAATCTAAGCCTGAAGAAAGGTAGAAACTCCTTGATTCTGAGACAACAGTTGCCCAGGCTAGAGCTTCTTGGCTGATGCTCACGACCTGGAATGGACTTCGGCTGGGACCTGAGTGTCCCATGCTGTGGTGCTCTTGGCTTATCAGGAGTACTCCACACACGCAGGCAGCTTTCCATCCTCCTCTCTGCTGACCAAGCAGGAGTCCATGATGTACAGAACTATACTGACAACAACTACATTGAGTTCACCTTTGGGAGACACCACAGATCCCTGATGGTGGGAATTCCACCCAAGTCATCTTTCAAAGGTCAATGACTTGCTGAACCAAGGCTCACAGTCCATCTTCACCATGTGGAATGTGAGTCCCCTTCTTTAATTATTGAAAAGATTTGCTTTCACAAATGAAAATCCTTGGTTTAGATGGATGGGAGGTAAACTGCATCATAAGTATTCATTATGGCATTAATGTTTGAGACAATGCTCCCGAAAAAGTAGAAAATGGTTATGATTCCAAATGCACGTCACGGGTTAGTTTATACTACATGAGTTAAAGTGTATATCTTTAGAGTCACACAATTTTCCTAGTCACAGAGGACCAATATCTGTGAACAACTGAATTCCCAAAGCTCATTCCTCGAAGCTGTGTAAGGTCTTCCATCAACCTCCCTTGAATACCATTCTCAATCTAAACTGTAGTCATGCACAGCGGAAGGCAGCCACTTCCAATTAGGGCTGTTTTAAAATTATGCCATTACAGTGCTGGTGACTTTGTCTTAAAATATGTCTGAGAAAGTAAGATCCTGCCAGCTATTTTAAAGCTAATCCCTTTCTACATCAGCATAACGTATGTTGATGGGAGCTTTGCCAGGGGAGGGAGGAAGGGACAAGCTTTTCAATAGCATGGCTTCTCCTTGAGAGAGAAAAGAGAGAAGACAGTGCAGAAGGACTCAACAGCAAAGAAATGGCTCCCATGATCCTTTGCTCCGGTTAAGTGTTGATTTCACTGGAGGAACATGAAAATCTGTTGTGCGTAGCAGTGGTTTAATCTCCTCCAGTTTCCACATCTCAGCTATTCTTAGTCCTGGTAATTTCCAGGCAGATTTTTAAATCACACTGTCACTTAGTGCGGGTCTTCCTGCTGCGGTCCCTCTCCTGCAGCAGCCTGTGGATGCCTTTGAGCTACTCATCTGAATCTTCCAACCCGCTAGCTCAATCCCACCCAATTAAGTCTTGTATAAATTTTCAACATGTTTTATAAGTGTCCATGTAGGGGTCTTTTATGCATTTGGTTGGACTTATTCTTAACTATATTAATTTCAATCAATACATTTAATTTTGTTCTGTGCTGGTGATATACTGAAATTACAAATTTGTGTTTTTTGGGTGGGGTTTCAGGCGTGTGTGGGTACATGTATGTTTCTGGGTTTGCGTGTGTATGTCTGCTTATGTTCATGGAAGTCAAAGGGCAGCCTCTGGCATCATCCCTCAGGTGCCATCCACATCATCATCATTATATTATTAATTACTACTATTATTATTATTTTGAGACAGCACCCTTCACTGTCCTGGAACTTAATAAGCGGTTAGGCTGTCTGGTCAGCGAGCCCTAAGGACCCTCCTGCGCCTGCCTCACCTTCATTATGCTACATGGCATGGCATGCCACCAGGCCTGGCATTTGGCATGAATTCAGGACCCAACTTAGGTACTCACACTTGCAAGGCAAGCATTTTACTGACTCAGCCATCTCTGCAACCCTAGTCCACTTCTGAAAATTTTATGGAAAAATTTGTTTAAGATTGGCTATGGTTTACGCTTTAGTGTTTTGAAATTTACTGAACAGATCATTTTATTTTAGTTTCTTACACAGATAGAAGGCTCCTGGGTCTGGGCAGCAAGTCCTCAGAGGACAGGAAGGCAGATGGGTTGAGCACCCATGGTAGGCCTGCACGGAGGTCTCTGTGGTACTCTAAGAACCTGAAGAGGCTATGTGGCTGCTGAAGAGGTGTGTATGGCCATCCATGGGTGACATCTTCAAGACGTGCTGGCTGGCATCGGTGGGTTTCAAGTATGGACATATGTCCACCCAAAGAGGCCAGTGCTTCTCAGAACATGGTGGCCTCAGAGTGGCCATACCAAAAACCCACTTATTATTTTAGATTGTCACATCATGACTACCCATGCATGGGCACAGTATGCGCTGTCTGCTGGGTGATGATCAAATCAGGATAATTACCAGATCCATCTCACCCCTGTGCAGCATTTCTGGCAGTGACAGAGTTACAGCTTCATGCTGCTTTGGAATATGGGTTCACTCTTCTTGCTAACCTCCGTCATCCTCTGCAACAGGGCAGCTCCCACTCCTGTGTATTGCAACAGTGTGCTGCTAACATCCTTCATGAATGCCCCCAAGTCAGTCACGCGGAGGTCCCATCAGTAGGGCAGGCACTGCAGGGCAGAGAGCACAGGAGCACTGCCTGGGACGCACCCGAGTTCTTTGTACATTCCTGACCTCTTCTGCTCTTGGCTTTACTAAGCCAGGGAAAGCCTGTGGGTGGGTTTCCATCTCCAGCATGGCTTTTGTGCTCCAGCCATCCCAGAGAATGGAGGGCAGTCGAACAGGTCCTCAGGTGGCCCAGAGTGTAAGGGGAAGAATTTCCCAGGAGACTGAGTCAGTGGACAGCTCACTTACTGAAACCAAAGCAGAGGTTTATATAGCGAGGCCCTTCTGGCCATTACAGAGGTGGGAAAGTTAAAGGTGGGGTCTTTAGGTAAAGGTGGGAAGGTTGTAGGGCTGACGTGGAAATTAGGAACGAGGAAATGAAACCCAAAAATCTGGTTTTGGCCTGGGGTGATCTTTGTGGGGGAAAAAGAAGATTAAGCAACTGCTGAGTAACGAGGATATCATATCTGTAGTGGCTTCCTGGGACCTAGGTTATAGCTTCAGGCAGAGCAGGTCAGAACACCTGCTGTCCCTTCAGGATCTCCAGGGTCACATTGCCCACCCAATGCCTTTATGCAATAGGCCCGGGTCCCACAGAAGTCTCTGCCTTCCTGTTTTTACATATGTTTTCCTCTGCCTGTGGGCATTCATTCATTGCTCCCAACACTGCCCAGACTCATGGAAAATGCAGTGCCCACATCTCCCTGGGTCACAGATCTTGTCAGTTTCTTGATCTCCCACTGTGTCTCTGCTGGCCTGAGTGCTCTTGGTGGGTTCATGTCTGTGAGCATGTCTCTCACTGTGCTTACTGTCACTGTTACTGTTAAACAACAAATATTATGTGTGTGTGTGTGTGTATATATATATATATATATATATATATATGGCCTTATATCTAATAAAATGTTATAAATTTGGATTCCCTTGTTTCAGAAGGACTTACATATGCACTTCACATGCACAGGCATATTCCAGCAAAGTGATGGAGCAGGTCTGCTGTGCCATGGTCCCTGAGGATGGCTGCCACTTCACCTGCACAGTGACGTCTCCCTGTTCCAAACTCAGGAATGCTGCAGTAAGAAACACTTGGCACCCCTGATATCAACATCCTAAACAGAGCACATTTAAACTGTCCTGGGATCCTGATGCTCCACACTTTCAGGGATGGCTGCAGCCTTCCTGACAAATCTGGGGGTTCACAGGCCTCTTCTCTTTTCCTACAGTTCAAGCTTCCAGTTCCTGGTAGCATCTGCTTCTCCAGTTCTATAAGTGGCAATTGCTGGTTTCAAAAAAGTAGAAAAGGAGCAAATATTTCACAGTGTAATTGTAGCAGGGTGGTGGGTCCTTGCCCTCATGTCTGGTCAGTACTGATCTTTGCAGAAGTAGAAGGCTCACATTCAGCTTCCTTTGGAGATTCCACCAATATGTATCCACTGCATCTGGGACACACTCTGTCCTGTGGAACAGGTACCATGTATGCACAGCTATCAATCTACATGCTACCTGGGGCACACACTTGTGTGCCTATGCAGCCACTGGGTCCCTGCTGTCCCACAGGGCAGCAGCCCATGCACGGTCATAGCCAGAGGCTAGCTACACACAGGGCTCCACAGTTGCTGGGTCCTGCTGTCCTGTGAGGCAAGGGCCCAGTGGCCGCACTGTCAGGCGCCTTGCTGCAGTGGCCACACAGTCAGGCGCCTTGATTCCCTGTTGCTTGTCCCCAGCACCCACTCCTGGGCTGTTCAGTGGACCTATCCACCAGCAGCCTGACATCATGGGTGAAGTCCACATTTCACAACAACATCTAAGTAGAACAGATATGAGATGCGTCAAGGAAGCCACAGAGCAAGCCACCCCCAGTGTGCCCAGCGTAGCAGTAGCTCACTCTGTTGATAACATAAAGCAACAATTTTCTATCTGGCCTCAGTATTTGAGAGCTACACCACTTGGCTAAGAATTTAGGTACAGGACAGGCTGCTTAACCCCTGAGAATTTAGGATGATTACAAGAGAAAAAGATACCAGTTTGGATGAGTCCTTTGTGTATAACCCCAGGAAGGGAGAGTCAAATAAGGACTGTTAAAAATATGTACGTTGGCCGATTGTGGGTTTCTGTGTTGATCACCATCTGCTGCATAAGGAAACTTCTCTGTTGAGAGTTGAGAGATGCGTTCATCTGATGTGAAGAGGTTGCATTGGAGACATGTTACTCAGGGCTAAGAATCTCACAGACACTTATTCTCTGCATTTGACCAGTTCTAGAACTTTGTAATAGTCTCCACCTGTTACAAAAAGAAGCTCCTTTGTGGAGGGGTGAAAGACACATTTGTCTGTAAACATGAGGATGCATATTTAGAATTAAGTAAGAAATTACATCGGTCTAGAGATGTGGCAGAGATAGGTTTTCCTCTGTGATCTCTGACCTCTCTAGCCATACATATTTGCCTGTTTATAGTACCACATGTGAATTCCTTCCCTGAGTGGGTCTTAATTCCAATTGGGCAGTTTTTGATTACCTCCAAGGAAAAAGTGCCACAACTACACCAGTTAAGGTAGCTTCCTGGGCCAGTCTTAGGCTTCACAAGTGGGTAGAACCGTTGATTGGTTTTCTCCCTTAGCAGCTTGTACAGTGTTCTAATACCATGGGAGCTGGTCTTCAGGGAGGAGGCTTCCAGGTCAGCTCCAGCTCCAGTTCTCCAAGTCCTGTGTCTGTCCTGTCTTCAGCAATAGGGTCTCATCTTCAAGTTCTGGGAGGCAATCAGGGCTGTGGCAATAGCCTGTGTTATTTAGGGAGTCTCTTGGACTAAGAGAACCAGAGGCTGCAGAATGTTTATTCCTGAATAGAATATCTATTTCAAATTTCTATCTACCAAGGCTCAGGAATAACTGTGGAAGAGGAGGTGGAAAGATGGTAAGACCTAGAGGAGGTGGAGGACCATGAGGAAACAGAGTCTTCCAGACAGCTGGTCAGTTACTCGTATGAACTCACAGTACTGGCGACAGTGTGCACAAGTCTTAAGCTCAAACCAGAGAAAATTCCAGGATAGACTTGGGAAAGTGAACCTAAGGAACCTTTGGCAACTATTGGCTACTGGGAAGGGGACAGACAGTATTTTACAGGGATGGGACTCTTGGTGGGCCCAGTGGATGGTTCCACACTGAAGGACATTTAGGGTCACAATATAGGTCATGTGTGTATGTGTGTGTGTGTGTGTGTGTGTATGTGTGTGCACACTGGGTAGACTCAGTGGAGGTCATGTGTGTGTGTGTGTGCACACTGGGTAGACTCAGTGGAGGGAGGTACACATAGGGGAGGGGATCTAAATATCATCAATATATTGTATGCAAATTATACAAATTCAGTCAAATTGTATCATAATAAATGGCTAACATATAAATGAGAAAAACTGGGGTTTAGATGTTCCCACTGCAGTTCAGTGGACGCCAGGAGGAAAACCTGTGTTCTCTGCCTCAATCCTTTGCAATGGGTCCTGGAGGACACTGTGACTGGGGAATGGCTTTGGCCTTTGGACAGTTCTCTGTGAAAGAACAGAAAAACTTGTGGTGACCATATGGTGCTAACTGCAAAAATTATAGACAAGTGAATAAAATCACAAAGCAAAGCTGTTTGGAAACAGGAGTTGACAGGGTGCTGGGACATCAACCTGTTCTCCAGATGAGAAGCCTGAATGTGGGATTAAGAGAGGGAGAAAGATGAGGGAGAGAGAAAAGGAGGGAGAGAGAAGGGCTGCACTGGGTTCATTCTGAGCTGGCAGCTAGCAGGGCTTGTCTGGGGGGTTCATTCTGTTTCTGAGCCTCATCCAAACTTTGAGGGAATGCTTTGAAAATTAGCATTTTTAACAAGTTCCTTGAATGTTGGATGGTCTAACATTGCACAGAGTTTACAGCTGCTGAGTGTCTGGAACTGGCTAAAACTCAGGGCATGACGCAGACCGATATTGAGAAATATGGCCTGATACAATCTACCATGCCAAGACAAAGGTTTCCCCGGCTCCATCAGCAGGATAATGGGAGCACATCCCCTAATCCAGATGTTCACTTACTGGGTGGCCAACACATAAACGTGTGCATGGATTTGTTTAAGTAATTATATAATTTTAATGTGTAGTGTGAGTCCGTTTTTAGTGTCTGACATCTTTTAAGCCTGGTCTTTCCGTCTTTTCTGTCTTCTCTCTTTTGGAATCCTGGGGCTCTTTCCTTTATCGCCCATGGGAAATTCACACCTTGAAGCTGTGTACTGCAAGGCAGTTTCCTCATTCTGACACCATGGGCACACAGCAAGCCAGGCTGCACAGCCGCAGAAAGGCTGCAGTTTATCCAGATGATGAGATATTACTCAGCACTGAAAAGAAGTGAGCTCTCAAGCCAGGAGACCATATGGGTGCATGGGACCAATGTACATTATGAAGGGAAAGCAGACAATGAAAAGGTTTCAATCTCCTGATTGCAGATAAACTACATTCTAGAAGCAGCTGAGTCACGGCTAGCAGACAGAGTTCATGCGACTTGTAGGAGGGTTAGACTGCTCTGTGTGATACCACCCCACCCTCTCAGTGACCCGCTGTCTTGGAGAGGGATCTGCACTGGATTCTTCTGGCATGAGCGACTTCTGAGCCACCCTGTGCCAGGCATAAAGGTCTGTCCTCCATGGGTCCCCAGGAGGCTCAGGCCTGTCCCTCCTCTGAGCATACCAGAGGGATTTCCCTTCTTCCTCATAGCCAGAGGCCATAAAGGATGTTCTCAGATTCTTCACTGTAAAAGAGCACTGTGGCATAGTGAATCCCAGAAGCAGCTGTCAGCAGTCCATTATTGACAGGTGTCCACACGTAGCTTCCCCAGCACCCCTGCCAGTGGGCAGCACACTCAGCCTCTACCCAGAACTGGCTATGATGGCTGTCTGGGTCTCTGTCTCTCCAGGTGTTAAGGTGGCATTCAATTATGACTTCATTTCTTTGCTGGATTGGAAAACCATCCATCGGTTTGTTCAGCTTGTTCTTGGTGACAGAAGGAAGCGGTCTTCTCAAAATGTTAACTTACTTATGTTGAAGCTGGAAGTTCTTGCTTGATTTTGGAGAAAAATAAAGAGTGGCTCAGCCGGTAAAGTGCTTGCCTCAGCAGCATGAGGCCCCTGAGTTCCGCCTCCCAGAATCAATGGGAAATAAGCCCAGCCAAGCATCCCATGCCAGCTGGTGAGGAACCCCAACACTGGGCAGGCAGACACAGAAGGAGCCCCTGGGCGTGCTGGCCAGCCTTGTCATTTCAGCCAGGTCCTGTTTAGGGGAGACCCTGCCTGCAAAACAAGGCAATGGCAACTGGGACACACGCTGATAGCAAGCTCTGACCTCCCTGAGTGTGCAAACATGTGAGCACCCCGTCCCCCAGACACACACACACACTCCCCCCCGGGAAACCTGTTTTCATGCATCCTTTTGTCTATCGTGAAATCATTTGTCTGTGAACTTCTGAAAGTTCTGTTCAGCCACTTGTCCCCATCTTTGTACTTTTGCAAATTAATTACAACATAGAATTTGAATACAGATTTTCCTGACAACAAAATAATTTTAAGAATATAGCAAAGTAATGGTTGCTACCCCTTTGGGAGGAACTTTAATAGATTCTGAATTAAGACTCAAGAGCTGGACTTGGCCAGATTAGGAATAAGATATACACTGGCTGTCATTCCCCCTAACCTCCTGATGTGGGTACCGCTCTGTACACAGCACTGGATGAGTCTGCTTCTTGGGACTTGTTCCTGCTTCCTGTATGGTGCCTAAGTCAGATCTCTCCTGCAGAGATCTGCACCAGACTAAGCTCAGCTGCTCAGTCCTGTCCCTGACATTTAATTTGAAAAGGAGGTGCTGCCTCAGACAGTGCATGGATAGACTGGATGGCCTTGTCGTCCCCTGGGACTCTAGGAACACCTTTCCTTCCGGAAGTGACTACGTCATTCACCTTCAGGCTTGGTGCTTGAGCTCCTCTGGAGCTTTTCAGTTCTGGACCTCACCTGCCAGCTGTCCCCCAGTATTGTGCCCATCCATGCCTGCAGGCTTAACTGTGGGGGAACGCCCTCCTGAGTGCAGCATGTCTGGGGTTGTCTGGAGGCTGAGGCTGCTCCCCCAGCCCAGGAAACCCCTTTTCCTTTCCCCGCATTCCCTGCTCTTCCCTCATGGAGAAAGTTAATTTCCATGAATACCCAGGCGTCTCTGAACCCATTGTCCTCTATGATACACACGGGAAACTGAAACACAATTGATACATAATCACTCAGTTTGTCCAATTATACTGAAAACTTTTGATAATTAAAATTTGCTTTTGAGAACTGCATACGTGAGTGCGGTGTTATATCATTTCTCCCCTTCCTTCTCCCCTCAATTCCCTTCTCTCTTTTTTTTTCCACCTTTTTTATTTGGTCGTTTTGACTCTCCCTGAAGCTCCAGCTGGGCTGGAACTTGCTATGTAGTTCAGGCTAGCCTTGATCTCACAGAGATCTACCTGCCTCTGCCTCCCAACTTCTGGGATTGAAGGTGTGTACCACCACGCCTGGCAATCTCTCTCTCTCTCTCTCTCTCTTCCCCCCCCCCAGTTGCAAATATGTAAATGTATTCAGGGCTGATCACTTCGGATTTAATAACCTATCGGGGAGCTCGTTCCTGAACAAAACCAATTCTTCCTCTTTCAGTAGCACTGATTGCCTAAACACATATAAAAATTACCTGCCTTCCTTTACTTTACTTTAAGTAAAGCCTTTACTTTAAGTAAGCCTTTACTTTAAGCGGCCGGGCTGGATAGCATTTGCGGTCAACGTGGCACACCTGGGGAAAGGGGCCCTCAACTAGGGAACTGCGTCCCTGGATGGGCCGTGGCCGTGTCTGTGGGCCTTTTCCTTGATGGTTGAGTGGTGTGGGAGAGTCCAGCTCACTGTGAGCGATGTCACCCCAGGGCAGGTCATCCTGTACTGTATGAGAAAGCCCGGCTGAGCACTGCTTAGAGGAGCAAGCCTGTGAGCACCGTTCCTGTTCCTGCACGGTCTATGCTCCAGGGTCCTGCCTTGAGTTCCTGCTTCAGCTTCCCTTGACAACCGACTGCATGGTAAGCCAAAGAAACCTTTTCCTTCCCAAGTCGTTTTAGTCAGCGTTTTTATTACAGCAACTGAAAGCAACTAAGACAAAAACCAGGAGTGGGTATTGCTGTGACAGACCTGATTTTATTATTTTTGAAAGGACTGCAGAAGCGCCTAGAACTTTGGGCTGGAAAAGCCAGTGAGTGCTTGGAGTTTAGTGAGCTGTTGCTGTGGAGCCTGGAACAAACAGTTCTGTTGAAAGAGGTGTAGATGATGGAGGTCTGGCTTGTGAGATAAAGATTATCAGGGCTGTTTGAATCATAGTTTCTGTACCACAGTTCTGAGACTGTGGTTTCTGGTGAGCTGGGGCTGAAGAGTCAGCTGTGATTAATGAGAGACCAGAACTACTGAAGTGAAATATTTGCCTTATCAGGACAGTTAATGCTGGTTATCTGGGCTGAAAGAGCAGGTGTGAGCAATAAGACACCAGAATCATTGAGGTGAAATCTGGGGTGCATTTCCTCAGGGTCAGTGCACAGACGTTATGGTCCAGAGGGGGACTGAGCTTCCATTTCAAGCTGGAAAGAGGATTTGGGCTGGGCACTGAGAGAAACCAGGAAGGGCCACAGGTGAAGCTGCAGCATCAGTTTTGGTGAAGTTCCACAGACTAATGGGGTCATGGAGAGAATCTGAAGCTTTGTACTCTGAGAGGCTAGGAGAGGCCATTGAAGTGGCAGGCTCAGTTAGCTGAAGATGAGACTCCCATGTTGGAGATACCAGGACCATGGAATGACTGCTCCTGCAGTAGTGGGTGTGGAGTAGAGCCAGCCTGAGTCTGCAGACAGGCTGTGTGTGTAGAGAGCCGCGGATTGCTGCATCTTAAAGATGGCGCCTGCTCCTGCCTTCCACCATCCCGAGGTGGGCGCTCTCTGGAGCAAACAGCTCCATAATTGGCTGTGGCTGAGGTCTGGCCCTGCTTCCGCGTGTGTGCGCCTATCTGCTTTCACCACGTGGTAGTTTGGGGTTGGCTGGCAGGAGGGGATTTAACTCTGTGGCGGGCTTTTCCCTGGAGAGAAGAAGTTAGAAAGTTAAGAAGCAAAAAGGTTGTTCAAGGTTCCTGAATAAACTGCATTTGGAAGAGTCCGGGGTCGCGTTTTCCTTGCTGGATGAGAGACAGACGCGACATGTGTGTGCTGGGGACAGCAGACGGAGAGGTGAAGCTGTCTAAGCCCCTTGGAGTCCAGACAACTCTGAGTGAATCCCAGATAGCCAGCCTTGAGCTGCTTTGCTGGACTTAGGTTTTGCTTAAGTGTGCCAGAGCTTCCCTCTTGAAATAAGACAGTACTTGTTTTGGATTTTACAGGCACTCACAGTTAAGAGACTTTTAACTTTTAAAGTGTTTGAATTTTTTAAGAACTGTATGATTTCTAAAGCCGTGGTCTCTGATGTTGCAATAATAGCATATTTTGGGGCTAAGAAATGGAAAGCTTATGGTTTAATACTATGTGTTTGCGTGTCAAGTGGACAAGGGGTCAATTATGTTGGATGGTATTAGCTGTCAACTTGACACAGCTGGGCAAAGGGACCCTCAAATGGGAAACTACTTCTATTGGACTGGCCTGTGGCCATATCTGTGGGCCATTTCCTTGACGGTTGAGCAATGTGGGAGGGCCCAGCTCACTGTGGGCAGTACTACCCCTGGGCAGGATGTCCTGTATTATATAAGAAAGCAGGCTGAGCATGGTCCAGGGGAGCCACTCAGGAGGCAGTGTTCCTCCGTGGTCGATGCTCCAGGTTACGGCCCTGAGTTTCCGCCTTGGTTTCCCTCGATGATGAACTGTGTTGAGAGTCAGTTCCCTCCCTAAGTTGGTTTTGGAAGTGCCCCACTCTGTGGATGTGTTATTACACATAGCCATCCACTCCAAACACAATACTAAAGGTGAATTAAAACACAAACAGGCCCTATCATCCACTGGTTTTGTGGGAGCAAGTCCCCAGGAGTCTCTGTCATTTGTCAGAAGCACAGCAATCCGCAGCTGACTGTGGGTCTGGATTTGCTACGTGTCTGCCCTCCTATTTGCATGAAGAACCAGATGTGTCTACTCTGTGGTTGACGAGGCATACAGAGATGTTAACTCTGTACAAAGTCTTCCTGATAGCCTTTGAAAGACAATTTTCCACCCCCACCATTTGAGAACCTAGACCGTCAAATGTGGAATGTTGCCCCCCCACCGAGTTTCTCCTGGTTCGGCACTAAGCTGAGAGGATCTTTTCATACTTCAAAGGTTGTTTCTATTATGCTATTATACAAAATAATGAATGTTTAAATGTTAAGAAAAGCAAGTCTTCATTTAGAAGCAATGAATGAATTAGTCTATGGACAAAAGACCTTTTACAACCAGACACATAAGCCATTTAACTCTTTAACAATATCATGAAAAATGTTAATTTCAAACACACAAACTTTCCAGAAAGTGTTACTCCTTAAAATAATCTATTACTATGGAGTCAAATAATAAATATAATTGACTTCTTCAAATGTACATAAACATTTTAATGTATAGATATAGATATATATGTACCCACTAACTAATAATTATATTTATAATATTTATAAATATATTAGGTTATTTTAATATACTCCCTCATATATATTTTTTATCAAAATAGAGTTGAGTTCTTTAAGTTTAGTTGCACTTTTTGTTTTGCTAAGTCTTCAAAACCCAATTTAAGTTGATGTGGATATTGAATTTGGGACACTGTAGCATGTAATAAATATTAATATTGAAAAATTGATTGTAGCAGAGATTGAGCTTGTGCTAACTTACATTTTTCTCTAAGACAAGTTATTTTGAGTGCCAAGAGAGTTTACTATACACAAATATATGGTAGTTTTAAACTGTCTGGGTCAGAATAGATTTTTGTTAACTTTCAACATCATTTGGTCACAAATACATTTTGAACAATGAATTGCAAAGTGCTTTGAGTTGATGTGATTAAAATAAAATAATCTACTTTAATTGCTAGTATACTAAATGTGCTATATTTGTTTTAGCCTTTAATAAAGGAGTCATTATTTTTAAAAAAGCAGAAGCAACTGATTTCTGGGAAGGAGTGTAGGTAGGTTTTGAGTCCTCTGTGCATTTAAGAACTTGATGATGGCTGTGTAGCTATGGGCTCTCTGTCAGCCTCTGTACCTACCTGTTCCTTATCTTATGAATGGTCAAACCACTGTCAGATTTACACAAAACAGTATGTGACATCTAAAATATCATCAGTATTAGTTTCAAGTTGACCCATTCCCTTATTTTTATGATCCCGAGTTCTTACATAATTCATCTTGTAATCATAGCAGAGTCAGCTTAAAAAAAATAGCTAAAGTGTCCTTTCCTGGAATAAAAGAGGCCAGTTGGAAAACCGAACACATATGCAAAATGCTATTTGGATTTCCCTCTGCATCTGACAGTGGCACTGGCACTCAGCAGTGAAAGGCGCCCTGACTTTGAACGTGCAGAATCATGCTCTCCGTCCTCTAGCCCACCCACCCTCCTTGGAGGCCTTCTTCCTATGGCTCACAGAATTCTGAGTCTGCCCAAGTACTCCACATGTATGAAGGTCTTCACACTGGTGTGTTGCAAATGTCTGTGAAAGATGTTATAAGAGAGACGGGTAAGAGAGCCAGAGAGGAAGTTAATAAAATAGTGAAGTGACCGTAAACCCTTGCACAGCCCAGGCATAATGACGTGAAAGTGGACCAGTGAAAAACCAGTAGAATCAGGATCCTCAGCCATAGTTCTGTGGATGCTGGGCTGTGACAGGGAAGTGCCTGGTGCTTGGAGAGCATTGCTTCCACATCAAAACTTGCCCAAAGCTCACTGGGGACTACAGACTCAACCCGGTTCATTTTCCTCTCAGTTTTTTTAGAAAACCTAAACATTTATTGAGACACTAACATCTTTGTCCGTTCAGGAGATGCCCTCTGTCTGGGGAACATGGAGTCACAGATGCCATGGAGTCCACGGTGTCTGTGACTCCATGTTCCCAACGTCATTGCCCCTTACACACACTGAAATTCCTTTCTCTCACTGTTTACTAAATAATCAATACATTCTAGGGCATGTGTGTTAAGGCTTCCTTAGCATTTTAATATCAATTTCAGGCTATTTTGAGGTTAATCCTTAACACTTAAATACTTTGCTATATACTTTTCAAACATTTAAAAAAAATCACAAAAGCTTAATTCTGGCACAGATTTCTGGAGAAACTCACACTTTTGCAGTGATATATATCTTCCCAGGAAGAACACTTTCCAGTACTCTACCTTTGGGATTGACAAAGCAGAGGCGAACACTTTTACAACTAAATGCAGTGGTTTCAGCCTGAGTGAGGGCATGGCCAAGGAGCAGGGCCAGGAAGCCAAAGAGCGAAGAGAGAATGATATGAAAGATATTATAATATTGTAAATATTATAAAAATATTTCAAGGCAGGGAGGGAGCACCCTGGGGAGGACTCCCAAAGCAGTGTCTCATCTCTCCAGTCAAGCAGCAAGGGGCTCCATGGGAGAAACTGCCATTCTCCTAGGACTCCTGACTTCTGGCCAGTGGCATATTCTGGGCCATGCTCAGTTTAAGGCCATATACTTTGTGTCCCTGTTAAGGCAGCTGGACTCCCTCAGCCCCTGAGGAAAGGGAGGCTGGGTAGAACTGTCCTGTTATGATGAACGAAGTTTACTTGATTATCAAGCAGCAGGAGTCAGAGTGATTCCTGTTCCATTGTCAGTTTGGCTGACATTCCAGAGTGGCTGTTCCATTGTCAGTTTCTCTGGAGGACCTAAAACCAACAAGGCAGTGTCAATTTTGAAGAATCAAGAAAAGTCACTTAGAGTATATGGTAACAGCCAGTCTCTCCTGGACGCTCCTGCCCAGTCCCTAGGACGCCTATGCCTCCTTTCCCAACACTTGCCCTTCGCCTCCCCTTGTCTAAGACACCCCACACACCTAGATATCCCAGATGCTTCTCAAGTTAGTTGAGAACTTTGTATGAAGCCGAGATCCTCACACCTTCATGATTTGGACCCAAGAAACTGAAAGGAAGAATACAAAGGAATGTTTCTGGGTATCTAGAAACTGTCCATGAGAAGCTATAATTTTACATTTAAGGGCTAACAACTCATCTAATATTTTCAAAGTGGTATTGTGAGCATGCTGTGTCAGAAACAGAGGATCACACTTGTGTCTGTCTCTCTACGAGGTCTGAATGTGCACACGCCTCAGCAGTTTCATTGGAGCAGCTGGTCTGCTGATCCTGCCTACCTGTGTGATCTGGCCAAAGCAACAGAGTGCTTTGTTTTAATCCAAATTACCAACATTAACTTCTACCACATAGCACAGAGCCCCAAATCAATATATCTGTATCTAATACTGCTGTGCTTTCTGTGGCTGGGATAGAGCACTTTGGCCAAAAGCAGCTTGGGGAGGAAATGGTTTATTTGGCTTTCACGTTCAGGTCCCAGTTACTCACAGTGGGGTGCCAGGGTAAAAGTCAAGCAAGAACCAAAGCAGAAACCATGGAGAATGCTGCTGACTAGCTCATTCAAGGCCTGCTCACTGGTTTCCTCTGTTATTTTTCTTACACAGCTGAAGCTTTAGGGTGGTGCCTTCTCACACTGGGCTGGCCCATCAAGATGATTCCTCCTGGACATGACCACAGGCCATCCTAGGGAGGACGTTCTTAGGTTCCCAGCTCCCCAGATGATTTTAGGTTATGTCAAATTGACAGCACAAACTAGCTAAGACATGCTTCCAGAACACATGCAAGTAAGTGGCTACAGTAGAGTCTAGAAGGTTCCAGAAGTGGGTAGAGAGAAATGCAAGGAGAATCTGTTGACAAATAGCCAAGTCAAAGGCAGCTGGAGAGAAGCAGCCACTGGTGAAGTCCTGGTGTGAGGGTGAAGGGATCGCAGCACCAGGTCAGAGCTAGCTCGGTAGATCCAAGGCCCAGATGGGCAGATGATAGCACTGAAGGAGGCAGCATCGACAATGGGAGACTGGGTTGGCCTGAAGCCCAGGACAGTCAAGGGCTGTCTGTTGGTCCTTGACGTACGTACCAACCATGCAGGTTAGCTTTAACGTTAACATGACACAATCCAAATCACCTGGGTAAACAGCATTAAAGAGGGGTTAGCTAGGTGGGCTGGCCTGTGGGCCTGTGTGGGGGGTATTGTCATGACTGTCAATGTAGGTGTGACATCTCACCCGAGCGTGGTCACGCTATGTCCCGGACTTGGTCAGCTCTGGATGTAAGTAAGGGTAGAGAAGGATGACTCAGTAGCAACGGGGCAGGCGGCACAGGCGCACTGACTTTCTCTCTGCTGGTGATGGTGCCGTGATGTGAATAGCTCCTTGGTTTCTTTCACTACAAAGACGGGCTGCAAGCAGGACCTGTGAGCTGAGTAGGCCCTCACCTCTTCAGGTTGCCTTTTTTCAAACAAAGCTGAAACGAAAACATCAGGTGTCTGATGACAGGTGGGTGTAGGGTCACTACTGTCACAGACAAAGTAACCACCGATTTATGAGTCCCATGAGGCAGCTTCCCCTCTCCTCTGTCTGGCATGTTTGATAAAGTTTGGGGCCTTGTTTTTCTGTTGTGATTTTATTATGCCCGTGTGTCCCTACAGCCTCAGTTTACCCCCAATAAATGTGTAGAGTGAAACTTTCTACTGGTAGGGATGAGGTATCTATCTGACTGTGCTCTGGGGGTGCTGGGAGGATGGTGGTGTTTACATGTCCATCCAGGAGACTGATCTTCCCCCACCCTTAGAATGGAGTTAAAAGCTTCTTGTAAAATGGAATCCTTAAGGGGAAGATATAGCCTTTAAAATATGTTTTTTGCAGTATGGAACAGGGTTAGCCTGGTCTCATTACATGGGCATTTCCATGAGGTTTTCAGGTTAAGACATTTAAAAAACCCTTCTTTGGAGACAAACTTGGCATTGAACTTCTATGAATGGTCTTGGATGACAGCAAGAGAATCCGAAACGGGGCTCTCGTCTGTGGTGTCTTCTCCAGCTCAGCACCTGCCAGGCACTGTAGAGGACTCTGGGGTCTGTCCTCTGATGGGATGAACTGGGGGCAGATTGGAACAGCCAGGTCACACGATGACACTTGGATAAGCCACAGGACATAGCACCGATAAGATCAGTATAGAGCTTGGCGCACAAAGCCCGGGAGGCACTGGGTCCTGCAGAGAGGATTCTTCATGACTAAGAGCAGCGTGCTTGTGCAGGAAGGTCCCAAGCATCCCCTGCTGCTGCATGCCTGTGCAGGGGAGCAACACTGCCAGTGCACCAGCAGGTCAGAAGAGGTGCATGGCCCAGGCAAGCCTGGAGTTGGGGCAAGTCAGAAGAGCAGCCAGCTTGTCGCTAAGGGCAACGTGGGTGTGCATCTTTGGGACCTAGCAGGGGTGGGTTTCAAAGATCAGGATGACCCTGAGGTGACATTTCAGATTGCAGTCACCTGCCAGAGCATAAGGATCAGCATGGACTCCTGGGAGAAGATGGGTGAGGATTTGTAAGGAGGCAGAGTCCAAGGTGAAATTTCCAGGGACATAGAAACCTCTGGGTTTGCTGGGCATGGACCACATCAAATGCTTTGTAGATGGACCAAGTGAGGTCTGGGTTAGAGAGGGGTTGACACAGACGGTGTCTCTAGAAGCCAGTTGCTAATACAGAGGACTCCATTATTCAGTTTGCTGCTTCCTGTGCTATTTTAGGAAACTGGTTTTGGCAGCTGCCGCTCTCAGAGCTGTAGGAAGTTGGGCATATCTTGAAATCTAGGACTTCCCCCTCCTCCTAGAGGCTCTCTTTCCCATGAGGTCCACGGTGGCCATCACTGCCTCTGTCCCTGTTCCGGACCATCCTGGAGTTCTCTGCATTCTGCTCATCCAGAGGTTTCCGTGTTTCTGCCTGAAACTTGAATTTACTGTGTTTAAATAAGTGCAGTATGATTTCTAGCATAGGAAGCAGGTAGGATTCTCCCAGCCTCACATTAACTCTTGAATTAAATATATAGATGGGGACAACGTTTGCACAAATGACGCCAAACCATATGTAATATGATTAGCAAGGATCATACAAACAGGCAAGATTTCCTATTTTTCTATCTCTTGAATAGTTCCCGTTCAACTGTGTGGAAAATACTTCTCTCTCTTTCTTTGAGGTTTCATTTTTAATTCTAATATATTCTCCACATCATGCTGTGGAGAATGTTAAGATACAGCCAATTTGAATCTAAATATAGTGCTGGCCGGCTTAATCAACCAGCAGTTGCCAGATGGAACTTCAGCCCCAGTACAGCTAAATGCTGACTCACTGTCTTTGGAGGGTAGAGGAAGGTCTGGCTGCTTTGAGAACCAGAAGAATCAACACACACACACACACACACACACACACACACACACACACACACACACGTTATAACTAACAAAAGGTACACAAAATTCAGGCTGTGGACATTTGCACACAAAAATCTCTTGTGTATTTTTACACTAATAATAGACAATCAAGAAAGGAAATGGGACAAAGCTCATTTAATACTACCAGAAATAATACAGTACTTCGAGTGGTTATGAATTTGCCAGTTGCCAATAGCTATTTGGCTAGGGTGGGTGTTTGTACCTGTCTGTGATTTTCATATAGAACATCTCAATTAGTCTTAATCTTCTTTATATTCCTTTCCCTGCTGGCAATCCATACATTCTTTCTGCTGTGTTAAGGTATATTGTGTCAAGCTAGTGTCCACAAATGCCCTCAGTGCAGGTTCATCCTCTGAGGTCTAGCCAGCCTACTCACCGTTCCTCACTTTTGGAAGACGAACCCATCCTCACCCAATGGTAATCTTTTGTCAGCCTAGACTACAAAACAAAGACCTGTCTCAAAAAAGTAAATTAATTTTCTAGCAAAGGACATTGATAACAGAATTAACAGGCAACCTATGGAATCAGTGCTCATATTCTAAAATGTAGATCTACTTAGAAGTTTATATGGAGGCCATAAAAACATACTCAAAAAGGAACATTTATTTGGATGGATATTTGTCAAATTCAGGCACACATGAACTCAGAAAATAATTATCAACATCTCTAACCATTAAGAAAATATGAAAGACAACCACAGTGTGATACCACTGTATACAGATCAAGATAACCATTAAAAGAGTCAAGAGTAAAGATACTTAAAAGTGTGGGTGTGGGGAAATCGGGACCTTAATAAACTACTGGTAAGAAGGTAACGTGGGGCTTCCACAGGGGAAAGTATATGGCATTTATTTTACTCAAGGGACTGAACAAGGAGTTGTTATTTACCCACAAATTCAGCTGTTAGGTATATAGCCCAGACAAGAGAGCAGGGACTCAAACGTGTGTAAAGATATTCAGAGAAGGAAAAGGTAGACAACACTCCTCTGAGAGTAAAGGGATGAATATAACCCCTTTACTGTGGTAAATGCACACACCAGAATGCTCCCAGCCTTAAAAGGAAGGGGCCTTGTGACATAGGCCATGACAACGTGGAAGGAGGTAAGGATGCTTTTAAGTGAAACAAACCTCCATGGAAGGACAGGCTGAGTGATCAGGCTCAGAGATGGGAGTGAGGTTGGCTCAGTCAGTGGGATGTGGACTGAGCTTCTCAGGAATGCAGGGCTTTTTCCTTGTTCTGCAAAGGGATGGTAAAGATGTTTGGACACAAAACGGGACCTAGTTATCAAGAACTGGTGCCTTAAAAAGATTACAATTCTAACTTTTATGCTATGTATGTTTTATGAGAAGACAAGTAAATAGTGCCTGTGGACCACAGCGGACAGGAGCTCATGTGAAACAGCACCGCAGTGGACGGTGAATATTTCAAGCATGCGTTAGGTATATAGATACATATAGATATCTGTATACACACACACACACACACACACATATTCACACACAAGCACACACACATATCTCCGGGTGTGTCTCTTCTGACCTCCAAGCAGAAAGCCCGTTTCAGAGTTCAGAGTTATATATATATCTACATGTCTATAGCTATATCTATATATCTATATCTAGATAGATATCTATATCTTGGGGTGTGTCTCTTCTGACCTCCAAGCAGA
Organism: Eospalax fontanierii; assembly: GCA_035773235.1. Lineage (NCBI taxonomy): Eukaryota > Metazoa > Chordata > Mammalia > Rodentia > Spalacidae > Eospalax > Eospalax fontanierii. The sequence continues at coordinate 61,481,387 of CM069542.1, read as the reverse complement.
AAAGCCCATTTCAGAGTTCAGAGTCTATGAACTTGCTGTGATCTCGTTTCATCGAACAGTTTCCTGCTCTGACTTTGAGATGCTCTGGCTCAGAGACTGTGCCTACTTGCCTTTCCTTGTCGTTTTCCTTACATTTAAAACTCCATGCTTGTTGGCTTAGTGACAGGAATTCTGACATAGAATGTGGAGATTATCAGTCTCCAAGGCTGTGACTCATTCACTCGGTATGGACCTCTATCTGGTTCAAAATAAGATTCCTTTTTGTTAATCCCAAACAGATCCCCACACACTGCTGTGTTATCTGATGGACTGGAAAGGCAGGGCAGATGTGGCTCTGCCCCAACTGACTCACTGACTACCAAGTAACCCAGTCAGGGTTCACAAATTAAGTTTAAAGAAGACCATTATAATTATGATTAGTTTTAAAGTTCTGAAACTTGTATTGACAGAAGTTGGAAGTGGGTGGGCTGCTTTTCCCAGTGTAAACTGAGGGGCAGTCCGATCTGACACAGGAGGGTTAGACCGGGAGACAGGACGTGGCTATCTGGAAGGTGGTCCAGGCAAATGGTGGCAGTGTGCTTTAAGCCCACCAGGTTCAGAACTTTTGACACTGTGGCGTGATGGTGTGATATGTACATGTGTTGTGCTGTACCCACAGCTATCCTGGGATGCATGTAGACCACAGACCACAGTTTGGGCTCATAGGACTGCACTATTAGGATTAAAGAAAGCAAAATTTAAGCTGTTAGCAAATATTGTTTTAAAATTTACCCAAATCTTGGATTAAAAAAGAAAAAAGAGGTACAGAGGAGTACCAGCTGCTCTGGCACAGGACCTAGGTTCATTTCCACACACTAGGTGCACATACATAAAGGCAGAAAAAGCACTCAAAATATCTTTATCAAAATAAAGATAAATGTTTTATGACTAAGAAATGAAGAATATAAAAGACACACAGAGAGGTGGAGAGCAAGGAAGGGAGAATGTGATAGTAAGTCTTACATAATTATATAGATACAGACGCAATGAACATTATTGGAGCATTATCTTTGGGTGGGGAGTTAGGAATAAACAGTGGCTTAAAGAGAATTACAAACCCAGAAAGAAGCTTTGGAAGTATTTAAATATTCTATTTAGCTTTTAAATTTCATACAGATTATTAAAATATTGAAATAAATCACATTCAAGTACTTGGGGTATGAAAATAGAATTCAAATGACTCACTGATAGACAAGGCATTCTTGAGGGAAAACATTGCATAAAAAGGAATTTTAATGGCTGGAAACTCAGCAGTTTGTTGTGACAGACCGACCTATAGGGAGGAAAGTGGGGTGTGCACAGGAGATGGAGACTAAGATAGTGGAACGTGGAACCTAGGGGTTCAGGAAGGTGCTGAGCCGCAGAGTAGAGCAAGGATGGCCCTCTGGGGGGGCAACCAGCAGGCACTGAGTGCAGTATGAGCTGCCCACATGGGGTGAGCTGCCCCCACAGGGTGAGCTGCCCCCACACAGTGAAGAGAAAGGTGAGAGGCCAGCTGTGCAGTCAGAATCTCAAGGACTCAGGAAACAAATGGGCAGTCCATCAGCAAGCAAACTCGTAACCAAAAGATTTTAGCAATCAATGGGCAAGCAGCTGAATAGAAAGCCCGGGTCCCTCAACCATGCAGAGCAGAGAGGCATGCTCTGGTGGAACCAGGAAGCAGGGACACCGAGGCGTGATGGAAAGCTTACCTCTGTCAATCCTCGGGGTTGTGACAGCTGAATGGAGGGGCCATGAAGGAACTTGGGTTTTGGGTCCAACAGGCTTCTTTCTACTGTTACGACAGGTTTTCAGTAAGAGACAATGATATTTGATACTGTGTCTTAGTGAAGAACACGGCATGTTTACCATAAACTGTGCATGTGTGGCACGCTCTGTCGACCAGTTCTGGGCCTTTGCATACCTTCCCTCCTTGAGAAGTTTGCACTGTTGGTGGAAATCACAGAGATGAATTCACTACACAAAGAACACATACAGTGTGCATGTAACACTCTGTTCTCTTTTGCAATGAATGAAATAAATAGAAAGCGAAGCCCTTGCACTGTCAGAATAGCAGGAGATTCTTTAAGGTTTTCGGTGGAGATCATTGATGTTCTTGACTGCTAATTTCTATTTTTAATTTGTGTTATGTAGCATTTGTCCTTGTCTGCTTTGAAGTCATTATCAGACACTTCAAATTCTTAATCTCATCTTGACATTGTCATATGTTAATTGTTTTAGAAATTCCACTTGGTGGGGTGCTGGAGACAGGCCTCAGCAGTTAAGAGCACTGGCTGCTCTTGTAGAGGAACTGTGTGATTCCCAGCACCCACATGGCAGCTAACAACTGTCCATAACTCTAGTTCCAGGGGATCCAATACCCTCTTCTGATATCTGCAGGCATTGCAAGACACGGTGCACTTACATACATGCGGGCAATATATGTAATACATTATTAATATGTATTAATAATAATATGTATTAATAATACAATATTTACAAGAAGAAAATCCACTTGAGGGATCTTCCTGGTTCTCGGTTTGATGAAGGTCAATAGGACCCTGGATATTTTCTTTGTGTGCTGTGGGTTTGTTTTACAGAGGCCTTCTTCTATTTGGGCTCCCCTTGACTTTGCCTGGCTCAGGAGTGGGGTTACATCTCATTATCATGCAGTGGACAAGGGAGTCAGGGCCCTTCTCACCTGGCCCCGCACTCCAGAAGGGCTCTGCACCATGAGTGCTGGGCTGGGTGGTGATGCGCTGGGCCTGCTCTTGTGGCCCTGCTGACTCTGTCATGGGGTAGTCTCCTTGCTCTGGAGTGCCATGAATAAGCTACATCAGAAGCATAGATGACTCCATCTGTCTTTTTACAATGTCAGAATTTACTGAATAATGGTAAACTCATAAGATAGATCCAGTTCATTGACTGCTGCTGAGTAGTCCCAACTTCTCCTGAGAGCTGGCCCTTAGCAAGCAGAAGTTCTTTTATTCCAGTCTTCATCACACAGTATACACCATCAGTTATTTCTCTCTCCCTCGCTCTCTGTATGTATGTATGTATGTATGTATGTATGTATGTATGTATGTATGTTACAATATGGCTACAGAAGAGTTGACCAGAACACAGCAGAATTCAAAGCAGTCTTATAGGAGGAGGCAGATACTCAAAGAGTGTCTGTGGGGTGAATAAGGACCTGTGCTTAGATCTGCTGAGACTCTGATGCAGAATAGAGCCCGGAGTGGGTTAAGGCATAGAATTGAGGTGTCAGACTCTAGAGTCTTTGGAAGAGCAGAACCAGGCTCCAGTAGATGAATGGGCAGATGGTCAGATGGCAGTTAGGTAGACCTAGCCAACAGTGGGGACCTAGCCACGTGGATGCCTCTGGGGAGTGTGGAGTTCTCTGCCTGTCAGTCCCTTGATGCCCCCACTAGATGGGCAGGTGACAGGTTAAGAGGGTCATAGTGTCAGGTGTCCATGTCTTTATGGGGTCTGGGTAAGGGAGCTGTACCCTTCCTTGGTCTGAGTCCAATAAGGTCTTGGGTTTGATTTCCCTAAGATGATTTTCCCTAAGATGATTCTAACTCACCCATGTGCTCGCATGGTCTTGTTTACATTCATAAGTTTATAGGGTGGTAAGTTTTGTACTTTAAGGAAAAAGTTGCTTGCCAGACTATGCCACATGGGTGGCATCTGTGTACACGAGATTCAGGATTGTTCTGGCTCTATGTTTGCAATCAAGATGATTCTGCTTGTAAAATGGAGTCTCCCAGGGCAAGGCACAGCCTGAAGAAAAGTGGCTTTATATAGTGTGGGATGACTTACAGCAAGGAAGAGCCTGCTCTCGGGAGGTAAGAGTGAAACTCCCAGGTCTCCGTCTGTGGGAGGCAGATGTGTCTTGAAATGCTTACCTCTGTCTCAGAGGCGCAGTGCTCAAGGCTGTGTGTGAGCTCCCACACCTGAGGAGTCTTAAGGTGCTGAACTAGTGTCCTTGATCAAACCCCTCCTCGCAGCTCCCTCAGGCTTCCCAGCACAGGCAGGGCGGAAACTCCAGGCGTTCTGGGTGCTGTGCCACCGCGGCAATGGTTGCTGGAAGTTTTCTGTCTTCCCCAGACGTTGCAGAGGCCAGGCATCTTTGGGAATGTGTTTGTGCTGCTGAACCTTGGGATCACTGTCCTTCAGCTCTGAAGCTCAGACGTAAGAGGCAAAAATGAAACCCAGAGATCCACACACTGGCTGGTTGGCCCTTGGCTTCCAGCAGCCTCCGTTAGCTTACCATCTGAGCTTCATCTTCCCAAACCTTCTGTCTGTCTTATGTGCACTGTGCTTGGTGGTGAGTGTCTTACGTGGGCTACACACAGTGGTTACTTACACTTTGTGGAAGTACTGCTGCATTTTCCAGAGGGGAAGTTGACAGGAATTCATTCAAAATAACTCCTCAGAGCTCTTTGGCCCAGTAGCTCTACTTAAAACGCTTGTTTGGTTTGGGCTTTTGTTCATTCTTCTCCCAAGCCTTTCACAGGCACCCCTCAGCCTGGGGCCACCTCCCACAGCCCTCCTCACCAGCTTTCAGGAAAATGCTCACTCCTGAATTTCCATTTTTTCTGATAGCTCCTTCTGGGGATTTCTGTGACTTCCCATCCTTTTGCTCAGTATCCTGACAATGGCTTCTCTCAGGATCATCTCCAGAGCACTACCTATTTGGATTTAGTTTATAGATCCTTCTGAATGCAAAGTCCCAGCCAATCGGTGCACAAATTCTTCAGAGCAGAGAACCTTTGATGGGGCATCAAAATACAGAAGCCAACAGAGTGAACATCACTGTTCCCAGCTTCCTGGTGCAAAGAGGACCCCTCTGTGATTTTGTGATTGGGCTATGCCAGCCCAAACACTCCGGAGTCAGTCCTCCAAGCAGACTCTCCCTGCCCCCCTTCCTCTTCCCCTCCTCTTTGCTATGAGAAGCTAATTACTTTTCCTACAAGCTCTTAAACTAGGAAGCCCAAACATGCCTTTCAGTTTTATTTTTGACAATAATACTGGCTGCAATAATTTTTAAAAAAACTATTTACCAGAAAATATAACTTCTTTTTCTCTTTTTTTTAATTTCAAATCTTTAATCATTGTGAGTCAAACTGAATTATTCATAATTTTAAAAAATCACAATGTTTTGGCATGTAGGCTCTAATTTAAACCAGCAATTTAGAGGGAAGAAAACCACTTTTCTTTATTCTTCATTTGCATGTGTAACTAAACAATTAATCTCGATTTGAGTTCATGTAGCTGTTTGGTGGTAATGCCTTCCCATTCATTTACACACTTACCATCATTCTGGAATTGTTTTATTCTTTAAATTAGACATACAGCCCTTGGGTAGAATAAAGTTCTGATTACTTTGTGTGGAAACACCGCAGACTCTATCTAGCTCAGGGGACAAGCCAGATCGTTCCTGGGGCTGTGCATCTTCAACCACTGCTGCTTCTCTGCTAAGCCCATGAGGCCCTTGGGGGAGAATCTTACTGCTAATGGACCAACTATTGTGTTTCTCATGTTGACAGAAGGTCTGTCATAGGTGGTATCACAGATGACAGAGGTTGTGTAACGATGCCCAAATCCACACTTCGTTGTGTTGCTGTTTACATGATTCTAGGAAGCTGCATGGGGATTACATGGACTTGTGTGTCCATTATTAAAAACAGAGGAACAAACTTAGAGTTTCAATGGGAAAACAGCTTTTATAGACCTCTCCTCAGGAGGGTCTCCCAATCATCCTTCCGTGTTTAGACTCTGTACCAACCCTACCCAGCAGGGCCTGTTCCCCACCCTCCTTCCACAGCCCAGGGTTGAAAGAGGAGGACTTGTTGTCATGGTGATTTGGACAAATGACTTTATGATAATTTTTCTCGTTGTGTTCTGTACATTATTGTTCAATTTACTTGGCTCCTTAAACAACTGTGATTCAGAGTACAAAGGAATCATAAGGTTTTTACCCAAAGCACAGTGGTGAGGTGAAAGCCATATTTTAATGCGAGGAGTGTGGGCAGAAAATGAGTGATCCCCTTGGTAAGGGCTGGAGAGACGGCTCAGTAGTTAAGAGCACTGACTGCTCCTTCAGAGGACCCGAGCTGGGTTCCCAGCACTGAGTACTGGAAGCCCACATCAGCTTGTCATTCCAGCTCCAGGGGATCTGACACCACCTTCTGGCCTGCACTGATGTGCACACCCCCACACAGACACACTCACCCTTACACACAAATACACATAAATAAAAATAAATCTTTAAAAATCAAGAGTCCTCCACGGCACTGTGTCTTGGGTGAGCCTCACCGCAGTGAACAGCAGAGAGCACCGGATTCGTTTTCTCATTCTTAGATGCTCCTAGCTCATTCCAGTACCTATCACCATTATTAGAGGAACAAAACCTGTTTCCCCTAAGTCAGAGTTTGAAGTCTCAGGACTCGGCCTCTGAGCCTGTGCTGAGAGACGACGGAGCCAGGAATCCATGAGTGCGCATGTGCACACCACTCTTAGAATGAGGGGGAGATGGTGGGGCAATCCGAGTGGTGATGTGTCTGCTGGCTCCCAGGTGCTCCACAGTTTCCAGAGGTGGCCCAGAGTGGGACTCCATGGTGAACTCCTTTATTCCAAGTAACCATTCGCATCACAGATCTGCTGGAAAAGGGGCAAGGTCTTGGAAGAGCCTGCCGCTTCCTGGAGATTGAGCAGCTGAGTGCTGTTGGAGAGAACACCTTCCACGGCCGAGCAGCAGGCCTGCCTCTGAGGTGGCTCACTGCAGCACCGGGGGACAGGTTCTCTGTGGTCCAGTCTCTCCCTCGGAGGGACTTGGAGAGGGAGTTCTGTGCACAGACTCAGCTGCTGGAGGACCTTTTTCCAGGGCATGGCCATGTTCTTTAGGTCTGTTAAGCTTTTTTATGTGTAGTAGTGTCTTGCCTGCATATATGTAAGTGCATCATGTGTGTGCAAACCTCTGAAGGCCAGAAGGGGATACTAGATCCCTTGAAACTGGAATTAGGGATAATTGTTAGCTGCCATGTGGATATTGGGAAACTGAAGCCCGGTTCCTCTGCAAGAGAAGCCAGTGTTCTTAACTATAAAGCCATGAGGCTTCCGTAGCAGCCGCAGGCATTCTGCCTCCTCTACCTACTCTGATGGTCTCAGGTACAGAGCCCAGCTGTCATAGCCCAGCTGTCATAGCCCAGCTGCCCAAGGGTCTTTTCTCAGTCTTCGAGTTGCTTGGCTGAAGGTGCAGAAGTGAAATTTCAGTGTCTGTGCTCTCCTTTCTGTTCCAAAGCCACCATGTGCTGGACCGAAGTTCCGAGGGCCCAGGAGAGTGTTACAGCAAGTTTCCCCGCCATGTAACAGGGAGGTGTGAGGATCTTCCAGGTCTCTAAGACCAATATGTCTACTTGTCACCAAATCCAGGTCTGGTTAATCCATGTCCTTAGTGCCATCAATTTACATCTGTTCTCTGAAGATAATTACAACCCTGAAGCCCATCTGAAGCCCAAATAGTAACAGTATATGAAGCTTTTTTTCATAAACAGGAAAAATTAACCATTAGAGGAGTCAGTAGTCGGCAATCCTGGGGTTCTGTCGTGAAGTGAGCTGGCCTTTTCTCTGATTTATAGCTGGATTAGGCAATCACACAATGTATTAGATAAATTTGACATCTTCTTTAAATAATTTTTGGAATGCAGTTATAACTAGGTTGCCAACTTGAGAAAGAGAAAAATTCTTATACATTAATGCTTTTTGTTACCACAAACTATTGAAATATTTAAGATACACAGATGTGTAAGACTTTTCTTTTTGCTAGATGAGATTTGAAATCCCTTTTAAAATTAATTTCCCAGCGTTGGGAGAAACCACCCGGAGCTACATGCTCCATCTCCAGTCAGTTCCCTGGAGAGTTCTCAGTGGTATGGAGCTTTGGATCCTGAAGAGCAAAGGACTTGGATACCATGTCTCCCAAGACCTCCCAGATGTCTTTAACAGATAAAATGATGCAATTTAATCCTATTTGTAGATTTCGTGGTACAGAAAAGAGTTCCCTGTGTCAGCCACAACACTCCCAAACTTGGAAATTCCTATTTTCTGCCTTCTTGGGGTGGGAATTTGTATTTTCTAATTCACAACCTCATCACTTTGGCTGAGTCAAATGCATCAGACTTAATTGCAGATCCCACATTGGGTCCATCTTTCCTCCAGATCTTTTCTTGAAGGATTCAGACACAAAGCTGTTTTATGAAATGAGCTCACAAGTCAGAACTATTCAATGGAAAAGATTTACATAAGAGCATTAAAAATGTTTCATTTGAACAGAAGATGGGAAGCACATGGTCAGGAACCCGTTCACATGACGACTTCCTGCATGCTGTGAAATCGGGGTTCTGCTGGAAGCAGCACCTGGTATTCCATGCATCACCTCTCGAGGTGTCTCAGTGAGCAAATGAATAACAAACAGCAAATCAATTAGTATTCAACTCAGATCTTTGGTCTGACCGGGTCCTTTGCATAAGAAAAAGCATGCAGAGTGTGCTTTAGAGTTATGTCTCCTTGTGCTTTCCCCAAGAACACCAGAGTCCAGTGGAAATCATTAGACACATGATAAATCTCTTTGGGTGCTCCGTCTACAGCAGGCGTCACTGTGGAGGGGGAGTAGAGGCAACATTTTTCTTAACCTAGCATTGTCTAGTTTTTCTTGAATATGGCTCCCAAAGGGAAATATACATGTCAGAACAAGGCAGGTTTGAGTAAAAGAATTCACACCAAGAGAGATTTAATTGCAAGGGGATTCAGCACTGCCCCAGGCCCATTTGCAGTGGAGTATTAATGATGGAGTGAGACATGTGGGTGAGAAATATTTGATGCTGCTCAAGGAATAATGAAAGACCCACCAACCTGCCTTAATTCAGTGCCAAGAATTAACAGGGGGCACACTTTTATTGACTTGCATAAATTCTTCTCCTCTGCCAGCACAGACTGTAAGACCCAGAAAGAATTTAGTGCATGCATTCAGTGTCAGGAAGTTAGTTTGGGAAAGGGGCAACAGAAGGGCTGTGAGAGAACACCTAGAATTCATCCCCTCCTGGAGGCCACACTCCTAGCCACCACACTCCTGGAGGCCACACTCCTGGCCATGGTCTTTTCCCTGGGTTGAGCCTGGGACTCATCTACATACAAAATTTGGTTTAGAATTGTATTTCCAAATAAAAACCTTGAAGTATAGTTAGCAACTGAGCAATAGAATTCTATGCCATTGATCTTTGCATCCTTGAGGCTGCTTCACAGGTATACCTGCCTCCTCCTTCTGGGTCTTCTGGGCCCTGAGTAGGTAACCCAGGATCCCTGCTCCATTCTTCTAAGGAGATCGTGGGCACAAGCTTTGGCGGTCCCGCTGGATTGGTCATCCACGCAGGACTGGATGTGCTGGTGGAACTGTGTAATGCTGGTCCTAGCCAGGAGCTACTATGCAGGCTGCTCATCCGGGAGGCCGCCTCCCCTCCATTGGTCCATGCAGAAACCACAGACGTTTCTGAGAGTTCATTCTAATTCCATCATATCCCTGGGGTTTGCGGAAGTTGGCAGTTTAGCATCTGCTGCTTCCAGGGGCCTGAGCGAGCCGAGCTAGTTGGGAGTTATTTCTAAACATGGTGTGAAGGGGAGGGCAAAAGAGATCTGCTAGCAGCATGAAGACTGCTAAATATGTTCTTAAGAATCCAGGAAGATGACTGGGGGACAAATGACTGTTACCACATCCAAAACAGGCCAGCCATGATAAAGTGCCACCAAAAGACACAGAGCAGCGAGTTCACAAAAAATTGAACACCATAAGTAAGAGGGCAGCGCCCAAGAGACACAGACCTGTCTCTGTCTCTGCCTGAGCATCAGCTACTGTTCTGGGGGGTGAGATGGGGGAGAACATAGCAGTGGGGAGGAATGGTGGCAGGAGGCAGCTGCAGCAGAAAGCAGCTGGAGCAGAAAGCTGAAGCCTCACATCTCCAAGTAAACAGGGCAGAAGCAGAGAGATAAACTGGAAGTGAGGCAAGGCTGTGAACTCCCGAAGCTGGGCCCCGGGGTCTTCCTCCAGTGAGAATGTACCTAAACTTCTGCAAACAGTGCCAAGTGGGGCCAACTGTTCACATATGTGAGCCTATGGGGGCATTTCTCACTCAAATCACCACTCAGGTACCTGTCTTAGGCATCTCTAACCTGACACAGAAGAGGCCTAGCACTTTGGAGAGTCTTAGGAGAACAAAGTAGCTGAAAGTCACAGAATGGGGGGACTTTAGTGCATGCCTACAGGAAATGCTGAACACCAAAGGAAGGACCATCTAGAAAGATCAGTGGAAGCAACACTGTGTTTCCTTTGGGGCTCACAGGAGGTTGCACAGGCACCTGATCCTCTGCCAGCTCTCAGGCCACTATGAAAAGAACATGGGGCAACCACAGGGAATGATCATCCTTAGATTATTCTCTGGTCATACCTGAAGACTGCTGAAAGCAATATCCAAATGCTCACAGGCAGGCAGGTCTTGTGATTCTGTCCTGTGGAGGAACTCAGACTTAGTGTGCAGTGAGCAACAGAGCAGAACTCATGATGATGGGGGACACACTGGAGATTTGAAAGGGGAGGATGCCGTGAGGAAGGGGGTTGGGTGGATGGGATATTTTTCTCGCACCCCTAGCTGATGCCCACCCACGTCAGTGGGCATAGCTCTGAGTCCTATGCAGTTCCCAAAGGGAGTCCATTCTCTCATGGCTCGGCTACGTTATGATCGGCTAGAGCGAGGCGCTGGTAGTGGATTTGAATTGGTCTGGAGGCCAGGGAGTCTATTTGGGCTTTGATAAACCCCATAAGTTTGTTAAAGAGAAGGGGTCCTAGCAACAAAAGAATCAATCGGCCAAGCAGGGGGCCCAGGAGAGGGAGGACATAGGAGAGGATCCCGTTTCAGGCGCTCCAAAAGGGCTAATCAAATAGTTCCCTGCGGCATTTTCAAAGTTCTTCTTGATGTTTCTTAATCCGGTCTCGAACAATGCCTGATTTATTAGTGTAGAAGCAGCATTTTTCCTGTAAAGTTAAGCAGATACCTCCCTTGTCTGCAGTTAGTAAGTCTAGGCCTCTTCTGTTTTGTAAAACTACTTCTGCTAGGGAATCAACTTGGTCCTGTAAATCCTGGATCGATTTGTAAATGGTTTGGATGTCATCTGCAAGCTGCTGTGACAGGCGGATGTAGGTGTTTATTGCTTCTCCCATGCCTGCGGAGCTACTGGCTAAGGCCCCAGTTACTCCTAGTCCCACCAGTAAGGGAATGAATTCAATGGCTCTTTTGTGTCTGGGAATAATATAATCAATAGTGGGAACAGGGATGTGCTCATCGCCAGGCAGGATTTCTATATCTGGGAGGAGTGTGGCCAGGACACACAGTCCAGTCCAATTTGCAGGGAGCATTGAATATGCTAGCCCATTCCCACAGGTGAGGACCTGCCCTGGGTTGGCACAGAGGGCCATAGAGATGTTTATCACAGAAGAACAGGAGGTAAAAGTGACCCGGCCAACATCTATATCAAAGGTATTATTCTGAAAATGTTTATAAAAGCACGTCGAGCTATTAAATCCTGTAGGTTGGATTTTAAAGGGAGTATTAAGCATACAATTATCTGAGGGCCCTGAGGGGAGAATGGAATTATGGAATAGGGGGATGGCTAAGGGCCATTGAGTGCCCAAGGCCAAGCATAGCCAACGGTCGCTTGCTAATTGAGGATTGGTAATATTTAGGGCATGGTGGGTGGCATCTGTTATCTCAGAGGTGTAAGGATTCAAGTCTACCCCTCTGGGTTTGGGGAGTAGTAAGGGGAGATAGTCTATGTGGGGATTAAAGAGTCAACCGTAAGTCGAATAGTTTCTTTGACCTCATTTTCTCTGACAATGTCAGTAGGGCCTCCATCTGAAATTTGGATGGGAGCATGTTTGGGCCAGCATGCCGACTGTTCTATAGGGGCAAGGCAGGATGCAGTAGCATATTGGGAGACCTGGGGTGTATTTGCCCAGTCACCTCCATAGGAGCCACATAGGTCTTAAATGGAATGGCAGTAAAATAATATCGGTTATTATGGACTGTTGCTCTCTCTCGTGGCGGAGCGGCAGGCACCAGCAGGCAGACCTCCTCACCAGGTCCTCTGTCTCCCGGCCAGCAGGGGGGAACTGCGAGGGGGATCTGGTACCAAGCTTCCCTTCCCACTTCCCTTGGATTGTCCCAGCCCCCTCCCTGTGGTAGGAGAGGGCCTTTCAGGGGATCAAAGGGACGTCGGGTTGCTGCGGCCTGCCCATTCTCAGCCTCCTGGCCCACTCCAGAAAACAATCAGGCCTGGCTGGGGTCCCCGTCTTGACCAAAGAAGTGTGCAGCTAGCCAGTTCTTATGATGATATGGCTTTATTAAAGTAACTTCCTCAATGGTACCGCAGGGAGCCGCTTACTGAACTTATCAGACACATTATAAAGGTTTAAAGTTACAGGTATTAGCATACAGTGGGAAGTTTCTACCAATCATTTTACTGGTCACTCTGATCATGCTTTTACTTTACATAGAGGCTACTACTGTCCACGCGCTGTTCATGAGGGAGGAGGTAATTTTCCTCCAATGGCACTTAAGACTCCAGTTCACCTAATTACTGTGGTATGTGCCTATCTCTTCTGGCTGGTCTTTGTTTTAGCTCCTCTGAGAGCCATCTTGCCCAGGCCACAAGGTGCCAGCCGGACAATTAGGATTTCTTAAGGCCCAACAATGGACACATTCTTGGAAGGTAACATAGCACATAGAATGCATCTGAGAAACAAAACTGCAGCTTGTAGGGCAAGGTCCAGGTTTTCCTTCTGCTTGTGGGATGATTTTTGGTTTTGTTATGCAAAGCCATTCTTGTCCAATGCCCGTGGGAGTAGAGTAGGACCGTAAGAATGCTATTTTGTCTCCACAATCTACAGTCCTACCGTTGGTGAGACTGCACCAGAGTGAGAGGTACCTCCTTTATAGTCACAGGGAGGTCCATACAGGGCTGTAAGAAGCTTAATTGAGTCAGGGGGTCCATGATAAAATCCTTCTTCTGTGGGGGACATCATCAGAGAGGCAATCCAGAGCATGACAAGGCTTCTAATTCTCTGAAAAATAAAAGAATAACAAGAACCTCAGTGTGTGGGGGGGCAATTCCCCTGGATGGGTTTAATTCATCGCTGGTGGCAGCACGGACAGCAGAATCTTTTGTTTGTTTTGGCTGACTGGAGTCAAACTGTTTGACCAGTCGTTCAGGGAGCCATCTGGCAGCCTCTTCTTTAAAGTCATAAACACTAATGGACCCACGTCCCCATATTAGGACTGGATCTGGGCCATTCCATGTGGACGTAAGAGGGTCTTTCAACATGGCTGTGGCAAATTCTCTATGAGTTTTTGGGTGCCAAAGATGGTCGGCTGCGGACTGTCTGTTATTGTCTAATGTTAGAAAGTTTAAAACAAACAGAGCATGGCTCAGGGTATTTTTTGGAGAGTATTTGGTAAAGTACAGGTCTCCCTTTTTAAGTTTTTGTATAGTGTTTTTGAGTGTCTGGTGGGCACATTCTATAATACCTTGACCTTGAGGGTTATAGGGAATAGCTATAACATGTTTAATTTGTAGTTGTTGGCAGAAATGTTGGAAATTACTGCCAGTATATCCAGGCCCATTATCTGTTTTGATAACTTTTGGCAAGCCCATAACCAAAAGACATTGAAGAACGTGACAGATAACATTTTTTGAGGCCTCACCAGCCTGAAGAGAGACAAAAACAAACCCACTGAAGGTGTCAGTTGTTACATGGATATATTTAAGCTTTCCAAATTCTGGGAGGTGAGTAACATCCATTTGCCAAATTTCATTAGGGACTAAGCCACGGGGATTAACCCCAAGGTGGCGGGTAGGCAGGAAGGAGACACATGGCTGGCATTGTTTATCTGCCTGGCCTGTTCTCTGGTGATTTTAAAAAGGAGGCGAAGAGTCTGAGCATTTAAGTCGTGCAGATCATGGGCCTGTTTTGCTTGATCAATGGATCCGATTAGGATAGGGAAGGTGAAATGTGTGGCTGTATCTGCACACACATTGCCCTCAGAGAGGGGGCCAGGAAGGTTAGAGTGGGCACGTAGATGGCCCACAAAGAATGGAGCAGAGCGGGAGGTGATTCAGTTTTGAAGCTCTTTGAAAAGGGGAACAGCATTGGTGGAGGATTTGATATAGGGAATGGTTTCTAGTAAGGGAATTGATTGGGCTATATAAGCACTATTCGTATAAAGGTTAAAAGGGCATTATAAAGGTTTGAAAATCTTTAATAACCACACATAATTCAAAAAGCTGTGCAGAGGTATGGGGTGTGGGAATGACTGTGGTCTTATTGTTTATTACCACAGCAGCTATTCCCGGTTGTTGACCTGTCAGTAAATACCAGGTGGGCGTCGGTCAGGGGGGCATTTACAGTGACCTTTTGGAAGATAAAGGAATGAATTTTAGCGAACTGGAGGAGCTTATCACCAGGGTAGTGTTTGTCAATAGTCCCTGAGAAAGAAAGGCAGGCCAGGAATCATCAGTTGTTTGCAATAACCAATTGATTTGTTCTTTGGAATATGGAAGTATAATTTGATTGGGTTCTTTACCAAAGAACTGTTTGCTTTGAGAGTGCCCCAGTACTATGAGTCTAGCCACTAAGGAAGGATAAGGCATAAGGAATTTAGGGGGTGAAGCGGAAAGGTGGACCCAAAAGAGGGCCCCTGTCTGCCAGAAGACTCCAGTGGGAGGATGAGAAGTGGCACAAATGACATATTTAAGAGATTTATTATATTTTATAAAGGAGATATTTTGGGCCTGAATTGCTTGATTGACTAATTGTAAGGCATTTTTTGTTTGGAGGGTAAGATTTCGGGGAGAGGAAGGATTGGGGTGGCCTTCTAGAATTTCAAACAGTGGTTTGAGCTCTCCGGTGGTGAGTTTTAGGTAAGGTCAAAGCCAATTAACATTACCTAGGAATTGTTGAAAATCATGGAGGGTTTTTAAATAGTTGGTTCGTAATTGGACTCTTTGAGTGAAGATTTTTTCTTGGTGTAGTTCAAACCCTAAGTAGAAGTATGCGTCTCTTAGTTGAATTTTATCAGGAGCAATTTGAAGTCTGAGGGCTGTGAGCCTTTGGGAGAGCTGTTGAGCGCAAACCAGGAGCTGGGAACCTTGGGGCCCCGCTAAAAGAATATCATGCATGTAGTGAATGATGTAAACAGAAGGCCATAGTTTATGAAGGGGATCTATTGCTTGGGCAACAAATTTTTGACACAGGGTGGGGCTGTTTGCCATTCCCTGTGGGAGGACCCTCCATTGGAAACATGGTGCAGGTCCTTTGAAATTAGTTACAGGGAGGCTAAAGGCGAAGTGCTCTCTGTCATTAGGGTGTAAGGGAATGGTGAAAAAGCAATCCTTAAAGTTAATAATGATTTAAAAATATCCTGATGGGATGGCAACGGGGTGGGGAGGCTAGGCTGCAAGGCTCCCATGGAAAACATAGTTTTGTTAATCTCCCTGAGATCCTGTAGAAGTCTCCATTTCCCTGACTTCTTTTTTATTACAAAGATTGGTGTGTTCCAAGGGGAGGTAGTAGTTTCGATATGGCCAGCTTTAAGGTGTTCCTGTACTAACGCTGTTGCTGTGGCCAGTTTTTCAGAGGTTAGAGGCCATTGATCAACCCATACAGCCTCATCGGACTTCCAGTGTATTTTATCTGCATGGGGTACAGGATTATCAGTGGCTGTGGCTATAAATTTTAGGTACCAATTCCTGAGAAATCGGATTTGAGTTTTATAGGGAGGGGGCTTTTATTCCTTGGGAGTGTTTGCCTAGTCCTTGGCCAGGGAGGAACCCTTGTTTTAACATCTGTTGGGTGATTATTTTGTTAGGGCTGCACATTATAACATTTAATTGGGAAAGAATATCACGGCCCCAGAAGTTGACTGGGAGGTTAGGCACCACATAAGGTTGAACAGTGACTTGATTGCCTCTTCGTCAGACCAGATGAGCATTTTTGAACTTTGTTGGGTATTAGTTGTTTGTCCTATGCCTCGGAGGTAGGTGAGAGACACTGTTAAAGGCCAATTAGGAGGCATCAGCTCCGGTGTCCATCAATTCTGTAAAAGTTTTTCCATCAAGTTTAAGTTTGAGGAAAGGCCTGCATTCTGTAATTTGTTGTACCCAATAGTTATCCGAGCAGCCAAGGCCTTGATCTCCACGGGGGCCTTGGACAGCCCTATTGCGGTTGTTTTATATTAGGGGAAGTAGGATTATCTGGGCAATTCTTTGGCCTGAAGTAAGATGTAGGGGGCCTATGGTGGAAGAGGCAAGAATTTTTATTTTGCCTTCATAATCAGCATCTATAATTCCTGGGGCAACATGGAGGTCCTTGAGAGCAGAGCTGGTGTGCCCAAGGATAAGTCCAAAGGTTTTATCAGGTAGTGGACCATATATCCCTGTAGATATGATATTAACCCCTGAAATGGGGATTCAGATACTATCAGTGGAGGGACTGAGGTCCAATCCTGCAGTGCCTGTTGTAGCTCGTTGGAGGGAGGCAGTACGGGTGGGTGAGCTTGGGGGACAAACCTGATAGCCCCTGGGTTGTGTCCCTGATTCAGGGCTGGCCCCTTTGGAAGTTTTTTTTTGCAGTGGTATTGGGTTGCCCTGGGCATCAGTTTTAGAGCGACATTCGGATACCCAATGTTTTCCTTTTTTTACAATAGGGGCAGAGGCTAGTGGATGGAGGGCGGGTAGTCCTAGGTGCTGTACATTCTTTGGAGAAATGACCTGGTTGTTTGCAGTTAAAGCAATTTTTACTTTGGGTAAAATCCTTTAAAGCAGCTCCAATGGCGATGCCTATCGCGTGGGCTGTTCCTATGCCTGAGCACAACTTAATATGATCAGATATTTCAACCAAGCGATGGGGGCGAATGGCAGCCTGACAGGCAGGGTTAGTGTTTTCAAACGCCAAGTGTTTAACAAAGGCACTTTCACCCTCCCCTCCCCGGACGAGTCTTTCAGCTGCGTCTGTAAGGCGGCTGATGTTGCTAGAGATGTGGTTGCGGAGCCCTTAGGGGGAAGCCGCTTCCAGGTTTTGAGTCCTGCATTTTGTATTTGGGCTAAAAGGCTACGAGGGAAGTGAACCTGTGCCTCATTGTTATCATAAGGGGCACGCCCTAGTAATTTATCTCTGGTCCATTTTTTTGTTTTAGAATTTTGAGAATTACTTTGAGCTATTTCTTGGCAATTTTCGGCGAACTCAGTTCTCCAAAGGACAAAGTCGCCACCAGCTAAGCTGGCACGGGCCAGGAAGTACCAATCATTAGGGACCAGACATCGTTCACTAAGGTTTTCTAGTATAGCCAATGTAAAAGGGGCTGTTGGGCCATAGTTGGTGACTGCCATTTTTAAGTCTTTAAGATGCTTTAAGCCAAGACATGATATTTTTGTTCTTGGATTTCACCTGAGTCAGAGTCCTCCGAGGGTTTGGCTTCCTGATCTGAGTCTCCTTCTTGAGAGGCAGTTTTATCCTCTCCTTGGGATTGTGAAGTCTCTGGACTCTGGGTTTGGGAAAGGGACTTGCTCCGGGTTACCGGAAAAGCATGAAGGGTCTTTGGAGGTTTATGAGGTTTTTGGGGATTTTTTTAGGAGGCACAAGGGGAATCTCAGAAGCCTTTGTTAATTCTAGGTCAAGGACACGGAGTTCTTTTATTAAATTGAGATGTTCTCTTTTTTGTTGAAGGATAAGTCTTAGGGAAGCTGTTTCCTGGGAAAGATTAGTTTTTGCTAGATTTATAATATCTGAAGTGTGATCAGAAGGTAGGGCTGGAGGCCTAACATAGGGGGGGGAGGGCGAGAAAGAGTTTTAAGAGGTGGCCAGTCAGGGTTGTGATATCTGGTGGCCTCTTTATTTAGGGAAATGGCCCCCTCCGGAGGGAGATTATCACTTGGGTTAAAGGCTGTTGTTTTTTCTAGGGCTGTAAGAGAGGGGTGGAGACAGCTGGGGTCAGGGTCTGTATTAATGGGAAGTTCAGAATTTTTACATATGGAAGGGGAGTCCTGGGAAAGGGGATCAATCGCCAGCATCTCAATAGAGACTGACACGCAAGCAGGCAAGCAGAGGGTGGACAGGAGCGGCGTTGTAAGACCTTTTCTCCCTCAGAAATGACCTGTTTGATATCAGGAGATTGGTTGTGAACCTGGAGGATGTCCTTAACCAGATTCCAAAAGGAAAAGGCTTGAACAGAGACCTTTTCAGGCCTGAATGCATTATAATGGTCTTTAAGGCAGTTTCCTACCCTGGCCCAGCGTTTTTCGTCAACGGTGCCCTCTTGTGGGAACCAAGGGCAAAGATCATTAATAAAATAAAAAATAAACCATTTTAAATCCTTGTTCTTTACCTTGATTCTTCGTGCTTTGAAGGACTCCTTGAGCCTTTTAAGAAATAAGTCATGCTTACTCAATGTCTGTCCCCTGAAATGTGCTGTTCGACTCTTACCTCGGATCTGACTCACAGACAGGTGAACTGTGGCGATCGCGACAGGATCTTCTCTCGTCTCCTCTCAATTAGGAGACGCGTCGGTCCACTGGAACAGACGCAGTCAGTGGGTGCACGGCATTGTCGGAACCCCGTATCGGGGCTGCACGTTGGGCGCCACGTGTCCCGGCCCGCTGGAGCACTATCAGCGTGGGTAGACCTGGTGGGAGACAAATGGGGACAGGAGACACGAAGACGGAGGCAGGTCTGAAAGCTGATCAGCCTTCAACTTTATTGAACAAAGACACAGTTTATATAGTGGTGGGGAAGGGGCTTGGAGAGGTGGGAGTGAATAGTTAGGAATGTGGCAATTAACAGGGCAAGAACTGTTGCTAGGAGACACTATCTCTGGCATTTAGGGCCCATCGTAAATAGTTGTGTGTTTGTCAGGAAGATGGCACTAAGAAGAGAACCAGGGGCTTGAACCAGGCGGGAGTGCTAAAGGTGGCACCTCCCAGGCCTTCCTTTGTTAGCTCGGCTCCGCTCCCCACAAGGCTGGGTATGGGGTGCATACCTTTAATCTTAGCATTTGGGAGGCAGGTGACTCTCTGTGAGGCCAAGGCTACATTGGTCTTCATGGCCAGTCTCAGGAGAGTTGAGGCTAGAGGGACCCTGTATTAAAATAAAGCAAAATAAATAAGTTTATTATGTTGGTTCGTTCTTACTGCCAACTTGACACCATCAAGACACCTGGGAAGAGGCAGTCTCCACCGAGGGTCCCCAGATCAGACTGGACCAATGTCAAGTCTGTGGGGAACTATCTTGATTGCTGATTGACATGAGATGGCTCTGTCCCTGGACAGGTGGACCTGGGTTTTGTAAGGAAGCTAGCTGAACAGGAGCTGGAGAAAGCCAGCCCATGAGCAGCATCCCTCTCTGATCTCTGCTTCGGCTCCTCCAGGCTCCTGCCTTGAGGTCCTGTCCTGACTTCCCTCAATGATAAACTGTTACTTGGAAGTTGATTTGGGTCTTAGAGTTTATCATAGCACTAGGAAGCAAACTAGAACCATGTATAATTAATGAAGATGCCTGATGACCTGCCATACACATACTATGTACACACACAAAGACTGTTAAAATAATTATATACAGTGAGTTAGAGACATGGAAAATAGGAGAAAGATTCAGTGGCAATTCAAGAAGGGGAAAAAACCCGTCTGGTATGGAAAGTCTGATAGAATGTGAGCTGAGGTTAGTAATTGACAAGGAAAAGAAGGCGGAATACAAAGCTTTATCAGGAACACTATGCAGAAGGAATTCCACCCTAAGAATTAAAGACCTCAGTAAAGAAGAAAGATATGGAAAAAATCATGAGGGACAATCCATATGTGGTTCGACTGAGGAAAAATTAACATTTAAATCTGTGTATCACAAATCTGTGAACAAATATACAGATTGCAGAATAATGTTCTTAGTATTGGTTATAGTGATCACAATCAATTCAGAGAAGTATCAGAAACCAGGAAGGAAAAAGCAGAAATACTAACCTGTAAGCATGTCGGGAATTTGTTCAGGTTTTGAAAAGTGGGTGTGTCAAATTACAGAGCAATTAGAGGCATAGGAAAGGTGGGCGGAGGAAGGGGAGGGAGGAGAGGGAGCGAGGAGACAGAAAGAGCCCTCTTAGATGGTTATAAAGGTCAAGAAAGGTGCCCATCCACAGTGAGGCTAGGGTGGTGTCTGTGTGTTGGGGGTATTCTGCTAGAGTTTCATCTGTGTGCTGCTTGAAAACTCTGGAAGTGTCTGGTGATAGAAAGTTCTGCAAACTCTGTGAAATGTGCATACATGCATGTAAGCTTGGGTTCTGCCCTGTCTTCTGACTTCCCTATGGGAACACCAGCTAGGGATGAGGGAGGGAGAATTCCATCTCTGGCCTGAGGGTTTGACAGTCTGTCTCCCACTAAGGGTTAGGCAGATTCACAGGAGCAGCCTCACGCCAGCAGTCCTGTCTTGGAGGATTCCATCATTTTACCAAGGGAAAGTTTCCTGTTCTTTCTTCAGGATGTGCTCACCTGAGACTGAAGCTCCTCCATGTTAAGTATGTGGACTGTGATGTTCAGAGTTGCAGAGACTGCCTGAGGGAAACTCCTGGTGAAACAAAGCACATTAAAATTTGATATATGGGATGTATATAAACTATACATTCTGTTCAACATGTAATAGCACACAAAGTTGTCATCACACAATAAAGCCAGCCTACATTTCTTTCTATGGTTTTAATTTTAACTTGACATCTGATCAATTGTGGGCTGTTATAAGCACCTCATCTATCAGTTTCAGAGCCTTCATTCATGTGAACAGGGAAAAGACACCTGTTATAACTTTATTACTGAGGGAAAAAACAGGCAAGTGAAATTTCTAAGATACACCCTGTTGTTATTTTTATATATGAGTGTTTTGTCTGCATATAAGTGTACCCATGCATGCAAGGCCTGTTGGATCCTTTGGAACTGGAGTTACAGGCAGTTGTTAGCTGCTATGTGGGTTCTGGGAACTGAACCCAGGTCCTCTGCAAGAGCAGCCAGTGCTCTTAACTGCTGAGCCATCTCTCCAGCCCCAAAATGACTTTTTTATGTTTTGTTTTGAGACAGGGTCTCCCTGTAGCCCCAGCAGGCCTGGAACTCCTGTGTAGACCAGGCTGGCCTTAGTCTCACAGAGATTAGCTTGCCTCTGCCTTTCAAAAAAAATTAAATTAAGTCTTTAAGAAGACCTGGAGAAATGGCTCAGAGGTAAGAACACTTAGAGGAGCTATTCTGGTCCCCAGTACCCATGCTGGGTGCTCACAACACTGTAATTCCAGCTCCAGGGGATCCAATACACTTTTCTAAACTCTGTAAGAACCCACAAACATGTAGAGAGACAGCTACATATAAGCAAAATAAAACTTTTAAAATTATTTGAAAGGGAGGGAAGGAGAGAAAAAGGGAGGGAAAAGAACAGAGGGAATGAACAATCAAGAGAAAGAAAAGTACTCAGCGTGTTAGAGTGTGTTTGTAACATAGACAGGAGCTCACTGCATCTCAATCCCTTCCAAAAGTTCTATGCGGTTCTGCTTTTGTATGGGTGTCTTCAATCGGGCTTAATTTTGTCTCATCCTCAAAAGAATTGGGAGGGATAGGCCCTCCCCTGTGTAGGTGAGGTAAGGCATAATTACTGGCTTGTTGTTAACAAGGCAGAGGAGAATCAGGTTTGGGGAGGAAACAACTAACTCATGCAAGCTTATGTGACCGACATTCAGGGAGGGAAAGCCTTCCTGGCTCAGACAGGTCTGGCTGGTGCCTTTGTCTGATTTGCTGTCTTCGTATGATTTGCAACAAAAAGCATGACAGGTTTTTGTTTTATGGAATTTTTATGGAATAGCTGAGTGCCATAAAGAGAGTCCATGAGATAATTTAAGAATGTTGTCCTTAACACACAGTCATCAGAAAATGATGCCACAGAACTAGGTCAAGTGGTAGTGACTAAAGGACCTGGAAGAGCCAGGGGCTTGTCCCAGAGGACACAGGTAGAATTCACTTCAAGGCTGGAGCTTTTGAGGGAGGCTGATGGCTGATGATAACCTAGTGTGGGCAGACACTGAGCGGAGGGACTGGAGCCAGGCTGCAGCTTGCTGGTGATGGGCTGAGAGAGCACTACAGGGCCAGTGTGCACCTCTTAAGATTAGGTTTTAGGGGCTGGGGAGAAGGCTTGGTGGGTAAAGTGCATTCCATGAAGACCTAAATTTGGTTCCCAGCACCAGGCAGGTCATGTGGTGGAGGGCATAATGCAAGGTGGAACTTAGCCAGGTCACCTGCTATGAGGATTAGAGGAATGGCTGCTGAAAAGAACCTGCCTACCTAGGGACAGACCACTACTGGCTGCATCGGGACCACACCCCATTAGGCCACTGGCCAATCAGACTTTTAAGACCCTTTGCCCTTCCTTGAATAAACCGTGCTTGCAGCAGCTTGCCACTGCCTGCTTCCCACTGAGCCCCTGAATCTGTGTGTTTTTATTCTGTGCTTACTCCCCCCGCCCCACCTCAGAGACCCTTCGGTCCCCTCGGGCTGGCCCCAGGCACAGGGACCACCAACAGTATGGCAGGTCCCCATATCCCAGCACCAGGCAGGTGGGACAGGGGATCTCCAGAGCACTCTGTCTAGCTATGCCTTCAGTGACCAACATGTAAAATGACCATGGGTCAGGTAGAAATGAGGAATGAAAAAAAGACACCAAGGTCCATCACTGGCCTTCACATGCACAAGTACACAGTAGACACATGTATACAAGCACACAACACACACACCTCATACTCACTGTACACATTCACACCCTACATTCAAACACTCTCTCACACAGTCACATAATTACATATGTACACACTTGCACATAGCATTCACCCTCACATACATACTAATAGACACAACAGACAGAGATACACAAATACATTTTCACACACGTTTGGTTGCAGAGACAGTGGAGGGGGTTCTAGAGCTGTGAAGTGAGCCAGCATAGGGACGATCTGTCTCTCCATTCTTCCATGGATGAGACGGAGTTGAGTCTATTTAAAGCCTTAACTGAAGACATCAGTAGAAAAGAAGGAAAAGGTAGAACATTCAACAGAGAACAGGACATAAGAATTATGTCTGTATCAAAAATAGTCTGTAACCTATATTCAGTTAGCCCACTGTCAGTCATTTTCACGTAGTCCACAAATGCAGAGATCCCTATAAGAAAGAACTTCACAAGGAAATGTGTTTGTCTTAAAGTCCCACAGAAAGTTCCTAAGACACAAGAAGAGGTCAAATCAATTTATATAAGAAATCTATGTCATAGAAATATGAAATAGAATTTAAAATAAGGTTATTGAAGAACAATTTCAAATTGTCAGTCTTTGATGGACTAACAGAAACAGAGGATATATTTTTAGGGTATAATTAAAATGTCATGGCACTCAGTTGGAAAATGAAACAATGAAGATCTTGTAGAGTTTTGTAGACATTCTAAACCTCACAGGCATCCTCTAAGTTTCCAAAAGAGACAGACAAGTTCTCAGACAGAGACTATTACATCCCCCGGGAGCACAGGGGCCGAGGCTGCAGCTGGCTGATAAGAAGGACAATGGGAGCTAAAGATGGTTCCAGGGAATATGAACTACTTAAACTACACACAATATGAAGCTTCAATCTCTGCCAGCGAATTATGAGAAAATTATTTTACAATGTGTGTGAGGAGGAATTTAGGAATTAAGGTTGCCATAGTAGAGAAACTAACAAAATTCAGGAGTGTAGGACAAGATTCAAGTATGTTGAAGAGATGAACCTATTGTCCACATGCCACAATGATTGCTAAATAACTTAGACAATAGCACGACTGTGAAACCGGAAGAGAAACTGAGTCTTCCATTTTACAAAGTAAATACATTCAGCAAGGTTCATTGAGCAACTGGAGAGTGCTTGGAAAAACAGTGAGATATTTGAGCCCATCTGAAGGTGGTGTCTGGACAAAAATCACCCTAATTTAAGATGAAATTATTCAACATGTCACCACACTTATTCATGTTTCCCTGATGGGAGTTGAAAATAGCACCTTTATAGAACATAATCCTGAAATATTTCTAAGGCCAGTAGGACTAACAGTGGACAGATGGCTCTCAGAAACTCATCCCAGATGACTATGCTGAAGAAATGTAGACAGTCAACAAATGTTTACAAAGATGGGAAATGACTGTGATTTGCTATTGGAGGTATATTCGTATTATTTAGTTTCAAACTTATTGCTTATCTGAGTGTTATTTTGTTTGTTTTTGTAAAGGAGACTGAACTATGCTTCTTAGGCAAGCACTCCACCACTGAGTTATGTTTCCAGTCTTTGAAATTTTTGTACATCTAAAACAGCTGGATGGACACTGCTCTGTGAACCCGCATGTCCCCACTGTACAAAAGAGATGGTGGGAGGAATGATGAAGGCCGACAATTGGCCTTCTTCTCCGTCTGACATGAGAACTGACAAGTGGACAAAACCCATGTTTGCTGGACTCTGAAAATTAAGGAAGATGCCCTCACTCTGGCAGCACTCAAGGCCACCTGAAGCCTCGACAATTGCTTTAGCTCATCCCTCCATCTTCCTTGTATCCTTGAGATGGAGTGCTCCACGACCACCAAGAGAGGCAGAACTGAGGTGAAGACTTTCAAGTTCCCATTTCCAGACCACTGTTGATTTCACCTGTCTGAGGGTTTCACATGTGGGAAACTGGCTTATATGGCTTGCCAGACCTGTGACCTGGCTATTTTGCCAGTGTGAATAGCCTTTGCTTTGGGGAAAGTTGCTAAATCAGTTACATATTTAACATTAAGTCTGCTTGAAAATGACATACTTGTTGGAAGCAAAGAACACGTTAGACAAAGAACTTCAGAAGAAAAGCTGAAGTGCCCAAGCTCTGGTTTACCCAGAAACTTGAAGACTGCGCTGAGGCAGAGTGTGGCATGCATGCTCAGGACTACACACAGGCTCAGCAAAGGTCTGAGAAGGCTGGGAGCACTGCTTGCCTGTGGTGATTTTGGGACTGTTCACCTGCAGGGACCGAAGTGTAGGGAGAGTTCTGACCTATCCCGGAACTGAGGGGAGGCCCAGCACCCACTGCAGACGTGAGCAGCAACCCTGGGAGACTCAACAGTCCTGGAGATTTGAGGCCTTTATCTCACCCTAAATGACTGTTGAGCGAGCTATCCAGGTGTTCAGCATGCAGTGGAGGATACGTTCTGTCAAATTAGAGTTGGGTATTCTCTGAACAGATCAAGAACAGCAATGCCCAGGTAAAGCGTTTTTCTAAGTTTTTGTTTCTTAAACTTTTGGGTTCAAAGTTTTAAAAAAAAATATTGTCCAGACTAGAACCATGTAGTATTTTCTATATATTTTCTTCTAGTCATTTTAAAATTTAAGGTTTGGGTGATAATGTTAGTTTTTATTTTGTAATGTTAATCTTTTCTCATTCTTGAGAATTTCATATATATGATGAAATATGATCATAATACCTCCTAGTTCCCTCCTCCAGCCTCTGTCAAATCCCTCACTGCACATCTCCCTCCTAACCTCCTATCTTTTTAAATCCGATAACCCACTGAGTCAAGTCACTGCTGGCCATATGTCTATGGTGT
This sequence comes from Eospalax fontanierii, assembly GCA_035773235.1. Classification (NCBI taxonomy): domain Eukaryota; kingdom Metazoa; phylum Chordata; class Mammalia; order Rodentia; family Spalacidae; genus Eospalax; species Eospalax fontanierii. The sequence continues at coordinate 61,455,611 of CM069542.1, read as the reverse complement.
GGGGCCATACACTAAAAGAAAGCAGAATCAATGACTCCATCACCCACCAGAGCCAACAGCTACTCGGTATGGGGTGAGACCTGGAGAGCTCTTCCCCCATCTGTCCTGCAATGAGGCCGGATGATCTTGGGCAGATCTTGTACAGGTCATGCCAGCTGCTGTGAGTTCCTGAGTACAGTAACCATGTAACTTCAACGCTCTCACAGCAGTCACTTAATTCTCCCTGCCCCACCATCTTCCTTGGTATTTTCTGCAGCTTAATACACAGGTGGTGTTGATAAAGACTGTGTAGGCTGAGCACTCTGTCTCTTCTACTCAGTACTCTGATCAGTCACGCATGCCAGCACTGACTGCTGAGACCAAAGGTGAGAGCAGCCTGGGTCTGTTTGCAGAAACATGACTATTCATGTTCTGTGAGAGTTCTGTAGTATCCTTTTGGTTATACAAGGATATCTGTGAATAGTTAAGGTAATATCAGTGCTCTCTGTCTTGCATGGAGAGCTGGGGAATGCCTCACCTATAACCACGGAGTTCTATGGACCTACTGGACCAGTCCATCAGATGTGTAGCTACAGGACACATCTCATCTTGCATCTGCCACAGGAGGACACTCAGATTTTCTGGTCCATATATTCTCTTTTGACCATACATTCTATCAACAGGAAGCATGTGAGGCCCATGCCCTCCATAGGAGTAAGAATTCTGTTTCTTTCTCCCCGTTGCATAGATTTTCTTGCCCTGATGTATCTAGAGCCTGGTGTTTCCTTTCACTTTCCTCTCAGTACTGACATGTGCCTATTGTCATCTGCCTTTTGCGCAAAGAAGGTGGGTTCCTAAGTGCTGTGCTCAGAGGACGAAGGTCAGGACTTCTTAAGAGTGTGGTTCCTGTTAGGCAGAGCCTAACAAGATCCAGAATCCTGTGCCAGCAAGTCTGCTGGGAACTGTGCTCAAATGGCAAGTTCTGGTCAGTGTCCACAGATGGTAGCTCTGTTCCCAGCATTGTAGCTGTGCTATGGCAGGAGAGATGAGAGAAGACACCGGGAAGGTTCAGAGAGCAAGTTTCATTTAGGTTGCACCTTGGTCCAGAGGACCAAGTCTCAAGTCTGGACCCTCAAGAAAGGAAATTCGTACATTTTTATATCTTGGGTCATGGGTTACAGCGTATTACATATTTGCTAACAGCAAAAGGTTATTAAAAGCAAGTATTTTATCTAGTTCTTCAGGGGAAAAGAAGTGTAAAATGTCCCTGTCTGAAACAACAAAAACCAGGATGTCTGGCTCCAGTTGGCTGTGTCCATGTTCCAGCTACAGACCTATCTCTTGAGGGAGAGAAGACTAGAACCCATTTTCCTTCCATCAAGCTCGCCATCCCTGTGACCTGGCAATGGAGGGTGTTCAGTTTCCAAGTCAGGAATACACAACTTGGACTCTGTGGTTTGGTGCCTTGCCCAGATGGATGAGCGGTGACATTGGGTGAGCCTTTGTTCTAAGTGCCATAAATCAAAGACTTATAGGAAGGTGTAGAACAGTTCTCATTCGATGATGTAGGTCAGTCTGGCAGACCTGTGTATACCAGCATTAGAACAGTAAGTTTGTTTCCTCAGGGGGAAAGAGATAGATGAGGGTTGATCACAGCCAGTGGGCATCACTGTGCTCTATTTGGTGGACTGAATTGAAATTAGAAACTTGCTATAGTTTCCTACTATTCTTCCTTCCTGTATACGCATTAACATGGAAGCTTATCTCAGGCCACAGGAAATATTCACTGCTTAAATGAAGATCAAAACGTACATTTTTCTTCTCAAGGCATGGTCCAGAGAAAGGAATTCAGCTAAGGAGTCTCCTTTCTATCAACAGCAGTGCTAGCATATAGGAAGGACATGAAATGAGCCCTTCATTAGGGTCCCATATGGGAGGAAGGGGCAGAGCCGTTCTGTTGGCATCCCATTGACAAAAGGATTGACAAGCAGCTCACCAGACCAGACCACGGAGTGTGCTGTCTGGCTGTGGCCCAAGCCGTCCAGGTAGACACAGGGAGGCCTTCAGCAGGAGGAGTGGTCTTCATCTAGCCTGTCTTTTTCAGCTCAAGTGAATCCTTTCTGTGGTTGAATCTTACACCATGAGAAAGCAGTAAAAGCCAGTGTCTTATAAAGTACTATCTCATAACTACTTTTCTAGGTTGGGGAGATTTAAAACATAGAACTCTTGAGTTTCAAAGAATGATGGGAATACTTTACTCCATCTGCCTCATCATAGGACTGGTGACACCAACACACCAAGGGAAGCCTCGTTGAAGACTGTCTAGCTGAGAGGAGAGTTGGGGAAGCACAGAGCACCTGCCTTCCAGAACGGCGCTGTCTGCCCATCTTGCAGTTATGAACTACGAATTCAGAATGTTCAAAAGCATTCTGAGGGACGTGTTGCTTTGGTTAAGGGTGGATAAGAACAGTCACTGAGGAACACTGATGTGGTAAGGGCAGCAGATTTCTAAAAGGAAGGACAGGTGTATGATTTAATAAACTTTGAAGTTCAAACACGAATGATTCTGAAGCAATTCCACATCCGTACCTTCAAGGATGCGTTCACAAGAGCTTTGTTGAAAAGGCCAGCAGGACAAGTTCTGCCTCATTTTGGTAAGATTGGAAGGACGGGTAATTTTAGAAATGACATTGTGCCTAGTAGACAGATGCTCTCAGAATTAAGAGAAGTAATAGAGGCAGAGCCCTGAGGCAGATCTCTGGCTTGTTTTATGCCTGGTCACACTTCTAAGAGCTTCATCCCTTGACCCCAAGCTGCAGGGACCTTTGCAATTTCCTCCTCCCTCCCCGCCTCCTGATGTATGCCTGCCATTTTGTTCTGTGTCGTCTACACGTTAGATCCAGAAAGAACAGTGAGAAAGCACAGCTTGCCTTGGTCCCACTGTTCTATACATTTAGCACTCCGACCAAGAAAACTGAAAACACACATCCACTGTAAACACGTGAATGTTGTCACAGTAAAACCCATGATCCTCAAATGGAAACACATCAAGCCTTCAACCCAAAGTTGGTAAGTGGATGAGAAAAATCATTTTCTATCCCGATACCCAAAATGACTCAGAGATAAAGTTAATTAGAGAATGTCACATTGCTCACTGATTCTGATCTTTGCATTTGACACTTAACAGAAATTATAGATCATTGTCCATTACATGCTTGACCTTTTGAACCAACATTTATCAAGCCTCTCTCATGTTAATATGTGTCAGTATGTTTAACTTCTTAGAGTAGAAGCATCTCAGTCAGGTGCTTATCTGGCATTGGTCCGAGGAGTCTGAGCCCAGAGCCTCACGTTGAAAGCATACAGAGGCTTCAGTACAGAGTTTTAGGATTAATTTCTGCTCTACATACACTGCAGTTTTAAAGTCCCATGTCAATTTCACTTGAGAACCTCACATGGTTGAAGCCACTGCAGGAATATGAGTACAGCAAATGCTTGGAAAAGAGGCTGAGCCTGATCTTTCTGATCATCCTAGGGGAGGGAAGTCAGCTGTCTGCAGGAATCCAGTGTGGTGGTGCTCACTGGAGTCATCCCCTCCCCACCCCCGTCCCAACTTCTCAGGTGTGTGAACACCTAACAACTCCTTATGCTACTCTGGAAGAACTCCCTCCCTGGGAACCCAGTAGAGCTATGTTGTATCCTTGTCCCCACTGGGAGACCTCAGAGGAGATGACACAGAAGAACTGCTGACTACGGTCTACCAGCATCTGTGAAAGTGTTAGCGCAGATGATGATATCCCAGAAACAAATCTTTGCACTTTAAAAGCCTCTAGAACCAGAGCAAAGCCATCAAGAGAGAAGACACCAGATGCAGAGCCAGTTAGTAGTAATGTTCCTCAGGACTTGAAACCAGCCCTTCCCATCAACTGCACACGAGGCTTAGGATACCAGCAAAGTTTTCCCAACAAGCAAGGGAATGTCCATGTCTTAGGAGACAGGGGAGGATAGACAGGATGACGGAAGGATGTGTGGCCACAGAGGCTGATGGGCAGGGAATGTCCATGTCTTAGGAGACAGGGGAGGACAGACAGGACGACGGAAGGATGTGTGGCCACAGAGGCTGATGGGCAGGGAAAGAGTAGGAGGTCCTGGGACAATGAGTGTGTAGATCAGGACCACTGGGCACCTGGGTCCCAGACATTTTACAAAAATTCACTGAACTCAGTGCCAATGAGCTTGACCCAAGACCTCTGTCTTAGGCCTACACAGTGGCAGAGGCATGGGTCCAGTGCCTCCTGGACCACGGAGAGTTTGCTCACAGGCAGGCCAGCTGAGCTTCCAGAGTTCCCAGTAGGACTAGTAGGGACACACAGGTATCACCTACTCAGTGAAGTATCTGTATTGCTTTCCTTGCCTCCTGTCTCTGTTCTCTGCAACAAGGAAGGCTGGGATCATGTCTCAGAACAGAAGGGACTGTTCCTGCCAGAGCCAGCTGGGACCAGGACGATTGGACTCTGCCACTGGATCACGGCAGAACAGGAGGACACTATGCCCTGGGCACCCAGGTACTGTGGGCAAGGGTCCATACCAAAGAATTAAGATAGATGCTGATAGCAGAAAACCCCATGAGTCTCCGAGCACTGTAGCCCAAGAGTCCTGGTTATGAAACAGAAAACTAGATTCTTTTAAAGGTCAAAGCAGTTTCTTCTGTCAGCTGAAGATTTTGATGTTATAATGTCAGATTTTGAGAAACAACACTGCATCTTTCATATGTGGGTTTTTAGCAAGTGATAGAACCCCTGCTTGGATATGCCACTTCAGGATCCTTTCTAACAACGTATAAAGGACAATAGTAATGTTAAATAAAGTGCAAAACTCCAAAACTGGCTGGCATTTGTATATCATACCACATTTTAACAATATAACAATAATTCCAAAAATAATACTGGCAGAAAAAGCTAAACATTTATTAAACATTGGACATATGTAGGATTTCAGAGTCAACTGTTGAAGGCAGAAAACTGTACAGGTATGTTCTGCTTTCTGGAACTCACTGAGATTAAGGGAGACAAAGATTGACCAAGCACAATGCAAGAAACCAAATAAGCAAGGCCAAGTCAGAGTAAGAAGTTAGAGGCCAGAAAATGTTTAAATGGATGCGTGGCCAAGCAGGGATGCAGTGTAACAGCAGAAAAGAAATGGTGTGTTAATGAAGCTCACCTGAATTTGTTTGATCACTATACATGCTATTTGTTAGACCAGAAAGCAAACACAGGTTTTCAGGCATCTAAGTAACATAATGAAGTGCATGTTACCTATACTGGAGAAATGTTCTGGGGATTTGCATATGCAAAACAGTATCCAGAACTATGGAGGTTGATCAAGGAATAATTAGGATGTTCCTGAGGATCTGTGCTGGTCAGGAAAATGGAGCAAAGATGTTGGCATTCACAAGAGGGATATTGTAGAGTTAGAACCCACCTACTGCCTCTCTCTCCCTCTGAGGGACGGAAAGGACACAGAGGGACGAAAGGACAGACCTTCCAATTCTGCAGCTAGGAACCTATGTTAGAATGATGACATACATATTGCATATTAGTCAGTTTACTTTGAAACAGCTGAACACATCTGAGAGGCTGAGAACTTGGGAGCTCCTAGTTCTTGAGGTTGGGAGCGGGGGCCTCAGAAGCCACAGGAGCCCACAGTAGCTGTCTCACTCTGTAGAGCCTGAGAACCTGGTGTTTGCTCAGTCCACAGGGCTGAGTGCCTCAGCGGTTCCAATCTGCATGGAGAACCCAGAGGGTTTCTGAAGCCTCTGGGCCTCAGTCAATGATAGAAGTCTGGAGACACTGGCTCCGATGTCAACAAAGCAATCATCATCAACAACAGGATAAACCTCCTCGGAGAGAGGTGAGACCAAGCCGGCAAAGGCAAAAGTCCCCGGCTTCAGCCATGCCCACTTTTATCCGGGTGGCTGCCAGAACGTGCCACCCATATTTGGGGTGGGTCCTCCCACATCAATTAAAATAAACAGCACAATTTCTCATTGGCTGCTCCCAACTCAGGGAATTCTAATTTGTGGCGTGTTGCCGTTAAAACCAACCCGCACCTGGGTGGTAAGAGAAAGAACATGATTCCGATTCCGAAGGGACAGTAGCGACCTTACAGTGACACGAGCTCTTTGAAGTGGGGTGAAATGTGAAACTGCTCAGTCAGAACTTTCTGACTGGCACTGACAGGAAGGCAAGTTCTGAAGCTGGAGCTCTGCCAGGTTAAGCCCGGCAGAGACAGGAGACAGCAGAAGGAAAGCGTCGCGATGGAGAGACTGAAGTGAGAAAAACAAGTATCCGGGTATAGCTGACCAACCACATTTCAAGATTTGTATGAAAAACTACAAATAGGGCCAAAAAGTAAACCCAAATAAAGGAATGGCACCATGATGGACTGCAAGAACACACGGTGCACGTCAGTTTTTTTCCAGAGTATTTATCTTAAGCAAAGTCTTGGCAGAAATTTATGCACTGTCTCTAAACTTTAAATAGTAGAAGAGCCAAAATCATTTTGAAAAGTAACCGATGTGAATGCCTGTCCTCACTGTAAGGCATCTATAAACCACAATGCTAGTAGTGTGGGGACTAACCTGAAAAGCACTTGAAGACAGGTGTAGACTATAGGACCTTTATAAGGTCTCCAGTAACACAGGAAATAATCCCAAGAATGGGCAAATGGGATTGTATGAAATTAAAATGCACTGCACAACCACGGAAACCATCAACAGGGCAAGAACCCAGCCCGCAGAAGAAAGACCCAGGCCGCAGAAGAAAGACCCAGGCCGCAGAAGAAAGACCCAGCCCACAGAAGACCCAGCCCGCAGAAGAAAGACCCAGCCTGCAGAAGACCCAGCCCGCACAGTGAGCAAGTTTGCCCAGCATGCATCCAGCAGGGGATTAACATCAAGAATTTGGGAAGAACTCTAAAAATTTCTTACCAACACCCTCAAATCATCCAATCAATAAATGTCTGGGAGCTCAGACCCACCTGCCATTTGGTTATCGTATCTTCAGTCTACCACACATCAATGAACTTAAGAGTTTGCCATTTTTAAAGATGTGCATGGATACGTGAAGGCCATATTGAGAAAAGAGCAGCACCCCAAGTCATCTTTGATTAAGCAGAAGCTATCTCAACATTATTTCTGCGGACCCTAATAATCTTAATTTCAACTAGTTAAATGATGTGGCAGGACACAGGTCAGAGGACTGACAGATCTGACTTCATCTGATGTTCTCTAACAGGAGAATATAACACCCAGGCAAGAAGTGCTCTTCCAACTTGGAAAAGAAACCACTCTCTCCACACGGTTACTTTCAAGATACAGTTAGACCATTACCTGCAGCAACTACCTGGCAAAATTTCTGGTTAGTCTGTGACATATCAGAATTTCAGTGTCTTAAAAAATTCAGTATGCTAAGCCATTTGGAACTTCGTTTCTGGTTATCATATTCTGTACAAGCACCCTTCCTTTCATTTGCCCCCTACTCACTGTCAGAATAACCTTGACAGAACATCTGTCTCTCAGCCACATGGCCAGGGCCATCCGTGTGCGCCCCGGATGCTGGTGGAGAGCAATCATGCATTTGTTTTCTGTCTCTCCTTCCCCCTGGAGGATGTTGGGAGCAAGAAGAAACTTTGATGGCACATGTTCTGTTTGAGTATCTGTTTCCACCCACAGCTTTGAACATTTTGTTCAGTCTGTACAAGAGACATATGAAATTGCGATCCACCATTCTGCTCTCCAAAGACCAGCTTTCATTTCCCATTGTGGCATATTTGGGGGGATTTTCTCTAGGCAGAGAGAGTAGCTAAAGAAGCTCATGGAGAATTCTGCAGAAAAATGTCCAGATTTTCTCCACAATCCCACAGACTGCCTTCAAAATGCTCCCGTGTGAGTCAAAACAGGGACTTTAAGAGTTGCCTTTCATAAGGCTGAACTGTTAAGAGTCATGTTTACAAACCCTTGGACCTCAGTGGATCACGCAGCTAAACTACCAACAGACCCATGCCAACCAAGTCTACTCCCCTTTTTGAAATAATTGTTTTTGATTGGATTCACCATGTTGGAGTTGAATCTTACAGTGTACTGTAAAATATATTATTATAATTAGCATATTACTGACAGGACAAGAATTACAGTCTCTAAATACAAAATACAAGGGCTAGATCATGTTTTTAATTTCATGCTAAAGTGGGTTTTTATGTAACGCTTGTTTTCATGTGCAGTGGACAGTTTATGTTTTAAGAGTAAAATAGCAATTGTAGGCAGAATTTATAGTATGTTTTTCTCAGTTGTTAAAACTTTTTGATGAATTATTTCCAATGTATTGCTGAAATCTTTTCTTTTTTCCTTAAAGGCCTTAAAGAAGAGAATGCTCATTCACCTATGAAATATACTTTGAAGAATATATCAGACAGAGAAAGGCTTACTATTTTCAGAGGGGCGCCCTGTGATGTCCCCGGAACACTGAAAGACCCCTCTATTACCAGTACCTACATGGTGGCTAACAACTGTTTATAGCTCCAGTTCCAGGGGATCTGACACCCCCTTCTGAACTCCGTAGGCACTGCACGACATGGGGGCACTTATGGCATGTTGGCAATGCAGTCATACACATAAAATAAAAATAAAATATTTTTCAAAGCACAGAGAGGTGGATATCTTAGTATTTGTTTATGGGTTGATTATAACTAAAGCACAGGAAAACAACAGATGTTAAACAGATGTGTCATTTTAGCATGAAACCTACATATAGCCTAGTTGTAAATGAGACCCGGGGATGTAACTTCAGGCAGGAGCAGCAGCCCAGGGCGTGTGAGGGCCTGGGCTTCATCCCCAGCACAGCGCAACCAGCAAATGATAATGAGTAGATAAAATAAGTAAAACAAAAGGACATTCTGTTTTCTGTCAGAAGGAATCACTCAAAGTCCACCTAACCAACTAACCAAAAGCAAGTAAACCCATGTTAGTGTAGAGTCTTGTCATGTATGACAAGAATCACTCACTGTCACAATTAACTCCCTTATTCATGTCTGTCACCTGAGATATGCCATTTGGGCAACAACGTTCTTGGTCATTTATTTAGCATGAATAAACAGTGTGGCTGCCAGCGACAAGGTGTGGAACGACCCTGCCCTGTGTTCCGGGTCTCTGGTGCCTGGAGTCCAAGTACTAGCTAAGTACTAGCAGGAGGCTGTGTGACTCTTCTGGACTCAAAGCACTGGCCTGAGACCTGAGGAGGAGTCTGAGGATGTCTAACAGGATGACATTTGGCTCTGAGAGTCATAGGTGGACAAAAGCCAGTGAGCTGTGCATGTGTGCGGCATCTCCCATGCACCGTGTCCACACATGATACTGCTTAGTAAACCAAGGAAGATCACAGTGGCACTGTGCATAGGTATGTGTGTATGCATGTCTATGCGTATGTATAGATGTGTGTATAGATGTGTGTGTGTGTGTGTATCTGTGTATTTGTAAGTGTGTGAATAGATGTTTGGATGTGTGTGTGTGTGCATCTGTAGGTGTATATGTAGGTGTGTGTATGAATGTTTGGGTATGTGTATTTGCATGTGACTGTAAGCCTAGATGTTTGTGTGTGTATGTATCTATATGCATGTACCGAGGTGTGTATGTATGCATGTGTGCATATGTATATGTGTACATGTTTGTGTGTATACATGTGTGTGGAAGTCAGAGGTCAACTTGGGTGTCTCCTCACTCATTCTCCCCCTTATGTTTGGAGAGAGCCTCTCACTGAACCTGGTGCTTACCAGACTGTGAGACTGGATGGTCAACAGGCTCCAGAGACCCGCCTGTCTCTGCCCCCTCAGTGCCATGTTTACAAGCACATGCCATCACACTTGGCTTTTCTGAGTGCTGGGCATACAAATTCAGGTGCTTGTGATTGCACAGCAAGAACTTTATCAACTTCGCATCTCCCCAGTCCACTAAAACTACCAGCAGAGCATCTCCTCAGATCCTTATGGCATCAAACTCTAGAGTTCAAAACTCTATAATCTGTGTGTCCATGAAGAAAACAAAAGCCAAGGAGGTTAGATGCATTTCTGAAATCCAGGGGACTGAGTCGGTTTCAGGCTGGGACTTACTGCACAGCAGCATCAGTCCACCCAGGGAAGGTAGCGCATCCCTTCCTGAGCTGAGGTCCACTGGCTAAGTCTCCCCTTGGCCAGCAAATTCCTTGTTAGTCATTCACAGGGGTTTCTCTGCTCTCTGAACCTTGGAGATGCCACAGGTAGCAAATTTCACTTCCAAAATGGCCCTCCTGAACTGCACACCCTCTGCATGGGACTTCTAATCGCATCCTGCCTTACGGCCCACGCCTGGCGCCATTGTTACCTGCCTAAAACTGCCTACCTAAGCCACTGGACTCTGATGAGCTCTGCTGAGGAGAGGTCCCTGCGGGTGGGTGAGGCTCGCTGCTTGTGTAGGTCCCACCACAGTTGCTCGGTCTTTCCCTGAGAAAGGCCTAGACCCCTTTAATTCCTGTTTGTATTATCTTATTTAACATATCCAGCAAATCCATATCCAGTCCTGTCCAAGTCCCACTGAGCTAATGAAAATCATTTTGTTTATTTTAATAAAAGGGAATATGTGTCACATTCATCCTAGGTTGAAGGACAGTTTTGGGTTTTGAGGGGCAGCACTCCTCAAACCTTGAAATGTATGTCTCAGTGTACCTGCTGTGTGGAAAAGTTGTCGACCCAGCAAGGAAAAGCCAAGGCAGCAGTGAAAACTGAGGCCCCTTTCCAGCTGTCACATTTGCAGCACAGAGTCTAAGGAGCGTTGAGTCTATTTAGCAGAACCCAAGAGAGTCTGGAATCAGGTTCTGTCTGCCCGCAGCTAGTCAAGGCTCAGGTGCAGACACTCTGACCTGGGGAGGTCACCTGGACTCCTGGAACACAGCTGAACACCTCATTCACCACACTGAGATGTCGGGAACGCTGTGCCAAATGCCTGCACTCTGGTGTGGGAGACATCCAGGCAGGGCAGTGCCCTTGTGTCTTTGCCAGCATTCTGTATGAGGACACTTCAGTCCACAGTGCTCAGACTCAGAGGAGGTGTACCCCAGAGACTGGCATGCCGCAGAGCTCATGAATCCAGTTCTCTGGATGCCATGTATCGCTTGGATATTTCTCTACCTATTTTGATCTATGACAGCAACATCTTGTCTTTCTGCTGTTGCTGCCATCTCTGCCGAGGTGATAGACTTGGATCGTCTAAACTGTCTTTACCTTTCAAGGAACGGCATGAACACTACTTCTGAAACACTTGGCTGAAGAGACTGGAGGGCAGGGAGAGCCTGACCGCTGGAAAGCATGGGCAGATAGTTCTAGCACATGGAGGACAGGAGCTGCGGGTTTATCTCCACATCTGTGCAGATTATTCTGCCCATGGATGGATGTGTGACCCTCCTGTTTTCCAGGACAGAATATAGATCGGCTCAAATGCTGAACTTTGTACTAATTGGTAAGAAAGCTCAAAACAGTAAGTTCAGTGGATCTACATCGCGAAAATTTAGGTCAGAAAATGACAGGTGGCCGTTGCTGCCAGCGGGATGATCTCCCACATGCCCTGGATTTCTTCAGCCACTAGTGGCAGCAGGTCTTGTGGCCTGCTGTCTGGGTTCTTCAGGGACTTCTGTTTGCCTATGGGGTGCTGACAACATGCTTTTCTCCCTCTTGTTTTCATGGAGCTTTTTCTATCAAGGCTCAGGCAGAGCCCAACTTCTGGAAAGAAAAGGCTCCGTGAATGGCTGGAATGGGGGACCTGAGCACTTTCCTCAACCACACTAATTACCCATAGCTTGCATGCAGAGCTCCTGGCCTGTGAGGCTGTAGCCCTGTTGGAGAGGTCTCCCAACTAGGCTAAAACCCAGCGGGTTTCCACCTTGCTCTCCCTGTGACCACTGGTGGTAAGGAAGCATCCAGAGTGCATCTTCCAGCCCCACAGCTGCAATTCCCTCCTGGTCGGCCCAACAGCTCTTTGCAACCTGTGATTTGAGGGTGACACTTGAATAACTACATGTCTACAGAAGGTAAAACGAAGACGCTGTCAATGCATGAGCACCCGGCCATCCCCCTTCACAATTTGGTCAAAGTCAAGCTTCTGTGACTTTTTGAAACTGTCTCAGGTCTGTGGTTTCCAACACCAGCTGCTCCACTCCCCCATCAATTAGCCAGACTGCATCACCCCTGTGTTTGTACAATGTCACTTAGCATGTTCCTCAGAGCAGGACGGCACTTAATTGGCAGAGCTGAGCTCATCCCAGTGACTGGAAGCTTTTCTTTTGGCTCTATTAAAAAAATACCCATTCCATCAATCCTGGGAGCTTTGCAATACTCCTGGCTCAGAGACCAATTAGTTATCTGCTTCCATTATTCTTTACCCCACAAATCCTTCTTAAAGAGTAAAACCCACACTTTTGGAAAGGATGAGTGGGGAGAAGCCCACCAACTCCACCTTTCTCCAGCCTGGAGGTGCTACCAAGCTGCCAGCAGGAAGTCAGAGGTGAGGCATTCTCTAGATGTTGAGGCCTGATCTGGGATGGGCACTGCCCATGCCTGATTCCCCAAATTCAGGAAACTGGTCTCAATTCAAGCAGGAAGGGAAGGTGCTGTACCAGACATGATCAGTACAGCCCTTTAGTCCTGTGTGCCTCTGAACAAAACACCTGCTGGAGGCTAGTCACTCAGCAATATAAATCGCACTGTTCTGGCGACTGGCTAAAGATTAGGGCAACAGCCAATGCAGTAAATGTAGAAAACAGTCCCTATGCCACCCAGACACGGCCCTTTCCTAAGGCCCCTGTACCGCCCAGACAGGACCCCCTTTCCTAAGGCCTCTGTATGAGGACACTAATCCCACTCAGAGGAGCAAATCCTCCTCTCATTGGAGACTGAGTGCTGCACGGACCATGCAGGGAGGTACCTTCCTCCCTGGCTGAGCCCACGGCAACCCTGCTGCCTGCACAGTGTGCGGTCCTTTCCCACAGGAAGGCATATTGGGGAAGATGAGTGCACGCAGGCCCTGGGGTGCAGAGGGCCCTGCACTAGAGTGAAGGGGCCAGACCTCCAAAGAGCGTCAAACCCCTCACCTGTGTATCAGCTCTTACCAGCCTGCTATGGACTGTGACCTCTGACAAGTACTGGAAGTCTTACTGGTCACATCTGTGTGCCACAGAAGATCTGCAACTGCTCTGCAGGCGAACGAAGCGCTTCTTTCCTGGAAGTTGCAGGAAGTCCCCAGTGCACCATGTAAGTTTCAGGACTTCAGTCAGTATGATTACCCCATCTCACTTACACTAAGAAGCTTAGCTAAGGAAACACTTTCCATAATCCAGTCCAAAGATGGAGGTGCACTCTGGCTAAACATAAACATTTTCAAATATCTTAAAATACTTAATCTGATGATTAAACCAGGGGGCATCATTTTTCTCAAACTCCCTAGTGACTTCTAAGCCATTAGCAGATCCATTTAGTCTCCCTGTCTCCAAAGCTGGGGCTCCAGGGAAACATCTCAGCACAAAATCCCAGCAGCTCCTACTGAGACACTCAGAGCCTGGGGACTCGGGACGTGACTCCTTAGCCCTGACTGAGAGGCTTAAGAATCTTCCACTGTCTACGAGGCAGCATCCTCTGCTGGACAGCGCCTCCTGATGCCATCAGGATCCCAGAGAGGAGAGTAATCCGGCTTCAGAATACAAGGAAAGAGCAGAGCGTGTGAAACTATTCTCGATCACATTACTTACAGTAACCTAGAGGAGAGAACGGAAAGTGGAAATAAACATGCTCTATTCCTTGAAATAGGCCTGAAAGCTACAGAAATATTAAATGGCACAATGGAATGTGAAGAAGGCTTACCAGCTAAACAGTGTATCTAAGCTTTTAAAGGAAATATTTCTGTTCTTAGAGAAAACAAATTCAAGTATTTGGGGTAAGGGAGTTATGGCATTGGTAATGAATGGTTCAAAAAAAGCACTTATTTTAGACTTATGAAAGAAAAGAAAATGTCTTCTCTGAAAGTAACAAATAATAATGATGTTTAAAAAAATCACAAGTTTCAGAGAGGTCAAAAAACTAATAAACAGCCATAGGTGTGCGGGGGAGTCTTCCTGGGAGGACGGTAGAATGCAATGATAGAAAGGGAAAGAGGAACGGTAGAGCAGGAAGGGTTAAACTGGGTGAAGAATGAAGGCAGGCCAGAGGAGGGAGTGGGGACCGACAGCCTCTAGACAAAGCCGTATGGAAACACCACTGCAGAAGCTTCTGGAAGCTTATACATGTACGGCATAAAGAGAAGCTACCCTGTAACAGGGAGACACTGCCCTTAGGGACATAAGTGAACACAAAAACTCACTGCTAGGACTGGGACTCCCTCTTGAGAAGCAGTTGACCAGGGGTCCCAGAGACCCTCAAACAGTACTGGCGACTGCCCCAGCTCTTGGCCACCCGGAACTTCACAGTAAGACCCTAGTGCTGAAGACGCTGCATACATGAGCTATGGGACAAACAAGAATGAATCAAGCCGGTGCTGACTTGAGAGCCTCATCGCTACTGGTGAGTGTCCATAGTGCTGGAAGGTGCTGTGCACCCTCCTAGAAGGGAAAAATAATCAACTTTACCCAGCTGTGAATTCTGCGAACCACAACGACTGGGCTCACAAGAGAGACCCACTGGAACAAGAGCGGCATGAATGCTACAGGAGAAACAACCACTCTTCCACGGAATTCAAGGCCTGATTCCTGGGATGGAGCCCGTACCTGACATTGCTATCGGGCTCAGGAACCCGAGGCTTAACAACTCACAGGGCATAGGGGAGGACCTAATACTAGTTTTTTACTAAATAGTTATTATATTAAATTGACTCCTAATGACCTATTGTTATACCTATAGATTTAATGAATCTCAACTCTCACCTGAGAAGTCTTCCCATGCTGCAAAAGGTGATTAGTACAGAAACCTGTAACTGGTCAATGCACTCTCAAATGGGTCAGTTAGCAAGCTCAGAGGTTTGTGTCCTTGATACTAGATCCAGGCCAGTCGACAGTCAATATTCACCATCACGGGATGAAACATATTCCTCAAAGCATCACAATAAAAAGTGATGTTTTGGAACTTTAGAAGCAATGAACTCTACTTGGATCTAAGTAGTGGCTGTGGACAGGAATGGATGAATGTAAAAAGAGGTTCTGGGACTGAGCAGGGTGTTCTGTGTGCTTTGATCAGATAAGGGTGAGGAAGCAAACAGAATTGAAAAGAGGCCTGACAGATCACCAGTGCCAGAAACATAAGTGCTAAGAACTCAGTGTACGCTGGAAGAAAACCATGAATCAGAAAACGCTGGAGAAATACGACAATGCGGGGAAGGAATAAAACGGAGAAAGGCAATCAATGAGGTTTCCAAAGAGATCAAATTGTGTTAGGACTCAACCTTAGATTCAGAGTACAAGCAAAATGTTCGACCTTGTGCACTGTCTCAGACCCAGCAGCAAGAACAGAATCCTTGGAATAGCACAATTATCAAGCACTGTACATTCAGGAAATCCCACTGAAATATAAACACAGCCCCATTCAAACGGTGCTCACAGCACTCACACCACGAGTGGGATGGGCTCTCTTCCATCTGCACTGTGGCATAGTCTTTCCAAACTTCCATAATCAAATAAGAAAAACAGGTATTTAAATAATACAAATACAATACGCATGTACGAAATTCTCAAAATCTTAAAAACAACATCAAAAGATCACAGTCCTTCCTTAAGAGAAAGTTCAAGAGAGGCTGAAATTTTGTCAGTATCTTTTTCTCATTGTACTGAGCACAATGAAATTTGTCTTTACTGAATAATCAATATTAGTGAAATTACCTAATTTTGGCATAGTATTATAAAAGATTTGTAATTGAAGCCATCTGTGGACGATAACACTCAATACTGAGATTTTCTAAAAGAAAATAATGTCTTCCAAAACTTTTGGATGAATTCAGATAATCTATGTTGTAAATAACTTTTGGCTAAAAAAAATGATTATTCTGAAATGTCACCTAAAATTACTTTTGGAGGAAATTAATCTGCTGTCTATTCATCTAAGTTTTCTGGAAGAGATATTTATGGTTTAATTAATTTTCCAATGAAATTATTCAAAGACTATATCAGAAAGTTACAAATTAGTTCTATTATTTATTTTCTACAAATAGGTTGAGAGTTGGTGGACTAGTTGATTCTTTATTAATAACTGTGTGTGTAGATTATGAACTATTTGAGGTCAATGGTACTGTCTCTATCATTCTCGGAGTTAAAAGATGTCTTTGTGTCTTAGTCTTTCATTAATTACTTAAATTCAGTAACTCATACTTAGCTCACTGAACTACTTTGTGAACCAAAATCAAGTGAATATGTATCTCCATCTCTGCTACACACACCCAAGAAATAAATTAATATAAATAAATAAACAGGCTTGGGGCTGCAGGTAAAACAATCTGAACCACTCTGGAAGGTGGTAACTCACACAAGCATTTGCTTTTGGATAGAAAAGCTTAAGCAGAAAGAAAACTTGAGGATATTTAAGGTAATCAAGAGGAAATTGGCACTTTTTCTTGTGTGCCAAGTATTTACAAGAGAGCTGGGTATCCTAAGTCATAGCCCATGTCCCCTCACAATAAACCCCATGGGTTAGAGCACTGGGCAGTACTCAATTTGCTGTCTGTTTCTTCCTTTTATGTAGTGATTTCCTCTAAATGGAAATACCCTGCCCTGGAGAGAAGGTCATCAAGACTGAGAAACAAGGGAAAGATACAAGACTCAGGAGGTTGACAAATCAGTCTCAGGAAGTTCCTGAAATGCATGAGTCACAGAACCCTCCCCAAGGTGGTGTAAGTGTGAGGACAGCTAGAGAGAAGAGCAGCCTCGGTACTGTGCAAGGTCCTCTGTACTGTGCAAGGTCCTCCGGTTTCAAGCACTCCTGTGTTGATCCCCACCTTCTCAGTCATACAGCCTCTCTCTTGCCCCCATGCTCTTGTCAGTGACACCAGCAAACTCTGCTTCACAAAGTTAGCCTTGGGTGGAACTGTGATTTCGGTCTGTTATTTCTCTGTCTGTGGTGATGAGATAGCTGTTCACTTCTCCCCAGGAAAAGTCAGAAACAGTCCAACAACACCAAGTCAAATGTGGTATTAGGTCTGGGTCAGACAATCAGCAAATAAAAAAAATGTGTTCACACTGTAGGACCTTCATTTTTCTTAAAAGACAGGACCCTCACTTCAGCCATTAAAACCTCCTTGTCAGCTCACCCCTCCCTAAATGAAAAGTCCCAAAAGTCATAAGGGCTATGTCAGCATCTCCTGTCACAAAAGCCATGTCAACAACTCGTGGTATGTGAGATAATGTCTGGGATAATAACAGAAGAAGCCCCTTTCTTGTAAAAATAGACTCCTGGTCAAGACATTTGTCAAGTCAACAATTTGTAATGTGTCACAATGCTTGTGGCATTACTGAGAAAAAGGTTGGACTATGTAAAAGTTGTCTTTTTGTAACCCTGGTTTGTGCCAATCTATACCCTGTATGTCAATATATGATAATCTTGTGGTTTTTTGCTATAAGAGCTTGGTCCGAGCAGGGCCAGGGGGGGCTTGGCATCCCGAGGCCAAGTCACCCACTTGTACAAGTGTAATAAACTCCTCATGCTGCTTGCATCTGACGGTCTGGATTCTTGGGACTGACACTCAGGCAGCCTGAAGGGGTTCGAGTCCCCTAGGCTGAGAGTGGGAGTGGGGTGAGGCTCCCCGAGGTTGGGCTCTCAGGCAGCCCTGGGAGGGGTTCGAGTCCCCTGGGCTGAGAGTGAGAACCAACAACACATTATTTATTCAATTCTAAAATGATAAACAGGACAATTCCTGACAAATATTTTCAAATTTAATAGACATCTTAAAGTCTAAAACTTGAAGTGTAATAGATATCTTAAAGTCATAAAAATCAATATGTCAACTTGCAAATAATTGAATTAAAAATGCTACATCTTGCTACAAGGAATGTTTTGGGTAATTATTTTCTGGACTGTGGTAGCATCAAGCATGAGCCCTTTCTGTTTATCAAAGATCTTGCTATTCAGAGGCATTTGGAAGCTGAGTCCCTGGCTGTCTAACCAATTACCTCCATGGTTGGTGCAGCCACTCTGGCTAGCCACAAGGGGGCTCCTTCTGCCACATCCACTGGTCAGAAGAAAGTAAAATGTGGAATACGGGATTCTGTGTCCAAAGAACCACAAGCCTGGAGGAGCAGGCACTGTGGAGGAGCAGGTACTGTGGAGACTGCTTAGTCCAGGGAGGCAGAAGGCTGGAAAAGTCCAGATCGAAGAGTGGCCATGGCCCTCCTGTGTTCTGAGCAAGGAATTTTCCTTGCTGGCCAATCGTTTGTGTCTCCTGTGATCCATTTATAAAAAAATGTGGGCATAGTAATATATTGCTTCATGGGCTTTTTAGAACATTTCATCTGTCCCTTAATGCTCATTCTTGATCTCTGAACTGACAGTTCTATAATGAAGCCTCAGGACTTAATCAGTACACTGGTTTGTGTTGTAGAATCCATAGTTTTGATTAATGTTGAGAGAGCGTCCATAGACGAGTCACTCTGAGAGTGTTAAGAATCCACTGCTGGTTACAAATGAGGTGTTCATAAACTTTGGTATTTTATGGCATAAAAATTCACAAGATGTGGTTAATTATCCAGAATTATAGGTGGAAAGGTAGAACAGAGGGTCTTAGCTAATGTAAGTACATTGACAGCATCCAAATGAAATGAAAGAAAAGAGGAATGTGTATAGCACCACCAACCTTGAATAAACAAGTTCATTTCAGCCAAGTGCCAAATAAAGTAAATTCATAAAAATCAGAGGGCCACTCTGAAAGGCTGAATGGAGAGCAAAGTATCCTCTGCCTAAACTGAACCACTCACAGATGAGGCTGGAGGTCAGAGGCCAGGCAGATGGAAGCCACAAAGGACACTGTGTGTATGCAGAGGATACTGGGTGTGTATGTATGTACAGAGGACACTGAGTATGTATGTACAGAGGACACTGGGTGTGTATGTACAGAGGACACTGGGTGTCCTCTCTGATGGACACGACCCTGGGACTGTGAGCGAAGTAATCTCCCTTTTCTTAAATGGCTTCTGTCCTGGTATGATTACCACAGCCAATACAGAGCCCAATCTGTCAGGTTCTCAATGACAAGATCAGAGTGGGGTTCAGTGGGAAGCACAGGTAATCGGTCCCCATGTTTAAGAGGGGCATGTGTACGTCAGGCCAGGCAGTCTGGCTGCCTGTTTGTAAGTGAAATTTTACTATGATTTCAGGTGGAGCTGAACAGCTGGGTCTGCGAGGACAAGCAGTGTGAGACCACAACTCTGCCAGTGTGACTGTTCAAGGAGCAAGGGTTAACACCTAGCCCGGACTGTGACCCAGAACACAAGATGGAGAACTCTGCTGTTCCTGATAAATGAAAGAAGCCTTCTTCTGAGATGTGCATACATATTAGAAGAAAAGTCCCCGTAGTGTAGACAGCTCCCTGCCAGGGGCCTGGGCCCACTGTACCTAGAGAGTTAGCATTGCCAAGGTGAGTCTTTCCCTGCCTTGGTGCTCACACTGATGCTGCGGAGCTCACTCAGAGCCCCTGCTATTCCCCTGGGAGCAGGGAGTATGGGCTGCCTGCAGATGGCACTCCCATCTGTGATTCCTCTTCCGAAAGGTACCAGCCTTGTAAAAAGTTCTAGCAGCTTCTGTTTCCTCTCTGGTAACTCCCATCGCCTCAAGAACCACTGACATTAGAAATCATCATAGGAACTACAGCTCTGTGCTCTAATTTACCCTTGGGCCTAATTTCCGTTTATTACCTCATCATTGGAGTTCTTGAATTTGACTTTGGGACCCTGTTTCAGTTTGCTTCTAATTGCTGTGACAAAACACTCTGACCAATATCAACTTGGGAAGGAAAGAGCTTATTTAGCTTACATTTACTGGGTCCCAGTCTATCACTGAGGGAACACAAGGTAGGAACTCAGGGCAGGAACCTTGAGGCAGGTGCTGAAGCACAGGCCATGGAAGAACACAGCTTGCTGGTTTGTTCCCCTGGCCCATGCTCAGTCTGCTTTCTTATACAAAAAAAAAAAAAAAAAAAACCCTACATCATTCAACAATCAAGAAAATAACCATATACATGGCCACAGGCCAGTCCAATGGAGGCCATTCCCTAACTGAGGCTCATTCAACCCAGGTGTGTCAAGTTGACAATTAAAGCAGTTCAACATAGACCTCAGAACAATGCCATGCTTACATATATATGTGACATACATATGTGTGTGTCTGTATGTGTGCATTTTTTTTTCTTTAAGTCATCTTCAAATAAACAGTACACAAGGGAAAGAAAAAGTCAGGTGCATCTTAGAGATTATCAAATACTTCAAACAAGTTGATATTCATTCTGGCCATGCAAATCAAGGGACAGGGTCATGGTGGTCAGAGCAAATGGGATTTTGATCCAAATCTGTGGGTCGTAGCATCCCAACAGGTAGGAGTTGTTTCTTCCCACGTGTACCCTGGTCACCACATGTCACCTCACTGTGGGCAGGGAGCAGGAAGCTCTGAGCCCAAGGATAGCTGTCAAGGGAAGTCAGTGTCCAGCCTGTCACCTGTTGATGGGTTCCTTCCATGGCCACTGTAGCCCCATCTAGGACCAGACACCTTCAAGTATTTCAGAGAGAGATGTACAGGAAGGGAATGGACTGCAACGGGACAGGAGGCCACAGCATGGCCAGTGACTCCTGCAGAGAATCCACAGTAGCCAGGGGAAGAGCCAGAGCTCTGTACAGCTCTGCTGGGGCCAGGCCATGGGGAGGAAGTGCTCTGCTTACTCCCTGGGTCCCTGGCCCCTCCTCACTGGGTGAGCCGGCTTCTAAGCACCGGAGGCAGCTGGACCTGACATCTGGGTGTTTCTGTTGCTCTCACTTTGGGTTTCAGCAGGTTCGAGGGGTGCTGGATTCTGAGGACAGTGGGCAATGTTGGTACTGCTGCTGTCTCCCCCTGCTTTGAGAACAGGGACTAGCTCTCTCTTCCCTGCCTCGCTGGTCCTGCTGACCGCCAGAGCCATTGGAGGCTGTCACAGTCAGCTAAGGGTGACTTGAAGTGTCCTCACATGCCCAGCATGCAGGCAGGTGACCATGAACCATATGTACCAGCAGCTATGCAATACTCTTTGTTTGTGAGAGACCCTGGTGGCGGCTGCATGGGAATGCGCTGTCAAGGGAGAAGGGCACACTGGCACACGTGCAATCGCTACACTTATGATGAGCTCCTTAATAGGGAAGCGATCATGAAACACAGGCATATCATTATAAAATGACGTGAGAAATAACATTTTGGCAAGCAAATTTCCCATAGAGAAGCTAACTGCAGATAACAGATTGTACCCACATTGCCTCTCATAACTTATTAATGAAAGACCATGGTACTGGAGAATTATCTTTGTCGTTTTTACAGTGAGGGGAATCTGAAGAATGTTCCCAGGGCGAGGTCTGCACGGCTCTGTCTGCTAACGAGACCAGATGACAGATAGAGCTGCATGAGATCCTCCGGTGAGCCAGAGGGGAGATCAAACTTACAGAGCAATTCAGTGCAGAGCTTCATAACCGAGCCCATTAGAACCCAAGCTGCCCACCTGGGGACTGGACCTGTTTACACAGGCCTGCATTTGGGAGAGGGAAGAGTTGGGGCCCCAGGGACATGTTTCCATAAGGGGCTCCAAATAACTCATTGCAAAGGGAAAGGAATCAACACTAAACATCTGACTCTGTAACAGTATTGAAAACTCAAGGACTCAAGTTGCTGGCTCTGTGTTAAGTGCTTTCTCTGTTATTTAGTGCTCAGTGTTAGACGACCACTGCTGTGATTGATTGAACCTTCAAGAGGAGAAGAATGAGGCTCAGGGAGCTTGAGTGGTTTGTCCTACGGTCACAGCTCTTAACTGTCAGGGCCACACCGCGCACCCAGGCCCAGTCCAGGTCTCACCCGTCAGCTGCTGTACAGCCTTTGGAGATTGCCACAAAGCCGGCTGGCCTCTGCCAGTGTTCTCACCATGGGTAGGACTGAGACACCGGCTCTACTTCTGCTGGACAGCAGGACAGTAGCAGAAGCAGCAAGTGCAGTGGGTTCTGCCTCTTCTTTTCCGACGTGAGGAAGTCTTGTGAGCCCTCTGGTCTGGCATGGACGGTGACTGCCCCCCACTCAGGCATTACAGAGTGTGGGACTGACAAATACTCCTGACTGCATGTGTGCACATGACCCAGTAACCACAGAGTGGCAAAGATGCCTGCAGTCCTACCTGGAAGTTGGTGGACATTGGTGTCCCCAGTCCTCAGAGGTCCTGAGACCCCAAGAGCTCATTTGCAGAGAAGAGGAAGCCGACCCCAGTGTTGTGCATTTCTCCTTTGGATGAAATTTCCCCTGACAGAGTTTTAGGCATCCCAAAGGTGTTGTTTTTAAAAATTTAGATGGATATAATAATTATGTATTTCAAAGGACTGTTTAGTGGCAAAAAAACCAGCCCTCACAGTTTAGAATGCAGAAATTCTAAAATTGTCTTACAGGGAAAATTTAATATCTATAAGCTAGGCTTAGATGCTGTGACAAAATTTATGGGTAAGCAAATGGAATATTAAATACCATACACTGATGTGGCCATTTCTGCTGTGTTCGCAGAGAGCTACAGCGGGGAGACGCTTGTCACATGTTTTGCGGTCTGTGACAGTGACTTGACACGCAGCACTGACGGCAGGGAGAGATGTCTAGAGAGCTGGCACACACATGTGCCGGCATGTCCGTGAGGTGTTCTCAGGAAGACTGCCATGTGATTGAGAGACTGGGGGGAGGACTGGGTCTGGGTGAGAGACTAAGGGAGGACTGGGCCTGGGTGAAGACTGAGAGGGAGGACTGGGCCTGGGTGAGAGACTGAGGGAGGACTGGGCCTGGGTGAAGACTGAGAGGGAGGACTGGGTCTGGGTGAGAGACTAAGGGAGGACTGGGCCTGGGTGAAGACTGAGAGGGAGGACTGGGCCTGGGTGAAGACTGAGAGGGAGGACTGAGCCTGGGTGAAGACTGAGAGGGAGGACTGGGCCTGGGTGAGAGACTGAGGGAGGACTGGGCCTGGGTGAGAGACTGAGAGGGAGGACTGAGCCTGGGTGAAGACTGAGAGGGAGGACTGAGCCTGGGTGAAGACTGAGAGGGAGGACTAGGCCTGGGTGAGAGACTGAGGGAGGACTGGGCCTGGGTGAGAGACTGAGGGAGAACTGGGCCTGGGTGAAGACTGAGAGGGAGGACTGAGCCTGGGTGAAGACTGAGAGGGAGGACTGGGCCTGGGTGAAGACTGAGAGGGAGGACTGGACCTGGGTGAGAGACTGGGGGGAGGACTGGGCCTGGGTGAGAGACTGAGGGAGGACTGGGCCTGGGTGAAGACTGAGAGGGAGGACTGAGCCTGGGTGAAGACTGAGAGGGAGGACTAGGCCTGGGTGAGAGACTGAGGGAGGACTGGGCCTGGGTGAGAGACTGAGGGAGGACTGGGCCTGGGTGAAGACTGAGAGGGAGGACTGAGCCTGGGTGAAGACTGAGAGGGAGGACTGGGCCTGGGTGAAGACTGAGAGGGAGGACTGGACCTGGGTGAGAGACTGGGGGAGGACTGGGCCTGGGTGAGAGACTGAGGGAGGACTGGGCCTGGGTGAAGACTGAGAGGGAGGACTAAGCCTGGGTGAAGACTGAGAGGGAGGACTGGACCTGGGTGAGAGACTGAGGGAGGACTGAGCCTGGGTGAGAGACTGAGAGGGAGGACTGGGCCTAGGTGAGAGACTGAGGGAGGACTGGATCTGGGTGTGAGAGTGAGGGAGGACTGGGCCTGGGTGAGAGACTGAGAGGGAGGACTGGACCTGGGTGAGAGACTGAGGGAGCACTGGGCCTGGGTAAGAGACTGAGAGGGAGGACTGGACCTGGGTGAGAGAATGAGGGAGGACTGGGCCTGCATGAGAGAATGAGAGGGAGGACTGAGCCTGGGTGAAGACTGAGAGGGAGGACTGAGCCTGGGTGAGAGACTGAGGGAGGACTGGACCCGGGTGAGAGACTGAGAGGGAGGACTGGGCCCGGGTGAGAGACTGAGGGAGGACTGAGCCTGGGTGAGAGACTGAGGGAGGACTGGACCTGGGTGAGAGACTGAAGGAGGACTGGGCCTGGGTGAGAGACTGAGAGGGAGGACTGGGCCTGGGTGAGAGACTGAGGGAGGACTGGGCCTTGGTGAGAGACTGAGGGAGGACTGGGCCTGGGTGAAGACTGAGAGGGAGGACTGAGCCTGGGTGAAGACTGAGAGGGAGGACTGGGCCTGGGTGAAGACTGAGAGGGAGGACTGGGCCTGGGTGAAGACTCAGAGGGAGGACTGGGCCTGGGTGAGTGACTGAGAGGGAGGACTGGGCCTGGGTGAAGACTGAGAGGAAGGACTGGACCTGGGTGAAGACTGAGAGGGAGGACTGGGCCTGGGTGAAGACTGAGAGGGAGGACTGGACCTGGGTGAGAGACTGAGGGAGGACTGGACCTGGGTGTGAGACTGAGGGAGGACTGGGCCTGGGTGAGAGACTGAGAGGGAGGACTGGACCTGGGTGAGAGACTGAGGGAGGACTGGACCTGGGTGAGAGACTGAGGGAGGACTGGGCCTGGGTTAGAGACTGAGGAAGGACTGGACCTGGGTGTGAGACTGAGGGAGGACTGGGCCTGGGTGAGAGACTGAGAGGGAGGACTGGACCTGGGTGAGAGACTGAGGGAGGACTGGGCCTGGGTGAGAGACTGAGGGAGTACTGGGCCTGGGTGAGAGACTGAGAGGGAGGACTGGACCTGGGTGAGAGAATGAGGGAGGAATGGGCCTGCATGAGAGAATGAGAGGGAGGACTGGGCCTGGGTGAAGACTGAGAGGGAGGACTGGACCTGGGTGAGAGACTGAGGGAGGACTGGGCCTGGGTGAGAGACTGAGAGGGAGGACTGGGCCTAGGTGAGAGACTGAGGGAGGACTGGATCTGGGTGTGAGAGTGAGGGAGGACTGGGCCTGGGTGAGAGACTGAGAGGGAGGACTGGACCTGGGTGAGAGACTGAGGGAGCACTGGGCCTGGGTAAGAGACTGAGAGGGAGGACTGGACCTGGGTGAGAGAATGAGGGAGGACTGGGCCTGCATGAGAGAATGAGAGGGAGGACTGGGCCTGGGTGAAAGACTGAGAGGGAGGACTGGGCCTGGGTGAGAGACTGAGGGAGGACTGGGCCTGGGTGAGAGATTGAGGGAGGACTGGGCCTGGGTGAGTGACTGAGGGAGGACTGAGCCTGGGTGAGAGACTGAGGGAGGACTGGGCCTGGGTGAGTGACTGAGGGAGGACTGGGCCTGGGTGAGAGACTGAGGGAGGACTGGGCCTGGGTGATTGACTGAGGGAGGACTGGGCCTGGGTGAGAGACTGCGGGAGGACTGGGCCTCGGTGAAGACTGAGAGGGAGGATTGGGCCTGGGTGAGAGACTGAGAGGGAGGACGGGCCTGGGTGAGAGACCGAGGGAGGACTTGACCTGGGTGAGAGACTGAGGGGCAAGGATCTGCCAGAGTGAGGGTGACACCAACTAACCAGTAGGAGAGCGGGCGAAGGGCCGCTCCCTCTTTTTCCCACAGGAACTTCTGGAGCTGTTCTATTTGCTGGCATCATGGGCATCAGACTCCAGAACCCTCAACCTTTGGAAGCAGACTGGCACCAGGGTTCCCCAGCAGCTTGCAGGGCTATTGACCTTGGACTGGCCCTCTGGTTGGGAAGCTTCCAGCTTCTTGGACTAACTACTGATTTCCTTGGTCCTCTGGACTGAAGGCCATTGTGTGAACATATGGCTTGTGATCATGTGAGCTGGTGTCATAAGTCTCTATTTGTCTGCCCCTCTGGAGACCCTAATGAGGATGTATTCACTGTGAAGTGGCCTTTTATAGAGTAGTTTTTTGTGGCACTTGGAGTGTATCATGATATACTATAAAATACATCCCTCTACAAAGAAGGCGAACAAACAGAAATCTAGAAACAGGTCATGTGACCAGGTGGACAATGGCATGAAAACGAGTTTCAACCCAAAGTGCTTAACTTAGATTTTAAAACATCAGGGGCACCTCTTTCTAGAATCTGATATTTTACAAAGATGCCAAAAATATGCCCTGGGAGAAAGGCAGCATCTTCCACAAATAGCGCTGGGAAAGTGAGGGCTCCACACACAGAGGAAGAACGTTAGACTCATATCTATCAGCATGCACAAAAGTCAACTCCAAATGGATCAAAGGCCTCATGGTGAAACCTGAGTCACTGAAGCTGCTAGAATACAGAAGCAGACAAGGTGCACAAGCAGGACTAAATCAGACTGCATTTGCTCAGGAATTAAGGCCAGCAATTGACCAATGGGACCTCATTAAATTAAAAACCTCTGTACAGTAAAGGAAACAATCAATTTAGTGAAGAGGAGGCCCACAGAGTGGGAGAAAATCTTTGATAGCTATACATCTGAATAGAAGATCAACATGCATAATATACAAAGATCAAAGAATAGAGAAAACAAAAGCTCCAATAAAAAACCAGCTACAGATCTTTTGAGAACAGGGCGTTCTCAACAGAAGAAATTAAAATGGCAAAGAAATCTATAAAAATGTTCAGCATCCCTAACAATTAGGGACATGTAAACTAAACTACTTTGAGATTTCATTTTACCCCATTTGGAATGGCTAAGCTCAAGAGAACAACAGAAACAAATGCTGGAGAAGATACTGGGAGAGGTGAACATTCAGAACGCGATGGCAAACTGGTGTGGCCACTGTGGAAATCTGTAGAGAATTCCTGAAGAGTTAAAGTGTATCTACCACACCCTATAGCTGTCCTGCCCCTTGCTCAGCTGTCTTCATTGCTGTTCACAAGCCAGGAAGGGAAGCAGCCCAGATGTCCTTCAGCTGGTGGGTGGTAAGGAAACTGCAGTACACACATGATGTGGGAGTTGCAAAAATGAAGTCGTGAAATCTTCAGGATAATGGACAAAAACGGACCATATGGTGAGTGAGGGAACTCGGACCCAGAAAGCCAAACACCACGCGCTCTCCTACCTGTAGATGCTAGCTCTGAATCCTTAGATTTCAGTGTATCACCAGAAGGAACTGCAGAGGCCAGAAAGTGGAAGGGGACCATGGGGTACAGGGTGGGGTGGGGGTGGGACTCCAGAGACAGGACTGACAGGACACAAATGCTCTGAATGGAGAAGGGGAAAGGCAGGGAGGAAATCAGTGAGGCAGGTACTACCCATGGAGGGACGGGAGGGTGAGAACACCAAGGACGCCGGAAACGGTCATAAGGAAATATCAGTTTATACGAGCACTTAAAAACATATCATGCACATGTGTGATGTGTGTACTGTGTGTTATGTTTTAATAGAGCTATACCACATGGAGTGATAATGCCCACCCACCAAGAACCACAGTCTAGCTACCAAAAGCCCCAGTTCCAGGCATGGAAACCTCCAATCCAGTTATTGGTCCTGGAGTCCAAGAGAGTCCCAAACATTAAAGGCTATTGTCATTGCCCTTGCTGTCCGCCAGAACTTGAGGCTATTCGCTGTTGCTGAAGACACCATATATCTTGGGCACAGGATTTGGTGCAATTGAGCTGGAACTGACCTGGAAGCCCCTTCTGGATGACTAGCTCTCATATCAGATGGTGTGTGTAAGCTCCCGAGGGAGAGAAGCAATCATTATTAGCCCTACCTAGGTGTAAAGCCTAAGGAACCACAAGGATTGGCCTACTGTAGTAGTGACACTTACATCTCAGAGGTAGCCAACAGCTGCCAAATTGTACTTAAGGGCCACTCAGTAGGAGGGAATTCACGCCTGAAAGTTTAAACCTAGCCAAGCACCTGTGACAGGAGATCACAGACCCCAGAGCACAGCCTCCTACTTCCATCTTCCTACCTGCATCCTAAATCCTGATCCTTATCCTGGCAGATAAGCATATCAAAGAAACTTCTTTTACAGCACAGGATGCTACTACAGAGATCCACAAGAGGTCTATTTATAAAGAATAGGTGGTCATGGGCTGTGCAGCCCCAATTGATACATCTGCAATGCAACCCTACACAAGGCTTAGAGAAACTCGAGGGAACAGTGTCAGAAAGATGGTAAGAGCCAGAGGAACAGGACGCCCGATACTAGACAGTGTCTCCCAGACAGGACGGTCCTGCACCCAGGAAATCTCGAGTGCGATTGTCTAGACAAGACCTATTCCACAGCCACACTGCTTGACATGCGAACATCAGGGGGATACAACTTCACAAGGTCCCACCCCTAGATGAACAGCTTCAGGAACCAATGGCTGCTGGGAGAGGCACAGCCAGTTTTCTCCAGGGATAAAACCCCTGATAGGTTACCCAGTCCTAAGTGGTCAGGCCTAAACACATGTACATATGGGCCATGTTCATTAACTCAGCAGACAGAGTGTGTGTGTGCGTGTGTGTGTGTGTGTGTGTGTGTGTAACAATAGAACAATAGTACATACAGAATAGTACATACAGAAGAAAAGCAAATGTGAGATGGGTTGGAAGTGACATGGAGGAGAGGGTAGGGGAGTGAGAGATGGAAATGCAGTACAACTATGGATGGATTTTTTTCCAAGAACGTAAAATCTGAGACAATAGAAATATACTAGATCTAAAGGGCAGTGAGCCAGTTCAGCTGTTGGGGTGCTTGCCACCACGCCTGACATCTAAGTTCAGTCCCTGGACTCATGAGGTGGAAAGGTAGATCCTGCAGGCCATTTTTAACCTCCACACGCATGGCAAATAAATACTTTAAAAGCAAATAAATACCTTAAAAGTTTAAACAGATATGCTCCTACAGATGGCCGCAGACAACCTGGAAGCAAGACCTTCGAAGTCGACACACTGTGTCAGTATGCGCCGGGTTCAGGAGAGGGGAACGGTCATAAGCTCAGTTTTCCATGGTCACCCTTGTGTGGTTCTTTGGGGTACACCTTCTTCCCCAGGGAAAGCAACAGTGTGATAAATGTTGGTGACTACAAAAGATCCTCTTAAAACCACAAAGAGGGAGTTTGGTCCCTCCACATGCGGTATCTAGTCCTGAGCACCTAGTGACATACGATGAGCAGGTCAGAGCTGTGCAGGGTGCTTCCTGCTCCTCAGCATAACAGAGGGCCGTCCATGGTACCCAGGAGGAAGACCACAACATGCAGGAGGGAAAGCAGGGCGCTGGTTGTCAGGCTGTGGCACACTGGAGAGCAGTGTTTGGTACCAGGATGTGATGTCAGCCAATGACTTTTTTTGCATTCAGCATCAGTGAGGTATATACTGCTTCACAAACCTTGAGCACTTGGCTCAGACACTGGGGAGCCTGCATAGATTTCAGAGGGTGCTTTCAACACCCACTCTGTGAGTCCTGCTTAGATCTGGACATGCTGAGGAAGAATGTGTCAGAAAAAGAAAAGTCGTTTTTAAAAAGTTTTAGCAGAACCATCTCTGCCCACATCTCAAACCTACTGAACAGATTTTTAAATACATAGAGCTACCAGTTACAAAAATGTGTGACTTCCATGTCTTTAAAAATGTAATGTCCTGAGAGAAGGATCAGCAGGCAAAATCACTTGCTGTACAAGCCTGGCACCTTGAAGTTGTCCCCTGACCTCCACACACATACCATGGCATGCTATTACATGTATGTGCACCCAGGCACACATCCACACATGCATACATACATACACACTAATAACAAATATATAAATAATAAATAAATATTTTAAATTATTGAAAGTCACAGGAAACTTATACAAGCTTAGAGGAAAATGACATTTACCCTAGAATGAAACACAGGTCCTCATACTTGGATGGTAAGAATTTAATGCCCAAACTATATCTTCAGTCCTAGACGCTGCTCCCTCGCTTTTTAAGTCCTATATTTTGCACAATATTTCCTGTAATATTTTCCTTCATGAATTCAGTCAAATCTAATGAGCTTACTAGCATGTGTCAAACACCATACTGCTGGACCATCCAACATATGTGCCATGAAAAGAGGAAACTCCCATTGACTACAACCTGGAGGCTTTTTATGTGAGAAAGACTAAAACTACATTTCAGGAGATTTAGATTGGACTGAGAGAACAAGGCAACTCTCCTTAGAAAGGGGAAGGAGGCAGCCAGGGGAAGTTGTATGGCAACCCAACCTGAATGAGGTAGGTGGGAGCTGTCTTCAGGTCACCTGTCAGGGTCCTGGGTACAAGAGGAGGAGAAGGGACCCAGTGATCCTGTCAACCACAGTGTGGTGAGCAGAGTGGGCCCTGGAGACTTTGCTCACAGCAGTATGACTAACCCACGGACAGAGCAAAAGGCCAGGGGGCTTAGGAACCTCATGGTATGTGTGAGAGTTCTGATGATAAGGACAGGGCCTCCATTTATCTCAAAGTTCTCCCAGTAGTCTGCCTTCCTCTCCTCTGGTCACCCTAGGTGGCATCGCATTCTGTCCTGGTAAAGTTACACGCGATGTGCATCCATGTTGTTACACAGGGAGAGGCTTCCTTCCTTCCGAAGGCTACACAACATTCCCTTATCTGTGTGTTATCTATTTGTCCATCAGTGGTCATGAGGGCTTCTCTATCTTGGCTGTTGTGAAAACATGGGAGTGTAGCTATCTCACTGAAATAATGACGTGAATTCATCTGGATATAAAGCCAATATAGTTAGTATTATGCAACTGAAATGTGATCACTGGATTGCATAGTATGCTTATTTTTAGTTTTCTGAGAACCATAATGACTATGCCAGTTCATATCCCCAGTGAACTTCCAGATCTTCATTCTAAGTAAAATAAAGCCAAATATAGAAAAGGAATACTGTGTGACCTCACTGAGGTCAAGAAGGCTGAACTAGAAGCCGAGGGGGCTCTGGAGAGGAAAGAGTGGAAAGAGAGCAGAGAAAGGTTCAGAGCTGCGGGGAGGAAGGGAGGAGGAAGTGATGTACACCACAGTGACTCAGGTCCAATTCGAGCCGTAACACCTAAGATGTCCTCCCTGCAGATTTCCAAATTCTCAAGACAGTAAATAAAGGGATGGAAATGTTCATGAGCCTGACTCTGGTGTTTCCTAATGTACACGTAGAACAGACCACTCTGGTGCGCACCCTGGGTAGATGCCACTCATAATGTGTACGTAGAACAGACCACTCTGGTGCGCACCCTGGGTAGATGCCACTCCTAATGTACACGTAGAACAGACCACTCTGGTGCGCACCCTGGTAGATGTCAATCCCACTGCTCGATAAAGCTGGAAGCAGAGAGAAGCTGCCATTTCAGTGTCAGAGTATGCAGCAGAGACACATAAATGCAGTTTTAGGAGATGGCTCAACTGATAAAGTGCTGTCCTGTAACCATGAGACCAGAGTTTGTTCACTAGAATCTGTGTAAGAATGCTAAACGGGGTGGCATGTGCCTGTAATCCCAGCACTGGGAAGACAGAGACAAGAGGATCCCTG
The DNA here is from genome assembly GCA_035773235.1 of Eospalax fontanierii. Lineage (NCBI taxonomy): Eukaryota > Metazoa > Chordata > Mammalia > Rodentia > Spalacidae > Eospalax > Eospalax fontanierii. The sequence continues at coordinate 61,423,958 of CM069542.1, read as the reverse complement.
GAACTCAGCATGGCCAGATGGTGAACTCCAGATCCCAGGGAGAGATACTGTGCCAGCCATCAAGATGGATGGCTCCTGAGCACAATACCAAAGGTTGACCTCTGGCCTCCGCAAGCACTGACGTGCATTGACACACATACAAATGTACACACACACACACACACACACACACACACACACACACATTTTATCCCAGTTATGATAAATCAGGAGGAGTTTGGAAGTGTATAAGTTCCCAACTAAGTAGACTGTATGTTCATTTGCTCATTTTGCTCAACCAACATCTGCTTTATATCCATGGGAGCTGTTGAAGGACAGATGTGTACAATGAAAACTGAATGCCTTTTTGTGGGTTGACTGTGCTGTCCTTAGATGTCTCTCTTGATCTTCAGAAACATTTGCAGCCTTGGCCTGGATGACATTATTTTGATAGGACTTGCATATCTTCTTCACATTGTAATCCAATTCCTAACATGTTGTGCTTTTATATAGGCTGTCATTTCTTAATAGTTGACTTTTGTATTCTTCTCCAGCTTGAAGGCATCTTCAGCTTTTAGATCATTTAACCCATTTACGTTCAATATAATTATTGCTGTATTTACTTTCTACTTAGAACTTACTTTAATTTTTTTCTATTATCCCGACCACTTTGAGTATATATTGGGTCTTCTTTGTTTTCTTATCCCGACCACTTTGGGTGTATGTTGGGTCTTATTCGTTTTCTTATCCGACCACTTTAGGTGTATGTTGGGTCTTCTTTGTTTTCTATCTCCTAGGGATTTTTTTCCTTTCCACACTTCATTTCATGATGTTGCTCTTGACATGAGCACATGTGACTGACAATCATCAAATTCTCAGATACAAGGCTGATATTTCTGTTTTTAATATTTATGTTCTCTCTTTCTGTGAAGCTTCTTCCTAGAAGCATGAGGTGTCAGCAAAGCTGCCATCCCCAGCTCTGGGGGTAAAACTAGGATCTTTCTCCACTATCAGTAACACTTGTTCTTAGCCCCCAGTCCACTGCAGCTTAAGCAGCCAGCACCTGCCCAAGGGTGGCTGCATAAGCAGCCCAGTGTCCTACGCTAATGTCACTGAGGCCAGCACTGGTATCCCATTGTATTACCAAGTTCACTCACATCTTGGGGCCTGATAGGTTGTGGATATTGTATAAAAATAATGAAGAGAGAGATGGACACATTTATGTCATTTTGGGGTTAGGCAGAGATCATCCAGGAGCACTAGGCTCACCTCTATTTCCTCCTTTTCTGCCTGGTGTTCAAAGTGGGTATCTAAGGCTGGAATTCAAGAAGACCAGCTCACAACTGTAGATCAAATTAGCAATGTATTTATGGCTAAATAATTTCCAAGTGATGACCATCTCCATATGCTGAGCTGAGTAGAATCTGATCCAAGGATTATGATGGTCCCTGCAGCAAAGGAGACAGTCACTCACTGGACAGCTGCAGACGAAGTACGGAGTAGGAATGGCCAGCAGTGACCTTCAAGTTCCGCAACTTCAGTTCGGTGGAGGATATTATTGACCACAAAGGTAGTGGGATGGGCGCTAAAATGTTGTCCATATGTGTAAATACCCAAATTAGCCAGGTGAACTCTGAGCCAGTGACCCTCAAAGGCTACGGTGAGTTCCTCCTTGGGAACAGCAATGCAACTGCAAGTTACTTTTCCTGTTGCTGTGACACAAAGCAATCTGAGAGAGGGTTTGTTTTGTCTCACAGTCCATTATGGTGGGCAGTCACGATACAGGCAGAGAAGGCAGGGACAAGAGTTTGAGGTTGGCAGGTCACACTGCATCTGCAGTCAGGAATTAGGGAGGGAACAGGAAGTGGGTTTGGTGCTATAAAGCTTAAGGCCCACCCTCAGTGACCAACTTCCTTTAGTAAGTTCCACAGTGCTCCCAAACACTGCCAGATGGGGACCAAGTGTTCAAACACAAGAGCCTGTGGGGAGCATTTCACACTCAAATCACACATCAGAAAATGTAAAGAAACCTCAGAGAGGAGTAATCAGTTCTCAGACATACCAGCATCCAAGACGGAGTCAGAAACATACACAAAGTCTGAGGAGCCAGTAGTGAATGAGTGTGTAAAATAAGTAAAATGAAACTCCCAACAAAAAGCTCAAAATCGTTTGCCTTTACTGGTAAATTCTACCAAACATTTCAAAAAGAGTTTATAATTCTTAAATTCTTCCAGGAACTGAAGAGAGCGGGTCAAGTGTAAACTTGATTTCGGGGGCAGTACAACTCTGAAATAAAGGGTTTTGTAATAAAAAATGTCAGGCTAAAATCCTCTATGAACTTAAGAGCAAAATCACAAGCAACTTCTCGGCAGTCCGAGTTCCTCAGCACCTGAGATGCGTCATTCACTGTGCTCGAGGGAGGCACTCTGCAGTCTTGCATGGCAATGTTTTTAGTCAACAACACTATGTCTTACTTTTATGTTTGTATAAAGCTGAGTCTTGTATTAGAGGAAATAAGTTTATTACTGTTGTAATAACTTGGCTATAGCTCCATGGGTAGTATTACATTTTTAAAGGCTCATATATATGATTTATTTATACATAAAACATACATGTTTTACATGTTTTGAGGGAAAGAACCCTGAAGGTAAGAATTTTTAGAGTTGTAAGCTTTATTATCCTTGATTGCTTTTACTGTATGTAATCATATTTCCATAATTCTTTCTATACTAAAAGATTATTATTGAAATATGAGAAATTTAGATGTTTTCTTTGTGTACTTTCTTTAGTAAATGAAAGACTTAGTTACATAAATCTAAACCCACTTAATACTTTACTATTCCTGAAGAGCTTTTGTGTCATTGACCTGAGAATGTGTTTGTTCTTTTATTCAAACAAAATCCTTTTATTGTTTTATGATTCATGGTAGGTAACATGAGTCATGTGCATGTGTCCTGTCTTATGATCACGACTTAGTGGAGCCTCCCCACTTGACCTGAGGAAGAGATGAAGGCCACTCTGACCTGGTGTGGGCAGTCAGCTGGGTCTGCTACCACAGGGAAGCACTCTGTGGTGAATGGGGAAGGCTGCCAGGTGAAGATGGCAAGGCTCTGGATAGAGACAAGGCTATGAAACTGAGCTAGAAAGGGGTGGGGGTGGGGTTCACACACAAGGAGGAGCTGGGGAACATCATGCCAGGAGGAATAAGTGCTTTCCTAGGAGGACTCGGCCCGTCCCGGTCAATATCGGAGCCGTTGAGGGCCATGGCTGTTTTCTGAAGGGATCAAGACCTCAGTGATGCCTGGGATTTTTCCCACATGCTTCTAACAAGTTTCCCCACCTCAGTGTCTGACGGGCAGCTACGGCTGGCATCTCTGTTGCTCTGTGGTTTTTCTGGAGCAATTCTCATGTCAGTTATTTTTCTTTTCCTGGGAAGGCTCCTTACAAGGTCCTCTAACAGATTTCAGTAGCCACCAAACGACTTGATTAAGACTACACCAGAATGTCTGACAAAGCCCGTGCCCGCTGTTTTCTTTAGTTTCTAGCAGAATTACAACATATCCTGGTATCAGTGGAACTTGATGCTCACACGCTTAAATGAAGCTCTGCACCTAGGATCTGAATTAAGGTTAAAATTAACAATAAGAAAGGGTGATTTTTTTTCTTTGTTGCAAACTAAGTGATCAAAATATTTAAGGGTATGGTACAGGCATTTCTAATTCCCTCCTCATCTGATCCTTTAATCTTTGAAACATAATTCCTTTGCTTGGAGTTTTTTACTCCAAAGGTCTTATGATGAAGAGATATCTTGCATCAATATTCCTGAGTTTATGCCTCTCCGAGACAGTGAAATTACATACTGATTGGTCAGGAGGACTGTGTATGAGCCACAAGGGAGGCGTTCCATTTGTCTTCTTCCCATTGTTTAAAGAAGATATCCATGAGCAACCTGCTCCACTGGGGAGCCACAGAAGACACTAGGAGGCACCCAGCACAGGCTTTGACGGCAGTATCTGCCTCACCATGACAAGCTCCCAGTGAAAAGCCTCTGCCTAGTCTCATCCAGATGATCTCCAGTTCCTTCCTTACATTGCTGACTCCTGGATTGCAACACCTTGCTCTTGGTGAAATCTGCAGTGTTCCTTGCAGGCGTGAGCATGCTGTGGAACACACAGTGCTTTCAACAGAGGCCTGCAGAGGCCCAGCTGAGGTCTTCCTGCCTGTCAGGGAGGACAGCTCCTGATGTGGACAGAAGAAGTTCCCTTTGAATCCCCAAAGTCAATTCCAACTTTGGAATGGTTGTCATACTCTTTAGAGTGCCTGGATGTGATCTGTATTATTAGTTATTTTTATGCTGCTGTGATAGAAACACTGACCAAGGAAACATAAAAAGAAGAGTTTATTTAGCTTATGGTTTCAAAGGGGCAGGAGTCAATCCTGGTGGGGAGGCGTGGTGGCAGGGGAGACAGAATCTAAGCACTCACATCTTCAATTAGGCACGGGAAGCACAGAGTGACTGGAGATTCGGCAATGCTTAAGAACCCTCTAAGCCCACCCCCAGTGAAGTGCTTCCTCCCACATGGCCACACCTTCTAAGACCATCCCAAACAGCTCTACCAGTTGGGGACATAATGTCTGAATACTTGGTGCCTGTGGGGGACGTTTTCATTCATATCACCACATGGTTTTCCTCAAGCACATCACTCCCCTCTGAAGCACCCTTTGAGAAGTATGGCTATCAAGCTTTGGGGAGGAAGAGAAATGTGCTGAGATGCCTGGTGGTATAAAAGACATGTCAGGGGCTGGAGAGACAGCTCGGCAGTAAAGAGCAGGCACTGCTGTTGCAGAGGACCCAACTTCAGTTCCCAGCAGCCACGCTGGGTGGCTCTAGTAGGTCTGAGCCCTCTCCTGGCCTCCATTGGCACCTGCACTCACATGTACACTCCCACATTCACACACATAATTAAAACTTAAAACTAACCCTAAAATGTAATGCAAAGTAAAATTGTCCAGGTTCTTGGTTACTGATGCTCTGTCTGAAGGGAATCTTTAACCTGGAATAGTCAAGCACAGAGCGTAAGCGAGAAAAAGAGAAAACTAATGAACAAGTTTCTATTCTGGATTCAGGGGTAGGAATGGAGGCACTGGGCTGTGCTTTTAATGAAGGCCTGGCCCATCATACCTTGAGAGCCATGTTAACAGCAATCTGCACTGACACCAGCCAGCAAAGAAAAATTCATTAAACAGCTCCACCTGGTGGCTACAGAAGTTTCAGCAGATGATGACCCAGTTCTTACGGGTCTATAGACAACTGTGCTGTGAAAAAGAACTCATGGGGAGACCCAGAGAGGCTAACAATCAAGCAGAAAATCAAAAGGCCTATCCATATCCCATGATAAACCTGGAAACTGTTTACACGATTTACATACAAACTCCCCCTGGAGAAGTATTCTTCCACTGATGACTAACACAGATGATGTCTGTCTACATAGGGCATTCTAATCATGCATTTGATTCCGCAAGTTAGTGAGTTTAAAAGTCAAACTTCTCTAGCTGGAAGACTTTTTCAATAATCCAGGAAGAAAGATTTTGAATGTATTTCATAATCAAAATTTAATTACAGCATTTATTTGGGGCCTAATAATAGTCATTAATGATAACTCTTAGCAGAAGTGAAATTAACTTTGGATTGTCTATTATGCTAAGTGCTTTCTTAGTCCACAAACCAGCTCTCTGAGAGAAGTGCCCAGAGCACTTAAGCTAAATGGTGGCAAGAATTTTTGGATTTGGTAATTTCCACATAAATTCTGTAGTAGTTTTTTAATCCATTAATGAATTTATAAAATAAGTCTGTCTCAAAGAATTCCTGAAATATGTCTGTCCATGGGTTAATTCTCACCTTGATGTGTGATATGATTTTTTAAGTCATCTGGGAAAATCAGAAGGTAAAAGAAAAATTTAGAAGGATTTTCCAAATGACATAACATCTGGTAACCAGGAACGAGCTGTGCTAAGGTGTAGAGATGCCAATGTCCTCCACGTTTCCCGCAGTTTTCAGCCACTAACTCATCCACTGCGTGTTAAAACACCAAAAAGAGTAGCTCACTTTTTTTGAAAGGAAGTAGAATACTAAGTTCTGATACAAACAACAGTGAGATAACGTCCTGTCCAAGTACATGTGCGCCACAGATCAGCATGCAAAGGAGCTCACTGGGGAGACGGGACGTGACCTGTCTCCCTCTGATGGGGCTGGAGAGATGCTCAGTGGCTAAGAGCACTTGCCACTCTTGCAGAGTACTTGAGTTGAGTTCTTGGCAGCCATGTAGGCAGTTCACAACCACCAGTAACTCCAGCTCCAGGAGATGTTGAGAGTGCCCTCTTCTGGCACTGGCACCTGCACACATGCACACACACACACACACACACACACACACACACACCCATGCATGCATGCTACCATAAATCTTTTATAAACTATCCTTTGTTAATGACTGAAGGTCTCTGTGCACGAATTAAAGCTTTAAGTAAAAAAAAAAATCTACCAATAAGTAAGTAGATTTTAAAAATTTTAAACCTATAGAAAGTGACAACTTTCTATCACAGAGAAAGGACAATAGAAAGCTTCTGGGGCTTAGTTCTGGTGCTGATGGGAAGTAGCTGCCCTGTGCCTTATAGCTCCAGTTTCCACATCTAGACAGCAAATCCCAAACACCCAAATTCTAGGCAAAGATCCCTGGGTGAAAACATCACCCCTCCTTCCCTGAACTGCTCTACCGTAAGAATGAAGTCAGGAGATGCGTCTGCTGTTGCGCTTCTCCATACACACGGTGGTGCTGAAACAGGTGCATACCTGATGCCGCACGAAGCGGGCAATGGTCAGTGCAAGGCCAGTCCAGAGACCACAGCTTTTATTCACCACTGTGCTGTGAGGATTTTGATGTATTGCATTTTTAGCCTTCTGCTGTGAAACTAATGTGGGAACTTGGTGAAATAAGTCTGCATGCCAACTCCTGGCACCAGAGAGCAGGCATGGACAGCAGAGCCAGGAGCAGTCTCAGCTTTGATCTGCGGCAACTGGAACCCACGGTGGAACTTTCTGGAAGAACCATACTGGACTTGTTCCTAACTGTGAGCGAACTTCTCTCATCCCCTGCAGAAAGGCAAGCTCTTTGTGGGCAGGTAGGTTCGTTTTACCATTTACTGTTCCTTTAGGGGTGTTAAATGGAATCAAACACATGGACCATCAATGCTCAGCTTGGTAAGTTTCAGAAAACAGGCAAACTGTGGGGACCTAACAAACTCCATCTTAGTTTTAAGTTCACTGATGCTGAGTTTCTTTTCCTGAGAAGACTCCTGCACTTTCACAGGAAGCAGCCCGCAGCCCACCCAGCTTTGCACAAACAGCAGTTGCAGATTAACCATGAGCCCTAAGAATGTAACTTTAACCTTATATTTAGCAAACATCCTTCTGTTGTAACAATGTCACAAGCTGCTGTTGAGTCAGGGACTTTGCACTGACTACCCCAAGGGTGAGAACTACCAGCCAATCCCCCACTTTGCTAAATAAACTGTCCAGTCCCTTCAAAGGTTACCTAGCCCCAACCTGGGAAGCCCCTCTTGTGGTTTTCATGCTTAAAAGGCCTACGAGCCAACTCTCCGGGGTGGCCATTACTGTAAATGGTGGACCCCAGCATGCTGGCTGATTCTCGAGAATAAAATCACTCTTGTACTTTGCATGCCATCTCGACTGTGGTCATTATGGGCGATTGCTGGACCCTACACAAATCACAGAAAGTACCATGCTACAGATTCCATCATGGCAGGACAACCTTTCCTGCCTCTTCCACTCAAAGCTGCCTCTGGAGGCCCCTGCTGAGTGGGTGGGCTTCCCCTGCTGAGCCGGCAGGCGTCCTCAAGGACCCACTCAGGAAGAAAGTTCTCTCTTGTACTTCAACAGTATGATTTTGAAATTTGCTTGTGTGATTTTAAGGCAGTGTTGATAACCTTTTCACATGTCAGAGCCCCAGGAACTACTGCAGTTGGCTAACTGAATCCTGCTCATGACCCCTCAGGCATGCATACCTGCTCAGCAGAGCAGGAAGGAAGTTAGTGCACATTCATATGGTCAAGGTTTGAATTTGAACTCTGATCCTTCTCTAAGTAACCATATTCCATGGGAAACTCTTCTACCTTATGCAGTAGGTTGGGTGGGTTAAAAGCATTTCTGGGTATTTCAAACTTCAAACAGGCTCTTCCGGATTTAACTCCACTAAAAGTCAAGGTACATCTGTAACTTCTGTCTCTTACTCCTGTAGGAAAGCCTAGCCATGATTTGACCTCATAGAAAAGAACCTTCTTTCTGTGACTGATGGCAGGAATACAGAGCTCACATCTGAACAACATGCAGAGAGCAAGTGACTGTGGGGTTCCCCGGGCCCAAGTGACATGTCTGCACAGCAACCCCTATCCTCAGCTAAAGGAACACCATGAAAGAGGGGTGGAAAGACTCTAAGGGCCTCAAGACCCCTTTCTGTTGCTAATCCTGTGTTTTTTTGTATTTTTGATGTTTTAGTTTTTATTTTTGTTTTTTGAGACCAGGTCTTCCTGTAGCCCGAGCTGACCTGAAACTCACAGTATAGACCAGGCTGAACTTAATCTTACAGCTATCTACTTGCTTCTGTTTCTCATGTACTGGGACTAAAGGCATGTGCCACCACATCTGGTATGTGTGTGTGTGTGTGTGTGTGAACATAATTACTGCAGGTTCTTTCTTAAAATAATATTTTAATTCGTTGAGGATGTCGTAGGAGGGATGTTTAGTGTACTGCGCCCCTCCCTGCTCTCCTCTCAGATCCTCCTCCCCTTGCTATTCTCCCAACTTTGTGACCTTTTTTTAAAGGCCTATGGAGTCCAATTTGTATTTCCCAAATACTTTTGGATATGTGTCCATCCTCTGGAGCCTGGTCAACCTATTGGTTGTCACACCCTTAAAGAAACCCGAATCTCTCTCTCCACTCAGCAGCAGCAATCACTTGCTCATGTCCCTCAGCGAGGGCCCAGGCTCGGAGCCCGCCACCCCATTTGATACTGGGATTTCTATCTGGTTTGACTTGCACAGGTCTTGTGCTTTGTGTCACAGCGCTGTGGATTCAGATGTGTAACTGCCCTGGTGTGTCTGGAAAGTACTGTTTCCCACACTTCTGCCACTTCTGGTTCTTACAATCCTCCTGCCCCCATCTTCTTGATGGGCTGGCTAACTGACGAAGGCGCACCCAGCTCACTGCCACTCTGGGCAGTGCCATCCCTGGGCAGGTGGGCCTGGGAAACCTCAGAGAAGTAGCTGGGGTGTGAGCCTGTGCTTCCACTCCGGCCCCCAGGCTCCTGCCCTGAGATCTCTCCACGACGAGCTGTGGTCTGCAAGTGTGTGATGAACTGAACTCTCTTCCTCAGGTTGATTTTGGTCAGAGCCTTTGATCATGGCAAAGGGAAGTCAACCTGGAACACACACACGCTGTATTAAGAATGCTGTTGTAGTCGTCAGCTGGTGTTTCTACCTGGACTGAGGTGGTCATTTGTTTTCTCCCCTCCATTTTAGTTTGTAAAATTGGTGAATTCTGTGGTCTCATTCTGAATGCAAAGTAAACTCTGCATTTCTTGTCTTAGTCCTTTCTTCCCCAGGCTCCTTCATCTTACAAGAAGCTATGTTCTGTCTTCTAATTGTTACTTAGGGAATTGTTTCTAAACGGTAAATTGTTTCTTTTTATTCTGTATTACAATTTTATTTTATTATTATTTTATATATATGCATGTGTGTAAGCGCAAAGCTGTGAAGGCCAGAAGGGGAGCTCCTGGAACTGGAGTTATAGATGGTTGTTAGCTGTCATGTGGGTGCTGGGAATCAAACCCTCTGCAAGAGCAGCCAGTGCTCCTAACTGCTGGGCCATCTCTTCAGTTCCTGAATTTCATTTTCTTGTAAAATTTTACCCATTTAGATATCACCAGTATCTTGTGCTCTTAAAGCCAACTGGGAAGTAATCAAACTTCTGAAGAGTTTTGATAAACTTAAATGCCACTGTGACATTTCCTAAGAAATTGAACACTCCCTTTCTGCATGACCTGGTCAATGGAACCAAGTATTTATCCCAGAGAAACTGAAACTTAGTCCACTTAAAAAAATGTAAAGGATTATTCACAGCCTGATTTCAACAGCCCCAATTGGGAAACTATCAAAAGTAGCTAGGTTAGGCCTTCTCAAGCACCCTACCACAGAGGGTAGAAATTTGAGTCTGTTTAATAACGACAGGGACAGATGACCAGACAGAGAGGACAGCACTCATCGGTCTGGTTTGTATTATAAGGCACTGTTGTGGTGAACAGAGGAGATGTGGTGGAAAGCCCTGATGTCTCCATTTCATATCTGGGTGGTACATGTGTGTGCATACGTGTGTGTGGTGCATGAATGTGGTGTGTATCTGTATGTGTTTGTGGCATGTGAATATGTGTATATTTGTGTATGTATCTCTAAGTGTGTGTATGTGTATGTGTGTGGCATGCATGTGTGTGATTGTGTATGTGTATATGTGTGTGTTTGGGTGTATCCATGTGTGTGTGGAGCATGTGTGTGATGTGTGCATGTGTATTTGCATATATGGTATGTCTATGGATCTATATATGTGTGATATGTGTGTATCTATGTGTGTGATGTGTTTGTATCTGTATGTATGGAATGTGTGTGTCTGGGTGTATCCATGTGTGTGTGGAGCATGTGTGTGATGTGGGTATGTGTATTTGCATATATGGTATGTCTATGGATCTATATATGTGTGATATGTGTGTATCTATGTATGTGATGTGTTTGTATCTGTATGTATGGAATGTGTGTGTCTGGGTGTATCCATGTGTGTGTGGAGTATGTGTGTGATGTGTGCATGTGTATTTGTATATATGGTATGTCTATGGATCTATATATGTGTGATATGTGTTTATCTATGTGTGTGATGTGTACATGTGTATTTGTATATATGGTATGTCTATGGATCTATATATGTGTGATATGTGTTTATCTATGTGTGTGATGTGTGTGTATCTGTATGTGTATATGTGTGTCATATGTATAATTGTGTACCTGTGTGTATGTCTATGTGTATATTTGCATGTGTGTGGCATGTGTGTGCATGTGTGTATATGTGAACGTGTATGTTTGTGTATGTTATCCATGCATGTGTGTATGTGTGTGTGTGGTGCATGTGTGTGTGTGCATGTGGTACATGGATGTGTGTGACAGCTCCCACAGGGGAGTGGTCCTCAGTTAAAGCAGAGAGGAGGGACCCATCCAATAACTTGTAGGTAAGGTGGAAGAGAGTTCACTGACTGCTGGAGATCCAACTTGATCATCAGAGGCTGAGGAAAGTGGACCACATTCAGCCAATGAGGGATGCTCTCTCAGCTGGTCAATAGCGCTCAAGGGTATGAGTCAGGTGGAGGGGCATTTGATTTAGTGATGTGTGTAACCATGTCTGGCGAAGACTGACAGGACACATCGCTGGGAGGGAGAGCTTTGTCAGAACAGTCTGCATGCTGGCCTAAGCCTGAGCAGGTGGGGAGAAAGCTTCCCAACTGGCTAGCCGGTCTGCACAGCCGGACCGCCTGTGGACGTCCCTCGTGAAAAGGAGCATGGACATCTTTCTTCAAAGGCACCAGTTCCCTGGTACAACATGTCATTGGTTTCCCTAAACACTGGATGTCACTGTTGTTGCTTCATGACAGACAGTAATTTATAGAAAAGAGTTTCCTAGTCAACATTCAATATTATCAAAATGTTTAATAATTCATATTTAATTCCTTTCACTGAAAGGACAGAGGTGAGCTCTTTAGACGGGCTGTGTCCTTCAGCCTCCCCAGTCATCCCATCAGTGCCTGTCTGGTTCCCAGGCACCTGCTCTAACTTCTGGACCAGGCAGCTCTGAAACTCTCTGGATAACAGCACCTAGGATCGACATGCAAAGCTCTAGACGAGGAAGTGACTTGCCCTCTGTGAAAGCAGAACTCCCTTTGAGTAATGAGGACCCCTGGGACCTTCCCACCATGGCCAGCTTCTAGAAATACCTTAGCATTTTGGTAGCACCCCAGAAGGAGGGGAGCAAGCCAACCCCTTGCCACCTCCTATCAGCCAAGAAAATAAATTGGACACATCACCTCATTGACAGAAACTGAGTCTTCTCACCTGCACAGAACTCGAATTACCATCTTGGATGTGGCAATGATGTGGACACATGGGGCGTGCTTGTGGATAATTACACTCAGGATTTGCACAGCACCCATATTATTGCTGCATCTGTTAATTAGCTGCCCTGTGGCAGAGACCATTCATAAACTAAATAATCATAACCCAATAGTCACCTGTGAGACACACTACTGTTGTGAATTCTAGAATACAGTTTTCAGAAAAGCAACTTGTCTAAACTATATTTAGTGAAAATATAGTCCATGTTAGCAACACATATCTACATAATTAGCATTTTCATAAATGAAGCTGTAAACACTCATTATGTAAAGTACTGTTTTAAAGGAAATAGCCCAGCACACATTTAGTAAAAGCTACATTGAGTTAAATTATATATAATCCTTCTGCCAGGATTAGGAAACATCTCTAGACCTTTGGAGCCTGAAGATACTGGTATTTGCTGTAGAATCTGTTTTTCCTTGTGTAATCAACTTTTCCTTGCTAAAGTCCCAGGATATGTACTACCAAATATGTGTCTGAGACACAATGTCTGGTTAGACACTTAGTACCGATGGGGGAGAGACGAAACATGTAGGATGTTCTCCAGTACACACCATGAGAGAGGAAGCCGGGTCATACTGAATTTCCCTGAAGATTTAAAACAAAACACCCATTTCTGAAAGTGCAATTGGGCTAGCCTCTATAAAGGAGCTACCCTTAGCTCTGATGACTATTAGGCAGACCCATACAGAACAGGACACCCAAACCCCTCTGAACAAGAATGGAGGGGTGAGATCCTGTGCTGCCAGGGCTTTGTCTGGTGAGCCTCTCAGATGGCATAGATGTGAAGACAGGCGACGGGAGGGACTGGAAGCCCCAGCTCAGCTGGGCTGAGCCACTCTCCAACACTCTGTTTTTTAAGTTAGCATTTGCTCTTTAGTATTTCTGTTACAACAGTCTTAAATGGGCACTGGGTATTTGTGACATTAATAAATGGATCCCCGGATAGCTAAGAATGCACCTCTTTTCTTTCAAGAAATGAATTATGAAGGTTTTCATGCTAAGTCTGAAGACAGGTTTTCCCTGATGTGTGGTAGATTGTATACAACTGGTATGAGATGGCAGTTCATAGTTTTAGTTACCAATTATGGAGAGCCGCTGACTAATGAAGGCTTCAGAATTTAAAACAGAATGCTCAGTTCACAGGAAAGAAGCAATCATTTTGCATTTAGACTTACAAATAATAGTGAGAAATCAGATTTTTAAAACCATGTCTGTGATAAATCATCTCAGCAAGTCTCTTCATTATAAAAAATGAGTTCAACTGGAAAGCCCTCTGCCACATCAATACAAGTCAAATTTGCTTATTTCTTTTCAATTTATAGGTGTGAATTTAAAATAACCAAAAGCTAGAATTCCCTTTAAGATGCAGAATGAGCTTGCTTTCCTGGTACGTGAACATCTCCACCCCCCTGCCTGCTGGGAAGGACACACTTCCTCAGGACAGTCAACATTCCTCTGTGAGCACAGGTTGGTACATAGAAATACAGAGACGTTTGACTAACATTGCAAAGTTATAAACAATCTTACAATATTAGAATCATAAACTTGGGACTCCACATAGTGGCTTTACCTGATGTGGGGGCCCTAAAATCTGTACATGAATCTTTGTGGGCATGTCCAAGGGCGGGGCTGTCACTGCCCAGAGTGCTCTGTGACAGAAACAGGTCTATGTAACATTAAGAGTGGAGATGACATGGTCACTTGATGACATCGTATTTCCGAAGAAGTAGTCAGTAATAGCTTGTTACACCAAAGTCTAAGTTCTTCATGGAATTCCATGGCTTTTAAACTTAAGTACATTTGGTACAATGGAGAGTAGCCCAAGGTTCTGTTTTTACTCAATATTTCTGGACTCTTACACTGTAAGAGGCTCCTGTGCCCTGATACACTTTAGTCCATGATCAGGCAGTGATGACCTGACTCTACAGAACCCAAAGCCCATGTCAAGAGCTGACAGACCAAAAGACTGATCACAAACAGAGCAAGAAACCCCTACTGGACTCTTCAGATGGACAACAAGAGGGTCACGGCACCATCCCTGGGACCATGGTGCCATCGTGGAGATCGGGTGCCATCCCTGGGGAGCATTGTCTGGCCAGAGGAAAGGGAAACAGGAGAGTGTTGTTTCCTTTGGGTTTTGGTGTTAGTTTGATTTTGTTTGAGACAAGCTCTCACTATGCAGCCCCAGCTAGCCCAGAACGTACAATATAGACCATGCGACCTCATAGTATCTACCTGGCTCTGCACCCTGGGTGCTGAAATTAAAGGCATGTACCACCATGCCTGGCCCATAACTCAGTATTTATTTATTTTGGCTTTTGAGACCAGGTCCTCCTATAGTCCCAGCCGGCCTGCCAACCCACAACTCAGTTTTTAAATCTCCTGAAAATACCAAGTCCAGCTAGGTATGGCAGTACAGGACTTTCATCCCTGCACTCAGGAGGCAAAGGTCAGAGGGTCTCTGTGAGATGAAGGACAGCCTGGCCTACATACTGACTTTTCAGGCAGCTGGGACTACAGGGAGACTCTATCACAAAAAGACAAAGAGAAGGAAGAAAAGCAGAGAGGGAGAGAGAGAGGGAGAGAGGGAGGGAGAGAGGGAGGGAGGGAGGGAAGGGGGGAGGGAGGGAGAGTCTAAGGCCTTGGTCTGACCAGAAAGTAACATGGTAAGGGTGCCATCTGGCACGCGTGGAGGTGAACAGCTTCTGTCTTTTCGTTCCTGGGTTTGATTCTAGTTATTGCAGTGCTTAGTATCCCCAGCCATTTTTTGATGAGTAAATAAAAATGTCTGAATTGAACTGATCTTAATCTCAGGGAATTAGGTTCTTATTCAGAGAGCTACCTGCAAATATTCTCACTTCAAAGAAACAAAGAAACAAATAGTAAAAGTATCTATTAATTCCTATAGAAAAAACGATCCCAGTCACTTTACCGTTTTACTTTTTACATATGGACGTTATTATGACACACTCATTAAAGGACATTTTCACAAGCCTGTTTTTACACACGTGGTGTTGAAAATTCTAAAGTACGTGTAAGGTGCTGGCTCTCTGCCGGTGGCTCCATTCAATAAGGGGTGCATTTGGAATAAATTGGTGAGCAGATTGGCAGGCCCAGAAAGCTGAGCTGGTAGCTTTGTCCAAGGCTTACAGAGGATCCTGCCTGTCATCCTCTTCCATGTCCCTGGCTCTCTGAGATACCTAGTCATGTATCCAGGAATCAAGACAATCTCACCCCAACACTTTGTTACCAATGTGGAGAGTTCAAGGAAGCAAGTCTCAGTCAGAGCTAGTCAATTCTGGGGACTCTGGCTGGATCGCAGGCAGGTGTGGAGGAAGCCACTCTGTGGTGGGTCTAGAACTGTCATCAAGCCATATTATACCGTGTGGGAACCGCCATTTGCAGCACCTCAGGAAGGAAGCCAGCCAGCCAGTGCCTGGCAAGGCAGGATTGCCCTGTGTCCACTGAGCTCACATCACCTGTACTGCTCTGAGCTTCCTTTCCCAACTGGTAATGAGGCAGTATAGACAATGGCCTCTGTGCTGGGGAGATGGGCACATGCAAGGCTTGGACACATGCCAGCTGTCATGAAGCTCCCACCCCTAACTGAGGAGAGATGGACGCCGATAGCTTCTGGGGGAGGGGTCTGTTTTCTTGAGGATGCGGTGTTGGGGAGGCGCACTGTACTCCAGTGGATGAACCCACACCCAGTAGTATATGGGGGTGCACACGTTTTACTTGGTGCCTAACAGTCATCTAGCTCCAGTATCAGGGGATCTGATGGCCTCTTCTAGCCTTCCAGAGCACTGCATGCCTGTGGTGTGTATTGCACACATGTAGGCAAGACACTCACACATAAAACGATAACAAATAAATAAAAATGAAATGATAAAAGTTCAGTTAAATGGATGAGGCTAGAATATTTTGGGGGGGTCTTTTTGAGACAAGGTCTCCTTGTAGCCCCAGCTGTCCTGGAACTTGCTATGTAGACCAGGCTGGTCTTGAACTTATGGAGATCTGCCTGCCTCTGCTTCTGGAGTGCTGGGATTAAAGGTATGAGCCACCATGCTCCTTGGGACTAGAAATTTTTATACGAACTAAAGTAACAGACTCAGGAAACAAGAGACTCATGTTCTTTCTCATTTGTGCATCTTAGCTACAAATACCCACATATGAGTATATATCCTGATGTAACTGCAGGAACCAGAAAAATGGGAAGGAACCATGGGGAAAGGGGAAGAAGGAGCTCGAGAGAGGGGGATGGAAGGAGACAGGTGTTATTAAGGTGGCGATGGGGAAAGTAGGTTACTGTATCTGGGGAGGGAGGAAGGAAGGTTATAAAGGGGGACAGAAATGAGATAAATAAAGCTTAGATGATGTGAAAAATCAGACAGAAATGTATCAAAGTTGTACTGAACAATACATATACAATAAATATTATTAGTGCATGTGTATAGCTGAGGGCTATATAACAGAAATACAGTACCAGGCAGAAGACATCTCTCTTCGAGTTATTGGCCAGGATAGTCCAAGAGACTCCCCAAATTACACAGGCTATTGCCCCAGCTCTTGATTGCCTCCCATAACTTAAAGGTAAGAAGAAAAACACACTTGGAGCAATGAAGCTGGAGCTGACCTGGAAGTCTCCTCCCTGAAGACTAGCTCTCATGGTATCAGAGGACACTATACAAACTGCAGAGGGAGAAAACCAATCAATGGTCCTACCCATCTGTGAAGCCTAACAAACAACAATGGAATCTTTTGTTATTGATGCAGTAGTGTAGTAGTGTAGTGACACTTTGCTTTTTCTTGCAGTTAATCAACAACTGTCTAACTGGAATTAAGGCCCTTTGGATGGGAGGGAACTCATGTGTGGTACTAAAAAAATACACATGGCTGGAGAGGTCACAGATCCTGGAGAAAATCCTTTTTTTGCCACATTCCCAAATCAATATAATTTCTTACTTCATTCTAAATTGCATCCTCATATTTACAGACAGGTGTGCCTCTCACCACTCACCAAATAAACTTCTTTGTGCAACAGATGGCGACTATTAGAAAGTTCCAGGATTTGTCAAATGCAGAGAATGAGTTTGTGAGATTCTTACTTCTATGTGACACATCTTCAAAGCAACCTCTACACACAGAATGAATGCATTTCTCAACTCTCACCAGAGAAACTTCCTTATGCAGCAGATGGTGACCAACACAGAAACCCACAACTGGCCATGTGCAGAGAACTGTTAGGGTCAGAAAATCAAGAACAAACCCCACGACTTCACTATAATGCAAAAAGGAAAATATATAATTTGGCAAATAAAGAGAATCTAGTGGCTAGCTGTGCTGCAGTCGGTAAAGCCAGATTGGGGAACTGCTGTGCCATCCAAGGTTACAGCCAGCTTTTGTAAGTTCAGTAACTGTGAGTCTCTGTGGGCTGGTCCAAACTTGGGATTGGTTGGTTCAAAACCTGTTTGTCCCATGGGGATTATCTGTATTGAACAAGTCAGACCTCATTGTCAATGAGGTCTTGGGTTGGCTCCAGAATGCATGTTGAACTGTTAGCGCAGGAATATAGCAGGGCGGGGCCATTAAGACTTAAGAGGTCTGAGTGGAAATGGCCTCTGCTTTGTGCCTGCAAGAACGAGAGGCCACAGAATGCTTTTCCCTGATGTACAGTGGATTGAGTCTCCGAGGGAAAAGGTGGACAAACACTCCTCTCAGAGTGGTATCACCCAGGACCACCTTGAGGGGAAAGATGAGGCACTGGGAAAGTCCTATGCCCCCACCCACTCTGTCTATTGGCCCTGGATGTGAGAAGAGGAGGGACTAAAAGTATTTAAACTGGGGGCGCCAGGAGGCCGGCGCTTTTTCTCCCCTCCTCCACGGGCCATTTGGATCTGTTCATCGGGAAGTTGCAAGATCCCAGCCTTGTGGATTTACTAAAGTAACTTGCGGAGGGAAGTGTTCTGTAAGTAACCCCTCACCCATTGCTCTGTTAGTAAGCCCAGGTAAACTAGCTAGAATCTGTTTAACTGTGAGTGGAGAAACTTGTGTTTGTTGCGAGGCCTGGGGAGACCTTTTGGGTTGCAAGGCAGAGAGAGAGAGGCAGGTTAAGTTGGTCTGCCTCTCCCAAAGAGAAATTTTAATAACACCTGAACAGGACAGCTATTTCAAGACTCAGGGATCATTGAGGAAAAGGAAGCAGAAAGAGTGTAAGAGTCAGTGGGGATGGATGGCCACAAGGGAACAGTCTTTTATACAGCTGGTCTATTACTCATCTGAGCTCACAGCAATGGGGACAGCATGCCCTAGTCCTCTGTAAACTCAAACCAGACAAAATCCCAGCATAGTCACAGGGAAGTGGGTAAGAAACTCCAACCCAGCATACGGAACTTTTGGCAATTGATGGCTGCTGGGAGGGGAAGAGACAGTGTCTTACAAGGAAGGGGCTCTTGATGGGCCCAGTGGATGGACCCACATTTGGGAACACAAATCAGACTCTATAGACCTTCTTATGTATAAGAGAGTACATTAAATTGGATGGAGGACAGTGGCGGGAGGGTGTCAAGAGAGGAGAGGATCTAAACACCATCAAACTATATCATATGCAAATTTCAAAAGTTCAATAAAAATAAATTTTTAAATAAATAGAAAAGTTTTAAAAGGTCCCCCTGTACCCTTCCACCCACCTCCGACCTTCTGCCCCTCCCCTGCATCAGTTTCAGAAGTTAGGATTTAGCTATTTGAGCTTCTTCCTGGGTATGGCCTTTGGAAAGTAACAGCTGTTTATTTTATTGTATTTCACAAAGCACCTAAGATCAAGGAAAGTCCATCTCTAATTGAAAATCATGGCAGTTATTAAGAAAGGCTCTGTGGGTTCCAGTGTAGAAGGAGGAATCACCCTAGTTGACACAGGGCACACTGTGGAGTGCTGTTGTTACCTTTGAGAGTGCATCACTCACACCACTGACAGCATCGGTAGAGACTCTTACCTCATACTGCCGAAGATCTCAGTGCAAAATGTGAGTGGTGGTTTCTACTGAGTGGATGTCTAGTTCTATCCATGTAGAATCTAATAGTCCTCGGTGGAACCATGCCAGGCAGAGACCATCTAGGAAGAGAGAGAGAGTTCCAGAGTGAATTCAGATGACACAGATCACATTCCTGGGCTGGGGATTCTCTGAGAACAATGGTGTCCTGTCGCCAGAGTGACAGTGTCCGCAGCTGCTTGGGAGTCCCAGCCCAGTGTGTGTGTCACTGTCCCACTGGGCTCAGTCCCTAACATATCGATCTTATTTCACAGATGTAGTTCAATAGCAAAGCACCATTTTTCCTTTTATTGCATTACAGCACAATACTAATCTTTACTTAACTATATTTCGCAACAACACCACTTTACCTGGTTCCTTAAGTGTAATTCTAGTAAGTTCAATCCCATCTCAGAAACCTCTATTTTTATGGAACACTGTCATAAGTCAATCCATCATTTTATGTCTATTCTTTATGATAATGCCATTTGACTGAAATCATCACCCATATAACATTATTTTAAAGGCAAATAAATCACTTTCTTTTCTTTCTGTTCAACATAAGAGAGTAAATAACATCTCAAAATTTCATTACACAGTCCATAAGGAGATTGCCAAATGCTCAGAAGTTGAAAGTGCGGTGTTGGATTTTCAACCTTCCAATGTTGTTGCCCCAGGAGATTCGAGTCCAGTGTGCTTGTGGTTCAGCATCGTCCAGACTGTCACCTCCCAGGTGGACATTTTGAAGGCTGGCTGATGGCTGAATATGTAGGGTGTGCTTGAGAAGGGCAGGTGGTTGAGAGCTTACACCTGAAGATCATGAGAAGGTCACAGCAATCACAGGACAAGGAACTCCCTGGCCAGGCTTACTGAGGATTTACCCTGGCAAGTCTCCATGTGATTGCCCGCCATCCTCCCACGGTGCTTTTCCTTTTCAGGGCTAACACAGGCTCTAAAGAAGAAAATGGCAACAACTAATTTATCTCTTTATTTATTTATTTGTTCTGAATGTTTCTAGCATGACACAAAAGAACAGTTCTAATTTATTTATTGTATGTGAATGAATGCATTACCTGCATACATGTAAGTGCGCCCATGTTGTGTGCTGCCTTGGAGGACAGAAGAGGGCCTGGGACCCCTGGAACTGGAGTTATGGATGGTTGTTATCCACCATGTGGGTGTTGGGAATCAAATCCCAGGCCTCTGTAAGAGCAGCCAGTGCTCTTAGCTGCGGAGCCGTCTCTCCAGCCCCAAAGAATAGTTCCAAAACATCTCTGTAAGTGTAACAAGTTGGTGCACATACAGGGAAGTATTTTCACACTTGTACGCTCTTCTAGCTGGGTCACACATGTCAGAAGAAATACTGATCATTAGTCCTGCATACCTTAGATGCTAAGATACAGGCAATGGGTCATGTTTTGATAATTATGAAACCCCCAAAGACAGTACAAAACATACAGATATTTTAGTCAAGCATGAGGAAATTTTGGCAACAAAAATTACTTCTCTGCTCTGAATGCCTAATCCAAATCCCACTCAGTGTGAACATTTGAAGGTTTCACTGGGAACAGAACTGCATTTATCACAGGTGCTCCCCAGGATATGTTCATATGTCTGGCCTGGTCTCCAGAGCTCTCCAATTGCACCAGACTCATCTCATCACACATGGAGGCTGTGAAACTTGCCCAGCATTCTCCAACTGTGATACATACTGACACATTCTGAAATTCTTTTCTATGTGAACTGCAGATCGTGGCTTCACCTGAGTTAAGGTCTCTAGACAGGACTCCTTGGGCTGCAGAGACAGCGTGGGAGGGGGATGTGTCTCCACTCCCCTGTTGCTGACATCTCTTAGTGGGTGACGAGGGATCTCTGAAGGCGTTTTGGTGACTTAGTTCCCTTGCTGCCGCCCTCTTGATGCCTTTCCCCAGACTATGCTCTTCAGCTTCTACGTAATCCACATTTCTCTGGACGTGCTGTTTTCTGGCCAGAGACTCACATAGACACGGGCCTGTCTCTTGAGCCTAGAACTTCCCGATTGGCTCTCCCCGATGTTCGTGGTCTCTCTGCCTCTGGCGAGGATAGGGTTACAGAGACCTCTGCGGACCTCCTCAGGGTCAGGTGGCCAGTTTGCTGCTACAGCCTTGGACACTTAGCTTCGTAGGACTCTCATCCCCCACTTATTTCTGGACTTTACTGGGTGATGACTCGGGGAAAGGAGCCTTCCCAACTTTCAAAAGTTAAAATAGATTAAGTTAAAAGGTGTTTATTTTTGTGTGTAGGACTGCGTCATGTCATGCGATGCTGCAGAGGTCGGAAGAGGGTGTTAAATCCCCTGGAGCTGGAGTTATGGATGGTTGTTCACTGTCAGGGGTGCTGGGTCCTCTGCAGGAGCAGCCAGTGCTCTTAACAGCTGAGTCTTCTCTCCAGTCTCAAACAGATTAACTTTTACTCCATGTTTTCATCTGCCCACATGCTCCATGTACCTCACTGTGTCTCTGAACTGTTATGAAGAGGTTGTCTGTCAACTTGACACAAACCTTGACACTCCTGGGAGGTCTCCACTGAGGAAGGGCTTCCATCAGACTGACTGTAGGCAAGACTTTGAGGAATTCTCTTGATTGTTGATTGAGGTAGGAGGACCCAGCGCACTGTGAACCTGGGCTGTGTGAGTGGTCTCAGCCCTGCCTCCCTGTCCCTGTCTCGGCTTCCCACAGTGATGGCCTGTGACCTGTGAGATGATGTAACTCTTTCCTGATCAAATTGTTTTGATGAGTGTTTTATCACAGCAACAGAGAGGAAAACTAAACAGGTATATCAGGCATATTGAACGGTCTGCAGGCACATGGTGGGGAAGAGCTAGTACAGCCACGGGGACACCAAGTGCCCCAAGACGGCCAGCATGAAGAGTTCGGGATGTCTACTCCAGGAATGGGGGCCACAGAGTGAGTGTTCCAGGGTTAAATACTGGGCTAGCCAATGGTAACTAGTCTGGATTGGGAACTCAGTGTGAGCATTCCAGATTAGTTTCTTCCTTTTTTTACACAATTAGTTTACAGGGAGGATAGTTCAGCCTCATAATCAATTAAAAAGTGTAAATATTTTGGTCTAAAACTTGCACAGCAAGGGAAATTTCCATTTGTAAAGCTGCCTCCTCTCTGGTTAGCTCTTTGGGCAGGGAAAGAGTCTTGTTTGCCTCACAAACCTTACTGGCTGAACATTTTACTTTCACTCAGCAGACATCAATTTTCTATCATGTCTCTGCTAAGAATCATACCTTTCAAAGTGGAAATTAAATATTAAGGGTTTCTTTGTACAAATGTTGCCAGATAAATGGTCTGACATATTCAAATGGTTGTATGCTTACACTTACATGCCATTCACATGGTGCCAAACTAGCTGATAAGAAAATATTCAAATAAATTAAAATCACTACTTTAGCCCAGATAATTGAGTGCTAGGTCAAGACATGGTCTAATCCATCATCATCTCTGCTCTGTGTCTTCTGAGGAGGCCAGAGAAGTCCTTGCTTCAGGGCATGTTGGTTCTCAGAAGATGGCTGCTCCACTCCAGGGTCCAGTCCCCGCCATGATGACCGTATGTGAATGCTCATTCCTGGGATGCCTTGCTATTCCTGGCATTCAAGATGACTGCAGGTTTAAGCAGTAAGTTACTCTGTCCTTTAGCTTTGAAGGGGATAATGCGATTTCATAGACATCCCCTTCAGCTTTAACACTAACTTGCCTCCAGGACCAAAGCTCCTGAGGTTTTGCAGTGAAGCCCATTAAACAAATTCAGATAAGTATTGAGGCACCTTGGGTAAATCTTGATGCAGCAGATCAAAGTGTTGATTGTTTCATCAGCCTTAATCAATCCTTAGGACCCTTTCCTAAATGAAAATATATAGTAGCAATTCTTGATGGGAATTTCCCAAAACGAAGATAGTCCTTATTGTCAGCCCAACCTTGGACATTATCTTAAAAATGGCACTGGAGTCTTCTGCATTTGTTCTCCAGCTAGTCTCTGTAACATGTACATAGTTAGTATGATGACAACAGGTACAGAAACGTGATAGTTGAAGCAACTGAAAGGCTGTGATATCTTTGCATCAGAATGAAACACAAGCCTCCATTACACAGGTACATCAAGAGAATGGCCCACTCGGGGAGGAGACAGACTGACTGAAGATGGCAGGTGGATTTAAGAGAAGCAAGGTGCTGTTACCTCCAGCAGACTGAGGGAAGAAACATGTTATGGGACTTCATGAATCAGGGCATCACCAAAGAGACATTAGCTGTTCTAGCCATTTGGGCCTTTGTTAAGTACATATATTCCAAAATCTAAGAAGTCCTAAAAAGATCTCTTCTCTGCCTCTAGAATAGCCCAGAAAGAGAAAACAAGACACAGTTACACTAACCCAATAGAAAGATTGATGCAGGAAAAAATGAGCTATTACATTTTTCTCAGAGAGTTCTCTGCTGAGGACTCAACCATCTTCTGTTTATTGTCACCTTCTCAGAGTAGAGAGGCCCAGCTCACCCACCCTAAGAAGCTCAGGAAGTTATTCCCTAAAGAAAGAACAGAGCCTCCCTTTGAGCCTCCACAGCCTCAAGAACATTCTGAAGATAAGGTCTCTTATACCAGTGAACCCTTAGAAGACTCAAAATTCTCAAATAAAGTAAATGTCATCTCAACTTCATAAAATACACACACACACACACACAAGTTAGGTTTATCTACAAAGCATAATTTTGTTGCTTAAATTGTCATTGTTTTTCTCTTAGGCACTGATGATATGATTTAAAGACATATATATTTCTCCCAACTATGGGTATGGATAGATTCTTGGAGATGGAAATTGCGGCCTTTAATTGTGCACTCACTGCTGAGTACGCTTAGCTCCAATGGAGAGTTTCAAACCCATGGTCATAAAGAGAGCCCTGGTTAAACTCAGTGGGTCACAAAATAAAATGAGTAGATAGGAAAGTGAGAGAGATCTGTAGGGAGTGGGAAGGGTAGACGGGGTTGTGGGAGGTAGAGACAGAAGTAGTCAGTATACATGGCTTCCATCTGGGAAATTACAATAAAATAGATGTATAGATAGATGTAAATAATGAATAGAAATAAAAAAAAATCAGTGCAAGAAAAAAAGCCAAATGAGAAAGGCGATTGTCCTATGAAATCCATGGGCCTTGATGATCCTTATGCATCGAAAGGGAACCTGCACCCTTACTGAAGTCCAGTGCTCTGTGCATCCTCCTGACAACGAGCTATTGCATGCCCTCAGTCACCCAAGGTCTGCACACCTGAATGAAATCCCTGGCAGACGCTGCCTTTGGCTTTACTGGTTTTCTGGCACCTCTTGAAAAGAGGCCCTGATGTTTATGGTGATAAACCTGGATCAGACACACCAACCTGCAGTGTGCTTTACTGTATTCATGGTTCCATGTCTAGTAATAACACCCCCTCCTCTGGTCCCATCACGTGCTGACCCCCCATTCCCAGCCTGGGCTTCTCATGCTCCCTCAGCTCAGACAGGTCAAACCTTCAGTTCCTGGACAGGCAGGTTTAAGTGGCTGTTCAACAGAGATGAGAATGGATCCTTAGTTATCACCAATCCTTTGGATTAAGGGCTCAAAATCTCAGAAGGGGCAACAGAGGCAAGAGAAAAAGATGGGAAGAGAAAGGAATGCGCCAGCCGTGAACGGAGGCCTCACCTGAGAACTGGGTAACTCTGGTCACCTGAGAGTCAAGCACACAGAGCAGAAGTGGCTGTAAAAGGTGCCCACACAGAGATAACACTGTGTGTACAAACGGATTTCACACAATGGTGTTAGAATGCAAAGCACTGTGCAAGGGCTGAGTGTGTTGCCTCCAGGTGTGACCTTACTCCTTCCCAGCTGCAACCTGCAGCTTCTGAGCTGGCCCAGGACTGTAAGCCTTACTTACAACGCAGACATGAGTGTCTAAGTTCCCCTGTGCCCTAGTACACTACGGATCCCTTTGATCTCTGTGACCCATGGAACCACCTTATGATTCAATTCAATAGGGAGGAAGAAGCCATATCATCTGTAGATACGGTCATAGTTGACACGAGAGACCCTCTAAAGGAATCTGTGCTTACCCTCTGGTGCTTACTAGCCTTTTCTAAGTACCCTCGATTAACACCCAGGTTAAATCTACCTTAAACTCTCTTGTTAATAAGCTCATACTCCACCTCAAGAATTGATACTTTAATCTCTTGACCCCTTCTTGTTTTCTTGTTTTGGTGACTCATTAAAATGCAACATAGGGGCTGGAAAGAAGGCTCAGCTCTTAAAAGCATAGGCTGTTCTTTCAGTGTACCTGAGTTCAAATTCTAGGACCCCCGTTGCAGCAAACAACCATCTGTAACTCCAGTTCCAAGGGGATCCGATGCCTTCTTCTGGCCTCCACAGGCCAGACATGGCGCACTTGCATGCACGCAGGTAATACACGCATACACATTAACTAAAAATAAATGCATTTTTTAAAAAGTTAAAAATGCAAGGTAAAAATGTTATGGAAAATGTAATAACATTCTGCCCACTTTAGGTTCTTAGAGGAAAAAGAAAAGTAATTAGAAATACTTAGGATGTAAACTACTATAAGCTTATTCATATGATGCACAGTCTAAGTCACAGAAGATTAAGATGAGGGTTCAAACCAAGGAAGTGCACAATTTTATGAAAATGTGGCTTCATGCACACCCTGCATGATGCTTAATAACTACAGTTCTCTCTTAAAACAAAAAACAAAAACACCCTTTTCTGTGGCTTCCTGGTAAGCTATGTCTTCCAAGCATGGCGTGACCAGCAATGTTCTGGAAAGCTGCTTTTTAAGGATAAAATTAATAAAATGAGATGTCTCCAGGCCTAACGCTGTGCTCTGCAGGTGACTAAGGAGGTGAGATCATCAGTTCACAGTGAGAATTCCAATTATACATTTCCTGAAACTTGAAATTCATAGCTCTCAGTGTTCATTTTGCTGATTTTATCTCATCTATATTTCCTTTGTCATTTGGTAACCCAGTGTGTTTTTAAATATCTTACGTACTTCAGACAAGGATAGCCGGCCCTTGAATCTCCGCTTCTACCAGGACATCCACTCACCCTGCACAGGAGTCTGAACTGCCTAACCCAGTTCTCTGGGCGACCAAGGGCAGCAGGAAGGGATCCTTCCAGGTGTCAGGAGAGGAAAAACATCGAGTGGAGTGGTACGCAGGGCCTGCAGCTCCTCACACTGGGCATGCACGACACGCACTGTGCATTGGACGCCACCGCGCACCGGGCATGCACGACACACACCACGGGTTGGGCACACTGAAGCACACCTGCACACTGACACCTTGCTGTTCCCTGGGATTCTTCTCATGAGTCCAAACTCCTTCTCCAGCTGTGTCTGTCTCCATGGGTTGGTAGTGGGCTGCACCATGGAGCCAGCTGGACTGCGGTCTCTATGCACTTTCCTGGAATGTACCACCACAAAATCAAGGCTTCTGGTTTGTACTTCCTTTGATTAGTAGAAACTGAATTTGACTAATTTTTGTACCCTGAGTCAAATTGATTCAGGAACACCCCAACACAAATTCTCTTAGATTTTCTACTACAAACATGGTGATAGTCTTGGCAAGGTTAATGAAAATTTCCACTTCTTAGAGGGGAAAAGAAGATAAAAATGACTGTCTTGGAAGTACCACATTGTACTGAACAAGAGTTGGCTCCAGCACACAGAGGGAGGGGAGCCGAAGGGGAGCCACTGCTCCACTGGCTTCAAATTACGAGAATAGAATAAACGTCCTGTCGCAAGTCAAAGTGACCCACTGCTCACCGTTGGCTCAAATCCAGTTCCTCCACAAAATTATTTAAACATTTTTATTCATATATGTTTAAACATATTTTTGCATATTGAGAAGTTCATACATGTATGCAATCTATTTTGATCATATCTACCCCCTTTCCAGCTTCCAGCTCCTCCAAGACCCTGTCTGCTGCATCCCCCACCCCAACTGCAGGTCCTTTTAAAAATGCATTTATTTATTCATTTATTTATACGCATGTGTGCCTATGTGGATTTATGTGAGCCATGTGTGTGCAGGTGCCTATGGAGGATAGATGGTATCAGAGTCCTTGGAACTGGATTGAATTATAGGAGACTGTGGAGCACCTGATACAGGTGCTGGGAGCTGAACCTGGGTCCTCTGTAATAGAAAGTGTGCTTAGCCTTTGAGCCAGCTCTCCAATCCTCTTGTGTCCCCTTCTGTTTATCCTCTGAGCCCAGCTAGTGCTGCCAGTGTGTGCACAGGTAGAGGTCATCCATTAGCACATGTGCTGCCTGGTGGGAGCCACCACCCAGAGGGAAACTGACGACCTCCCCAGCCATTAACTGCTAATCACTCTTCAGCTAGGGGTGGGTCCTCATGAGCTCCTCTCCCACCCATGCTGGAACTTTGACTGGCTTGATCCTGTGCTGGTCTTGTGCAGACAACCACAGCTATTGAGTTCATGTGTGCAGTGGTCCTGTCATGTTCAGAAACCCCATGAACTACTTTGCATCTGTAGGGCCACAGACTGAAAATCCAGAAAGTACTTTGGAGATCTACCAGAGTGAGGAAGCAACTGTTAACATTCAGATAATGAGCTGGAACCCCTGAGCCCTGTGCCAAGCCACAGAACAACCAAGTTGTGCAGGAACTGCTGAAATCTTCATTTGGATTCCTGTCAAGTCACCCTGCAGAAACCTCTGGTCTCAGAAAAGAATACTGTTTTTACATGCAGTCAATATTTCTGTGTTTTGATGGACAGAATCAATAGCTTCCCACTGTTCATCTCGGCCTAAACTACCAGTCCAACAGCCCCGTGTTCAGGCATTCTTGGCTCAAAATAATACTTTAACCCTATATGCTACTCAGTATAAATCCTCTCCACACCCATGTGCTCAGAGCACCAAGCATTCATGGAGTTTGTCCTGTGCTGTCCTGAGGCCTATTCTGTCCACAAGTGCGAACGGCTGGAATTGTAATGTAGCACCATGTCTTTGGGCCTTTAAAATGTACAGTTAATTATATCTGCAGAATTTGCCACTACACATAGCTATCTTTTTACAAGGATGAAAATCAGCCTTGAAAGTAGTAAGAACTATTCATTCCTTCATTCCTTTATGGCTTCCCAAAGTCCTCCAAGATTGTGCCTCTGTTTTTACAAAAGAGCAATGTAATTTATGCATGTAGTAAATCTACGCAAAGATCTCCAGTTGCAGCTTAAGAGCATCCTGAGAAG
Source organism: Eospalax fontanierii (assembly GCA_035773235.1). Classification (NCBI taxonomy): domain Eukaryota; kingdom Metazoa; phylum Chordata; class Mammalia; order Rodentia; family Spalacidae; genus Eospalax; species Eospalax fontanierii. The sequence continues at coordinate 61,395,369 of CM069542.1, read as the reverse complement.
GTTCATCTCCTGCAATCTGATTATAAGGAGAGCTGGGGACCTCTGCACCTCACCCTTGAGATTTTCGGAGGTACATGGATTGTGCATTGACATACAAGGTCATTGCACTAGTTCTTATACTTTATTTAAAAACTGGACTGTGGAAGCAATGCTTGAAAACAAACCACTTGGGAGTGCATTAATTCCCCTGGGGTTTCACTCTCTGATATAAAAGTTCACAGCTCCTGCCTGACTTGAGCAGTGCCGGGGAGCAGGGGGCTCAGAGTCTGCTCTGGTGCTTGCAAGTTCCTTCCTCTGAGCAGGGACTTGTGGAGCAGAACAGAATAGATGACACAAAAATAAACACACACAGCTTAAACACATCATGTGCAGCAAAGGAGTTCAAGACACAGATTGAATTAAAAGAGCACCTCTTCAACAACTACATGGAACTAGGAAAGCAGATTTCCACAGAGACAACTGAGTGAAACTATCTCTCACACTGCATAGTAACCTATTCAAAATAGGTCAGAGACTTGGTGTAGCTGGAACTATGAAACAGGTAGAGGGAAACACTTCAAGATGGAGCATAGGCCCTCTGTAAAGGGGGATCCACAGGAAATAATATTAATAACTGATGAATGGAATTACATGGAGTTAAAAGGCTTCTGTGCTGCAAAGGAAACAGTTGCAGATAGGAAAGACAAAATTCAGAATAGGAGACATCTCTGCCAGCTACACATTTGACAGGGAGTTACATAGAAAGAACACAGAAATAAATATAAAAATTAAATGCCCAGAGCACCTAAGTCATTTAATTGATGATCAGGCAAATTGGCTGGAAAAACAGTTCTCCAAAAATAAATCCAAAAAATCCAAATGGCCAATAAATATTTTAAGATTGTTTAACATCCTTAGCATTAGACAAATGCAAATTAAAATTGTTTTGAGAGCCAGTCCTCCCCTGTCAAAATGGCAGAAACAGAAAACAAATGAGAAGAAACTCAGGAAGGAATGGGACCGGAAGGCAGGCACTCCAGAAGTCAGAACGCAGGTTTCGCAGAGGAATGAAGATGGGACTGGCAGGTGGCTCAGCCGCTAAGAGCACTGGTTGCTCTTGTAGAGAACCTGGGTTCGATTCCCAGCACCCACATGGTGGCTAACAACCATCTGTAACTCTGATGCCCTCTTTCTGAGATCTGTGGGCATTGCATGACATGGGGGCACTGACCTATGTATAGATAATACACTCATACACATAAAATTAAACTTAAAAAGAGTCCCCCTCTAAAGAAAACCCTGAAAATAGAGCTACTCTATGCTCTAACTTTACCTCTCCTATGTATATGCTGAAAGCACCCTGCTACCTGACAGAAGCCTGTACACCCATGTTTACTGTAGCAGTCATGTAGCTGAGAAATAAAACCAGTCTTAATCTCAACCAACAGAATGTGTAAAGACAGTGATGGATAAATCATGTGTGTGTGTGTGTGTGTGTGTGTGTGTGTGTGTGTGTGTGTATGTGCACGCAACACAGCTGCTTTCAACCAAAAAGAAAAAGGAAGTCAAAGCATTCACATGGAATGGCTGTAAGTGGAAATTATTCTCATATGTGGAAGCAAGGGTGAGATGTGTGTGGAGGAAGGATATTGTCTGGAGGCAGAGGTAACAGACTGCATGTTGGCATGGACTCAGAAGGGGATGACTGTTTGGGTGAGGAAGAGGATCAGCAAGATGGTCAAAGGAGAAGAAGGAGGAGAGTGCAGACGACAAAGAAGAAAACATATCGATGTGCCTGTATGCCAGCCATAATGAATCCAATCACTCTGCACAAAATTAATTTATAAGTTTTAGAATACGCTTGTGGCCTGGTATAGAAATAAAAACCCAACATATGGACCAAGTGACCCACATCTGTAATCCTACCTCTTGGGAAGAGGAGGCTGGAGAATTAGAAGTTCAAGGTTTTCCTCACCTGTTTACTGAGTTCAAGGTCAGTCTCAGTTACTGAGATCTGATCTCAAAACCTCAAAAACAGCTGGATGTGGTGGCTCACACATTCAATCTCAGCACTTGGGAGGCAGAGGCAGGCAAGTGTCTGTGAGATTGAGCCAGCCTGATCTACATAGCTAGTTCCAGGCCAGCTGGGGCTACAGGGAGGCCCTGTCTCAAAATACCTCCCCCAAATACCTCTCAAATGCAGTGGACCACCCACAAGTATTACTAATTTTCTGGCTTTGTTTTACACATTTAGTGTACTTTTGTCATATTAAAGATTTTGAGAACACAGTTTGATTATGCCAGAAAGTGTTTCTAAAGAAGATTGTTAGACACATTCTAAGAGCAGATTTAGAGAAGTTTTCAAAGTTAGATGTGATATTTGCATTGTTGATAACTTGAATTCATGAGCTTGATAGTGTATTTTACAGTCTCAAAAATAAATGGGAATTAAAATGTGAAAACAAAAACCTAAAAATAATGTTATTTGCTTATTGCAAGGAGAAAACTTGTGATTAAAAGGCTTAATCTTGAACTACTTAGGATAACTATAAATAGACATCAACACAGAGAGAGTGATCTCTTCTGGAAGTCCCCTGATTCTGAGCTGCAGACTTAATGTCCTACCTGATGACTCCCATCAAGCTGAGGAGGGATTTTAGACACTCTTTGAGGTTTCCACTTTCTCAGACGTGTAACCTTCTGTTTACCTGGGAAATTTCTAGACCCTATCCCCGCGTCCTGGAGGGGGAGTTTCAGCTTGGGGAGATTACTATGTGGCACAGATGAACCCGCATTTCTTCCAGTAAGAAATTCATTTCCGTCTGTAGTATTCCTTTTCAGTTTGATTTGTCTTTGAGGATCGCACATATTCCAGCTTCCTGTGACCTATGCTTTTCATCCACCTGTCTTGTAAACAGGTGTGTCTTGTTAACAATATGTCTTTCATTATCTTTTGGACAATTTTAGTTGTTACTTGAGCAGTTACACCGTGTGTGTGTGTGTGTGTGTGTGTGTGTTGTGCATGTGTGTAGGTCAGTGGGCAAGTCAGTGTTTCCTCCATCGTGCTCTACCTCATTTTGAGACAGGATTTCTCACTGGACCACTGCTGATCATTTCTGCTAGGTCAGCTGCAGGTCTCCATGTTTCCTTCTCTTGCCTCCGGGATTACGAGTGTACAGTGCCCACTTGGCTTTTATCGGTGGCTGGTGTTTCAGACAGAGGCTCTCATGCCTGCATACCAAACACTTCACCTACTGACCTACTGAATATATATATACATATATATATATACACATATATATATACGTATATATATTCTCTATGATTCCCTATGACATTTTAAATTAATATAATCATTAGAATCAAAGGTCATTTATATCTTGTAACTCTTGTTAGGTCTTCCAAAATGACTTGGTTTCTTTAAACAAAGTCTAACTTCAAATAACAATCTTATTCTTATTTAAAATAGAAATACAACAATTTCATCTCACTTTCATCCTCACAAAGTGTATACTGTTTCTGACATTTTATTTCACATATTTTGTAAATGTTGAGGAATAAATGAGATCAAGCGTGTATTTGCAGAATTTACTATATTAACAGCTTACTGTTATTAGAAGCTTACTGCTTCTGTTTTTCATAATTTCATTCTTTGGAGTCGATAGCCATTTGATGTCACTCAAAAATACCTTTATTTCTCACTTCCTCTTTCTGGTTGCAGCGGAGTGTGCACCCCTTTTTATGTTTTGGGACCAGCTCCTTCTTTGACAACATTTGGCTAGTGAGCACAGTGGTTTGCAACACAGATGCTCTGCCAGGCTGTCCTCAGAAAACATCAGCCACAGGGAAGCCCCTGTCAGGAAGGCAGGACAGGAGAATGTAGGTTGAAACCGCAATCTCAGATTCTTGCTATCTTTACAAGACTTAGTCCATTTCTGCATACACTTTTCTCCACCTTTAGAGATTGAAATGATGGCTTATGCAGATGGAGAAGTGACTCCCAACCACGCGCCCCAAGCAACCACGATAACTATGAGAGGAACACAAACTCTCATGTAACACCACTAAGGTTCCACACAGGGGGGAGGCATGTCTTACAAATCCACAGCTTCACATGAGTGAGCAGTCTTTAGCGCAAAAACCTGAGAGGTTTGTGCACGAATGTGCTGTCAAAAATGTTTGCATTCGTGGAGTTGGGCAAGGAAGAGAGCTTGACAGTCCCAGAGGATTAGAGTATTGTCACCTCCAAGCAAAATTATAACTAAAGGAGATTTAAGAGAACAAGCACAGAGACAGTTTTCTTGCTGTGAGTGGCAAACCCTGCAACACTGTTCCTCTGTAGAGTAGCACAAACATCTGAAATGGAGAGAAACTGATGCCAGATTGCAAGGCCGTGAGCTCTCCAATAACTCCAGGGGTTACAATGAATGGAGTGTAGATCAAAAGGCAGGTCAGTCAAGTCCTTAAGCACACAGACAACAGAGGGGAAAAGGACGCCTGGGAGATAGAGGACCCCACTACTCACAATTAAGGTACTTAATAACTCCAGACTTCCATACAAGTTATGACACATGAAACCAGCTAGCAAAGAGGGGTTTGTGTCAAGGCATAAAATCTGCCTTTGAGAGAGTAGATATTAGACAGCAGAAAAAAAATACTTGAAAGTAAATATTACAATATGGAAATATTGCAAATATGTTTAAAGAACTATCATAAACCAATCCTAAAGAACAAGAGGAAGTCTCTGGGCCATACAGCTTCAAATCCAATCGCAAAGAAATATGCCACAAATATGTCACATGGAAATTCTGAATTTAAATTATAATAAGCAAAATTTAAAAATCCTCAAATGAACACAAAAGCAGATTTGATTAGCAGCATAATCAACTCAGTGGATTTAAAGGTCGAGTCATGGAGAACAGAGTTCCCACAGGACAGGGCCACAGAGAACTCTAGAACCATCTGTGGATGAATGCCCAAGAGGTACAATGGAGCAGGATGGCAGACATCTGCACTTCGTCTCCCTTCTTTTCTAAAAAAAAAAAAAAACTGCTTTACTTTTTTATTTTATGTGTATGAGTGTACTGACTGCAATGAATGTAAGTGCAACTGGGTCATGCAACGCCCAGGGAGGTCAGAAGAGAGAATTGTATCTGTTGGAACTGGAGCTACAGATGGCTGTTAGCTGCCGTGTGGGTGCTGGTAACTGAACCCAGGTCCTCTACTAGAACAGTCAGTTCTCCTAACCACTGAACCATCTCTCCAGACCCTCTTCTCCCTTCTTAAGTGGTTTAAAATGAGACAATACTAGAAGAATCAAATAAATTTATTTTCTTGCCTCTTCTTAATTTTAGTTCATCATGCTTACAAACTTATTTCATGGTAATATCTTACTTTTAAAATAAGTTTTCAAGTCTTTTTAAAAAAATTATTGCATGTGTGTCTCTGTGCATGCACACCCCAAACATCACTCATGAGTCACAGCATGCACGCAGTGGGAGTATGTTCTCCCTTCCCACTTGTGGATTCCAGGGTTTGAGCTCAGGTCTGCAGGCTTGGTGGCAGGTGCCTGTACTCCCTAAGCCTTGTCTCCTAGATGCTCCGGAGGGAGCCCTGGTCACCACTCTACCACGATCCACTTAAACTGACTTAGGACCTTCAGTCTTGGTAACTATAAGAGAATAACAGTATTTTATTTAAGCCACTGATTTTATGGCAAAGTGTTAAGGAATCTGGGACTATATCGCACAGAGGGTGTTTTGTTGGGAGTCTGTCTGCCTTCGTATGTCTTAATAGCTTATTTACTTTTTATTCTCAAATCAAAGTCCACAGAATGGGTCATTTATCATTACTGCATGTCCATTCAAAATCATATGGATTTTGGAATGATTAAGTTGGTTTTGTTCACCAGAACAAAGATGCTATGAACTTTCAGGTGTGAGTCTTAGATTTTCATTTTGTTTTTTGTGGTAATGGTCCTGGTTTATTTCAAGTAAATACCAAGCAGATTACTATTTGGCATAGTAAATGGCCTTTTTACAAAAGTGATAAAATACTTTGCAATTAGCTGTATCAGTCTTCATTCCAAAGGAAGTGGATTATAAACACCAGTTACTTCCTCTCACATCCTGGAAAAAACCTGTTCATCTCAATTTTTAAATTTGTTAGCCCTAATTTTGACCCTTTTATCATATCATCAGAAACATCTAATTTTAACTTTAATCAAGATGGAGAAACATCTAAGATTCTGCCTTTATAACCTGAACTTACAATACTTGTAAACTGGCTTCACTTGTAGAACAGGCAGGGTAGGTGCTGGTGGGATTTCAGGGAAAAGCAAGCCAGCTGGCGAGAACCAAGGCAGTGCATGGCAGGAGGGGCTTAGAAGTGCATGTGTGTGCTGTCGGCCCTGCTGGGGCGCCCACCTTCCCAAGGCACAGCCTTAATGGTACAGAGCAGTGTCTTACAGATGGAAGTTTCACACGTTACAGATATGAAAGACAGCAGACTTACTAGGAGACATTTGCTTTGTATTTTACACAATGAAAAACTTCTCCTTTCCTCATCAAACACCAGGTGTTAGAAGTTTTCTAAGACTCCTCCCAACCTCACTCAACTAGTGAATTTGACATTCTGTAAGAATAACTTCCATTATCTGTAAGCAAGCGGGGGTCTGATTTCTATTTCCAGGAATACTGTTAAAACTCTGAAGTCATTCCAGGATGTAACTATACAGTACACTTTGGGAGACTGTATAGCATTTCTTCTGCACTATCTGTGTGACGTGCACTGTACCAGGTACACACGTGAACTTGCTTTATTCTTATGAAAATCAGTGACTTGTAACTGCTTATTACCCTCACTAAACTGACAAAGAAACCATCATTTTTCATAGTATACACTATACATAGTATATATAACTATGCATTGCTAATGCCACAAAACTGGTATATAAGAGGATTCTTGCCTTCTTAAATCAAAAATTAAAGGAAAAGCATTACCGAAAGAGATGAAAACGCAGATGTTATTATTACGCATAAAACTAATTTCACATGGTTGCTTCCAAGAAGTGTATTGGTTTGAAGTGCTGAAGACAGAAATTCCGGTGAAACCTCATCAAAATGCAGCCAATCATGATGCCAGGGTGAGAGACCAAGGGCAGACTCTCCCTCAGAAAACAACTGCACTGTTAGCGAACACCCACAAGAGGGCCGGCAAGAAGGCTAGGTGGCAAGGGCAGTGACTGCGAGCCCCACAGCCTGAGTTCAATCTCTGGATCCCACATGGTGAAAGGAGAGGACTGACTTCCATATGTGCCGTGGCATGTGAGGCAGCCCCCATCCCAGCACACACATCACAGCAAATAATAATAAATAATAAAGTATAATAAAAATTTATGCACATGCTCATACATAATAAATAAATAAATGTAAAAAAAGAATGTTTTAAATGCCGAGGATGGTCATATCTTTCTGAAACCAGATACTGTGTGCACTGAGTGCACCAATTAAAATAAAAAACAGGACCATCAGACGGAGTGCGGGAGAGAGCACAGAGGCTGGGACCTGCTTGCAAGTCCTGTTAGAAGGTCTCTTGGGATTTTGCAGAGGTCCTATATTTATGAAATTCTTGATCATAGAAATAATTTCTCGAACCTGAAGGAAAAGCAAAAGGAGAGTGTGCCAGAGGAGAAGCTTCTAGAAATTTCTGTGAAGCTTCTAAAAGCTTCTAGCACAGGAGTGCTTGCAAAGCTGGGCGTAGAGAGGTGACACACATATTTGTTTGCTTTAGTGTAAACGCCAAATATTTGGAAACCAAGGTTAGCTTCAAACTGGACTGGTGTGTCATTAGAGCCAGACAGCGTGGCCTGTGCCACTGGGCAGCCCCAGCCCAGTGAGCTCACTTCAGCCTTTGTGCATTTCGGCAAGCAAGAAGTTGTTGTAGCGCATCAGTGTCACAAAGCACAGGTAGCGTGAACGCAGACGTATCACATGTCTGAATGGGAACAAGATGGGAAAGGAGACCATCTGTTCACATCCGAAACAGGAAACTGACTCACAGGAAGAGTTCTGAGGAGGGACAGAAATCAATTCAGTCCATCTGTGATCCCCAGGCTTCTAAGCAGACAGCAGATGCTACTGATGTTTATCTGCATTGTCATGGTGGGGATCTAACATCTAAGAATTCCAAATCTGTGGAATTCACAGAACAGCTAGAGTGGCGCCGTGGCAACAGGGACAGCCTCTAGTTCCTGTCCTGCTGGCCACAGCCCAGAGACCTATCTCCAAGCTCTCAACAATCTCCTGGATATATACAGATATACATATATCTATATCTATATCTATATCTATAGATAGATAGATATAGATATATAATAGAAAAAATGTATATTATAGAAAATGTAGTGTTATTTCAGACACTCACAGGATCGGTAGGTGGTGGGGTCTCTGGGTCTTCTAGCCTATGTGACAGTGGAATATGCTTGCGAGGACCCAGGGCCATGCTCAGTGGTCTCTTCCTAGGGGTCACTAAAGGGTGTGAGTGCATGAGTTGGAATTCCAGGTGGGGAAGTATGTTTTCAAAAGCAGAAGCAAAGGTCAAACACACATGCTTTCTAAAATAAACAAGAGGACTGCTGTCTAGGTAAACTGAGGTCTATTTTCTCAGTCTACCTGCTCTGAATTTTTCCTCAATTAACTTTAGTTTTCTTCCTTAATTAACTGTTGTTTTCCTCTTCAATAGTATATAGTGAAAAATAATTTGTAGAGAGTTTACCTGCAGATTCTCTGGGGGACAAGAGGGAATCTCTGACATGGAGACAAACACTGGGACAAATCACAAGTACACAGAGAGGTAGCTCTGGTCAGAAAGGAGGCAGAGAACAGCAGAGGAGGGAGACAGGGTGTGGTGTCTCTGAATTTCTCCTGGGAAGCATGGGCAAGCAGAGTGGGGACGGACCCTGCGGCTCAGAGCACACCTGTCCCGGCACACTGTCCAGCCTGGATCCTGCCTGCCCAGCGGCTAGAAATATGGCTCTCAGGGGTTAAAGGTAAATCAAAAGTAAATGAACTCGAAGAGAAAATACACATTTTATGTTTCTGCTTTAAGATCTGTGGTTTTAAGCTTACAGGACAAAACCAGTAAACTTAAATATCAATTAATTGTAAAAACTGCATATCAGAAACATAACACTGAGAAGTTTGATAAGAAAGAAAGCCCATTTTGCCAGTATCTGATACATTTATCAGACAGTTTCTGTTTCTATCCACCGTGAAGCCATCCACTGAAAACGAATTTTTAAAACTTCAAAATACACTAATGAGAGTGTTCCAGAACCACACCTGTCCCCACAGACTGATCACATCCTCGATTTCCTTTCCATGTATGTGTTTCTTAATTAAATCTAAAGCGAATGGTCGAGACAGGAAAGCCATAGGAGTCTTCTCATGAGAAGCTACTAGCAGCCACAGTGCGCACTCTGACCCCCTTTGAGCTCAGCTGGCGCATGCAGCCCCAGCAGAGTGCCCCTAGTTCTGACCTGCGACCCAGGGATTCCAAGGCCAGGAGGAGGAACGGCGTCACATGTCCAGGCAGGACAGAGCAGATGTGTCCTGTGGTCTGGGCGAGAGCCTTGTGGGACAATGTGTTGGCAACCCAAGCTCTGGAAAGCTAAGGAGGTAAACACTTCAGGAGGATGCTCAGCTTACAGCTGGGCCAAGGGCGGGCTCTTCGAAAGACTAAGGAGGGGAGGGCCATTCAAGCGTGGGAGCAATTGCTTATCAACAATCAGAGCCCAGATTGCTGCTGGCTGGTCTCCCTGTAGATAGCAACTGTGTTATGGGCTCCAGCTGGGCTCTGTTGTTGGCGTCAAGGGCAGCAACTCGCAGCACTCAGGCTGCAGGGCCGGGCACAACCGCCTTGCCACCTTTATGGCTCCTGTGTTCGAAGGTGACTGCACTAACACTGGGGACCTGGGCACGTACAGAAGGCAGGCCGCCCTCTACTGTGCTGTGGATCCCTCCTTGTGAGGTGCCTGCAGGAGCACACCTACCCTGTGCTCGCCCACACAGCTGCCCACATGCCTCTCCCTCAGGCGCTCTGTCTTGACCCTTCCGTTCTCCTGGTCCCAGACTCTGACCTGATGGCACAGCGGGCACAGCGGGCACAGCGGGCATGGTAGCTTCCACACAACAAAAAGAAGTCTGACAGCTCTGCATCCCAGAGAAGTCTGCTGCACTCTTTCCAGGGCCGTGGGGGGATTTATCTCCACATCAACCTTTTGTTTACAAAGCAAGTCAGACTTTGCTCCCTGTCAGCTGGCCTTAGATGATTCCTCACTGCTTAGGCTGCTTTACTCATGCCCCACAGCTGGGTGGCTGGCACAGCAGAGCTATCTCCCCACACTTTTGAAGGCTGCAGGTCGGAAGTCACAGGGCCAGCAAGGTGGAGATCTAGAGAGGTCTTGTCCTTGCCAAGAAGAGAGGAGACTCTAGTGTCTCCCTCTTCTTGTGAGGACGCTAATTCTATCACGGGGTGACCTCCTGACTTCATCTAACATAATACTTCCCCAGGACTCAGCTCCAAAGAGCATCGAATCAGATGTTAGGGTTATAGCATGTGAACAGGGCTATAGATGTCCAGTCCATACCTGGGTCACTGTGCTCAGAGAGGAGCTGGGAGAGAAGTCAGTACAGCAGAGTGGGATGTCCCAGGCCTGAGACACAGGCTCTGCCCGGCTGGGTTACCTCTCCCCCAGGTCTCTATTCCCATCAGAATAGGGCTGTATTCTCCTGGAAACAGCTCACAGGCAGGCTGGGAATAGAGTTACTGGCGGTCCCACTCCTGACATGCAGTTTCCATGGCCTCATCATCTGGGCTAGCTTCTGGGGGGCTGATTTCCATGGGAGCCTCCCTCCCAGCCAAGCCATAGAACACCCTTCCCACCACAGCTGCCTTTATGGACACTGTGTTGAAGCCCATGTGGCCAAACAGGGTAGTTGTCATCAGAGCCAAGACTGCCAGGAAGGCTTTTTGCCTGAGCTCACACAGAGATGTCACTCTTCCAGCAGAGTAAGGACTCAGAGAACCAGTACACTTCTAGTCTGAGATGCCGGTTACCTCTGGAACATAGGTTAGACCCGGGACTGAGAATGGACCACCACAGCCTTCGGTATTAAGAGATTAATGGGCAGCAGAAGCCACATGTGTGTGGATTCTCCTAACCTTGGTGCGGACTATTCCGAATCCACAGTGCCGGGGCCTGGAGCTACTGTGTCTCCGCGTCCAGTCCTCAGTAACTGCCTGGGGTGTTTACTTAATGTCCAAAGTCAGAGAGTCACCATTCTTCAATCATCAGATGAGTGAGTTTGAAGCTCTCGCTTTGAAAACAAGACACCTCTGGTCTACCTGGTATAGTTTTAGTGGGCCTCTCCCTTATGTCCACTTCTACTTATGTCCACCTCCCCGATGTCCACCTCCTCTATGTCCACGTCCCCTATGTCCACGTCCCCTATGACCACCTCCTCTATGTCCACGTCCCCTATATTCACCTCTTCTATGTCCACCTCCTCTATGCCCACCTCCCCTAGGTCCACGTCCCCTATGTCCACCTCCTCTATGTCCACCTCCTCTATGTCCACCTCCCCTAGGTCCACGTCCCCTATGTCCACCTCCTCCTATAACCACTTCCTCCTTAGCAGAGCAGACTCCCTGTCTGCAGAACCACCACTTTCCTCACCAGGACAATTCCCTGAGTCACATTTCCATTAAGCATTTCTACCCAAGTCTGCGTTTGTGGTGAATCAAGAACAAACTCCCAAACTTTGCCTGGTGGTGCACACTTGTATTCCCAGCACCCGGAAGGATGAGATGGGAGGATTGTCCCAAGTATGGACCAACCTGGGCTACATAACATAACCTTGTCTCAAAAGAATTCAAAGAAACAAGGCAATCCACCATGTGTCCTGTGAGTCTGTTGCTCCTTCTCAGCTCAGTGAGTATGCCAGCCCCTCACTAAGGTTTGGAAATCTTCGGTGGACAGGATTCGAAGCTTATTCCAAATTCTGGACCTTTGTATCTCACAGAGATTCTAAACCACGCAGTTTATGGTCCCCTGTTCCTTATTCCCCTCTCAGCTTCCAAAGAGACGGTTAAAAGCTGTTTTATGAAGCTGCGTTTTATGAGCGAGGGGCACTGACTTCCAAAGGTCAAACAGCAGCACTAATCTGACTCGAACAGCTCATAAAAATAAATGAGACAGATAATAACGGACCCTAAACCATATGTGCATCTCAAGATGGAAAGTGGGCGGCACCAGCCAGTATTTTAGGGCCTTAAATAGATTATGATACATTTTAGTACTCAAAGTTTTGAAGAAAAGCTTTTACGATGTTATCAGGGACAAGATAGAACTTGGGGGAAAACACATTATGTGTGCTTTATCTACATTTAATTTTTGTTTGTAGAATATGATTTGACATCTCTACGGCAGAGGTATGGCATGATCTGCATGAATTCACTACCTGGATTCAAAGTGTCTACGAGAGTTTCAGCTGATTCACAAACAATGACAAGGGTCATGAGAAATACAGTACTAAGCCCACAGGTAATTAGAAATGGGTGAAGAAAACCAAGAAGGATCCAGGCCTTGTAGGGAAGTGGGCTAGTGGCATCAGTCCTCTGAGGAGTGACCGGGACGTGGGTGTTAAAGCAGATGGGGCTTGCTCTCACCAAATTAGGAAGAGGAGAGTCATCAGTCATGCCCCGGGGTCTCAGTGTGGTGGGATCAGGACAGCGAGCTCTGGACCCAGGACAGTTATGTGGGGCTTTTCCAGCCAGGACTTAGAATTAAGGAGACCACATCTGTAGACACAGCTGGCCCCCATCCTCCTCGCACAGCAGAACTTATTTTGAGGGCCAGAGATTGTTAGTGTGGCTATCTGAGAAGCAACTGGAGGGGCATCTTCTGACTTCTGGTGTGGTAGATGACCTTGAAGTCTTCAGTGTCTCTAAGTCTCCCTGAGCAGCATGGGTGGGATGGGGGTTGAGGAGATGGGATGGTGACCATGTAGGCACGGATTTTGGAACCATCGTCCTAGCTCACAGCTCCACTGGCACTGCCTAAGCCCAGACTTGGGTAAAGTGTATACAAGCTGGAGCAGACGGCACAGGCGGGAGAGCCAGGAGAAACAGTGCAGGAGGCATGATGTGCTCCCCAGCCCCCCACGAGGGGGCTCTGAACCCAGGACAAAAGACCTCACCGTGCGTCTCCGCACATCACCATGAGTGTCTGCACCAAGTCACAGTCATGCACTGAGGCAGGACCACAGGTGGCTGGTCTAGCTATCCTTTTCCTATCAGGTACAAGCGACAGTGGGAGGGAAAACCACATGTGGCCACACAGGGCTTCCTTCTACTGTACCAGCTCCCTCCATCGCACTCTTCCATGCCGTCTCTTCTGATGTCTTTCTTTTGCTGACATCTCATGACACTACTGTGGGACATACTGTCCTATATGTGTGCATGGACAGACAGTGACAATCAGAGCCTCCCCAGTGTCCTCTATGACTTGCCCTGAGAATCACAAGCAAGAATAACACCGGTTCACTGAGAGTACGAAGGAAATGCCAAGAACATTGGGAGAAAACTGTGGTCTGCACCCAAGAGAGAATATTGAAGAGGAGGATAAGGAGGTGGAGAGAGCCTCCCGGTCCACAGCCTGCTGTGCACCTGACACTCCCAAGTCCATGCATGTGTGACAATCAAAACCCTAATCTTCTAGAGAAGATCATTAAGACACAAAACCCCTCTTTTGGTCTGACTTCCAGCTGTCAGGGGCCAGGTCAGGCCCTACATGGGCCTTCCTAGAAAGCTCTGCAGCTGTGACTGCAGATGTTCACACACCTACCTTGTTAGACATTAAGCATAAAATAGGGATGAGGGCTAGTTTTGTGATTTACACAAAGACACAACAGTTGCTGGTTTGCGGTCTCCATGAGAGTTTCAGTTAGAAAGGAGAAACTGAGGGTACATTGCCAGATCACCCAAATTTAGCACAAACCCAATTAGGCTGGAATGTTTTCAAAGGGGATATGAAAACGCCAGCTTCTTAGGTATAGTCAGATGGCCCTGTCTTTGTGCCTTTAATCCAGCTAATTATGTCAGCTACCTGGCGTCCTTCCAGCGCCCAGCTTTCAAATGGAAGGAGGAGTGAAAGCCTTTCAGAGAACTGTGCCTTTGATTAGCCCAATGGATTAACCACTCACCAATTTCGCAAACGTGGAGGGTGTGCATGTCCGTAGATTTCCGCTTTATGAATGTTTTTGGTGAGCTTTCTCAGCATGCTTTTGAAATGTCTACAGTTTCACTTTAGTGTTTAGAAACAACATAATTACCGAATACTAAGCTGCTAAACTCCACTACATTTAGCCTGGTCTACAGCAGTCAGATTGAATGGCATTGGCACGGGGCAAGTCGACTCTACAGGAAAGAGAAATCAGCAGACATCTCCACACAGGTTATTCTGTGTCTACACAAGGCAGACAGGATTCCATGCCGCATGACTGACATGTCTGGTGAGTGGTCTTAACTCCTGTTGGGACTTAGAATCAGCTAGGAGACACCGCTGGGACAGTCTGTTAGGCATTATCGGAAAGGCTTAACTGTTAAGACCCACTCTGCATGTGGGCCGCACCATCCCATGGGCTGGGGTCCTGGACATTATGAACATGGAGAAATGCTGCAAATCAGCGTTCATCTTCCTGTTTCCTGACTGGACGCTATGTGACCACCATCTCACCTTCCTGCCACCGTGCCTTCCCCATATTACCAGCCGAAATAAATACCTCCTCCTTTATGGGCTTTGATCCAGGCTTTGTCCCAGCGATAAGAAAAATAAATAAACCTGGATCATGTCTGCACCTCCCCATCTGGAGCACGGGAATGGAACACGGGGTCTGTGCTCCACATCCTCCACTTTACAGATGAGCAAGGAAGGGCCAAAGTTCAGTCTTGGGAAAGACCTCATCAAACTGGGAGGCACGGAGCCCTGATCGCACTCCAGGCCCCCAGGAGGACAGCGACGCCAGGACCGAGGAATGTACCCCAACCACTGCAATGTTAATCAGTATGTCACCCTCAGACGTTTTCTACTCTTAGACCAGTAGCTAATATTGCAAACTAATATTAAATGTAGTCTTCATAAGTAATTTATGGATTCAAATATAATATGGAATCATTTTGTTAAATGTACAAATGTTTTGAAAAGAATTGTTGCTGAATGGAGTCTACTGAGAAAACAGATTTCTCATACGTATTTGACTCAAGATTCTAGCACTTTCTTTGTGCATGGGACAGAGGGCATATACACACACAGAGACGCATTACCTGTCTGCTTGAGAAAGAGCCATATATGTTCTGTTCAGTTGTGCTTAGCACTGAACATGGGTGAATAAAGACATCAGTGGGGATCGGGACTGTGGGAAACACTGGGTACATTTATCTGCTGTGGACTCCACAGCACTGTTCCTCTTCATGAGACTCATAATCACATAGAGATGCAGTGATTGGCAGTGGAAGAAAGCAGTTACTGTAAAGAAAGCAGTTACTGTAAAGACTGTGAGTTTGGAAGATTAAAGAACATTAAAGGTATATGTTACAAATCACCTTGATCCAGCAGCAGATACCAGGAGAACTGTTTCGGGGAACTGGGAGACTGTTTTAAAGAACTGACAGAGATATTGATCTATAGTCTAAGTGGAAATTTGTCTTAGAAAGAAAGAAGAGCACTTAATTTAGAATTAGGATGGGCTGAGGCAAGCATTCCAGGACGGGCTAAGCGGCACAGGGTGCAGGGCCTCCTCTGGGTCTTAACAGAGCACACCCTAGGACAATTGTCCTCTGTAGCTTCCACTCACAATGTAGAAGACACATGGTGACTTACACAGCTATTGGGCAATCCTTTCCCACCTCAACTTCGAGGAGATATTCTTGGTTTCAGTGGGTTTCTGTAAGTCCAGTGTATAAAATTCTTCATGTATGAGATAGTCCAACAGCCCAAAAAAACAGGGTTTATATGAATGACAGAATTAATTTTCATGTGTAAAGCCATACCTCCCTTAAAGATTGATTGACTGATCAAACTTCGTGATGAAGATCTGGATTCTGGCAATCCAGAACCAAATTACCATGGACTAGCTTTAGTTCTCTTAGTAGCCACTCATCGCCCACTATCATTAGGACTCTCTGGTAAACCTTGAGGAATGTGTTAACTTAGCTGACCACTAACTTCCACCACACGAAGGGCAAGAACGTCATCAGATAACATCTGACACTTTTCACCCAAGTTTCCCCTTTGCCATAACCAGTCTTCTTGATATTCCCACAGATAGGTTCTCTGGAGATGAGAATCTGCCTTTCCTCCTAGCTTGTCTGTGCACTGGCGAGTAGTTTCACAGGAGCAGCGTCCTGAGTCCTGAGTTTAATACAGGAGTCTGTCCAAGGGCCCCACTCTGCAGACACTTACTGTCTATGCTCTGGCCATTTGTGGCCTTTGTGTGCCTGGCCCTCTGTTGCATGAAGGAGCTTCATTGATGAGAACTGAGAGACACATCTTTACCCCTTGTCTGTTCCATGAGCCTTAGGTGTAGAGGTTGCACTGTAGATGTGCCACTTAGGCATTGGCAATTCACAGTCTCTGCCTGTGACCAGTTGCGGAATTCTGTAATAATCTCCATCTGTTGCAAAAGAAGTTTCTCTGATGAGTGGTGACTGGGATGCTTGTCTGTAAATATAAAGATCCATATTTTGCATATAGTAGGAAATCACATTTATCTGGGGATATGACTGCCTTGAGATTTTCTTAAGATCCATGACCTCTCCAGCCATGTGTATTTGGCTATGATTACATACCACACATGAGTTTCCTCCCACTGAGTGGGCTTTAAGTAGGTAGCTGCTGATCCAAGATAAAAGTGCCTCTACTGCACCAGTGTTGTTTGTTGTGCTGGTCATAGGTATGGTTATTAGACCTTAAGGCTGGGGATGGGCCATCTATTGATGTTCTCCCTTAGCAGTTTGCATAGTGCTCTCCACAGCTATGAGAGCTAGCCTTCAGAGGAAATGGCTTCCAGGTCAGTTCCAGCTCCACTGTTCCTAATCTAGTTTCTGAAGCATGTCCTGTCTTCAGCGATAGGGTCTTACCTTCAAGTTCTGGGAGACAATCAAGGGCTGTGGCAATAGCCTGTATAATTTTGGGAGTCTCTTACTCCTGTGTCCTCAACAAGAGCAGCGATTGTCTTAACTGATGAGCCAGCTCTCCAATCCCAATTTTCTATGCTTTCATAAGTCATTTCAAAACCTGTTAGCCCTGGCCTTGCCAGGTATCAAGAAGCCCTACGGTCAGCCTGATAGATTTGTCTGTCCCTGCCCAGGTACCTGGCAGTGTTTCTTGTTGGTGCTGATCCTTGATTTTTTTTTTAAAAGTTTTTCTTTTTAAAAGTATTCGGTCCAGGCCTAAAGAGGTAACTCAGCAGTTAAGAGTACTGACTTGTCTTGCAGAGGACTGGGTTCAATTCTAGCACCCACAGGCTAGTTAGCAGCTATCCATAACTCAGATCCAGGGGAATCTGACACTTCTTCTGACTTCCATGGTGCTGCTTGACTTGGGTGCACTGTCATATGTGCAGGTGATACACTCATACACATAAAATGAAAATTTAAAGAAGGTAGTCTTGAGCTTGAAATTCAGTTGTTTTTAATTGAATGTACTGTTTTTCAATTTTGTAGAAGAGACTAACTTACATATTTTTTCCAGTAGGAAGGAAATCATTTGTTCTTGCAGAAAGACAGCTCAAAGGTGACATTTCTCTATTCTCCTTCCCATGGACCAGTTTATATTAAACTCACAATCATAATTCAGGTATCCGTCTAGGAACTGGCCACTGAGGGTCTTTAAGTCAATTTCAACACCTTGTGGCCTCTCTTACCGATGAATAAGTGAAATCACATCTTTGGCAAGGGTTCATCTATACTACCACTAACATTGTAAAAAGTAAGTGAAAAGAGTTTTTAAAAATCAAATAGCTTTTAGTTTAAGCCCATCCTTCAAAATCCCTTTAAAAATATTCTAAGGGCAACCACATGTCTATAGTCCCGGTCCCTAGGAGTCTGGGGCAGGAGAGTTCTAAGTTCAAAGCCAACTGACCTACATATGAAGACTTTGAGAAAAAAGTAAATAAATACAATCTAGAGCCTGTGCAATGAGTGTCCAGCTGGGCGCCATTCTCCAGGACTGGCCCCTCAATGCCGTGTCTTGAGAACCACAGAAAATTGCTTCATCTTGAAGAAGCTCTACCTGTCCTGCAGACCAGGATTCCAAGACTACCAGACTGAAGGCTGTCACTCATGATGAAACAGACTGATCGCACATGAGTGTTGTAAAAGGAAGAATTCAGCTGCACAGAGCAATGCCAAGGCTGAACCCCAAGGTCTCTGGTTAGTACCCCACTAACTCCTGCCCCTCCAGGAATGCAAATATCTTAAATGGCAGAACAATTGCTGTTACAACTTAATACAGTGTACACGTCAGAGGTAGAGGCAATGATTTCAAAGAGCATTTACTAAAGAAAGCAAAGCTTTGCAAATACTTCTACCGCCTAGTGAGACATTGGAGAAGAGAGCAATGGACAGGCATGCACAGGGCGCACCCTCAGGAGTCAGCTCTTGTTTGTAAGCAGATGCAAAGGCAAAGGCGGGAGGACAGGATTATTGAGAAAGAAGCCGATTAAAATGCAAATGTCATGCATGTTCTCTATCAATAAATAGCAAGGAATTTAAGGACACAAGCTATGGATTAAAATTGATTACATATTTTAATTAAGTATTAATTTATGGTAGAGCTTCAGTGCGGATTGCATGAAATATCTGGGGATGGTTCACCAGTGACTCCGGATTAAAATTTAAGGCAACGTAAAACTCGGAAAGAATGATATCTCAGAACACTTTTGGAAATGTTTAGGCATGCTCCAGAATTTCAATGTTTTAATCAATTAACACATAAGGACGTTACCCTTATGGATAATTTACAAAAACCGTCATGCCTTATGTCCATTTGGGAGAAGCACTTTCCCATCTGGACAGCTCAGGTTTTCAGAACTTCAGCATTGTCCGAGAAGGGACCAGGCATGTGTGATTTCGGTCTCCACAGGCTGTGGCTTCTGTTCAACCAGCTCTAGTTCTGTCTCGTTCGTATGTCCCTTGAGTTGTGTAAATCATCAAGAAAGCCCCCCTTGTCAGCACCATCACCGCTTGGTCCACCTTTCCAATGAGTGTT
This sequence comes from Eospalax fontanierii, assembly GCA_035773235.1. Taxonomy (NCBI): domain Eukaryota; kingdom Metazoa; phylum Chordata; class Mammalia; order Rodentia; family Spalacidae; genus Eospalax; species Eospalax fontanierii. The sequence goes on along the minus strand of CM069542.1, from coordinate 61,376,060 downwards.
CTGAACTTGCCGGGTCCCCAGTGTCCTCCCTCCCTCCCTTCCTCCCCTGAGCCTTCGCCTACATGCCCAGCTGTAGGCAACTTTGCCAGGTGGGGACAGCCTCCGTGGAGCCTTCCCACCCCCAGCTCTTTCACTGCCTGGAGCTGCTCAGAGGTCTGGTGAGGAGACTGGACACAGGAAATGGAACTGCTGCGCTACAAGAGTGCACATATTTTCAGAAACACAGGCACACAAACATACAGGTACATATATGCACACTGAGAGACCCTGAAACATAGATATACAGATACACACAGAAAGACACACACACACACACACACACACACACACACACACACACATACACCATGAATGTGAACACTCACACACAGATACCCACACAGGAATATTACTTAATCATTAAAAAGGAAGGGGAAAGGGAAGGAATCCTGTTTTACAACAGGATTTTACAACAACAGAAATCAGCCCAGAGAACATGAAGGAAGTTGGACACAGAAAGGCAAATAATTGTATAATCTCACATCTATGTGGAGTTTAAAGAAGTTGAAATCAAGGGAAAAGGGAGAATGTCAGGGAACCGGAGAGGAGAGAGGGCAGGAGGATCTTAATAGATTGGTCAGAGGACCCATTAGTCTCAGCTGTGATAGGGACAATTCTGGGTTTGAGTACCCGGTGTGGGAGCAGCTGTGATCTTGAGTGCGTGTGTCACTCAGGGAGACACACCTGCCATGCATACCACCTTTATTAGCTAAATACTTAAAAATATACATTAGTTTCTGAGTAGAGAGCACAGAGTGTTTGATTTTTAATCTGCTTGATTTTCCTGACTCAGATGCTTTTCCAGACGCACAAAAGGGACACTCAATACTGGCCTCCCTTACTCTATACAGGCAAGCGGGTGTGGCATGTGACTTCAATCCCAACCCTCAGGGGGCGGAGGCAATAGGACTGTTCAGATCAGGGCAAGCCTGGTCTATAACGTAAGATCTTGTCCCCAAATAAATAAATAGGTGATAGATAAAATAAAAATAAATTCTACCTCCAGGCCGCCAGCAAACTCGGGAGAATAGAATCCAGTGCTGTAGGAATTCTGTGTGCTGTGGTTCTTCTGCTCAGTCGGAAACAATATTCATTCCAGGTCATACGTTGCTCCAAAACCCCGTGCTTTCTCTCTCTTTTTCCAGCAGCTTCCAGGGCTCCTGAGGCCCCCCGTGGTCTTTTCTGACTTCCCTGATACACACCAAGGAGCAGTGATAAGTCCAGCAGTGGAGAGAGGCACACAGACTGCTAACCATGGGAACAACTTGCCAGTGAGGGGACCCCAGCGAGGACACTCCGGCAAACTTTTCCAGGCACGTTAGCACTTCCAGCTCCATTTCCTGGACTGCTTGGCACCAGCCCTTTCTGCACTCCCTGCTGTCCACCATGCATCACAGCCCTGGGCAGGGAATGGAGCCGCAAGGCCGGCGGTAGGTGGGGCCCTGCTTCAGGCATCTGTGGGGCATCTGCTGTTCCTTCCTGGAGTGCTGGCACCTGTCTGCTCTCCCAGGTCAGAAATGAAGCACCTGTTCCCCTCTCTAAAAGTAAGATGCAGTCCATTTACGAGGTCCTAAATTTCTCCACCAACAAGCCAGCGTTTTAGTTCTGTTCTCCCACACTCGCCTGGGGCAGTGCTGTTTAAGAGCAGTTTTGTCCTATGACTGCTCTCATGTAGGCTCACTTTTGGAATAAAATGTATGTCTGGAGAGCCTTGGTGAAGCAGAAGTCCTGCTGGGACTTTACTGATGCTGTGCTGACTCTAGGAGCAATTGGCATGGTTGGAGTGGTTTAGGGTCACGGGGCCAAGTCCTCTGTCTCCCGACGGGACCCTCTTTTCTATCTGCCTTGGCAGATTCATGAATTAGACTCCAACACTTTTCCCTCAAACTTTTCAGGAAAATATAAACAGCACTGGAAAGAACTCAGTTGGTCTGTTAAACTTTGCTAGTTGCTATGGATCAAGACCCTAAGCCACAGAAGACTCTCTAGACTTGAGCAAACCAGTGGAGCTCTGTTTCCTGAGCCAAAGCTGGACTGTCCCTTTCTTGGAAGGGTGTCACAAACACAGGGATGTGGGACTTAGATTCCCAGCTCACAGCACCTTTCCAAGGATAGCAGCCAATGAGGTTGGAACTGGGATCTCAACTCTCCGTTTTCTCATAGAAGGGGACAAGCTAACAGAAAAGATTCTTGATGTTGCCTTCCTGGTAACCCTAACCGCAGATGATCTACCTAACCCTGGTGATATAGATATTCATACACATGCTGGTGGTATTTACGTAAGTTGCACAAATTTACAAACATATGTAATGATAGACAATTTTATTGTAGCTGTAAACAGACACACAACCGAGAATGCAGTAATCATGCAGAGAGGTGTGGATGTTTCTAATTAGCCTGTTAGAGATTTGTGGGGCATTGCCAAGGAAATTACTTACAGGATTGAAGCTGTTCCTTCTAGTGGGCGGGAAGAGCTGATCCTGGAGGTCTAGCAAATCCGTGTGCTCATCCCATAGGGATAGACTGAGAAGGGAAAATAAACAGTAATCACTCTATATAAATTTTAAAATGTGCATTTGTAATGAAGACCAACATGTGGAAAAAATGTCATGAGGCCAGCAAGATCTTAAAGAAAAGCCTTTAAAGAAAATGACCCCTTTTAAATGATACTTCATGGTAGAAACACTCTACCTGTTATGATCCAAGAGCTTCAAATGCAGTAACTACTAAACATTTATTTTTATAATAAACCAATAATAAAAAATTCTCTAAGATTTCGATGCAGGCTACTGTTTTGTAACTGTGATATTTTGCAGATTTTTTTCATTAAGGAATTTAGAAATAAAAGCATCATTGGTATAAACTCTAATTTCTCAAAAATCTTAAGGGAAATAACTTTTTCTTCCTACTGCAATTCCTTGTTGAGACATCGATTTCTGTGGCTCTTTAGAAGCAGAGTATGCTGGGCATGTGGACTTTGGGTGAGTTCTGAAGAAACAACTGCTGTACCCTGGATCCAGGAGAAGCAGAATGAGGATTTGTCCCAGAATCTTGTGCCATTCACTCCCGCAGGATGGGAGATCAGGGCCCTGGCACCTCCTCATCAGGTCCAAGCAGAAAGGGGCTAGTGCCCAGCCAGAAAGCTGCACAGAACTGTAGCTCCATTCATCAGGCATGTGCAGACCCACTGTGTACTGAGTGTTTTGTTGACTGTTGAGGGCAGAGTGTGTGTTAGCGTGCAGGTGGCCTTCCTACTCAGTAATCCTGCAGGAGGTAGGACCAGTGAGGTCACAGGTGAAGGAAGGAAAGGCAGGAAAGTTGGGGTTCATCATAGTGGATAGTCATCCTGTGTTGCCCGTACCCGAGGAGTCACAGCAAAGGGACTCAGAAGCTCTCTTGAGAGCAAGACATCTTCCAGGAACTGGAGGGTTGACTCAGCGGTCAAGAGCACTGACTGCTCTTGCAGAGGACCTGGGTTTGAATACCAGCACCCACATGGTGGCTGACAATCATCTGTAACTCCAGTTCCAGGGGATCCGATGCTCTATTCTGTCCTGCTCGGACACTGAGCATCACAGTGTGCTTACATACATGCAGGCAAAGCACTCATACACAGAAAATAAAAATAGAAATAAAAGAAAAAAAGGAAGAAAGGCATCTTCCACTTTGTCCTGACTGATGGTTGCCAGTCCAGCTGAGTCAGGGACGGAAAGACGCTTCTGTTCAGAAGCAGGGACAGACGGCGGTGAGACGCCAGTCTCCAAGAGCGCAGAGTCACTTGGGCAGAGTGGTTATTTCTCGATGTCATACTTATTACTTTCTTACCACAGACCTAGTCTATCTTTCCTTAGTGTCGGTCTTCTGATCACCTCTCCTCTTCGATGCTAGGTTGGCTACACTGGGTTTCTGACCTCTTTGTATGAATGAATTGGTGTTCATTATAAAATGTCTATGTAATCATGATGGATGAGGACACTGAATCAAGAGATGGATTGGGAGTGGCTGCAGAGGGGAGTCGAGGTCTCCTGCCCCCGACACAGGCTGCTTGGCATCCTGACTGCCCTGACCCCCTTCTGGCTGGTGCTTCTGGGGGAAGTCACACAAGGTTCACTGATAGTCTCTGAGCTCAGGCTCTGCATTTCCTGTCTCCTTCTGAAGTTCTCCGATTTCTCAGGCCCAGGCTGTGGCTGTGTTGTTTAGGGATTCAGTCGTTTCCCTCCTATGTGGCTTGATGAATTTCATTTTAGAAAGTTTTCAGCTAATAATTATTTCCTTCAAAATAATTTGGATAATAACTGCTCCCAAGACTTTGGTCATATGCTTGCCTGCTTCCTAGTATAGTCTATCCCATTTCATCTGGCTTTTCTATATTTTCTGCATTGTGATTTGGTCAGTTCAGGAGTTTGTTCTTTCTCATCTCCCTTTGACTAGGTCAACTGTCTGTTATATTCATCTTCGAGTTGATTTCAAGGATGGTCATTTACTGTGATAGCACGTAGCTATAATAGTCACTCCAATCCAACATTCTCTGGTTTCTTCTATGGTTTTAGTTATCATTGACTAAGCATGGTCAAAATACTGTATGCAACATTTCTCAATACACAATTCATGAATTAAAGTTTCATGCCATTCTGGGTATTGGTAATAATGTCTCACACTGCCTGAGGCACACTCTGCTGGTGTGAGATACCATCTTTGCTCTCCAACCAGAGGCCACACATTCCATCCCACCCAGGGGTCACCTAGTATCCACCTCAGTACTTGCTTTCCTTTCTGGTGACATTTATTCTGCATCTAAGTGCAGAAAGGGTGTTGTGGTGGTATAGACAGCAGAAGAGAAGACACCAGCACTTCTGTTTTGAAAAGGTAAAAGTTCTTGATTTGGTAGAGAAGCTTGTGTGCTGAGGCGGATGGGGTCTCTGAGAGCACAAATCAACTGTCAGGACACGGAGAGGAGGAACTAAATCCATGAGTGCTTTGCGGTGAAAAAGAGGGTAGACTGAGGGGTTCATTGAGATGAACAAAAACAGACCTTTTGAAGAGTCAGGGCAAGGTCCAGGTCTAAGTGACAGACTGCGTGCTTCCTCAGAGGATCCTGAGACTCCAGCTTCTCCTTCCTCTCATCTTGGCCACGAAGTTATGTCTGCCAAACTGCCCTGCTGCCTTGTGCTGCCTCACCACAGACCCAAGACAATGGACCTCTCAATCACAGCCTCAAACATGCAAAACTTTGAACCAATGAGCCCTTCCGCTAAAGCTGAGTTACCAAAGGCTAACCAACATGACAACTGAGCCTAGTCTATCTTCCACAATGAATGTCTCCATAATGGCTAGGCAAAGTCTTCTAACACAAGGAAAATTTATTAGGAAGTGTCGAATACCCCAAATAATTTATAGCATGCACCACTGAGAGAGGGACTAGAACAGAGAATGAGTAGGTGGACACATTTTACACTACCAAAGGATGACAACCATAATTACGACCACAAGTCAAGGACTATCTCTATCAAAGCAAAGATCCCTGATGGGGACAGCAGAGAATCGGAATACTCCAACCCAGCTGGATCAAACACATGCCACAATTATTCGACACATGGTATGGGTGTACTGACAACCAAACGGCTGATACATAAATATAAGCTAAATTTAACTATGAATGGCAAATAAATCAGAAAAGCTCATGCAACTATATCAATAATAGAAAATATGTGACGATTGAGGAAGAGAAATAATTTTCTCTTGTGTACTTCAGGAGTATCGTGTTGATTTTATGTCCTTTGAACTTCCTTAGAAATAGCAGAATCAACTTGTCAGATTCACTGGGGAAAGAAGTTTAGACTGGGAATAAATTCACTCTGTTTCCATTTGAATGAAATTGATGTATCCGCAACACCAGCACCTGTCCTAACCCGTGGAAATGGCACATACAAGAGCAGGGTTTTTTAAAAATTTTCTCTCAGAAATATTTTGAGATTTTCAGTGTAGAATATTTGCAGGTAATTTGTTGGGCTTATTTCTAGACAAGGACTTGTGTGCTTAGTGACAATTTCTGGATGTTATTGGTAGAATGAGGTGGGGCCCCTGATTTTTCCGCAGGGCTCTAGTGTCAGAGACCTTTCTTTGTTAACTTATCAATCCAAATAGCTGTTTGAATACTGTCTTTATTTAGTCTATGCACTCCCACCATTCCCTTTGTAAACTGTAACTTTCCATTCTTTGGTCAGGTGAGCTCCTGTCCGTGGGAAGCAATACAATATCGCACAAAAGGACTGTATGTGACATACATCCAGCATCAGTGCAAAGTATTCTTCAGCTTACAAGTATCACAGTGATAGCCTCTTCCTAGGTAAGCTTTCTCCAGACTGTCTCCTTCATCCTAGATTCTGATACCTCTTACTAATGGGTTCATAGCCTTCTATCTGCTCCTTTTATAGAATCATTGCAATTAACAGGTATATATGTCTGTTTTATCGGTGGGTTAAGGTTTGGATATTATGTCAACCTTCTACATAATATGTATTTGATGACATCTTAACTTTGGCTGATGCTGGCTTTTGTTTGTAGATACTTAGTAGTTCTAGGCACAGGTCTGGGAGAGGTGCTTGCCTGGTCTCATTTCAGGGAATAATTTTTATGAATGTGGTATCAAGATTGTGCTGGTTCTTGGAGATGAATTTTTCAGCCTGTTACATGGCTGCAGGTCCACAGTTACACACAGAACATGAACTAGGCTCTGAAAGAGAGCAGTAAAGAAGGGGTTAAAGGCAGACATGGGTAGAGTCCAAACATCCCTGAAAACAAGGACGTTTACTGGACTGGGTGGAAAACCACCTCCTTTGATACATGCAGAACACTGCTATGAATCGGGATGGTACAAGAGAAAGCGTGGATCATTGTTAATTGGTACAGGATGACTGCGTCTTCTCTTGCAAAAGGAAGGTTTAAAGATTCCTTTTATTTTACAAGGTTTACTGATTTACAAGGTTTACTGATTAACGGAAAGGCTGCTACTAAATATACTTGACTAATGTATTCGTGCATGCAATACCCTACTGAAACCCTGAGAACTGAGCACATAAGGGTGTGGAATCCTGTGATGAACTTGCTCACATCCAGCAGAGATCAGAGTCCTTTTTCTTGCCTCATCTCGTCATCCACCAGCAGACTCACAGATGGTCTCAAGCACATGTCATGCATACTGCTTTATATTTACTTCCACACTTACTTTTTCTGGAATATTAGAATTTGGTGTGGGGCCTCAAGAAAATGATGACCCAGTCTGAAGTATTTCCATGTGGCAAAAAATTCTACTTTTGTAGAAGAGCACATAGCACATAGCCCAATGAAGCACCCCGACCCACAGACCAGACATGGTCTCTGTTGAAACCTGAGGAAGGTTCAGATGGGGGTGAGCCAGTGGCCTTCTTGTCTGAACCTGTCCTGTGGTCCTACTTCAGATGCCCAGTTCCCACTAGCCTTTCCCACACTCTCATAGCACCCCATGGTTCCCCTCCACTGAGACACCAGTGGGCTCTGTCCCCCATCACTCTGTCTTGGCCAGTATCACTAAGGTCTGCTAGGTATTCCCAGAGCCACACACGGTTCTCTGACTTTCACTCAGTGCCTCCCCACAGCACGACTTCATTCTTTCAGCTCCACTTCCTCCACAAACCTAGCCTTCGCAGTCCACTTCGCTGGCCTACCTTGCTGCCGGCCCCAGGCCTCCTGCTGACCTTGCTGTGCCTTGATACTGCTCCCCTGGGTGACTTACTCTCCACCTACCTCAGTTTTCCATGTTATCAAAATCCTTTTACCTTTCGATCCCTTTCTCCTTTCCTAGTGCTGGTGAGGGAGCCCGAGCCTGCATTGCAGCCTGTGCTACAGGCCCAGTCACAGACTGTTGAAATCGCACTGACCTAGGTCATTTGGGGGAGCAATTGGCTTCCAAGATTACCCTCTATTACTGGCCACTGAGCCTCCCCTGGGTCTGTCATGCAGCAATGAATGGTTACTTTTCTCAGTATCCTTGAATCCTCAGAGTTCTTTAATAATGCTCATGTCCTGGTATAGAGTCTGCTCTCAAGGCCGGAGCTGGGATGGCATCAGTGCCTACCAACTTACCCCGCCCGCTCCCTGTCTATCAACTTCCACTCATACCTGGGTGGAGGGAACCTCAGTTCAGGAATTTCCTCATTGAACTGGCCGGTGGCCATGTCTGTGGGGTATCTTCTTGATTGTTTAGTGGGCCCAGCCCACTGTGGGCAGTGTCCCTCTGGGCAGACTGTCCTCCTGTGTTGTATAGGAAAGCAGGCTGAGCACAGGTCAGGGGACCAAGCCAGTAAGCAGCCTTCCTCCATGGCCTGTGTTCTAGCTCCTGCCTCTGGGTTCCTGTCTTGAGTTCCTACCTTAGGCTCCTCAGTGATGAACTGTGACCTGGGAGGTGTGAGCCAAATAAACCCTTTGCTCCCCAGCTGGTATTGGTCAGTGTGCTTTGTTGCCTTGTCACAGCGATTTGAAGTGAGCTGGAAACTCTTCTTCCCCTCATTCTCTTTCTTCCTTTTTAATTCTGGTTGTCCTTTGTCTACAGAATTATCAGAAATTTCTAATCTATAGAAATGACAGTTTCATGTTAAAAATTACACAATTATAACTTTGACAAATATATGTGTGTGTGTAGGCTCAAAGATATTTCATATGGAATGGAACTAGACTTCTTGTTTTTTTACTATTTTACTAATTTTTTTTTATTTTATGTATATGAGTGTGTTGTCTGTATGTATGTAAGTGCAATGCCTTGGAAGTCAGAAGTGGACTTTGAATTTCCCTGGAACTGTAGTTATGGATCTTTGTCAGTTGCCATGTGGGTGCTGGGGATTGAACTGGGGTCCACTGCGAGGACAGCTGGTGCTCTGGATCGCTGAGCATCTCACCACTCCAGACTCCTTGTTTTGAAGGGTTTCTAGATCATTCTCACAGTCCCTCATCAAACTTCTGGGTACCTATATCATGCTTGTGACTCATTTAATGAGAGGTTTATACATTGTGGAGCTGTCTTAGGGTTCTTCAGCAAACTGGAGACTGTAAAATGTCTTTGAACTTATTTGAGAAGAATTCAAATAGGACTGAACAGAGGGAATTTTAAGAACATCTGCCAAAATGGATATTCAGATCCTCTTCCATGCATTTTAAAGAGGTTAGCCTGTGCATTTTCAGATGAAAGTCTTTGCTCAGGGTCTTAGAAATATAAATAGAAAAAGGGAGAGAAGAAAAGGGAAACTGTGAGTTAATCCTACTTCCAGCAGAGATGAAAAAGGAGCCACAGAGCCGGTCCACCCTTTCAGGTCCACACTTCCCAGTCTCTGTTTAGTAAAGGAGGAAAGGTGTGTTCCCAGAAGAAGACTCCCTTTGATGGCTTGTTTGTGGGCCTGGCTTCAAAGCCAGCATGAGGGAAAACAAATCTGTCTTCTAAATAGCTTGATTTGCTGAGTGTGCAGCTTCCTCCTTCTGCAGGGCTGACTGCCACATCCTCTGTACACTACTGCACTCACACCTGCTCAGCACAGCAGTCCTTGAAGGGGGTCCTGTGTGACCTGTGGCCCTGGGGGAGAACTGCCCAACTCAGGATCCTGGCAGCAAGTACAGGCTGGGGGTGAGCTCCATCCCTGGCAAATGTGCCCCCAAAGAAAGCTCTGCTGACTCTTTCCTGGGATCCTGAGAGGACACCACAAGGTACTGAGGGATGCTGGTGGAAACTCAGACCATTGAGGAAGAGGATGGAGAAGATGAGGAAGGAAGTGGAAAAGGAGGACAGGGAGGAGGACAAGGAGGAGGGAGAGAATGAGGAGGAGAAAGTAGAGGGGGAGGAGGAGGAGAGGGAGGAGGGGAAGGAGGAGAAACAGGAGGAGGAGGAGAAACAAGGAGGGGGAGAAACAAGGAGGAAGGGGGGGGGGAGGAGGAGAAACAGGAGGAGGATCCATTTTCAGTCCACCTGTGCCTGTTCTTAATGTTTTAATGCCTGTGAACTTGGAATCTGCCAAAGCAGGTACGGAGAAGAAAAGCAACAGGAAAGCCCGAGTCAGTTAGAAGCGAATTTCAAAGCCAGGCATGGTGGCGCAGGCCTGTAATCTAAGCGCTTGGGAGGCAAAGGCAGAGGCAGGCAGATCTCTGCAAAATTGAGGCCAGCCTGGTCAACATAGTGAATTCCAGGCCAGCTGGGGCTACAGAAAGACCTTGTCTGTGCCCTGCCCCCCACAAAAATTCAATCCCAGGCATTAAATAGCATCACCAGTAACGTTAGACAAATCCAGTCCAGGACCACCCTCTGCGTTATTTCATTCCCACAATTTCAGTCCAGGTGGTGTTCAGAGCCATTCCCTGCTTCAACACTACTCATTGCTATACAAATGGTATAACGAAGTGCACTACTCATTGCTATACAAATGGTATAACGAAGTGTTGAACATCTTGTACACGTTCATCGTAATTTTTTGTGTGTGTCTAAAACACCACTAAATACTTGTATCTTAAACCAACTTGGTACCTGTGGACTCCCGTTTCAAGAGGACGGAAAGAGAATCAGAGAGATTATTTTCCCTCTGAAAGTCAGGCGTCTGCTGAGTGCAGGGTTTGCCTGGCTCTGGGGAGACACTGGAATGGTTTCAGTGTGTGAGCAGAGGACATTCTCATCTGCAGAGGAGGCCACGCTGCCAGTCCTCAGTGAGCTGCCCTCTGCTCCTCAGCCCTTTGCTTTCTTTTTCTACTGGACCCTAGAGTGAGCCAGCCAATTCTTCACCCAGCTCAACCTTCAAAAGTGAGCTTGGCAAACTGGCTTCTCCTTGGAGAGGGAGGCCAGGCCTCGTCTCTTATAACAAGCAAGGGATCTCTGTTTCCAAGACAAGTAGCTCTCTCATCAGGAACCACACGCTGCTTTAATTTTCTGCTCCAGGAAGCAGTCTCTGGATTAGTTTTCATTTTGTTTCAGATTTAAGAGACCAAAACCAGACCCCATCAAAGCTAGCATTCTCCCTTTTAAGACACAATGATACCCTAACAGGGAAGACTGAAAAGTGGGAGTGGCTGATTTACTGTGGGTATCCTGGTTTGAGTGTGCATCTCTAACGTCCTCTAGGCAACAGTACCTGTAAGCTAACTGCAGGGCTTGAAACCAGACTTGAAATTACAACGCTATACCCAGGAGAAATGCCTTTCATCTGTCCAATGAGGCTCAGGCTTAAGGCTCTGGAGATTGCCCAGAGTCCTGGTGCACACACACACACACACACACACACGAGTCAGACATGTACATACATAGGCATCCATAAGCACATATATGTACTCTTGCATACATACTTGAAAGTGCTCATATATGCACAGATACATCGACATGCGCACAAGATGTACACAAACAGAGGCACAAGCATACAGATGTACAGACATACAGGCACACACGCATACATGCACAAATATTCCTATGCATGTACACACATGAGTACAATGCATATGTACATGTGCACAAGCACATACATGTTGCACACACATACATGTACACACGTGCATGTCTATTCACGAGTAGTCACACGGTACACATGTACAGAAATGCACACTCATTCACACACCAGAATCATATCAGGTCATAGCTCTTGTTCATCATGTGTGTGTATTCGTGTGTCTGTGTGTCCGGGCGTACCCACGAGCACAGGGGGAGGTGAGAGAAGGTTGTCTGAGGGGTCTGAGGTGTCCCCTGCAGTAAGGCAGAGTCCTGAAGTGCAGGGCTGTTAACTGGCCGCACCAGGCTTCACAGCTCATCCCCATCAGCAGAAAGGCCCAAGTTACTGAGGGTCCTGGACCCGTAGTGAGGGGCCCCCGTGGACCACAGGGCATGCACGCACTCCTCTGAGCAAACAGCAAGTGGCTTCTGCTTCCCCCTTTGCCATCCACCCTCCTATTAAGGTAGCAAAAAGGCCCATAAGATTAACTAGTCAAAAAATAAAATTGTCTCAAGACCAAGATTTTCAGGTTCACGGATCAATCACTAGGTCATAGGAGCACGCCTCGGAGGGCAGGTTCACCTGAAGGAGAGCGTGTTCTCATGCTAAAGAGATCAGAATACCCAGTAGTCAATGAGACGGCACATTTTTCTTGCTGGGAATCTCCACCTCTGAGGGCAGTTCTTATGGACCTGGTTGTAGCCGTGAAGTCTTCAAAAGTCTTTCCTGAAGGGAATCAACCTGACAAATGACCAAAGGAACTGACCATTCGCCCACCCTGCCTCCCACTCCAGGAGGAAGATATGTCTACCTTAGAACACAGCCTCTTCTCTAGCTTAGACATCTGGTTCCTTACCAACCACCTTGCAGAAGACACCTAGTTCCCCTAACATCTCTCCTTCCCAGGGAGCTGGGCAGCACCCAAGAAGGCACATCCCACTTATGGGATCGCAGGGAGACATGACTCCCTTTCTGGAATTTTTTGGGCCCTCCTATAAACCCCAGACCTCCCCCAATCCCAACCTCCATTCCCGTGGGAAGGCTGTCTGTCCTTTGAGGCTAATAAAGAACGCTGCAGCTGTGGAGGTCGGATCCGATTCCTAGTTCTATATTCTCATCTCCTTCTAGTTCGGAATTCCAGTTCTTCCCACTTTTCCGAAAAGTGTCATCTGTCTCGCTCCTTTCCGTCTTCGTATCCCTTTTCCAAACGTCCTTCCCTGATGCTTCGGGCTGCCCCAGCCCCTTGTATTTTTCTTTTTCTGCAAGGCTTCCTTCTCCTGCCATGCAGTTGCTAGTCTACCTGGTGTCTGACCTCCATGCAGGTGCAAAACCACCGGTTTTATGGATTTTCCCTTGCATTTATCTCCTCAAGACAGCAGTTGGGATTCCCAGTTTGCCTGCCCTGAAGATTTTTCTTTAAATTCTAATAAAATCATCCTAAAGCTTCCATTTCAGTTCATTTTTAAATTCTTTTATGTAGAAATCCTGTTTCTCACCTGTATCACTCTCCTCTTCCTCCTCCTCTTCTTCCTCCTCTTCCTCTTCCTCCTCTTCCTCCTCCTCTTTCTCTTCTTTCCTCCTCCTCTTCCTCCTCTTCCTCCTCCTCCTCTTCTCCATCCTCTTCCCCTCCATCTTCCTTCTTCTCTGTCCTCTTCCTTTATTCCCATCCAGTCACCAATTCCCCCTTCTTTTAAAAATGCCAACACCAATATTCTCTTGTTGCTCTATAGAAACAGACTTCAGGCCAGATAGGGCTTGGGATGTGGTTTGCTGGCACCTGGCTGTGGGTGAGCAGCCCTGTACCTTGAGAGTACTCTGAGATGAAGGATGAATAAAGTACCTTTATAGACACTACTCAATCCACACTTGAGAAGTGGCCAATCCAGGGGCTGGTATTTGATAGCCACTGCGGAAGTTGCCCCCATAATCCTCTCCTCAGTGGACCCATCAGCCCAGCCCTTCTCTCAAAGGGAAATGCAGGGAGGTGTCAGAATTTAAAATGTAGATTATGGAAATTCCTCCAAATTGCAAGCTTAAAGTACTTGGCAGACCACATGTGGTCACCTGGAAGTTCCTGCTGTTTCATGTCACACCTTGGGGTTAGGGGACTTGTTTTCCAAAAGGTTGATGTCAGCTTCAGGGTTTATTCAGATTTTTCTCTGAACTCAAATCTATGCTCAAGGCTACATTCTATAGATCCCTTGTCACCAACTGGCTGTGAAGAGAGCTGGCAGCCAGGAACCGTAGTCCCTGCATCACAACCAAGAACCCTTATGTGCCAGAAGCACAATGCTCAGGGCTGGTTATGTGAAGACGGAGCTCTCCTAAAGGGAGGCTTCTTGAGGAAGCACCCATTCTTTTACTCTTCCTGACATTACCAGCATTCTTGAAGTTGCTGGTTGCATTGTGGGAGCGGGGCTGTGCTGCGATTGACATGCAGCTCTCTGCATGTGTTTAACCAAGATAGAGGCAAATGAGGTTGTTCACGCTTTCTGCAAACATTTTCAGAGTCCTTTCATTTCACAACAGAAGCCTACACGTTATAAGAAGACATAGCTGCTATATAACGAGAAGATTGGTTAAAGCTATAGGTCAAACCAAATTTATTTCAAATGCTGGTACCTTAGGTGGGCTTGGTGACACAAGCCTTTAGTCCCAGCACTTAGAGCGCATAGGCAGGCGAACCTCTGTGAGATCCAGACCAGCTTGGTCTCCATAGGGAGTTCCTGGCCAGGCTAATGGGACTACAGAGAGACTTATGGAAAAAAATATAGATGACTTCATCTGCCAAACACTTTGTCTTTTCTTTGACTTGGGCTGAGTGAGCAAGCTTGCATGTTGAATGCTATATGTAATTTGTATGTACTTGCCTTCCTTCTCCCCAGTTTTAAAAAGTAGATGCAAACTGGAGTTAGAACCCACTTTCAAAGGTCTGTGTGTTCTTCTACCTTTTGTATTATTACTTTAAAATGTACAAAGCTAGTGACTTGATGACAAAACTAGGATGTGTGTCGTCAGCCTGGGAGCCACTCCAGATGTACAGCAGTGGATGTGGGGGAGAAACTACTCTGTTAAGTCATGAACACATTCCTAATCCTATCTCAGGTACATAGAGTCTGAACTATTCAAGTGTCAAACATTTGTTAAAAGCCGCCAATTTCATGTAATGACTGTCAGTCATGTTAAATGGCACAGCACAGGAATAAACAGCTGTTCCAAACTAAACAGACACAATTTAAACACCTAACAGCCTTTCCCACGGTCCTTCCTTGTTTCCACACATATCAGCACATTAAACCTGCTATCATGGCTTTCTGCATGAACACAAGCTATCATTCAGTCCTTCACTCTACACTGGTCATTTCAGTTTGAAGAACAGAATGTTAATCCTGCAATGGAATATTCAGCTAAAAAAAAAAAAAGAAAGAAAGAAAGATTCAAGAGCTATGGGAAATTCATTTTAGAAAGTTCTTTTCATAGAAGAGGTAAAATTCATGTTAATAATTAAGTAGGCTTGTAAAATTAACAAAGGGGTTCTAGAAAGAAAAGGACGAAAGAGGGAATTCACCTTTCAAGAAAAACCCAGAAACAAGATCACTAATTGCCAGACTGTGGACTCTGCAGTATGGTAGATCAATCCTCGGCTCTGACCTTGGGTATTTAGCTAACTGCAGAACACTGTTAAGTTTTAAAACACTGTCAGGTTTTTTAATGTATTTATTTATTTATGTTTTATGTGTACGAGTGTTTTGTCTGCATGTATGTAAGAGCACCCACGTCATGCAATGCCTGGAGAGGACAGAAGGGGCGTAAGATCTACTGGAACTGGAGTTATGGACAGTTGTGAGCCTCCATGTAGGTGCTGGGGACTGAACCTGGGTCCTCTGCAAGAATAGCCAGTGCTCTTACCCACTGAGCCATCTCTCTAGCCCCAACACTGTCAATTTTAATAGCTGAACTTTAGTAGAAAAACCTCTTTTAATTTTTTTTTTTTTAAGAAGCTAGTTGGAGGCTGGAGGGATTTCACCCCTAACTCAGAGGTATCAGACCCTTCCTTGGGGCCTGACTGATTTAAGCAACTAACATCACCCAAACTGTCCTTTGGCAGTGCTGGACAGCCCGCATGCCAGCTCACTGCTTGAACACTCTACAGGCACCTTGAGAAAGGAACACAGCAAACAGCTGCTTGATGCTCATGCAGAACCTGTGCTCCTGGAGGCAGTGTCCCAGCCTGGACTTGAACCCAAGCAGTTTCACCCAAGCCAGGGGGAAGCACTTCCCTTGGTAGTCCCATAGAAGGCCTGCTTTTGTTCAAGCACAGTCTCTCACTTGCAGAAGGCCCATGTGGTGTCTGGTGCAGACTTTCTTGAAACACGCTTCCTTCCTTCTTCCCGGGCTATACTACAAGTAAGCTCTTCAGGTTGCTTAGTGAGTCAGCCAGGATGCCCCTACCACCCTGCGCATTCTTTCATTAAAGTGGATGGAAGGTGCCGTGACTGACCCAGAGTCTCCTGGGAGGGGACTTTTAATGAGGGATGATCCAGAGCAGATTGTCATGTGCACATGTCTGTGGGGGAGTTTCTGGATTGCCTTCACTGATGTGGGAAGCCTAAAAGTGGTGACTCCGTTTCCCGGTTTAGGGCTCTGGACCAGGTAAGCATAGAAAAGGCTGGCAGAGCACTAAGCCTACAGCTCTCCCTTCTCTTGACTGTGGGTGTGACGTGACCAGCTGCTTCGCTTTCCTGTTGTTCTGACTTCCCTGGACTGTAACCTGGAATTCTGAGCCAAATACACTCTCTCCTATCTTGCTTTTGTCAGGGAATTTTATCACAGGGACAGAAATAAACCCAAACAAAAAGCTTCTTTCAAGCGCGAGTTCTCACACAACTTCTGATCTAATCATTACTAGAACAGGTTGACCTCCATCTGCTCTCAACTTCTATCTGAGCAGAACAACAGGGCCCGGCCAGCTGACTGGAAACAGGAACAGGCTCTGAGGACAGGTGGCACATGGATTCCTACAAGATGGCAATGTCCCAGCCCGGGATGATGGTAATTGCACAGCTCTAGAACTTTCCACCAGAGTGGTGAATTCTGTGCTTAAAAACAATCAGCAGATCACAGAGTGGGGAAAATGCCCCTCATTAACTTTCAAGCATATCACTGCATACATGGTGATGCAAAGCCCAAGTCATCTGCATTCGTCATGGCTGGACAGTGCCCCTCTCACAACAGCTGTGCTTCCAGGGGCTGGGAAGGCGGGCGAAGCTGTTACATCTATGAATAGTCACAGGAGCCTGGGCAAGGCCCTCTCATTCATCAGCTGGTGTGGTCAGCCTGGGCAGAAAGGACAGAGGCTGTGCATTCCCTCTTCATCTCCAGGGATGGCCCTACTGTGACAAGAGCTGAGGCTATGCTCTAAAGGATGATCTTACCCGTGTCTCTTCCACAGTGTGAGGACGCAGAGGCTAGCAAAGGTATGCACGGGTCTATTGTTAGTGGTTGCTAGATGCAGGGAACCACATACATCAGGTTCGTGGTTCAGCTCAGAGCCTGGACTGGTGTCTCTCTTCTCAGACCTCTCAGCTCTGGAACAGAAACCTTTGAGCAAAGTCATCCTCAAAACCTGTGGGTCCCTGTCTCCCAAGGCCTTGAGTAGGGTTCCCTCTACCAGCTTTGTCCTGAGCATTGCTAGACAGTAAACAGCCCCAGAAGATGAACTGGTCGTAAAAGCTCTCTAGTCTATCTGTTGGAAGACCCACTTTCCAGTGTCACTGGTCAATCACCTGGTCATAGGACGGCCCATAGGAAGGCTGGTCCACCTTAAATTATGCTAAATAGATGGGTGGAATACCTACTGTGTTAACTTGAGCTTCTCCTGCCTGGAACCCCACCTCCCAGCGCAGTGCTTCTGAACTCAGTCACAGGCATCCAGGTCTCTGTAAGTGTCCCGCTTTTCTGAATTCTTCAGAGAAATATAATCTCTCCTTTTCTTCTTCATGATCCTTTTCTAAACACGCTTTCTCTGACACTTGGGGCTGCTCTAGCATCCTGTACTTCTTCCCTAAAGCGTCCTTCTCCCGACATGTGGCTGCCGGTCAGTCACATGTCTGACCTCCACGCAGGCTCTAGACCTGCATGGCTTCATGGCTTTCTCTCCTTCTCCCTGCCCATTCCTGCTGGAAGGACTGAGTCCTGCTGGAAAACCTGGCTGGAGAGGAGGGTTGGAAAGTGAAGGAATGGCGGCCTTGACATGTGAGACTCTGCCTCTCGGTTGCCTTGTCTCTGCTTCCTGTGCAGGTTTGCATGGGTTCCCCATAAGTAGATCTAAGTAAAATGACAACCCTGTCACAGCAGACAATGCTACTTCACCATTTTCCATAGATGAATTAGTCATAATTAGTCCATTTTTATAGTTCTAGATTCCTTAGTGAGAGGTAATGACTGTAACAGAGTTTCTTTGTGTGTGGCATCTGTGTGTGTGTGTGTGTGTGGTATAGTACAGCATGTGGACATATGTGCACCTCTGTGTGCATGCCCCATAGAGGGCAGAGAAGGCCATTTGGAGGTTTCCTTTATTGTTCTCCACATTGTCTCGAGACAGGGCCTTGCACTGAACCTGAAGCTCGGACCTTCAGCCAGGCTAGCTGTCCAGGGAGGCTCTGCCTGTCCGCCCAGAACACTGTGGCTACCTGGGCACATGCCTATACCCAGCTTTTGATGGGTGCTGGGATTTGAACTCAGGTCCTCTTGCTTCCTCAGCAAGCTCTCTTACCCGCTGGGCCGTCTCCCCAGCACCATTCCTTCTTTAAACTGCCTTTTCTTTTCCCCACCAGAGTTGGTGTTCTGACATGAAAACTGTATTGATAAGTTATAGCTTAGAACACTGCAGCATAGCAAGTCACACATAAGATTTTCAATGCCTTACTGATCACTGGGCATTAAAAATTTCCTATTGTAATTGCTATTTACAGAAAAATAAGCTAGAACTGGTCCCAATTCTCCAAATATCTTATTCGATTGATTTTAATGGCTTTCTGTCTTAAGCTATTAAAAACTTAAGATGAGCATAATATACAATAAGGGAATTTCATATACAATAGATTATTGAGTACATCAAATAATTTGAAAGAAAATGTGCATAAAGATATTTACTGTGAAAAAATACATTTGCACAAAATTCAGCATGGTTCCATGACATTTTCTGCACTAAGATCTAGTTAAATTACCAAGGAACAGAAAATACATTGTTAGAGACCATCTGTCACTGATAATTACTCTCATTTATAATCCTAAGAATTACATTATAGTCTAACAGATACCTCAGAAATCTCTTCTAAAGCAGACATTTACATCAACATGTCATAAAAACACCATTAGAAAACCTTTGTAATGGCTTCTTTCTTCTATATTTCACCAGGACTTAGCAGTAACCTGAAATGTGAATGTGGAGTTTTCAAATTATGATCCAAAGGGAAAGGGAGGATCTGGATTCTTGAGCTGCCTTCCTGCTTCAGAACCCGAGCTTCTGGGTTTCCATCCGACTCCCACGAGAGCCCAGAGTCAGCTTGCGTCACTCTTACGGAACGTTGAATCTGACAGTGACAGATGAGAACACTGATGCTGAGATGTTGCTAAAGCGCGTTGGCGCACAGTCACAGCAAACCCAGCAGGCTGAGGCAGGAAGGTGGCATCCAGAGAGAAGACGGCAGGAGGGCGGGGATTTGAGAGGAGGGGAGACAGCCCTGGGTAAGTTCGTTCAAACAGAACGAGCTCCTGCTTTTAACTGTGCTGTATTTCATTGGGAGCTATCACATTCCAGACTATGTTACCCTACTGTCAGAGGCATGCCTCCACCACAGACCCACTCTGAGGCCACAGGGCTTCTCCTCCATCCACTGGCGGTGGGGGAGGCTTTCAAAAGGCTTTTCTCCTGTGATATCTATAACTTCTTTTTAAAGAAAATTTAGTTTGATTTTAATTGTGTGTTTTTGTGCATATAAGTAAGTGCTCCGCATTTGTGCAATGCTTGTGGAGGCCAGAGAGGGCATCAGATCCCTGGATCCTGAGTTATGGATGTTGGTTAACTACCATGTGGATGCTGGGAAATGGACTCCAGTTCTCTGTAAGAATAGCAAGTGCACTGAACTTCTGAGCCATCTCTCCAGTTCCTGGGCCTATCACTCTTTCAGGAAGCCCAGCCTCAGGTCCTTGCTCTCCAGTTCCAGATCCAAAGAGTCTGCCTTCTTGAAGCACCCACACCATCATTCACAGCGCCCAGCCCCCACATCTCCCACCTCTCAAAGCCCCTGTGATCGCTACCTCTTGTACCCCTCTGGGCTCCCACAGCTTCCCAGGTCTGGCCCCAAAGAGGCAAGGACAGTGCCCTGAATGTCTCTCAGGCCCCACTGAGGTGTTTGATTTTACTGCCATGTCTGAGGCCCCTTCCCATGAACTGCCTCCCTGGGCTCCCGGGCAGCTGGGTAGAGTGGCAGATGTATCTGCTTCCCAGCCATGGCTCTGGCTTACTGTGAGGAGATGCCCATCAAGAACCACACTGGGTGTTTTTTCTCCCTCATAGTCTTGTCTCTAAAGGGAGGGAGTCTGCTCCCTACCCGCAGGGCTCAGCCCTACAGGGACCAGCTGACCCTGAGCCTGTGACATCTGCTCCCTTTGGGTTGTCCTTGCTTTAGGCTGGTGCCAGGGTCTCCCAGTCTCTGTCCTAACTCCCTAAATTAAATTCATTTTTATCACTAACCATGTGGTGTCCATCTTGTTGTTCCTTCCTGATCCGAGGAATTATTAGAGGAACATGTTTCAGGCCCAATTGGAACCTGAAAATAGAAGTAGTAACTTTACAAAGAAACATACACACACACACACACACACACAGCTTACAGTACAGCACAGGGAAGTAATTACAGAAGGCTATAAATAATTACACCACAATGCAAGGGAAGTGCCATACAGAACAAGTGACCACCAGAGTATAAGAAAGACCCGAGGGTAGGACCCCAGGGAGGGACCCCAGGGCGGGACTATGCTGCCAAGGAGATCCAGGCATGGCTGCAGTGAGGAGGCTGTAGTTTGCCTGTCTTTAGGACCTGGGGTGGGGAGCTCAGCGTGTCTGCACAGGCTGGGGAATGAACAAGACTCCTCACAGAGGAGTGTAGAGCAACTGCATTCAGAACATGGCCAATCCCCTTCCTCTCCAGCCCAGCAGCCACGTGCTTGTAGATGACCTTGGGTGGATTCCTGGCACCCACCTCAGGTGATCACAGCCACCTGCAACTCCAGCTCCAGGGCATCCAATGCCCTCTGCTGGCCTCCCTGGGCAACTACACTTATATATACGCATGTACCCACACATAGACACACATGCTCACACATCGTTTAAAATGAAAACAAAATCCCGGAGATGGAAAGATGGCCCAGAGGTTAAGAGCACTTACTGTTTTTGCAGAGGACCCGAGTTCAGTTCTCAGAACCCACATAATGTGTCACAGCCCTCTGTTACTCCAGTTCTAAGGGATCTGATGTCCCCTTCCAGTCTGTGTGCCCACCAGGTGTGCATATGGTACATTGATACACATGTTGATAAACACTCATAAGACAAGACAACAGTTCAGAGGATAACGTCCTAATGAAGAGCATGTTTTGGCCTCGAGCCTCCCCCACAGAATCGTCTTGGCCTCTTGAGAGATGGGAGAAGACGTTGTAGATTTTTGTTTGTGTTCTTCTCACCTTTGCACAGTATGAAAGTGTCACAGAGAAGCAATTATTGTGCATTAATAATTATGACAATTGGGGGCGGCTGGAGAGTTGGCTCCTCAGTGAAGAGCACTGGTTGCTCTTGCAAAGGACCCAGGTTTGATTCCCAGCACCCATATGGCAGTCAACAACTGTCTGTAACTCCAGCTCCAGGAGAACGCAGCACCCTCTTCTGTCCTGTGTGGGCACTGTGTGCCACAGATGCACCTTTGAATGCAATACACTCATGTCCATGAACAGATCGTAAATAAAAGTAAAATATTAAATACGATGACAATCCCAAATGAACCTTGGCTTATAGTCTGTTCATGTCTGTTGTGAAGTTTCTTGCATAGTAAGTCTTTTACCTGCTGACTCCATAGTCCTTGCCCCTATCTTTAAAAAAAATATTTATTTAATTTTATGCATTTGACTATTAGGCCTGCATTGATTTAAGTGCATTTGTGTCATACAAAGCGTGTGGAGGACAGAAACAGGCATCAGATCCCCTGGAACTGGATCCCCAGCTACCATGTAGGTGCTGGGAACCAAATCCAGATTCTTCTGCAAAAGAAGCCAGTGCTCTTAACCATTGAGCCATCTCTCCAGCTCCTTTATCTCATATTTTAAAAATAATTCTATGTGTACATATTTGCTACCACTGGTGTTTAATGTTTGCTGGATGACAGAGATGCTTATTTTCTTTTCTATGTGAATTTCTATTCAACAATATTTCCTCAAACTAAAACACTACTTTCAGTACTAATGGCATTTTACTTGATATTGATATCTGGAGATCCATCAGTCAAAAGACCGAAGTTTCTAAGGAATTATAACCAAGTTGACGTTAATTGTACTTTTACTGGTTCAATGTCTTCTATCCCATGTGGATAGAAAAGGACACAAGTGCAAAGAACTTCCTCCATGGCATGTAGAGTCTGAGAAGTTCTTGGAGAGAATGGCACAGATCTACATTTGTAGACAAGGGAGGTCCAGGTGGGCGCACATCTGGGAGAAGATCTGCATTTTCCAGTGACCAAGCATGCATAGGAAACAGACCTAAATGATTCTTTGAAGACAGAAAATGCCAAAGCTGCCTTTAGAAAATTGAGTTGTTTCTTTTAAGCCAGTATTAAATTGAGGGGAAATCAGCAACAAAATGAAGACTTGGCTCTTACCTAATTTGAGATTTTACATATGGTAGCAGCTATTGTTAAATTACCCATAGCTAATTGGTCTTAAACAGGAATAGACAATTAAACATGTTCTGGGCTGTTAACTGGCTCATATTTTAGGTGTTTTTCTAATTAGACATTTCTAAAACTATTCATTTGCATTGATTAATTTTTCTAGAAATAAGCTTTCTGTATTTTGGTATTTATCCTTTTGAAGTTATTTCAATAAAGACATTGACTTGAAGATGCATAATCTCCTATAATTACAGCAACCTTTTATTCTTAGACCATAAAGGAAGATTCTATTCATAAGGAATAGATTATGTTTTACTATGAATATATAATGTATTGATATTGATCACATTAGACACGATATATATGTATCATGGTAGGTATGAATGAACACATATACAATATTCATAAATACATATACAAGTTTTAAAGGGATAACTTTATTCTTGCCTTAGAGCAACATTGAGATTAAAATAAATCTGTACAAGTTTAGATCCTTTTCTTTTAACAACAGGTTGAATTTAAGAGGAAAACAACTCTTGTCCCTTTGCTCGGCAGAGGTGATTTTCCTGAAGCCTTAATAGAAATGTCTAGACAAAGTCCAGTACAGTGTCAATAAAATGTGACAGGCACGGACAGGTTACAGCAAGCTTTGCCTCAGGAAAAATATCTTAGTCCAGTTGTTCACATTACCTCTTAAACTCAATAGGCTTTCTTTCCTACCAAAGAAAGAGATCATGGACAACCTTTTCCTATGATTTGCATAGCCCATACTAACACGCAGTTAGCTATTTCAGAACGTGTGAATCACACACATATGTTATTAGCGAAGCCCCCAGTTTGCTCACTCTCCCTTCATTCACCTGTGGAAATAACTTTTACTACTGGACATAATCTGAACTAATGACCAAAATCATGCACTCTGATGACCAGGGCATCTCCTCAGCAACCTCAGTTTGGTACTCATGAATGGTATGATTGAGAATGGATGTATCAAAGAATGGCAAGACCTGCACCTACCAGGGGCCAAGACACAAGGGTGAAGTGCCCTTCCATCCCATCCTGTTATAGATGCTTCCTACCAACCTGACTTCCACTGCTGCCATGACCTTCCAGCAGAAGTAGTATTTTCCAGATTCCCTGCTACATCATGCTATCTCTGTCCACCTTGTGTAGGTCACACAGAACTCACACATGAGCAGTAGGATGCAGAATACCGAGCAGTTATGGAAATTCATGTGCTCAGAGGATTTCTTTTTCTCCTGTTCAGTTTTGCTTTCATTTTTATGTCCTTGAAGTCACATGTGCATCTAGCTACTCATAGGCTCTTATCTTACGCTTTGAGTTAGATCTCAACACTACTTTTTTATTGACTTATCTATTATTTAAAATTTATATATATATATATATATATATATATATATATATATATATATATATATATATATATATATGTCTGTGTGTTTGTGGGAGTGCATGCCACATGAGTGAAGGCCCTTTGGAGGCCAGGAGAGGGCGTCAGCCTGCCTGGAACTGAAAGTTGTGAGTTACATTTCTGAGTTGCCATGTGGGTGGCAAGAATTGAACTGTCTGGAGAAACAGCAGGCATTTTTTAACTTCTGAATCATAATTCTAGCCCCAGACTACTTTGTTTCGTAGCTCAAGTTATGCACTTTTATGCTCACTGGGACCTTAGGGTGCTGCCTGTATGTGTACAGGTGCGCCTGGGTCACACTGTATCAACGAAGCTCAGAAGAAGGTGTTTGATTCCTTGGAAATGGAGTTATGGATGGTTGTTAGCTACCACGGGGTTGCTGGAAACTGAACCCAAGTCCTCTGCAAGAGCCTGTAACAAATCTGAACAATTGTGAAGTACTTAGTGTTCTCTTAAGGAGAAATTAATAAAAAGTTCCTCAAAAAGACATGTTTGGAAATTAAAGCTACACGCAAAACCCCATTACTAAATAATTCACATCTAGCTTATATACAAACTAACAATATCTCACAAGTGAAAATGGCAACAAAAATTACAAAAAAACCTGATCAATTATCATTAAGGAAGAAGCAGTACTGTGTAAGAGGAGAGTCAGACCCCTAAGAGAAAGGTGTAGATCCAGAAAACAAACAAAGTGCAAGAAGTTAAATAAGGAGTATAATCAAAGGATTAAGAAAACAGAGTCCATTCAACAGAAGATCAGTAAAAGAAAACATGAAGACAATGTTACGTACATGCACCCTTAACAAGCTTGAAGGAAAAGCACAACTGATATCAATAAAATAAAATACAGATACAAATATAAAAATTCTAATGAAATAAATGTCTACGACACTGTGATTTGCTACAGTATAACTACAGAAGAAGCAACACAAAAATCACTTCAAAACTTTTAAGGAAAGAGAACAAAAGTTCAGACCTTTCACAGAAAGAAAATGTGAGCCTAGTGGTTTTATATGCTAATAACACCCTGGTTACAAGGGCGAGATCGCAGGAATACTAATACATTTCAGCAGGAGGTAAAGGAGGAAATAGAAATCAAAATTTTACTAAGGTTAACAGAACTTTTATGTCAAGTTAGGGAGACTGATCGAAGTAGAGGTGTTAGGTAGACTGGGTCCAGTGGTGAATATGTATACAAAATTCTCATGCAAGAATAGACAAAATTCTTTTATCTAGGATGTCAGAAATAAGAATTAATATTATATTAAAAAGTAAATCAAATCATGATTTCAAGATGCAACAAAAATCTTGAAAAACGTCCATAAGGCATTTGATAACATTTTTAATTATTTGTGGGACAATAAAGTAGGACAAATTTAGAAAACACTAGAGAAATGGCTCAGCCATTAAGAGCACTGGCTGCTCTTGCAAAAGACCCAGGATTAATTGCCAGCGTCCACATGACAGCTAACAACCAGCTGTTACTTGAGTTCCTGAGGATCTGACACACTCTTCTGGCCTCAGGGGCATTCCATGCATTTGGTGCACTTACATACATATAAGAAAAATATTCATTTTT
This sequence comes from Eospalax fontanierii, assembly GCA_035773235.1. Classification (NCBI taxonomy): domain Eukaryota; kingdom Metazoa; phylum Chordata; class Mammalia; order Rodentia; family Spalacidae; genus Eospalax; species Eospalax fontanierii. The sequence goes on along the minus strand of CM069542.1, from coordinate 61,350,581 downwards.
AGAAATAAAAATTCTAAAAGAACATGCATAAAAAATAGAAAATATTTTACAATATGAGAGCACTTTATTGAATGAAACACACACATACACACACACACACACACACACGCACGAATTTAATAACCATATTGGTTGCTGGGAAATATCTTTCAGGAATAGGATGGAGATCAGTATCACTTCTGTTGATCGCACATTGAAATATCTTGTCAGTGTGGTAAGTAAAAAGGATGAGAATACCGTGTGTTTTCACTGCTGTGAACACACACCTGACCCAAGCACCTTGGGGAAGGGAGGGTTTATTGTAGATCGAAGTCTGTGGGCACAGTCCATTATGGGGGAGGTGGCAGGAGCTTGAGGCTGCTGGGCACAGTTCATCTCTACTGAAAAAGCAGAGAGATGGATGCGGTGCTCGTTTCCGTTCCCCATTTTCATTTAGACCAGGACCCAAGACCATGGATGCTTTTCCCACATTAAGGTAGGTCTTCCCACTTCAGTTGACCTAAATAGGAACCTGCCACAGACATGCCCAGAGGTTAGGCTTCTAGGTGACACTAGCTAGAGCCTATCATGTCAACAATCTATATATTCATCATATGTAGCTACTATAAAAAGCCATTATTTAAAACATAGATTAAAAAATTCTCAACAAAATGTTTGCAAACCAAATGAAAGAAGACATCATGATTAAGTTGGCTTCATCCCAGAGATACAGGGATGGTTCAGCATCCATAAGTCAATAAGTGTCATCTACCACATAAAGAGATACCAGGACAGAAACCACGATATCATCTCATTAGATGCAGGAAAATCTTTGACAAAATCTAATGTACATTCATAATAAAAGTCATGGAGAACCTAGGCATACAGGGGACATGTCTCAACATAATAAAAGCAAAATACAATAAGCCACAGGCAGCATCATACTAAACTGAGAAAAACTGAAAGCACCCCCAATACACACTGGAGAAAAGACAGCATGTTCAACAATGGTGCTAGTCCCAGTGGACAGTGGCATAGCGGAGAATGAAGCTAGATCCCTAGTTATCACCAGGCATAAAACTCAACTCCAAATGCATCAGTGGCCTCAGCATAAGACCCGGCACCTCGAATCTGATAGAAGAGAAGGTAGGGACCTTACTGGGACTAGTAGGCATGGGAAAGGAGTTTCTGATCAGAACTTTGAGAGCATAGTCATTAAGCCCAACAATTGACAAATGGGACCTCATGAAACTACAAAGCTTCTGTACCTCAAAGGACATCATGATTTGAGTGAGGAGGCAACTTACAAAATGGAAGAGAATCTATACCCTGACAAAGGGTTAGTGTCTTGAATATACAAAGAGTTCAATAAAATAAACATAAACAAAAAAACCAAACAACCTTATTAAAAAGTGGGTCAGGAGATGAACATGGAATTCTCTAAAGATAAAATGCAAATGACTGAGAATGGCCATTGTGCAGAGAACAAGAGACAGCAGAGACTTGTCCTTAAATAGGACACATACACCACACTCTGGCCTCCCAAGGCTCAGGGACCATTGCAGAAGAGACTTGATCTTGAATAAAATGTCTACATCAAACTCCTGCCTCCAAGGTTCAGGGGCAAAAGGTTCTGCCTTGCAAAAGAAGGGGCAGAAAGATGGTGAGACCCAGCTGATCCCTTACTCACGGGAACTCACAGCAATGGTCACAGCATGCAAGTCAGCTCAAACCAGACAAAACCCCGGCATAGACATGGGAAACAGGTAAGAAATCCCAGCCCAGGTAATGTGGCAACTGAGGACTGCTGGGAGTGGTGGAGATGGTCTCTTTCAAGCACGGGACTCTCAGTGAGTTGAGGCTCCAGCTGATGGACCCACACGGAAGGACATTTGGGGACATAAACTAGACTCTATAGGCTGTATTATATATTAATAGATTACATTAAATTGGGTTGGGGGAAGTGAGGTCTGAATGGGTAGGTCTCTAAATCCCATCAAATTATAGTGTATGAAAACCACAAAAATTCAATTAAAATATTTTAAATTAAAAATAAAATCTTCCAATACTAATCACAAAACAACCTATACTTTTAATTACAAAGAAAACTTGGAAAATTTGCAGGAATAGTTCATTTTTTCAGAATATCATAAATTATAACCTAAAAATTATAAACTATGGGATTATACATGTATAATATTGTCAGGCTTTACATAGAGAGAGCCCAAATAAGTGGGGATCTAAGGAAAGCAGTCACCTGCTGTTCTCCTTCGTGTCTCCATTGCTATGACAAAATACTCCGACCAACACTGACTTGTGGAGAAACTGTTTATTTGACTTACATCTCCCAAGTCACAGCTCATCACAGGGAGTCCAAAGTAGGAACTCAGGGCAGGAACCTGGAGACAGGAGCTGGAGCACAGGCCATGGAGAAGTGCTGCTCACTGGCTTGATACCCTGGTTCCCGCTCAGCCTGCTTTCTTATGCAAGACAGATCATCCTGCCCAAGGATGGCACAGCCCACTGTGGGCTGGACCCTCCCTCCCATATCCCACATCACTCAGCAATCAAGACCATACCACGGGCCAGTCCAATGGAGGCAGTTCTCCAATTGAGGCTCCTTTAACACAAATGTGTCAAGTTGACACTAAAGCTACCCAGCACCACCTCTAAATTCACAGTTCTCCCCTCTAAAGTTTCCACTCCTCAAGAACTGGCCAAGAAACAAAGGTCACATACTGCACAGCCTTGTGTCGCCCTAGTGAACATGGGAAGAGGCTGAGGGCTTCTGAGACAGGGTACTGAGAAGCTCCTGATGCACAGAGTAGACAATCACAAGCATGCCTCGCCTCTGAGTTGTAGCCCAGACCCTGCTAGAAACAAGTTGAAGGAAAAATGGTGGATTTGGGCTTACAGTTTCAGGAAGATTTCAGTCCAGCATGGCAGGGAGGGCGTGGTGGCAGAATGGCTCCATCCACAGCAGTAGGAGCTTGTGGCAGAACATTCAGAACAGGCCAGAGTTAGGAGCAGGGGTAACCTTCAACAGTCCTTCCCTAACAACATCCTTAAGCCAGCCAGGGCCCCAGAGGTGGAATGGCCTGTCTATCCATCATCCCTGCCGGGAAACATGCTTTCACAACAAGGGACATTTCAGATTCAAAGCGTCGCACACTGTGAGTGGCCAGCAAATAGAAATACACTGATCCCTGAAGAAAGAAGACACGGTGCCTAAGAACTCTGCATCAGAATTGGGCCAGTCTGGACTCCGGGTGCCTCCACTTGGTGCCAGAAGCTGATGAAAGGACCATAGGACTGCAGGGTTGGTGGAGTCGGAGCGTGCTCTACATGGTCACACAGTCACCAGCATCCGAGATGGTCAGGTATATCCAAAACGATTGCTGGCATGATATAAAACTGGGTTTAAAAATACCAGATTTATTTCTGACGCATAAAAAGCCTGAGAGTCATTACTCCCAGCCTGATAGGAACAAAGTGGGACAAACTGAAAAATCAATGAAATTTCTCGGCCACACAATAGACTTGAGATGGACGGGCAAATTGCCACCCTGAAATCTGGAATGACAGAACACAGCAGACATCACTGGAGGCATCCACTTTAGAGATACCTATGTGGTGAACTGGTGAGCTGCAGGAGGCTGTGTGCCCAAGGGCAAGCACAGGAGCTCCGGATAAGCCTCAGGATTTACCACATGAATGTGGGTCCATGTGCATCATGCCTCCAGCAGTCCTGCTGGGAAATCACAGCCCTGAAAAGCAGTGCCAAAGAGACGCACACAAGCCTTGCCAGAGCCACTGAAACCGTCCCAGTCACTCTCTAGATTAGGCCTGCTCTGTCTGCGAGAAGACATCCTCAAAGCCTTCTCCCAGGGAGAAGACATGGAATTCCCAACTTCAACCTCCTGCAGCCATTCTGCCTCACCACAGTGGAAGGGAAAGTAAGAAACACGTAAGAAGGGCTTGCCAGGAGTCCAGTCTCAGGAAAATAAACTCAATCACAGGCTTTCACATGAAGGGCATAGGTATTGAACACTGTGCTTACCAGAGAAGACAGAGTCTTGGAAGTGATAATTTTGTATTTTTAAAGTCAGGTTAAATGATAGGAAATGCAGTTTCATCTCTAAAAGTCAAGAAAAACAGTAACTCCTGCAAAAATTTAAAGAATTGTTAAGCCCTTCTCCCCTAAAACAATAAAATATAACACAAAACAAAGGGAGAAATTAAGCTAGAAGCTTTTTCTTTGAAAAACTTAGAGAAAAAACTCTGACAATATCTTTCTTAGCAAAGGAAAACCAAGTGAACCAATCAATGATGATCAGAAGAGGAAAGGTGCTGCAGGTCCAACAGAGAGACCGACCAAGCCGGAGCTGCCGGAGTGCAGTTCACCTGCAGACCTAACTCTGGGGTGTGATTCAGGGAGGGGCAGCGAGAGAGGCACTCTGCTGGGTTCGGAGAGTAAGGCCACATGTTGTCACCGTGAAATGCGCTTGGCTCCTTTCAAGCACATACGGAACACTTGCAGCATACCACCATCATGTACAGCACCAGCCTGCCTGTACTAGGGATCATCTAGCGTGTGCTGGGGAACTGTCAAAGGAAAGCTGCAGGGTTCTCAGGGGCCATTGTGACGGCTCCATCCTTTTTCCCTGGATCCCCAGGTTCCACAGAGTGCTCTACAGGAATGGAGGCCAGTCATCCATCCAGTGCAGAAATGAAGCTGACATTCACAAAGGCACAGGCCTGCGTTAAAGAAGAAGGAAATTAAACAGTATCCATGTGCTTTACAAGTTGAAAAGATAGGTGAGCTATTCTAGTTTAAAGGCCAAAATTGTGGATGAAATTAGAGAGGAAGGGATTTAGTCATGTGACGAGGGACCAGCGGCGTCTGTGGAAACGTCTGCTGAGAGCACGGAGAGCACGGACAGCACGGACAGCGCGGACAGCACGGACAGCACGGACAGCTTCTGCTTCCAGATACTCCAGTCTCAGTTTCTCTACATTTATCTTCCTTTCCAGTAAAAAGAATGGATTAGAGAATATTCCTATGGGAGCGGTTAAGGAGCTTAAGAAAAGTGTAGATGTACAAGAGCTATTTAACAGAACGTAAGATGAGATTAGAAACTACAGTGAACTTCAGATTAAGGACATAATGTATTTGATCTAGAGAATGGGGGTCCAGGTGGAAGGTAAGAATCTGTCTGAAAAGAGTTAGTCCTAAAGCATGGGATGAATGCAGACGATAAGGAGCATCTCTCATCAGAGTCCACTGCACTGGGGAGAGGAAGCCTCTATGTGACAGCTGAATGTCTTGTACCCGGGGAGGGAGTCAAACCTGCCTAGATGAGGAGACAGACTAGATACAAGCAAGTAGATGATAGAAAGCTAGAGGACAGATGGATGGATCGATGAAGGTGTATGGAGAGTGGAGGGACAGAGATATCTGAATAGATGTTAGAGAAACAGATGATTATGGATGGATAGATGACAGAGAAATGGAGAGATGAAAGACAGAGAGATGGATATTGATAGATAATGGGAAGATAAAAGGATAATGGGTGATTAGTTGGGTGGATACAATCAGTTTAGGGAAGTGGATCGATAGGTGGATGGATACATACCTTACAAATAACTTAATATTCTGGTAACAGCTTAGGCATGCCAGCCACCAATTAAACATATGTTGTGGTTCAGTTTTCTGCCATGGTATCTGAGACAGCCACCTCCCACAGAGGAAAGGGTTTGGCTAGGCGCCTTGTCACTGCTTACCTTTGGGCTTGTAGTAAGGCAGCTTACCGTGCTGGAAACCTGTGGTGGCAGAAGTCTGTTCACTCAGTGCTGGTCAGGAAGCTACAGGATTCACAGGAGGGGCTGGGCTGGGGTCTCACAAACACCCTCAAGGATACCCAGTGACCTAGCTTCCTACAGCCTGGCCCACCTCCTCAGTCTCCACAACATGCTTGTAACACCATGAGCTGAAGACCAAGGTTTCAACCGGGTCTGTGGGAGACACATCCAGATGACAGCACTGACATTCTACAAACCCCACAAACAAACAGGCCCCCTGAGAGCCTTTGATGCTCCATTCTAAAATACAAACAGACAGAACTGCACCTTTTCGTGGAAGGGTTTTAATAGGAAGCTGACAAGATGGAAACTATCCACTTAGAGCAGAGACTTGTCATACAATATAAGGAGAATAAAATCCAAGTGTGACTGGTTTCTTTCTCGAGGGCAAGGAATGTTTATGAAAAACATCAGAAAACTCAACTGAACATTTTTGAATGCAGAATTCTTTTTATTCCCCAGAATGTTGTGCAAAGAAATGGAGAAACAGATACAGTAGGAAAAACTAATGCTTTCCGTAGACAAGGACAAACTCAAGACAGTTCAAAAGAAGTGATCCCTCATGTAAGGCCATCATGCAGCAGCCAGCACAGCTTGAAGCCCAGTCCAGTGTCCATTAAGCTAATGCTGGAGCTGTGCAGAGCCTGGTGTGCGAACCGCCTCAGCTGTCAGGAGGAAGGTGTCACAATGAGCTAGAAGAGGCCCTGACACCCTTGAAAACCTGGGAGTTAGAGTCCGCCAGTGTTAGGAATGACTTCTGAATCAACAGCTTCACTCAGCCTCTCACTAAGAGCTTCTGTTCATAATGCAGACAAACTTCCTGAGCCTGTGCTCCTCTGACCAGGGCACCTTTCCTTGATGCCTCAGTACCCCTACTTTGCCCTCCACCTAAGACTGTGAATGAATGTACTTGGGCTGGAGTTAGCATATCAAGGTGCTGGGCACCTTTCATCAAAGATGAAAATCTTCATCTTTGTACCCTCATCGGAAGCAGTAAGACCTGAGATGACCTTTGATACTGTGTGCATGAGTTATTTTAGGAATGGGTATCAAACAGCAAGATTCTCTAAGATAGGGTGAACTGAGCCTGAAGTTCCCCAAATGATACTGGAGAAATGGTTTCACATAAAAGTATGGCAGAGGCTTGCTCAGAAGCACAGTTCTATGAAAGGTCTGAAGGAACAAACTCATTGAGTTCGGGTCCACGTTTAGCTATTAAACCGTAATGCAGGCAGTCAGGCTGATTCTTAATTCAGGTACAGCCATAATGTAAGGTTCAGCAATGCCACACAATGCTACCAGCTAAGGCATGGTGGTAGAGTAGTCACAACCATGGACAAACAAAGGCTCAGAAGTGTGACTTCTAAAGGGTCACATTCGTGATGCTCTGAGACAATGGAGAACAAAGCTGTGAAGAAACCAAAACAAGATCCTGTATGTTGGGGGAGTCCAGGAACCCCAGCAAGGGAAAAGTCAACTTTCAGGAGATGGTAAAGAGAGCCCAGCAGACAAGTAGGAGGCAGGTCCAGGGACAACACAGTCCCACAGAACCCCGGGGAGAGTGTCTACAAATGGTCATGGATGGAACAGGGAAGAGGGTGGGATTAGAAGCTGAAGATCAAAGTATGAATCAGGAGATGCACAGCACCCTGTAATGAATGACGCTCAGCAGCAGTGTTGCCTCTGTGGCCGCAGCGGCTGTGTGGGTGTCAGCCCTGAGCTCAAGGACTCACACAGCAGAGGACTGAAAGAGGAGAAAGGAATCTCATTGTAGAGGAGGCGATAGCCCGGTTAACCACCACTTCCCATAACTGCAACACAATGCAGATTTCTAGAGTAGAAACTGATAAGCACCGGCTGAAGAATCAACTATGTTTGCCACTTCGAGATAAATATAATAATAAATAACTGAAAGCACTGGCCTGGGAGAAAGTCACATGCCAGATAGTGGATGAACGAAGGTCTGCTGAAAATGAAAGGGAAATCTGAAATGAAGAATGAAAGGACAGGCAGACTTCATAATGGCGTCCACGAGTTAATAGTCCCGGAAACACAAGGCTGCTTCCTCTCCAGCGTGAGGGGAGCTGTGGTATTAATAAAAACCTGTTGATTCTTTACACATTTTCTACACTCTAGTCGGAGCATTTGGGTAAGCAGGATACTGAAGACTGGGCACAGAGTAAACACACGTTGAATTAATAGGTTAATGAGATTGGATGGCAGGCATAATCTGGGTTTTAGTTTATAATCCATTTGATAATTCTTGGTTATGTTTGGCAGTAAAGTGTACACTGTATGTGAAATATGCTTCTTTGCTTTGTGTAAAACATAAAGACAGCGCACAATAATTACAATTTGTTTCTAGCGAATGATAGGGCCATTTGAATACCTATAAAATGAGCAATTAGAGTTCTGTGCACAATTAAATTCTGCAGCTAATTAGGGTGCAATGGAATGAGAAGGTCAATCGATACATGATCAAGGCTCTCCACTGATGCCATGACATCCCACTGTGAAGCCAGAGCTTCTGAGTAGTGTCGTCTGACCACAGAGCTACATCCCTGAGTCGCATTTCCAATTCGGGCCTAAAATTTTTCATTTATTTCTAATTAGCAAACTAGATTGTGGCTTTGCAAGAAATGAGCAGAGGAACACGCTTGCACCCTGAGAACGCTGTCAGCACTTGTGCTTGGGAGGAGCTTAAACAGTACTTGACAAGTCACAAATGCTCCACTGACATCTGCATTAGGCATCATTGTTCAAAAGTTTCTACAGTAACTTTTCTCAGATAAATATTCTAAATAGTTGTGGTGGCTCGAATGAGGTGTTCCCAACAGGCTCGAGTATTTGAACACTTGGTGAGTTGTTGGAGTTGTTTGGGAGGGTTATAGCATTGCTAGGAGGTGCAGCCTCCCTGAGAGAGCACATCAGGGGGCCTCTGAGAGCTTATTGCCTTGTCGCTCCAGTCTGTCCCTGCTTCCTATGTGTGCTAGACTGTGAGGGAACACTCAACCTCCTGCTCTGGCTGCCTCTGGCCACTGCCTTCCCCCCACCCCCCCGCAACCTCTGGACTCTTCTCCCCATAAGCCTCATAACCTCTTCCTCTATAAGTCACCTTGGTTATGGTGTTTGATCATGGCAATAGAGAAGTAACAGTTCAATACTCATGGCAGAGTTCGTGAACTGCTTTTTCCTTCTTTACGTATATTTTATTTTGATGAAATAAATGCTATATAGTCTTGGAATATTTTGTGGTAATCCCATTCTTTGAAATAAAGCTCAGGAAGTCTACTACATGTGCTGGTGCCTCACGGTTTCCTTCTGTGATGTCGTCGCACAGCATGGCGGCTCTGGGACTTTCCGTAGTAAATGTCTTCGCTTCTTGTCTGCTAGGAGGTCTCCTCTGTCTGCATTCGCTCTTCCTCTGCTGTCCCAGAAACTGGGTCTGACTTTTCCTCTACTTCCTAGATACATGTTTGTCTGGAAGTGATGCCTGCTCCCAGGTGAGAAGCCCAGAACCGGAACCTCAGCAGAGCAGCAGAGGGCTCTGCACATGCTATAGTTTCCCCTTGATCCCAAATCCCAGGGAGAAGACACACTCTGGGAGAGGAACTTCCTATCATAGTAGAGGAACCCTGCAATCTCCCAGGACCTGATTTTTTAAATATAATCGTCTGTTATAAAAGTGTCTAACCTTTTTCTCTGTTGGAGACATTATCTTCCAAATGCTATCTACTCTATAAAGATCTTTGAAATTATTTCCTGGAGCAAATGCCAAGCAACAGCTCCACTGTAATGACAGAAAAATGAGGAGCTTTAGAGACCCATCTCTGCACATCGAGGTGCCATGCTTTGCTGTCAATCATGGCCCTACACCTGGTGGTGTCCGGTAATGGTAAGCAATCTTTTGTCTGTTCCATCCAGGCTTTACCAGGCCTTTATCAGAGATTTTGCTCCCAGCTAATTTTTCATTGCTGGGACCAGAAGTCCCTGAGCTAATTTTAAAATAAAATTTATTATGCCTGTGCTACACAGCTGAGCACAGACCTAGATACAATTAAGTTATAAGAGCCCCTTAGTGGGATGGCGAATTCCTGGCAGAAATGGACACATCCTCATGCAGCTACTAGGCAAAGCACTCAGTGTCAGAAGAGATGCTCAGTGGTAACTGTCTGGAGAGGAGTCAAAGCTAGAAAGGCCCAAGCTGAACCCCAAGGTCATTAGCACTTCCATCATCATTGTTGATGGTGGGATTGTCTCTAGTGGAATGCATCGTGAACACCAAGTTCCTCTCACGTACCAATACCTGCAAAACTAGCTTGAAGCATAGCAAGCACTGGATGTTCTTAGTTATGGTGTGAGATGTCTCCTGTTTCAAACCTATCTATTTGTGAAGGGCTCAGTGAGTGTGAGTGATGCCTCATTTTCTGGGGCTAACACTGAGAATGAAACATTCAGTGTTCCTGTACATATGAGCTGCCAATCAAACAGTCTACAGTGAGTGAGGAGGTGGGGTCTGAGATGCTCCGATTGGTAAAGCAATGGAGAGCCACAGGAGGGTTATCTATTATCTGTCTCTCTATTGTCTATCTATCATCTATGTATATCTATGTATCGATCATCTATCAATCTATCATTATCTACCTAGCTATTATTTATCTACCTATCATCTATATATTTATCTATATCTATCATCTATCTAGTTGTCATCTATTATCTAGTTATCATCTCTCTAGCTACCATTTATCCATCTATCTATCTATCATCTATCTATCTATCATCTTCTATCATCTATTTATTGAACTGTACTGGGGGGCCAGACCCAGGGATTTGTGACTCTATGAACTGAACTATAAGGACTGCTATTAAGGATTATAGCAGAATGAATTAATGACCTCAGCTCAGAATAGCATTGTCACAACATTTCAATAGTTGGAGAGAAGAGAAAAGAGGAGCTGGTGACGGGGAAGGACACAGTTTAGGGACGGGTAGTGCAGTGTTCACACTGGTGGTGCACTGCACAGAAGCAGAAGAGTGACAGCAGGGTGAGCTGGGAGTCAGGCGGTGGCCTTGGAAAGGTAGGGCTTCTGGACTGGCAAGGATGGATGCGAAGACTGGGCAGGGCCTGCTGGTGTGCAGCCTGGGTCTGGGTGGAGGCGGGGCTTCTTCACTGCATCCCGTGTTCCGGGTTACCTCCACTCTGCTCTGGGAATGCTGATTCTCACTTGCGGACCTGCTTTTTGTAAGATAGGACTGACAGGAAAACAAACTGAGTCTTGGCTAAGAAATTTCAACCCAGTAAAGAAACTATAGGGAAACTGCATCCACACAGGGGAATCACGGCAGAGCTCCAGAACTGTCAGTGTTTTATTAATTATGTTCTTCCAAGGATTCAGGTAGAGCTCTGATTCCTGTCTGGGTTTCCTCTGCCTTGCATTCGTGCACTGCTAAGTCTTCATTTATCACAGTATTTCCTGGGTCTTGCCCATCAGCCCGCACCCCCTCACATTAATGATGTCAGCAATGACGAGAACTGTGACCAGGGTCTCTCTCAGGCCAAGCACCACATTGGCTGATGTCAGAAGCACACCGTAAGCCACATCACAGCATAGGGATCACAGGTCTCAAAGAGGCATTTACCAGGGCCAGCCTTAGAAGCCCTGGGAAAGTTCTCAGACTGCTTTGGGGAAAGTTTTTGGCAGCTTAATAGAGGTAGTAAATGAGGAATTGATTTTCAGAAGCAGACAGGGGCTTTAGGACACAGTGTAAACATTACCTTGTGTTTTGCTGGCAATGGACCCACCTTCACTGGGAGGCTCTTGGAGCCCAAGCATGCTCCTATCACACTTGACTTGTTCCAAGAACCATAATCCCACATGTCTAATGCTTTTTTCATGGACCCAGTGTGAATCCAGCTGTCCCGGTTGATCTGCTGACACTGGCTTTCCAGGTCGCCCAGTGGGCTGCTGTTCCAGCTCAGGAACTGTGAGTTTTCTGGTCACTGCACTGGTTTTGGACTGTTATCTTATTTTCTGGGCCACAGGGTATATTAACAAGAACATAGTACCACAGTGTCTGGCGTCCCTGAGCCAGTGGGAGCAAGACTGTCCTTACTTGCTACTCAAAGCTATCTGCCTCATCTTGTAATTCCCACTTTCTGTTAGCCAGGTGCCAGCTCCTGGTCTCTCCTGACATGCTGGAGGTCTACAGATGTGCTTAATGTTAAAAGGCTCAAAGAACTGCGCATGGATTAGTGTGTGGGGAAGACAACGGGAGTGGTCACGTGTGTGTGGGGTGCACATGGAGGCAGAGGTCGGGACTGGGATGCTTTCCTCTGTCGCTCTCTGCCATATTTTTCGAGGCAGGGAGAGTCTTTGGCACCTGGAGCTCCCTTCAACCAGCCTGGCTGGCCAGGGAGCCCATAGGAACCTACTGTCCCCTACTTCTGTGCTGGGTTGGCAGGCATGTGCTGTCACGCCTGGACTTTCATGGGGGCTGGCTCCAACTCAGGTCCTTACACTTGCGCAGCAAGCATGCACCTGCAGAGCCATCTCTGCAGCCCCAAGGAAAGTGCTTTTAAAACAGCAATGCAATTCTGATTTTTTTTTCCCATGGAAAAAAGTGTCCAAAGATAATGTGAATGCTAGAGGTAGCATCCTCATCCCTGTGGATCTGAACGCCCTTTCCTGAGATTTTTCTCACTGCCTCTGGGCCCGTCTCTGGTTGGGTCTCCAGTGTTCTGACTTAAACCATACAGCAATAAACTTGAGAAGGAATGATGGTGTGCATGTGGGACTGAGGTTCACAGAGGGTAGTTTTGGATCTTTATAAACTGTCCGTGTACCCGGGCACTCAGCTGTACCTTTTGACGTGAGTTACAACCAGTTTCTCCAGGGTGTCATTTGCATGTTAAGACCTGGGAACATTTTAAATTTCTGTGTAGTGCAACTTTTCAATTTCTTTTGCTCCTGGCTATTGAATTATTATAGGAATTGTGGTTTTTGTGGCTTGAGAGATTGTTCAGTGGTTAAGAGAAGTTGTTGCTCATGCCAGGGACTGTAGTTTGGTTTCCAGCACCCAAGTCAGGCAGCTGACTACCATGTGTAGCTGCAGCTCCAGGGAATCTAGTGCCCTCTTCTGGCCTTCCCAGTACCTGTCCTCATGCACACAAATACACATGCATGCACATACACAGACACATATTAGAAATGCACTTCTTGGAGCTGAGGAGATGGTTCAGTGGTTAAGAACACTAGCTGGTCTTGCAGAGGATCCTGGTTCGAATCCCAGCACCCACATGGTGGCTAACAACTATCAGCAACTCCAGTTCCACAGCATCCGATACTCTCTTCTCATCTCTACGGGCATTGCATGACACAGGTATACTTGCATACATGCAGGCAATATACTCAGGCACATAAAATAAGAATAATAAATGAAATATTTTGTAGAAAGAAACCTACTTCACTCAAATCAAAGTTTCTTTCCTGTCCCCTCTCAGTTTTAAATTATATTTAAATTTATTTTCACTTATTCTCTGTGTCTGTACATGTGTAAGTGCACTTGTGTTGTGCAATGCCTTCAGAGGCCAGAAGAGGGCCCAGATCCCCTGGAACTGGAGTTATGGACAGTGTTTGCAGCCTTGTTGGTCCTGGGATGAGAACCCAGCTCCTCTGCAAGAACAGCCAGTGCTCTTAACTGCTGTGCCATCTCTCTAGTCCCCCTACCTCATTTTCTTATGACAACCTGGGGGGGCTTTGTCTATGCAAGCACATTCTATGGCATTCGGATATGGCTGTGAGAGAAAGGCACAAGCATTATCTGTCCAAATGTCTCCATTACTCTCCTGGAGTCTATCCAGTGTGCCTGTGCTACAGGATGATTTGTGCCCCCATTCTCACTTTAAATATCTCCACATGTTCCCTTTCTGGTGTATTCAAACATAGACTACTACTATTCAAACATCAACTTGTGCTTGTGTTAGTGATGCTCACAGTGTTTTAAAACCTGGCAGGTCTAGCCTTCACTCAGACTTTTCCATTTCCAGATTTTTATTAAAAAATTCCAAGGTTCTAGTTTATATTTTCCATACTTCTGTTTCCAGAAATAAATGCTCCAAAAATTGGATTCATGATCAATTCTCAGAAAGAAAGTTTTGCCATATTCTTGGTGGTGAATTTCCTATGTCAGTCTTCCTAATGATTCCTTCTCCTTCGGGTATTTTAGAAATAGGTTAAGAATGTGATCACACAAATTTTGTCAATTTTGCTGATATGTCATTTCTCAGAGTCTATATTTTTGATCAAAACGCTAATGGAAATGTTTCGTTGTGCTTTATCTACTAATTTCTCATGCTTCTCACACATGTAGCTATAATGCATCTGTTCTTATCACACCTCGACTCACTCTCTGAACTTCCAGTTATTTCTCAGCTGAGTTCTCTGGGCATGCAGCCTCTCTGTTTCCTCCAGTAGAATTTCCTCATCGGAATTATCCTTTTGTCTTGCTGCTCTGGCCAGTGCTCCTGCTAAGATCCTAGACCAGGTCACCAGGTCAGCACTCAGGGCCGTGTCTTGTGCTATCTTTGGCCTGCCTCATAAAGGGGGTGTAGCCTTGGGCTGGCATGACACACTGACCATCTCTGCTGGCCTGTGGTGCTGAGGGCAGCATGTGGAGCACTCTGTAGGTGCTGCAGAATTCATGGGAGTGTCTATGGCATTCTGGGGGTGAGAGGCTGGTGTGTTCTGCAGAAGACTCACCGAGAATCCAGCTGAAGTGATCCTTGGGACCTGTCCACTGGTCCAGGAACTTACTGACTTAAAAGGTCTCTTCTCCTGCATCAGGCTTCAGCAATGGGGTTTGTAGGCTTCAGCCAGGCTCTCTGGCTTTGTGTTCAAGGAGCAGCTCAGAGTTGGCACTTCCTCACTTTCCAAGGTGGCCCAGTGAGGGCGGGTGCACAGGCAGGTGCACAGGCGGGTGCTGGGCAGTCTTCCCCACTGGCAGAAGCCCACACTCTGCTCCTGTTGGAGCCAGACCTCACGGACAAATGCCGAAGCCCAGGGAAGTATTACCGTGGCCGTGCTGAGGCGCTAGGTTGCTCAAGGTGCATGAAACCTATGCTGCCTGTCTCATCTCCTGTGTAAACAGCTACTTCTCACTAGAAATGAGGCATATTCACACCAATAACCAAACTCCACTCAGCCCTTCTATTACCAGTGGGAGATAGTAGTGATAAATCTCTGGCAGGTCTTGCTGTTAAAGAGAACCAGGCTCTAGAAAGGTGCTGAGGGGGACAGCCGGTAGGTAGTTTCCTATGTAGCAGCCAGTTTCCCCTAGGTCACAAGATCTAGATGCGAGAACAGAATATTAGGTTAGATGAACCATGAGTTAATACATGGCATGGATTAAAACAGACTGCAGTAGTCGAGTGAGATCTCAAACCCCGTTTCCATCGCGCTCATGCATTACTCGAGGTTGGGAGCTGAAATCCATTCCTGATGGAAAAATGAAAGCCATATGCCCTGCCCTGAAGGCTGACCGTAGGGTAGGAGACCCTCTGCAGCACCAAGAACGACCCCTGCGTGTGGTTGATAGAGGCAGCACATTCTGCCCTGTGGGATTCATAGCTCATCCTGAGAAACATCTAACTTTGTAATCTGCCAAACTGGGGCTTTAACCGAGAATTGGATAAGACAGATTCTTCCAGCCTGGTCTCTGTGCTGCTGATTAAATTCTCCCCTGGAAGTGCAGACCTGCTTGGTATTTAGAACGTGTTCTGGAGACAGCAACTCTACCCGTTCAGCTTTGGCTGGTTCATTTGTCAGTGTCGAGCACCCTACACTCTATCGATTCCAACATGGTTCTCTCCTCTCCAGGACCGCAATAAATCAAGCCCAGAGAGGGAACAGCATTGCCAAGCCTGTCTCCCTTCTCCATGTCCAACGTGGCCTGATACAGTGATAGATAACTGCATATACTCCCACTCCAAGGTCTCCAGCAGGGACCTGTCCCCTTCTCTGGTGAAGGTTTCCTAGATTCAGGGACTCCAGGGACACAAGTGTCTGGGAATGCTTGAGTATAACACTTGGAAATTGGCTTGGTTCCTGAGAGCTATGCAGAGGTATCTTGCATTACAAAGGGCCAGGCAGGAAGGGCCTGGGTTTTCTGACCTTCTCAGTTCTCCTGAGGAGGACTCCAAGGTCAGGAAGACTAGAGATAACACCCTCTATGTCCCTTGGCACTGAGTCCCAGACAAAATGCCTGCCTAAAGACTGTCTGCTGGTCCAGATCCCAGAAATGAGACATCCCAAGGCCTCTGTTGGCCAAGAGCTTGCCACAGTTGGAGAAGCTGCTCTTGGGCTGGGAAGTTCACTGTTTCTTGTCCTGTTCCTGAATTATAGCATGTGACTCATTCACCACTAATAAGCCAACTGTAAATTGGGGTTGTGGATATTCTAAAAGAAATCTGTCCAAATATTTGAGCGTAAAAACTCTGAATGCTCTATGCAAAGATCAAGTCATCTCTCAACTTCCTTCACAGGAGGACCATGGTCCAAGTCACCCACTCTCAGCGTCCATCACACCAAGGGAATGCTCCAATCAGACCCTGTCCCCTCGGCTTCCTTTGCAGGAGGGGAGCAAGGAGTATACTCTAAGCATGTCTCTTTTCACATCCAGACCCCATCATGAACTCTCTAAATTTCAGACCTGGTAAATCTTTTAGCCATTTGATGAATTAGTCTTTTGTTCCTAAACTTTTTGCTGATTTTTTTCTCTTGCATTTCTAGTCCTTTGTTTACATACCAATAGGAGTCAATTACTTGAAATGACAGAAGTCAGATGTAAGTGGGGATATTTATATGAGAAACTCTGTTAAAATCCATTGCAGCTTGGTTGTCATTTTTTCTGGATGAACTATTCCCCTGTACTGTGAATCATGCCATTATTTCTAGACTGGTGATTGTCCATGTCATTAACAAGCAAATGTCAAGAGCCTTGTAGGACAAGTTCTGAGAAGAGAAGGAAACATGCTGACCCCCACTCAGCCCTTCATCCCATCTAGCATCTTGCTCTGGTGGTCAGAAATATATTACCAACAAGCAAGGACTCTCCAGCTGAACCACTCTAGGTTATCTTCCCAGCCTCTATTACCCTAAGTGATGTTTGCAGATAGCCCACTCCTGAGCAAGATTCAAATCATAAATCACACAGTCTATTCTGCAGGCAATGACTCTGTGACACTTAAGAGAAATTTTTTACTCTAAATCACATAACAAATTTTTCTTGCCAGCCCATTTCTCTTAAATCAATTCATTTGTCTAAGGCAGTTTCTAAACAATTCAGTCTTAAAAAGTAGATAGAAAAGCTCTTCAAATACCTACTTCCCCTGGAGGCACAGCCAGGACATCTATACTATGTTCTCCCCTTGACTCTTTTTAGCAAATGTCAAGAATCACAGACTCCTCCTGATCTGGAAATGTAGACTCCAATAACCATGTAAACGTTACTTTAACCATGTAAACATTACTTAAACAATTTGCCGAAAGTTTCCAAATTAAAGGATAGATCTTAATCTAATTCTGTTTAACCCTGATTAGGAATTTTCTTCAAGGTTTAAAAAAATCCTTCAAACAAGTTGTCTACAACAGAAATAGACGAGGAGGCACTCCCACTGGTGAGAAAGAAGAGGTCAGAGCCTCTTCCTCCCTAAACAAGAACAAACCCAAACAGTCTAGTGCTCTGGAGATAGACCAGACACACAATGGAAAAGTGTTCAGGATGAGCTGCTGGGCTGAGGGTCAGAACAGACAGGAGGCTGCCGACTTGTGTCTGGGACACCACCTCCTACCTTCCGGGATTTACCAGAAAGTGTTGGCTTGGGAATACCCAATGGTTCAGACCCTATAGGAGCTGACTGAGATGGAACAGGGTGGTCAGCCCAGAGACACTGCAGCCGAATCAGCATCTCCATGGCCAACAAGAGTGGGACAGCCTCAGGTTCCCTCAGCTACAACTCTTGTCAGGGAAGGGTGAATGGTGCACAAGCTACACACTTCCTTGTCTTCCCTGGGGCTGAGAGATGGGGCAGGGCTTCTTCAGAAGTCTACCAAGCCGGTGGACAGGGCTGGCCTATGGCTTCCAGAGACAGGAAATGTGAGGCTCACATAGGAAGTGCTTGAACTTGAGCCACGGTCTGTATTTCTCATGAAGGTCAAATGTTGGGCCACAGAATGTGGAAGTATTACACAGTCAGGAACTGTAGGTACAAGCTGACCTGTCACTGGCTCATCGTAAGGAATGCAAACAAGGAGTGAGTCTTGAGAAATCAGACTGAAATTAAAATAGAGGACTGGGGAGATGGCTCAGCAGTTAAGAGCACCAGCTGCTCCTGCAGAGGACCCAGGTTCAATTCCCAGCTCCCACAGAGCAGCTAACAACCATCTGTAACTCCAGTTCCAGGGAAATCTGATGCCCTCTTGTGACCTCTGTGAGCACTGTACAACATGGGTGCACTTACATGCAGGCGATATACCCATACACATAAAATAAAATAAATAGAATATTTAAAATAAAATCAGAAAATGAAACCCAATAGAAGAGGAAAACAGAATCACACCATGGAACAGGGTGATCTTAAACATTAACGTGAGCAGGTCACTCTCTCTCTGTCTCTCTGTCTCTCTGTCCCTCTCTCTCTCTCTCTCTCTCTCTCTCTCTCTCTCTCACACACACACACACACACACACACATACACAGTGGGGCGCAGATTCAGAAAAAGACTCAATAGAATATATGACCCACAACATCTCATTTTGATAAGAAAAATTAATGAATTAAATTTAAACAGGGACTCCAAATAGCCTTGGACAAAGTATGTAACAGCTAATCAACGTGGGTGAATGAGTTATCCCTGGACATCAGCCAGGCAGCACTTGGCGACAGGATATCCAGACAGGGTCCCATGAGTAGGAGCTCTAGTGGAAGCAAATGGGACAGGACAGAAATGGGAGCAGAGATGTGTTCTGTCTCTGTGCCCAGGCCATCTCGAGCCTTCCATCTTCCATGTCCTCCTAGTGCCACAATGCTCTGCTTTATGACAGGCCACAGTAATGGGGCAAGACAGCCAAATTAAGACCCTTAAACCATGAGTCAAATAGGTATTTCCTCGGGTAATCTACTCCCTTTGAGTGTCAACATAGGCATAGGCTACAGCAATGCATCAGTCAGAGACCAAGATCTCTGGACTGGGAGCCAAAATAAAGATTCCCTCCACTAGACTATTTTTCCTGGGTATTTATCACGACAGCAGAAAGCTACTTAACACAGAGAGTAGAACGGGAATCCTCAGCCTTCCTGATTTCAAATCTAGGTCAGAGCTAGAGCAGTTGAAATGAATGTGGCGTGGGCAGAAACAGTTTCAAGTGGAGTAGACGTAAGACCCCAGAGAGACATCCTCATGTGTACAGGAAATGATTTCAACAAGGGAGACAGGACTGCAGTGGGGACAGGAGAGCTCTCTACAGAGAGTGCCCAGGAAACACACCCCCTGCACAAAACAGACGTGTGGACACATCTCACACCATATCAAAGGGAGTCGGGGTAAATGTGAAGAAAGTACATGGAATTGAATTCTCAAAGAGTCAATGAAAATGCTATTAAAAATATGCCACAAAACAGACAAGGGACTTAATATGAAAATGGAAGTAAAACGTTTAAAAAGAACATGTAAGACATGGTTTCTATAGCACTGATCCTGACAAGGATTTCCTGAAAATATGAAATGGCAGCACAGTCAGTAAATATGAATTTATTCACTTGAACAAGTTTGTGGCATCAAAAAACACTGACAGATCAAAGTGACAAAACACAAAAGGGAAGAAAGTATTTGAAAACTATAAATCAAATGAGAGATTAATTTTTAGAATATATAAGGAACTTGGACTGGAGTGATGGCTCAGCAGTTAAGAGCACTGACTGCTCTTGCAGAGGACCCAGGGTGATTCCTGGCACCCACATGACGGCTCACAACCATTTATAACTCTGGTTCTAGGAGATCCGACCTCTGTGGGCATTGCATCACTTGGGTATACTTGTTTACATGCAGGCAATACATCAAACACATAAAATAAAAATAATAAATAAAATATTAATAAAAAGAACTCCTGTGATCCCACAATATAAAAATAAACTGTTAAAAATTGGTCAGAGCCCTCAGCAGACATTTCTGTTTGACGGGTGAGTCAAGACCACAGCTGGAGCCTGCACATTGGCTAGGATGGAGGATGGTCACGATCAGCAAAGCAGAGAGCAGGTTTTAGCAAGGAGGTGGAGCACCTGGAACCTACAGATACTCCTGGTGGGAATGGAAAATAACATGAATGTGGGCTTGTCATGTGACCAGCCAGGCTACGCTTCAGAAGAACTGAAAAGGAAGTGAAACCAATTTCATATCACATCCCAAAGCTTTTAGGAACATTCTCCATATTAAACAGAGAGTGAGATGTCCCTAAATCCCATTAACAGAAGGATGTCTGCATAAAAGGTGGTACAGCACAGTGGGGCAGCAGTCTGTACAAAGGGCTGTACGCAGAGTGGGGCGGCTGTCTGTATAAAGGCAGGTACGCACAGTGGGGGGTCATTCAGCCTTGGAAGGGATTCATAGTCTGGCAAGGGTGAATCTTGAAAATGTAATAAGGCAGCTCAGAAGTAAGGTGTCGCTCCCCCAATGTGAGGTAGATCATCATGTCGTAGAGGCGGAACACAGAACAGGAGGAGGGTGGGCTGGGGAACTTGGAAATCTGTTTCCTGGGTCCAGGATTTCTTCCTTAGATTGCTGGGAAGTTTTGGAGATTGTGTTAGTGGTGGGTCCAAAGCCGGATGGAGGTAGCAAAGGTGAGTGAACTGTGCATTTAAGTGATTAAAATATTAAATTTTATGTTGCGAATGTTTTCCACTTAGATCTATCAGGGAAAATGGCAATTAAGAGACCCCAGGTTGTCCCAGATAGTTAGTTTCACAGAGAGTAACTTTGTAAGATAGCTTCATAAGCTAGTTTTAATGTGTTCCAAAAATTATGACAAGGTAGGTTTAATTAATTAAAGAAAAATATAGTCCTGACTCAATGCTGAGTAATGTGTTCTGAAATATCAGATCTGCGACGAGTCAATCATTTGCAATGGTGGGAAGCAGAGTTAGTGACCTTCAAGGTAGCTCAGTAGTGGAAGGAAGGTGAGAGACAGGCGGTGTTCAGCCTCTCAACTGCTCCCTTCCACGATGAGTAAGTCTTCTGGGTTTCTCTGTGAATTTCAGAAGTTTTTGATTCTATGGCTGTGAGGACTATCGTAGAAATTTTCACTGAGATGTATGACATTCACATGTTATTTTGGTAATGTGGACACAGTAGCAATATTTGTTCTAGCAATCTGAAACCCCAGAGAACTCCTTCTGCCTTGCCATCCCTTCCCCAGACACCTCTTCAGTGCTTTACAGGTTCCGTGGCCTCTAATGTTACGTATGCTGTGTCAAGGTATTTTACCTTTGAAGCTGTCATGGCTGGGCTTATTTCCTGAGACCTTGGCCGTGAGTTTGTTACTGGTGTATGATCAAGCTGCTAACCTTCTTGTGGTGGTTTGTATCCTGCCACTCACTCACAGCATTTAGCAAATTCACACATCTTCTGGTACAGTCATTGAGGCCTTTTAAGTATTGGATCAAGTCATCTATAAATGAGGAAATGTTAGCTTCTTCTGTTTCTCTTTTTGTCTCCTTATGTCTTCCTCTTGCCCTACTGTGTACTGGCTAATATTTCAGTCACGACCTTGACTAAAAGTGGTGAGGACAAAAAAGTTGGACCATTTCTGATGTTTGAGGAAACGCTCTGAGTGCCTCCTATTCATTGTAATGTTGCTCGGTTTTCAAATGCAGCCTTAAGTATATTCAGTCCGCTTCGTTGTTCCTCCAGGCATTTTAGCCTTCACTGGTCTTTTTCTGTATCTGCTGTGATGATTATATGTTTCTTGTCATTCATTTGCTTATAGGGCAGATTATATCTATTAATTTGTACATGCTGAACCACTCCAGCCTTCCTAGACTGAATCAAAATGGTCATGGATGTGGATCTTTTGAATGTGATGCTTAATTTGGTTTGCCAGTATTTTACTGAGGATTTTTCATCTATATTCATTGCAGACATTGGCTTATAAATTTTTTGCTATTTCTTTAATTTGCTCTTAGTATTACAGTGATATTCATTTTGCAGAATGTGTTTGATAGTATTCCTGCCCTATTTTGTGTGGGGTAGAAAAGGCCTGGTATTGATTATGCTTTAATAAATTTCAGCAGTGAAATGTGTTAGGTCCTGGCTTTTGTTCATTATTATTAATTATTATTATTATTTACAGTTTTAGGCTTATTGCTTGATGTTGGTCTGTCTAATTTACTGGCGTATTCTTGATTTAATTCTGGTAGCTTCTTTGTATTGAGATATTTATCTTAAAATAATTCTGCAAAGCCACAGTCATAAAAACAGCATGGCGTTGGCACAGAAGCCCACATAGACATTTAGAGATGAGCCCAGTCAGCGACACACTTTGATAAGGTAGCAGTACTATGTAGTGGAGAGATGTTGCCTGCACTGGCTGCTTTCAGCTGCTATGATAAAGCATTGTGACAGTTATAGAACAGTTTATTGGACTTACAGTTCCAGAAGGAGAGTCCATAACTGTTGCCGAAATATAGCCGGAAGTAGATGAACCAGGAAGCTAAGAGTTCCCATCTCCAAGGGCAAACAGGAGGACAAGAGCAACCCAGCATTTCCTCCCCTGTGAAGTTCTCTGCAGGTGTTTTTCTGATATGGGAGAAGAGATAAGGAGCACATCCATTCCTGGGCTGCCAGAGAGTCACCTGCACCCTCAGGGCTCAGGGAAACTCACAGTCCGGATTTCTGATCTCCAGAACTGCAGGAGAAGCATGTGCTTTTCACTGGCAAGTTGTAACATTGTAGGGACCCAATACAAATACTAATCTTTAAAAAAATTTAATTTATTTGTATGAATTTATTGCCTGCATATATGTAAGTGTCATGCAGTACCCTTGGAAGATAGAAGAGTGCACTGGATACCGTGGGCCTGGAATTATAGTTGGTTGTTAGCCACTATATGAATGCAGGAATTCAAACCCCAGTCTTCTGCAAGAGCCAGTGTTCTTAACCATTCAGCCATCTCTCCAGCCCAAACAGACACTAATCTTTATTCAAGCAATGCATAGATTTTCCTAAATGTGTCACTAGTCATTCAAACTTGTAGTAACTTTTGCAATAACATTTTAAGTAGAGTGTCTATTTAAAAAAACCTATATATATATATATATATATATATATATATATATATTTTATTGATTCTTTGAGAACTTGCTATTTAAACCCCCCCCTCTTTTCATCATTCCCACTTTACTACCCCTCCCCATCTTATTTGACAGGTTTGTGCTACTCAATGCATTCTAGACGTGAGAGGGAAGCTGCACCAATGAAATCTCCACAGGACGGTAGTTTAATGAGATCCACATAATGACAAGACCAGCTGACATGACTGGGGAACTAACTACCGCAGGGCTTACCTCAAGATGCAGACGACCGGCAGATGCTGAGGGAGAGCCAATCAGGTTCCTCCAGGGACTAGCTCCCTGAGAATTTACCCAATCCCGAATGGGCAGCCCTGCTCCACCTGGTGGTGTGCGCCTTTAATCCCTGCCCTTGGGAAACAGAGCAGAGGAGCTCTGTGAGATCAAGGCCAGCCTGGTCTACATAGTGAGTTCCAGGCCAGCTGGACGTACAGGGAGATTCTGTCTAAAAAACAGATTTACACCAAATAGACTATAAACACAGGTACACAGGAACTCAGTGAATTATGCATGCGTGTACTTTATGACTATGTACATGTATATGTAACAGCAATAGTAAAGATGACAGGAAATTGAGAGGGAGTCGGGGGGACATGAGGAGTTGGTGGGGGACTGGGAGTGTGGAAATCAGGTAAAGGCAATACTCATGTATTCTTAAAAATAACAAATAATAATTTAAAAATATTGACAAGAGATTAAGCTATTGTGTTTTTTGTGCAGTCTGAATTTTACTTTTAACACTCTGAAATTCCAAGTAAAATCCTTCATTATTTTTCTTTAAATCTATCTTCTTCCATTTTAAATCTTGTGTTTATTTAGAAACAGGTTTCACTCAATATGTGACTGGGATCTGCTCCCCACTGCCTCTGCCTGTTCAGGGAAAGGTTCCCCACACTTAGCTCTACTGACTGCCTGCAGCCCCCCGGGGTGTGTGTGACACGTGCAGAGAAGGCTTTCTCACACTAGGTTCTAATATTTGTGTGTGAGAAACCTATACACTGAACCACAGTATCCACCGTTCCAGACAGCAAAGCTATTCTTTTCTTTGGAACTAGAGGTATGACCATGATCCTCAGCCTAATGAGATATTGGAGAAATGTCAGAAAATATAAAGAAAAGGAATCTACCTCCGCTCTGGAAAGTGTGCTTCAGTAACCTAAGAAGAACATTGCTGTCACTACTCCTGAGAGACTACACACAATATTCTCAGACACATCACAGAACACATCTCTTTTGATAAAAATGCTGGTTATCCTCATGTCAATTATCCAAAAACGTTTGTCACCTTCCACATGTCAAGGGTTTCTCGGGACAATGGGAACACAAAAGGAAAAAGGAAAAGTCAACCCTGGATTTTATCTTACCGTTGAACCACATGTATGCGTGTGCACATTGCTTTGATATAGCTCCCAAATACCAATCAAACAGCACACTGCATGAGCACGAGTCTGCAAGATATCACTCTAGAAATCTGGGAGTGGAGATTTTGCCTGTTGAACTGCCATCCTATAAATTTACTGACATAATTTCACCACTGACTATTAAGTAGATATTTGGTATACGAAAAACTGTCAATGAAAAGCAGCCTTTGCCGGGCAAAGCAGCAGTCAGAAAAGCTACGAAAACCCAGTCAAGAATGTTCAAACTACCTTGACTAGTTTACAGCCTGTTCTCTGGTGCTCCCCTGCTGAGGCACCATGCATCAGGGAGAACCTGGATGGCCGGAAGGAAAGGTACAGATGGAAAGTGAGTGATAGGAGGTAAAAGCAGGACAGTCTCGGGAAATTCGAGGCTAGCCTGGGCTGCATAGCAAGTACCAGGCTGGCTACAGATACATAAGAGACCTTGTCTCTAAAACAGCAATTTAAAGAAGAAGAAAAAAGTAGGAACAAATTCATCCCCTTAAGAGAAAAGCACCCCAACCCGTATGTCTTACTTGGATCACATGAAGCATTGTGTTTGCCCTTCCTGGATTTAAACAAACAGTTAAAAGATGGGATATTTTCTTTGTTTTGCTGGGGGTGATTTAATGGGCAAAGCCCCCATCAGCATCTCTCTGGGCACTGGGCCCTGTTGGTGGTGCTGTTGGGGGAGGTTATGGAACTCTGAAGACACAGGGCCTCACTGGAGGACTAGGTCACTGTGGGTGGGCCTTGAGTGTTTGGCATGATCACTTCCAGCTGGCTGTCTTGGCTTCATGTATGGAGGAATGAGCTTGGCCTGCCTTCTGCTCTGGCTGCCTGCCACCATGACTTCCTTTCATTCTGGACTTCTTCTCTTAAACCTTAAGCTGAAATAAATTCTCTTCTATAAATTGCTTTTCTCTAAGGTGTTTTATCACATCCACAGAAAGTGACTGATACACTGGGTAAATAATCTAGGGAAGCTCTAGAATTGAGTCTCCCAGACCCTACAGCTTTAAGAATGTCCTCACAATGTGAGAACCATGGAGAGGAGGCAGGTCTGCACACCCGTCAGGGAGCCATGGCTGGCAGCCATCCATCGAGACCGGGTGGAGGTCAAGGGCTTGGGACTTAGGTGGGCCTGGATTTGGGGACTGTTGCAGCCATGTGGCAATACTGTCATGAGGTGATGATGGTGTGAGAACTGGTCCCTCAGACGAGGTCACCAGTCAGGATTCACCCACAGCAGAAGCCTGGAAGCCTTCTTGGGTGCCAAGGCTAGATCCACTAACTATCCAGCATGCCACAGTATCAGAGATAACCCAGGTAAATATTGCTAGGACATGAATCATGTTTAAAACTATGAAATATGTTTGATCAAATTTACAGAAAAAAGTGAATTCTTCATTTGAGTAAAATTGCCACAAGATTCTAAGGCTTAAATCTTATTTTCTATCTTATTTCAGCTTTTCCAATAGAAACTATGATTATAATTCATGAGCAAGAGGAAGAATCCGTTTTACTACCAGTAGCCATGGTAACTGTTTCTCAAGCTGATATGACACGACACATGCACCACTGTGCACACCTGCTGAATCCATGCTGACACATCCAGCCACGTGTCAGCATGTTCAGATGGTCACAGGACATGCATGCTTGTAAAAATTCTACTCTAATTCCAAAGAAAACATCTGTCCTAAAGTTTAAAGTGCATGTGTGCATGTGTGAGCACACACACGCAGGTTGTTGCTACAGAACATGGATAGAAGAGGCAACTTCAGAGTGAAACACACTCTCTGAGAGCCTCTCATACCTAGTGCCTGTGTCTGAGTGACAGAAGAGCGTGCTGAATTGCCATGACCCTTCCCTCAAAGGAATGTGGCTAACTCAGTAGAACATGTGTGGTCATCAGTGGTCCCAGCATCTGAAACTCCAAATGCAATGACAGAGATCACAATCCTGGGATGAAGGGAAATGAAGGGACTGAAGGTGAGTGATAGATGGAGGGAGAAGGAAAGGCAGGTGGGGAGGGGCAAGGGGACCCCAGCAATGCCAAGATCGTGCAGCCAGGCTGCTGGGAAAATATGGGCAGGCATATTTTTTTCCACCGAGAGGAGGTATTTTCAGGTGAATTACCTCTCTGATTTTCTTAGCATTAAAATGCAGATTGTCATGGGGGATTCCTGATCTTCCTGCAGGTGGTGATGGGACATCACACCTTCCTGTTGTCAGCCTTCTTCTGCCCCTGTGGGGGCCTGTGTTTGAACTGCAGTTGACGATATAAATAGAGGCGGAGGAGGAGGAGGAGGAGGAGGAGGAGGAGGAGGAGAAGGAGGAGGAGGAGGAGGAGGAGGAGGAGGAGGAGGAGGAGGAGGAGGAGGAGGAAAGACGCCTGACACCCTGGCTTCCTTGACATGGGGGATTGTGGAATGGCTATTGCAGGTTTTCCCCAAGTTCCCTGCTGGAACTTAGTCCCTTCTTTGAAGACCAGTGGCTGCCATTCCTCAGCCAGGAGGGCAGGTGGGTGAGAGGGTTGTTCCTCGTGTGCAGCCCATGAAACATTTCTGGACACTGACAGTTTCCAGAAGGCAAGCAGTGCCTGGAACCTGTCAAAATGAAGGCCCAGGAGACCTTTGTGTGGTTACTCTGGGACACAAACCACTCACATGGATCTGCATTTTTCCTGGATTAAGTGCACCTTAAGCTGAGCCAATGGAACTGGAACAATGTTGTCATTACAACCTGAATTTCAGTCACCAGCTAAGGAGGCACAGGGAGGCTCGAGTTACCATGAAGGAAGTGTTTCTGGGCCTTGGTTCCTGACAAGTTTCCCTTGAGAATTTTTATGAATTCTCCTCTCACTATGAGGCCAGGCATTCAGCTCGACCCCATCCCCAGGTGTGAACTGATTGAATGAATGGAGAATGCTCTCCAATTGGAGAAACCAGTTTATTCTGGGGTTACTTACAAAGGATTCTCTCTGTGAAGAGAGACAGAAATTTCATATGGAGGGGAGGCCAGCATTCTCATCAGAAGTCCGGTGGACCTCCAGAACACACCCAAGATGGAGACTCGCAGTGCCCTGCCCACGTCTCCTACCTAGCTTTTTCTACTTTCCCACTGGACCCTCCCCACTAAGTCACTAGTTGGTTGAAAGTAGTTGACTCTATTGGCTTCATCAGTGTCAGTCACATTCTTGGGCGCATGTTCCTCCCAGCAGAGAGAAACTCTGTAAATTTACCCCAACACCCTGGCACATGGTTGCCCTCCAGGATGCCAAGGTTTCATTTCTTATTGGTCCTCAGACACACTGCTCAAGAGAAAACGGAAAGGAACATTTGGTCTACTTTACTGTACTTCTTTATCTGTCTGTCTCTCAGGTTGGTCTTCAGGTTTCCAGGGAGGGTGGCCTCTGTTCTACTTACTTGAGCTCTGGAAATGTGGCCTGGGTTTTGGCCTTGGTGGCTGCTCTCTAAAAACTTGCTAACAGTGCTGATTTTATAGTCTCCTGGAATAGGAAAGGGCCTGTTGCAGAACACTAATCCTGGGGAGCTATGGCCAGTCAGGAAAATTTTCTAGGACAGATTTATCAACAGCTCACAGAGTACAATCCTTGAAAGTGGATTACTTCTTCCCAACTCTAACTGGCCCATTTCTGCTGATAGTGACTGTGCTAGATGGACCAGCGAATGTTCACTTCCCTTTAATTTTCTTCCTATTACTGCCTTATTCTCGATACAGAGCATGCGGAGCAGAGATACAATGCTGCTTAGTTAGGTGTTTTCCAGGAACAACTGAACAGATCAACAATATTGGATTCGCAATTACAGCTTTGTATCTTCCTCTATCAGTGACCAACATGTTTGAGGCCATCACAGCTGTTCCAATATCTGGCACAGGTGTTTATGTTTATGTGTGTTAACACACGTGTACAGTAGTTTTAATAGGTAACAGTGCACATTTGAGCCTACAGAATTTTAGGGAAGGAAATTTAAGACTTTCTTACCTCTTATCTCCACAGCAGAAAGGACCACGGTTTCCATCTTCATAGATATTCTTGTGTGTGTATGCAGGCTTCCTATGTATGCAGGTGCACCCGGACGTGATTGTGGAGGTCAGAGATCAAACTCTGATGTCACTCCTTCCGTGCTGTCTGCCTTTCCTTTTATTTATTTGTTTTTTTGAGACAGAGCCTCCCCTGACCTGGAACTCCCCAAGTAGGCTAGGATGGTCTATGGGCCTCAGCGATCCAGCTGACTGAGATTGTAAGTGCATCCCATAATGCCCAGCTTTTTCACAGGGGTCCTGGGAATCCAACTCAGGTACGGAAGCTTGCAAGGAGGCTGAGCTTCTGAGCATGGGGACGGTAGATGCACACCTGTCTCCAATCTAGGTTCTCCCTTGTTTGTCAGATTAAAACTTGTTTGTCAGGTTCAAACTTCTGCTGCTGAATTCCACAATTCATTGCCTGGTGTGGACTGGCTGTCTTTCATCCTAGCACATTTCCTTGAAGGCTGAGAAGCTACAACCAAACCCACCTCAGTCATTGGAAGCCATCTGCTGCTCCCATCCTTGTTTCCTGGTAATAAAGAAATCTGAGAATCAGTGGTTAACATATTTTAATTATTTATTTTTAGCTTTTGTGTATGAGTGAGGCCTGCACATATGTAAGTGCACCTGTGTCGTGCAGTGCTTGCATAGGTCCGAAGACAGTGCATTCCCCTGGAAATGCAGTTACAGGTGGTTGTTAGCGCTACCATGCCCGGCCCGGCCCTTTCATTCCTGTTTTAATTCCTTTCATTCCTACTTGAACAAGACAGCAGTCCTTTCCCTCCAACCCTTCTCATGTTACAAAGCACAGAATCAGCAGGATTCTAATCACTTTGATGCACAGAACCAGAACCGTAGGGTCCAGGTTCTGTCTGCCTTTCAGTGAGCTGAGATCCAGACACAGTACCCCATGTCACTTTGGCCACCACTGGAGATTGTCACCTGGTTTCTAGAAGACCCAGCTCCTCTGACTATATTGTGCTTATTAACCTACATGGCTGTGAGCAGGAAGACTGGCTGCAATCACACCCAGAAGGAACACACCAGTGCTTTCTGTTCCTGTGGCAGAGCACACAGTGAGAGCTAACAGTGCCTGGTACTCAGAGACTCCACCCCAGATCTCACTGGATGAGCTCTCAGTACCTGGACCTGGGGGTGCACTCAGAGTGGGCAGGGTGTTGTCTTAACGCTCTTGGTACAGACTTTGCCCCAGTTAAGCACTTTATTTGGGTCGAATCTCTTTGACTATTCTGAATGCCTGGAACATGGACTCCTGAGGTAGATGGAATGCAAGATTCTGCTGTGGCGCCCCAGGAGGGACCACAGAGCAGACTTAGGTTTTCTAAACAGGATTACCAAACTGCTCAGCTTCTTTTCCTTCCTGGAAAGCTTTACAAAGGATATCTTGTTGTCCATCAAAGAACTGGAATGTTGTTAGGAACCTCTGTCCTCTGCATGTCTCTCCTGGTGCTGGCTTTCACAGAAGAGATGTCCCTTTGGGAGCACTGGGACTCTGTGCTAGGGAGGCTATTGGTCACACTTGATTACCATGAGCAGCTATGTCCCTTCATGCTCAGGATCGGGCATTATCTGCATACAAGGACACCTGAGCTGGGCCTGGATTTGGACTGAGCATCTGGCACATGGTTTGTCTCAGAACCCGGGTCAGAGACTTCACCATTTGGAAGGTCTTTTCCAGTCTTTGTCCATTGCAGCTGTCAAGTTTCTTAACTGTGAGCACAGGAAACAAAGCCTGGTAAACTGAAGAGACATGCGTGGATATGCAGGAGAGAGCTCTATAATCAAAAGAAAAACTGCAGTGTCCCAGTTAATACAGCTTGCCCTGTCACCTCTGGCTTGGGACAGGGGGACACAGTGATCAAGGCCCACCTAAACTGACTGTCCTCAAAGGAAGAAAAGTCCAAGGAAAGGGGGCGGGAGGTGTCTAGAGCTGCCCATGTTATTCTGGTCAACTCTGTCTCATTTCATAAGTCAAATAATTTCAGCAACCCTGTAATTATTTGAACATACTCCCACTGAGGCAGAGCACAGTCAGACTGTGCTTAGTCTCTCTGTCCATGGCTTCAGGCAGGTTTTTTTTTTTGAACTCAGTAGTTGGTACCAATCTGATTTTGCTTCAGAAAAGGACAAGCCATGCCTACAGAGCTGTTAAGGTATTTTTCAAGTTCTATAGCTGTTTGAAGATCTACCTTGTGCAGAGCATCCTGCCCATGAAGAACATTCCAGAAGTAGGAGACACAGGTTAATTCATAAGCAACTTACAAGACACATGAGTGGAAAACTAAGTTAAAGGCAAAATTCTTGTGTGCTCTCCCTCTGAAGAGAAAGATTCACGGGAAGAGCTGTAGTGCTCCAGCCTCACTTACGTAACTCTGGAGGGCACACTGAGGATGCAAATTCCAGGGATACGGAACTGAATAGCACAGAACATTCACTTCGCAGGTTCTCAATCTGTGATAATCACCAGCTAAAGGAAGGAAAGAAAGATATACAGGTACAGTGACAGGAACTTCAGGAAAAATTAATTGCAAAACAAGGGACCCATGATGAGTTTAACTTTGTGATCAATTTAGTGTTGACTAAGAATGTCCTAGTGAGAGATGCTTAACTTCAGCTCGGCCCACGGGCCACGTGTCTGAGCAAACTTCTCCGGATTTTAGCTTCTTCATCTAACAGCAGGACAGGTTAGCCTGCTTCACCAGATCATGAGTTCATTGAGCATCTGCATGAGTCTCCAGGGCTGCCAACCTTCAGTCATCACAACTATGAGCAGTCTGATGGCCCAGGAGATCTGAGTTGTGTGACCAAGAAGCCAGTGTGAGGATCTACTTCATTATTAATTGTCATATCACTCACTCTGTGATAAACTGACTCTCAGGGGAATGACTGCACCCTCCTAGACAGCCTACCTGCTAAATAGTCTGCCTGCTAGATAGTCTGCCTTCTAGATAGTCTGCCTCCTAGATAGACTGCCTGATAGATAGTCTGCCTCCTAGATAGACTGCCAGGACACAAATGAGAACTTGGTGATGAACTTTACTCTGTCTCCGCCCAGAAGTCCTGGACCAAACCTGAGTCTGCCAGTGACAGGGAAGATGGACTTCTTGTTGAACATTCTTCAAGAGTGACACTTGATAAGCAGTGTTACAGAACACTGTGATGGTCTCCTGTGTCATTTTTCAGTCCTGGGATAAGAATTCTTGTGTGCAAATGCACCCATAGAACTCTTGGTGGATTTGGGGTTTTAATGATAACAGGGAAGAATCATGAATGTTCTGTAGATGATGGGTTCTCAAAAGCATGGTGTGTGTGTGTTGGTGTGTATGTGTGTGTGTGTGTGTGTGTGTGTGTGTGTGTGTGCAGTGCCTGCAGAGGATTTAATCTATCACGTGGGTATGTGGGTTCTGGGAATCAAGGTCAGGTCCTCTGGAAGAACAGTAAGCATGCTTAACGACTGAGCCATGTCCACATTATGTTCAGCGTTTGTGCATGGGTGCTGGGTATGGAACTCAGGTCTCCATGCCTGGGTGGCGAGCCCTTCGCTGACTGAGTCATCTTCCCAGCTCTAGGTGGTGATTATTAATCATGACCTGACTGCCTTAGGAAAATACTGAGCTTCGTTCTGAATACTGTAAAGACTTACAGCAAACACTTCTTTTGGCCTTTCTCCTGTCAGACTCTTCCTTATATATAGTAAGGCTAAAATAAATTCACGCAAAAAATAGAAATCTAAAATTAAATATTTAATTAGAACTCTGATTTGCTTTAAAGATAGGTGGCATTGCACAGGCTATGTTACACTCTCTTTATAATTTTTTGACAAAAAAGATACTGTTCATTTTAACAGGCCACTTTAATATTAATACACGTTGAATAGGATCAGAACTGAAAATCAGCTAGAGAGGGCACATTGTACATTATCGGGAAAATTACAGTTTTGTATTGTAAAAACATTTATTTTTAACAATTTACCTACATTAATCAAAAAATTACAGCATATTTAATAATTTTACAAATTCTTCATAAAAAATATATCTCTGTACAAAAAGGTCTTCTGCACCTACGTTGTGACAGCAGCGTGTGGAGGAACAGGGCGGCGGGCAGCCATGACAATGGTTTTCCTGATCAGAATGCCAG
Source organism: Eospalax fontanierii (assembly GCA_035773235.1). NCBI lineage: Eukaryota > Metazoa > Chordata > Mammalia > Rodentia > Spalacidae > Eospalax > Eospalax fontanierii. The sequence continues at coordinate 61,317,732 of CM069542.1, read as the reverse complement.
CTTTCTTTTTCCCCTTTTTTAATAGCTTTTTGTTGGTGGTATTGGTGTTTACAAAATATTTTACAGAAGAAAAAAATTATTGCAGCTAGCCTGAAGGCAAGATGGGTTAGACAAGAGCAGTTTAAACAGCTTCGAAGCACACAACCTGTTGTACGCAGCGTGTCCCCTCACTGTGCTCTGGGCGCTTCAGGAAAGAAGAGTCTTCCAGACCTCACTGAGAAATGTGTTCCTGACTGCCCTGCTGGGTGCTCAATGCCTCTGGGACTTGGTCACACCACACACACACACACACACACACACACACACGCACACGCATGCAAACCTAGGAAGAAATGGGTCTGGACTCTCATCTGAGAGTACCACTCCGTGTTTGTTCATTGATGTTAAACACCATGCTTCAGTCTGCAGCTAGAACTCAGACTGCACACAAAAGAAAATGACACTGGTGTGGTCCGTGGCTCCCTCCCTGCACCTATGTCTGTCCTGTTGAGTCAAGACTTAACAGCACTGACCATAAAAGTCAGTGATGTGGGAACAGAGATGTTCATTCAGACTCTAAGTCAGCATTCTGCACCTAGTCTGAGTGACTCAAACTCAGATATGTACAATATGTATATATATATATATATGTATGTATCTATATACACCTAATATATATAGTGACCCTGTTCTCTCCTGTGCTACGATCCCTAGAGACTCTTAGACCTTCTGAGAGTTTCGGTTTTGTTTTGGCTCCATGCCTGGTTAGAAGCACACACCTATGGGCCTCCTCTGCTTTTGCCAAGAAGTCAGGCAAGGGTCCCTGTGGCACGGAGAAACCTCAAGGATGTCAGCCTGGGCAGAGGAGCCTGTGTCAAGGCCTCATCCCAGGACGTATGGAACCCAAGAGATCAGGAACCTGAGAGCACGGACCCCGCCAGGAGAGCACCTGGAGGGAGCCCAGTGCGGTCTCAGGGGCACTCAAAAAGCAGGCTTCCTTCCGAAGCAGCAAGCTGCTAGCCCATGGCTTCTTTGCCAATGTTCACTGGGAAGTCCTGCATCTGAACAGGAAGCAGACAGACATACTTCTGTCTTAAAGCTAGGGGTGAACGTAGTCACCACAGCAAATGAAGGCCAGTGTGACATTCTGACATATCTGTGAATCCAGAATGTGTAAAGGGGGAATTTTCACCACATGGATTACGTATGAACCATCAAATAATAAAATAAGCATTATCTTTCCAAAAATACTTTTATCAAACAAATATAAACAAAAATAAACATGATCTTCACTTTGACTCTTACAGACATTTCTCTAGTCCCGCCTTCACTCCAGGCCGTTTATTTTATCCTTGTTGGAGGAGCACGTGACCTATCTTATTTATTCTGTAACGGATGGTCTATCAATAAGAAATTTTAGGCTTGAAAAATCACTGCAATGATTTCTCTACAAGGAACATTAAAGCACAAAAAGAAAGGCAAATAATCCACAAAGCAGATTATCATGAAAGTGTGCGGGATCCCTCCTTCCCAAGAAAGGAATGCCTGCTCTTTTGATTATAAACTGCTTCCTCGGAGTTCCAGTGTGGCTGTGGGACAGTCTTTCAATGCAGTATCAACCAGAGGCTGATGTCACAGGACAAAGAAGGAAGGGGCCTGCACTGTGAGCTGAGGCCCACACTTTCATGAGGTACCTAAAATAAATTACTATTCACATCTGTACATGGAAAACAGAAATTGCTGGAAATCCCTGCGATTGATTAGTGTGATCTAGACAATCATTGGATAGCTAATGAGGAGAGGAAAGATGGGAAATCAAAGGCCTCTTTTTAAGCATTGGACATCTGCGACGACTTCAACACATAACTGTAGCTGACAGAAACAATCCTCTGTTCCCTTTTAAAAATCTATGCTGTATCAGGAATCTTTCCCTCACTCCAACCTGACTGACAGGGGGAGGTTTAGCTTGACAGTATGAGTAAATGTTTATATACAATGGATCATGTAGATAAACCCTGTGTAGATAGTTTATTTTTTAAACCAGACTCCTAGTAGGTCATAACACACTAGAGCAGAATGTTGTGCATCGTAAAATCTGCAACAGAACAGCTGACGGTGAGATTTGCAAACATCCCTAGTGATGTACCCTCAAAGGAGCCTGAGGTTCTCCGCATGTCATGTCTCAGGCAGGGCAGGGTGAAGCGAGTGTTTACGTGTGCATTTTCTAGACGATTTCTTCAAGAAGGCTTTTCCTTTGTAGAGTATTCAAGTCCAGTGGGGTTAAAAAGTAAAAGAATAAAAAATAAATTGATTGGCTACCCATTTTGTCACCACACTGGAAGGACACATCCATGTGCTCAGAAGACGACGTTGAAAGGCATCCCAGCTACGGAGACACAGAAGTCTGAGGCGTTGAGTACCACGAGTCTGCGGACTCTGCAGACTCCTCATAGGGTCTCGCTTTCCAGCGGATGGAGTCAGGCTTTTGAATCCACTTTTCGGATGAAGATGTTTTTTGCAATTTGATCTTCAGAAGACTCAGCCATGACTGAGAAGAATTTCCCGCTGCGTTATGCCAGCAGACGATGGTCAAGGTTGCTGCAGCAAGGCAAGGGTCAGAGGGGGTGGTATATGGCACCAAAGGATTACTGCTTGTCCATCAGAGGTATGGCTATGGATCGGTCCTATGGGGCACTGAGGGCTATACCACTGTACACACTGTGTTCAGAGTTGTGTCAAACCGCACAGCCTTGGCCTCTGTGGGCTTTAAGTTTGTATCATACATGGGATTTTCAAAGGAAGCTTGCCCATTACTGTTCTCGTGTCCAGCATAGCCATTGTACTGAACTTTTGGTCTTGTTCTGAGGAAGAGAGAAAAGAGGCAAAATTAGAAACTGGACCGCAGGGGGATCAGCACCCCCATGGGTAGTCCAGCCCCCTTCCTCAGGGCAGCAGGTAATCTTGCAGGGTCACAGAGGGGGCAGAGCTGAGCTGCCACTTCGCCAGGGCTGATCCTGGAAACTGATGGTTGGGATTATGAAGAGAATTGAACCATGGAAATGATTTCCCAAATCAAAGAACTCTCTACACTTTGAATGACTGCTCTTGGGAGCTGAGAAGTCCATCAGGGCTGCAGGCAGGGAGCTCTTTGGTTATCAGCTGTTATCACTAGTGAAGGAAAGGCCTTAGTAAGACCACTGCAGACATTATTACCTTGTGAAAATGATGTTCACCCGGGGATATCCACCAAAAGCCTTTTCAATCAGAAGCCTTAAGTTCATTACCATTACCAGCATTCACTGAAGGCTAGTTAGTTTTGCAATGTAAGCTTTTCTCTGGTGGGTTAACAATGAGCCTGTTTATTGAAACGAAACTGTCCTCCTTATTAAAACGCTTTCATGCTTGTGTTTGTGCTTACAACAGTGGAGGATTTTTAGACTGGGAAGATCCAAATACGGGACATCACTTGAAGGCAGACGCATCACTTGTGAGCAGTCGTAAAGAAAGTCTCTGGTGTGATTTACTCATCAACTCTCTTGGCTTTAGATGTGATCATTAACAAAATGACACATAGAAACCATGTGATTCTCAGAAAATGGGTCTCTGTCAGCAGGAGCTCGCTCTGCAGCTGACTTCGGAGTCAGAGATGCCTCTGACACTGAACTTGGAAAATACTGAGGAGTCAGCAAGCAAATTCTGTCCATCCTTAATGAGGTGAAGGCCTGGCTGAAGTCAGTGCTCAGTCACCTGGACCCAGAGTGGCTTTGCTTCCTCACCACCAGGGAGATGCAGAGGCAGAGGCTGGAGAAGCCGGCCTCCGTCTCACTGAAGCTGGCTGTGTCAGGACCAGGGGACCTGACAGAGGATCAATTCCTGGCATACAAGGAGAGAACTGGACTCTCAGTCTTCTGCAGACCAATGCCCAATCACCTCATTAAGGAATGTTTCTACCTACTGGAGTCTAAAAGACAGAGCAGAGAACACTCAGAAGAAAATTGCCCAGTGACAGACTGGGCTTCTGGCTTTCTTCATTCTTCTTGGCAAAACTGTTCATCTTGACCATATGGCAGAGAAGGAGAACATTAGCAGATCCACACACCACAGGGGCTCACTGGTGAGCCAGAGAGGAGAGTCTGGCTTCTCTCCACACCCTGTGCAGCCCCTACTTTCTGCAGATTGGGCTGAGGGACCATCACAATGAAACCAAAGGCCACACTCCCTAGAAGAGGCCACAGAACACCTCCCTGTCTTGGCGTGTGGGCCATCTGAGCACTGAGCCTCTGCAGGAAGCTCCTGGGTTTACAGACTGAAGCACTGACAAACTGTGTGCCCCATGTTACCCCTTCTGGGAATTCAGATAATCTCAAGTCATTAACTCATGGAGGAACAGGTACAACTGTAAAGCGGTATCCTTGCTGATTGCTGACCCACAGGGAGGTTTGCCTCCTCTTAGGGGCACCAGAACCGTCCAGCTGAGCTGAAGCCTAAGAGGACCAGAGGCTCCTGACTTACCTGACCTGCTCAAAGGTGGGGGAACTACTGTAATGCGCCAGACTTGTCATGGAGTGAGGATTCTGGGAAGGGTGAAAGTGATTTGAAGGGTGGAACCCTGCCAGTGCTGTCAGCGCAAGGACGAGATACTTCCTAAAGAACTTGGAGGGAAGATGTGCCATTCATTTGTTTCTTTCAAAAAGAGATGCTTCCTGTCAGGGCATGGTGAGTCATAGAGGGCCTGTAATTATGTCTCCATTTATTAACTTTTAAACCTGGGAAGAAATGGAGAAAGCACCCAGGGCCTGTGAGGGTAGTTCTTCCTTCAAAATAAATAATAATAAAGTAGTTATACATCTGAGATTTCTTTCAGTAGGTTGTGCTTGTTTGGTTATCTATTTAGAGACAGGGTCTAACTGTTTGACCCTGGCTGCGCTTGAGCTCACTATGTAGCCCAGGCTGGCCTTGAACCCGCAAGGATCCATCTGTCTCTGCCTCCTGTGTGCTGGGACTAAAGGCGTGTACTACCATGCCCAGTCCAATGGCCATTCATTTGTTTGGGGAGAAAGTACTGCAGATCTACTGTTTGAGTATTGCTTGCTGGAGTCATATCTCTCTTTCCAACATGTGAGTTCTGGATCAAATCCAGATTGTCATTTTTGGCGGCAAGCACCTTCATCCAGTGAGCCATCTCACTGGCCTGCTGGTTGTATTTTTAAAGTTAGAATTAGCCAAACAAAGGCATATCTGTAAACTACTTGTAAAACACCAGCTTGAGGCAGCCATCACCTTATGAACTTGTTTTTTTTTAATATTTTATTATTATTTTTATTTTATGTATATGAGTGTATTGCCTGCATGTGTGTAAATGCATCCATGTCATACAGTGCCTGCAGAGATCAGAAGAAGGCATTGGATCCCCTGGAACTGAAGTTATAGACAGTTGTCGGCTGCCATGTGGGTGTTGGGAATTGAACCCAGGTCCTCTGCAAGAGCAGCCAGTGCTCTTAACGACTGAGCCATCTCTCCAGCCACTCTGATCTTGTTTTCTTAAGCAACTCTCCTGACTTCAGTTTTGTTTTTGTAACCAAGATTAGGTAAATGTACTTCCAACATACACACAAACATTTGACACACCTGATAAGCGTTAATCATATTCCTGTGGATCATAATTTGTAGGGCTCACTACTGCTCAGAATAGTATTAGAGACTAGTTGACATTTAATAAAAGTTCCAGAAATGTATATCAACATGGAGAATTCACAGGAGGACTTTTTATTCTCCACAACTTTTTGTTTGGTTTGTTGGTTTAGATAGGGTCTCCACAGCTGAGGTTGGCTGCAAACTCTAGGTAGCTGAAGATGACCTTGAACTTGTGATCCACCTGCCTTTACCCCCTGAATGCTGGGGTTACAGGCATGGGTAAGGATGGAAGCCAAAGCTTCGTGTGTGCTCTACACTCTGTCAACTGAGCTCCATCCCGCACACGTCCATAACCTTAAAGGAATATTTTACGTGAGCACATTACGCCCAAGCAAAGGAACCTGTTTAGTCATATTGTTTACTCCTAAGTTTTGATGCTTTCCCAGTAGTAACAGGTTTGAGGGCAATTTTCAAGGGATGGGGCACAAATGGCAGCTCATTAACAGCTCAGTTTTTCAGCTGCTGAAGGAGGAAATCAGTCATAAATCAATAGCTCTTAGGTTCTTGGAGATGAAAGGACCATAGAAACCACTCCCTGTACCTTCTGCTGGAAGGCAGCATATCATCTCAAGGCTCCAATGTTCTGATGACTGGCTAGGAGCAGGCCTGTGCTCAGCTAGCCATCTGTTCCTTTAAAGCCCACTGCTCACAAAACAGGACAAATTAAAGAAGACCAAAAAAAAAAAAAAAAAAGTCAAACTCGGAGTAAGGTATTCCTACATAAGAACACATTTTGGCATTCTTGGGGGCACCATCTCTGGTCAAATAAAATACATGTCCATGGGAGTTCAAGTGTACGGCGTTGCTTGGACCAACGTGCCACACTGAGAACACCAGTGAGCAGACCCCGCCTCTGCAGTACCTGTGTTTGTAGAGGTAAAACGCAAACCCGGAGAGGATGAGCGCAAAGAATGGAACCAAAATGGCTGCCGCCACAGAGCTGCTGCTGGTGCCCTGGTGGTGACTCGAAGGGTCTGGATCAGAGTTTGAAGCATCTGGAAGACAAAAGCAATTCAAATGTGAAGGTCTTGCCTGCACAATGCTTAAACATAGGCATATCTATAGTACATCTTCAGGACAAATACAAGAACCAGAGGTTTCCATTCCACAGTGAACCATCCAGGCACCTTCCTGAAGAGGACAGGTTGCTTTTCTATCTCTGTGAAATTCCCTATCATATGTAAAGGAAATCCTCTAGATTGTTCACGGAGCATCACCTCTCACAGGTCTCTCGTATCACACTGAATATCTGTGTTTTACACCTTTCTAGTAGTGTATCATTCGATTGTGGGGATATGTTACATGTTCCTTATTCATTAGCTGATGAGTATTTCAGCAGTTCCCTTTGAGAAGCATCTGGGACAAGCATGAGTGTGAACAGACTTCCAGATCTGTCGTTATGGCGATGGAGGTGCTGTGTCTATGGGCTGTGTCTGACTCTGTGGCACTGTGTCTGATTGACTTTGTGGGCACTGTGTCTGATCGACTCTGTGGGCACTGTGTGTGACTGTGGCACTGTGTCTGATTGACTCTGAGGGCACTGTTTGTGACTCTGTGTTACTGTGTGTGACTCTGCGGGACTGTGTCTGATTCTGCGGCACTGTGTCTCACTCTGTAGCACTGTGTCTGATCGACTTTGTGGGCACTGTGTCTGATCAACTCTGTGAGCACTGTGTCTGATCGACTCTGTGGGCACTGTGTCTGATTGACTGACTTTGTGGGCACTGTGTCTGATCAACTCTGTGAGCACTGTGTCTGATCGACTCTGTGAGCACTGTGTCTGATCGACTCTGTGGGCACTGTGTCTGGCTCTGGAGCACTGTGTCTGACTCTGTGGGCACTGTGTCTGACTCTGCTGCACTGACTGACAGTCTGACTGACTCTGTGGGCACTGTGTCTGACTCTGTGGCACTGTGTTTGATTGACTCTGTGGGCACTGTGTCTGACTCTGTAGCACTGTGTCTGATTGACTTTGTGGGCACTGTGTCTGATCGACTCTGTGGGCACTGTGTCTGACTCTGTGGCACTGTGTGTGACTGTGGCACTGTGTCTGATTGACTCTGAGGGCACTGTTTGTGACTCTGTGTTACTGTGTGTGACTCTGCGGGACTGTGTCTGATTCTGCGGCACTGTGTCTCACTCTGTAGCACTGTGTCTGATCGACTTTGTGGGCACTGTGTCTGATCAACTCTGTGAGCACTGTGTCTGATCGACTCTGTGGGCACTGTGTCTGATTGACTGACTTTGTGGGCACTGTGTCTGATCAACTCTGTGAGCACTGTGTCTGATCGACTCTGTGAGCACTGTGTCTGATCGACTCTGTGGGCACTGTGTCTGGCTCTGGAGCACTGTGTCTGACTCTGTGGGCACTGTGTCTGACTCTGTGGCACTGTGTTTGATTGACTCTGTGGGCACTGTGTCTGACTCTGTAGCACTGTGTCTGATCGACTCTGTGGGCACTGTGTGTGACTCTGTGGCCCTGTGTGTGACTCTGCGGGACTGTGTCTAACTTTGGGGCACTGTGTCTAACTTTGGGGCACTGTGTGTGACTCTGCGGGACTGTGTCTAACTTTGGGGCACTGTGTCTGACTCTGTGGCCCTGTGTGTGACTCTGCGGGACTGTGTCTAACTTTGGGGCACTGTGTCTGACTCTGTGGCCCTGTGTGTGACTCTGCGGGACTGTGTCTAACTTTGGGGCACTGTGTCTGACTCTGTGTGGCTACAGGCCACTTCCAGGACAGCAGCACCACTTTGGACTTTGCTTGCACCTGAGCTGCAATCCCTCTACCTCTTTGGGAAAACTAAATGTACTTTTTCATCTCAGCTGTAATAGTGCCTGAAAAGTGGTGACTCCACATGGTTTTGATTGGCAGTTCCCCATAACTGATCCTGTTGGTGACGACTGATCTGCTTGGTGAGATCTAGAATCACCTGGAAGATGATTGCTTTAATTGAGATAGGAAGATGCATTCTTTGCGGGTTCCCTGGCTGAGATCCTAGACTATAAAAGTAAAGAAAAGGAGCCGAATAGCAGCCTGAGTTGATTGCTCTGCTTTCTGGTTGTAAAGATGCGATCAGCTTCCTCGTTCCTATGGCAGATGTCCCCACCATGATGGATGGTGACCTGAACCATGATCCGGAATGACACTGTTCTTCCTTAAGCTGCATCTGTCAGAGTATTTTGCCACAGACCAGGGAAAGGAAGACAAGTTCACCAACTTCTTGGGTTTGCTGTCTAGGAGTGGATAATCCCATGCCTACATTGTTACCTGGGCTATCAAGGTCTGTGATATGGAGCTGTGAATCTTTTATGCATTCTAGATACAAGACCATTATCTCTGTAGTGTTTACGGACTTCTACTCATTCTCTCTGTGTTGGAGAATCATTCATTTTTCACGTGGATGCCAATCCATGGTGCATTTCTTGTGGAAGTTTCCACGTTAAAGTTGTCTTTCAGATTAACTTGACTTTAGTACGCATCCAACCATAATCACTTTATTTGGTTTGTCTACTGACTGGAGACAATTAGGAGGTTGTTATTTTTATACACAAAAATGGGTTTTATCCATCAGTCTTAAATGAATGATGGTTGCTGAGGCATGCTAAAACACAGGCTTTTCTAATTAGTAGAATGGGAGTCTCACTTGGGATCCAAATTATTTTCTAAAGCAAATTGTTTTTGCTGACAATAAGGTTATCATCACAGAAGAATAGAGATTACTTGTCAATGCAAGCTGTTATTTTGTTCCATTAAAAAGGAATTTGGCAACGTGAAGAAAATTTGCTACAGTTAAGGATGGCTTTTATCATTTCGCTGGATGAATAAAACCTAACGTGCACATGGTCACTGCACAGCTCACGGACACCCATGTGGCTGACTGTTGAGAAGGTGTGGGGAATGGAAAGGACAGACAACAGTAAGACTGGGATTTAGCTTCGAGCAAGAGAAAAACTTGACCTGTGATTAATGGGCGAGCACTGCAGTTACTATATTCCATTACCCCAGAAAATATAACTCATTTTGAATATCATCACAGCTATTGCAGATGCTAATTTAAAGCTCTTCTATTTATGACAGAGTATGCTATGATGGCTCGTCCTTTCTGAGCCTGGGTCTCCTCCTGTAAAGTAGCACGCAATTTGGTGACCCTTTCCTTTGCAGCCCTTGGGGGTCTGGATAATGGCCTGCCCTGCGAATGAGCCCAGAAGTGACAGTCATCACAGCATATTCCAGATTCACTTTCTCTGTATGAGAACGCTGCGATCAAAGCTTGCATGGCAATATTATTCTCCACGAGATCAATGAGGTAATGACACAGTGCAGTAGTGAGGAGTTCACACTGTTCAGGGAAAATATGAGGTTAGCTCATTTCAAAAATGCCTCTCAGCTTCAGTGTTGGTAGACAGGGACGATGACTTCCACGGGGGCAGAACTTGCGTGCGCAGGACAAGCACTGGCAGGTGTGTACAGACAGGGCTCCAGAATGCTGGGCCTCACCTACACTACAAAACTGCAGAAGATGAGGTGTGGCCAGAACTGACTGGCTGCCTAGTTCCTTTCTAATTGCTCAGGAAAAAGTGAGATGATAGGAAAGGAGGATGAAGAAAGAGAGCCTCTGCCTAGACGGGCCTGGGCATGTCGGAAGCATCTCCCACTGTGGGATCTGTGTTCTTAGGGAGCATCTCTCACCCCAACATTCAGATGTCATTCCCTCAAGGAAAATCACTGAGCAAGACATGCCCTGGTCAATGTGTTATAATTTGTTGTATAGGATTATTATTCACAGAAGCAATCTCTTCATGATACATGATACAGGTTTATTCTTTATTTCTTTTCTTTGTAGCTTGATAGGGGTGTATTTATTTATTATTTTTTATGAGATGGGGTATCACTATGTCACTTCAGCTGCCTAGAACTTGCTAGGTAGATCAGGCTGGACTTGAGCTTACAGAGATCGGCCTGACTCTGTCTCCCGGGTGCTGGGATTAAAGGTGTGTGCCACCCACATCGAGATGTTTCTTTCTTTGTTGGGCACTACTGAAGACTAGACCCAGGGCCTTGTACATTCTGGGGAAATACTCTACCACCGAGATACATAGTTATATAGCTTCCTTCTACATTTTGAAAATATTCTTGACTTGTGCAAAGCAAATGTTTGCAAAGAACAATTCTCTCACAGTTACAAATAGAGTTGGGTACAAAAGGACTGCTGAATTAAATAAGCGCTTGTTTGTTTGGTACAGTCACACAGTTGGCGCCTACCCTACCAACAGAACATTTAGACAAAAGTCCCTCCCTGGTCAGCTAAAATCTTGCTCTGTTACTGACACAGTCGCCCAGTCTTAAGATCTCTCATAGCCTAGCCACTTTAGTTTTTTGTTTTCTTTTCTGTTTTTAGAGATGGCATCCCCTCAGCCCCGAGCTGGCCTGGAACTGGCTACATAGACCAGGCTGGCCTCAGTCTCACAGAAATCCTCCTGAGTGCTGAGTGGTGGTATTATCGGTGTGTAATGTTGCACCCTGCCGCGTTGATATTAACTGCTTCGATTCTCCTTTCTTATTTTCACCTATGTTTAAGTGTTTCTTGCTGTGATAATATTAATTATATGTCTGTCATTTTATGGCATTATCTTCAGGATTATTTATTATTTATTTTGTCTATTTTCCTTTCCAAGAGAACCTGGTTTTAATCCAGTTCGCAGACTTGCCCTTCCATTGCTTTGTCTTCTGAGTTGCCTTTTTTCTAGTTTCTTCTCAGTGGGATCATTTGAAAGCCAAACTGATCTTTACTTTAAAAATATTTGGTGAGTTTACCTTGTCTTTCCAGCTTGAACTTCCCGAAGTCTTTTCCGTGTATGCCACCTTGAAAGGAGAATCCTCCCTGCTCTAGTCCCGAGGACACCTGGTGGGCCGGGGAAGGAGGAGCATGTTTAAGAAGGAATGAAAGAACTCAGCCATGACCCGGTTAACTGTTACAGCCCAGATGTGGATATCACATGTCCAATATGTATTTTCCCCAACTTCTTTCTGTGGCAGTTTTCAGTTTTAAAATTGTCAGTTAACAGAGTAAAATCAATGAAGAACAGTCTAGAGCTAAATGCCTACCTAGCAAGATGGGGCAGCCATGATCTCATCTGGATCTCTAATGTAGTAGCTCATTTCCCATGCTCGGAGGGCAGCCACCCTCTCTCCAGGGGAACATCATGACTTCACTAAGCACAACCCAAGCAAGTCATGTGGATTCAGTTTGATGAGTCGGTGCCTGGGGTGCATCGTAGGGGTGGTGTTTCCTTGTCAGACAGTGAATCAGGGCACAAGCAGATGTCTAGCTTGCAAAGGACACCAAGCAGGACATGCCAGCTCTGTTCATTGGGGACATCTCTGGGAGACTTCTGACCATATTTCAGATGGTCTTGGAACAGTACTGGCTACACCACTCTGACCAGTATGGGTGTTACTAGGGTCCAACCTAGGCTAAATACCATCCATCCTCAGCAGTAACGTTGCCTTTATTCTAAATCAACTTATTTCTTATTTCAGAAACCTGGTTGCTGTTATTACCAAATGATGGGACACTTGCTATGCAGTTGTTAAGTTCCTGAGGGATAGGCATGGTCTCTCTTGCCCAGAATCCTCTGCTCACCATGGGTTCCTCTGCTTAGAGGGGAGAAAACTTCATGCAAAGTGGGAAACCCTGTGCAAGTACTTACATAACCATCCAGTCCCCAGTTGTCATTTTCGAACTTGCTTACAAATATGTCTGCTGGGCCTTTGATATGAAAAGCTTTCAGAAGCAGGTGGCCCTCCTCCTTCTTGTAGACCCCTGGTAAACATCAGAGTCATCAGCTTATACTGAGGAAGTTAGTGACTCAGTCATTCACCCATTAGAAGAGGAGCAGGCCTACTGGGGACCAGGCCACAGGTAAGAGAACACCCAAACCAATGTTTTATTTTTAAGGTTGAGTCTCAGCATTTTCCCCACTGGGAAACCACTTATTAGCAAGACCCTTGACTGAATTTTGTGCAAATGGGTATAACCCACTCCATTAAATGCAATACTATTATCCCATCAAAAAGAATAAAATTAACATGTATTCAGTTCTGCTGTTGAGAAGAGCCAGCGTTTTCATCCATACTTTATTTGCTTCTGAACACAGGACTATGTAGGGAAAATATGTCAAAACAGAGCTATATGGTGCAGACTCCTGCCATCCACTGGAAAAGAACCTCCTGAACCTCCTGGTGAGGGCACAGGAGGACAGGTAGAGACGTGCAGATCGGTCAGCAATGCTGTGCATGGGAATGACCGAAGGGCTCCCCAGTGGGTACGGGGAGTGCTTTGCATCTGCAGTCAGGGCCCTACCAAGGGAGGAAACCTGTCAAGATGCAAACTACAGATATTAAGCAAACAGTGTTGTACCTGTCATGTGGCTTGAGCAGAGAGGACACAGGGCTCAGGGCCATGACACGAAAGTCCCACAAGAAATACAAGTCATTTGAGAAGCAAGTCCTCCTATCCCCAAAGAGGTTCCACTAGCAGGCACGCCCAGGAAATACAGGTTTCCACTAACTCATTAAAGAAGCAGATCCTTTCATCGCAGGAACAGGCTCTATCAGCAGACGCTAGGCAGGACCACCTGAGCCCCTCTGTGCAATGCCTATAACCTAGCACAGGGGAGTCTGGGGCAAAACAAGATGTCTGCCAGTTCAAGACCAGCCTGATCTATGTCATGAGTTTCAGGCTATCCAAGGCAACATAGAGAGGCAGGCCAGGCCTTACCTCTGCCTGCACCAACACCCTCCCGGCCCAAACCATCACCAGCCTGGGCTGAGATTAGGTGGCTGAGCCCAAAGCCTGCCTGTCAGCTGCCAGCAGGACACTTGGGGAGATATCTTATTTCCTTCAGACAATGTCTGACTGTTTCTCTTTCCTGCTCTATTTCTCTATTGAAGCTAGATTTATTTTTTTTCTTGAAAAGGCACATGATAACAGTTTTTATACCATAGCATCTAGGTAGAAATGAAAAGGATACCACATGTACTTAAAGCAGGTTTGACATGTGTATCAGAGCTACTGTTTTGCTGATGTCATCTTACCAATTTTGGGGTGACAAAACTCATTAGATGAGGAGTGTGTGAGTCAAGAACCGAGATAGCAAAATGATTTAATCTGGAGCCAACGCTGGATATAAATGAAAGATTCTTAATTTAATATGCCATGCATATAATGCTGAAAAACATTATTTTTGTGTGTTAGCTCCACTGTCTTTAGAAGGAATAATGGGAACAGACCATGGTTATTGAGAACTCAGATAACTCTCAGCGCAGGTGCAGCCAGCACCACCTTAGCAAGAGCTGCAAACCTCTGAACCCACTGCACAACAAAATGCCCATAGCATACCTGTCAGCTCTACCTGCACTTGGGAGGCCGCAGTGAAGGTCGCGTTCACTTTGCTGCAAGTTGCATTGAACCAGTCAACGGTGAGAGTTGCCGGCTGTCTTTTTCCTAGATATTCATAATATCCTTTCCACACGGAATTGACGAAAAACACATCAGAAGGAACTGTGGGGAATTGGGGACAGGCCGGAGTTAACACATAGACACCGCGTCTCGACATTTCTAAACACAGAAGGCCTGTGAGTTCCCACTGAGAGAGCACGCTAAGGGCACTGTGAGGTCAAGGTGGGCCTAGGGTGTTACCCCCTCAGTGTGTCCAGAACGAAGAAGGGCTGGGGCTGGGGTGGAGGCTCACTGCCTGTTGGGAGGTGGTTGAGAAGTTTGGGGTGCTGGTTTGGATAGACATGTCAGGGTTGGAGGATTCCATGGATAATTCAACTGTGCTATGAGTTGTCTCATGCTCAGAAAGGAATTTGCTCTGCTAATCATGAGCACGATGCCACTGTTGCCCAGGTTCACTCGCTGACAGCCAAGAAAGGGGAGGAAGTGACACCTCCTCCATCATGCCCAACCCGCAAACTGGCACTTCTGAGCACATAGTGGTACCAGGCTTAAGAAGCAAAGGGTCTTCCTTTCCTGGGGCCATCACTTGGCAAAGGCAAGTAATCCCTCCATCACCCATCTCTCCTACACACCACATCTAGAAATAGTCTAGAATTAGTAAAAAGGCAGATACAATCATTTTAACTTTCCCCTTTGTATAGGCCCCTAAATGCAGACATGAAAGGCAGGGGGTTCTTTAAACATAAACTTTCACTATCACAGGAATGCACACAAAAGATATATTCTGAGATATATTCTTTAGTTCTCAGTAGTTAGCAATCACATTAAATTTATTTTTCATACCTCTGGTTAACAGTCATATATAAAATCTTGACATTTTGATAATCTAATATAAATTTGATAATATACAATTGAACAGTACAACACCCTGTAAACTCATATGACAGAATCCACCACGGACAGTAGGCATCATGGCACACTGTTGGAGTCACTGGTAGGAATATTCATTTCTGTGTAAAATGTATACTCTTTAGCGAGCCCAGTGACTCTACTTACTGAGTGTTTTCCCATCTCACTAAACAGACCAAGCCTGCAGAGCCCAGCCTAGCAAAGGTATTGTTAAAGAAGGACTGAAGCTGGTAGATTCCTGTGGCTTTGGGTAGACCCAGCTAATAGATAAGGGTGAGAATAAAATAACATTATGTCAGTAAAACATGCTGTATCAAGTATTCAAGATACTTATAACAACGTCGATCATCTCTACTTATGAGCAGCCTTAACAGATGCCCATTTTAATTGAAAACTGTAAAATACTTTATATTACTAAAATCAACATTCCCTAAAGTAGCCACTTCTGCTACTTTAATGGAATCTGCAGACACAGCAGAGGACAGCACTGAGCATGGTCCAGTCCTTGTCCCGAGCTACTCTGTGGGTAACCTTCCCTCTGCCTGGCTGGTAGAGTAGGCAATAACCAAGCACCTAGAGGACTCTTGTCTGTACTGCTGTGCTCAGCAGTCGTGGTGAGATGCCACCATTAGGGCTCTTATCAACTGATCTCCCTAACTGCTGGCCCTGTGCAACAGCAAGGCAAGGATTTCACAGCAGAGCTGTGTCAGGATGGGCCACCTTGACCACACCCGATTTAACTAGCACTGCTCTTCAGAGAAGGACGAAAGACCAGTCAACGCCAGCATTTGTACCTACAGAAGGTGTCTGTAGCTATTCCAACACCTGGAGTGCAAAATCAGCAAACAAAAACCAGAGGGGAAACATAACAGTAGCAACAACCAGAAAAACATGGGGTTGGCAAAATTACCTCGTGCAGACCCAGGTTCAGTTCCCAGCACCCACATGGTAGCTAATAACCATCCTTAGTGCTCATTCTAAGGGATCCAGCACCATCTTCTGCCCTCCACTGACACTGTACCTTCAGGTGCACTTACACACATGTAGGCCAAACACTCATACACATAAAATAAAATTTCTTTAATTTAAATAAAAATTTAAACCCATACTATGCTTCCTTGCATGGGGTAAACGCCACCTTGTAACTGCAGAACTCTGTCACTGATTTGTCACACTTAAGTGAAATACCCCCAGAAGATGATAGTGTGTTTTTATTCTTCACATGTGGATTGAAGAGTTCCCCTCATCCCATTTGTAGGCTATTTCTTCATCCCAGAATTACACGAGTAGGATTCTGAATTATCAGCATGGTGAACACACTTCTAGATGAGTTCTATAGTAGAGGTTATGGCCACAAACCATATTTGGAAAGCCCTAGTCAAATAACCTTACGTATTTAGAAAGGTTTATATTTCTGTGCTTAAAGAAACAATCTTGACTTAAAAGTATTACTTGGGGGACACATTTTTTTTTTTTAATTCAAAGAGCATTCAGACATCTATCACAGATTCACTATGTGAATGATTTCCAGTAGTGGAACCTTTCCTTAGGAACAACACGGTGCCCATTGGATTCTCCACAGGACACGTTTGTAAAAGATTGCAAGCTTCAAGACAGAGGATACCTGAATTATGGAGATACTGGGAAAATAAAGGGCTCCATATTTTAACTGCTCAGACAACACCTTAAGCTGTCAAATGCCTTGTGTGTGCTAGCTCCGTCGAGGACATGGGGTAGCAACCCTATTTAGAAGGCTCTCCATCATACCACATATGGGTCAAAATGCCCAACGTGTCTTCTAATGAAGTTGTGTAATCACACCAAAGGCTTCCTTTAAATGCTACCATTCCACCAAAAAGTCACTGGGGTGAAAAAATAGAAGTCTGTAGAAGAGCGGGGCATCCGGTGGGCCAATGGGCTTAGAGATTTAAATTTTAAAATTGTTTCATTGTGCAGGGTAGAGAACGAATCACTGGTTGAAAGCTGTAACTGTTCTGGGATACAAACCTGGAGTTTTAGTAACTGTGTCATTAACTTCTCTCACTCCTTTACCTACAAGTAAAAAGACAAATTATCATTTTCAAAAAACACTTTTTATGTAGTTTTGAATCAGGTTGAAAAATGTCAAATCGAAGCGATTGTCCTTTCTCCAGATCTTTTCAATGTACAAGATCTAAGTATCGTCTACACAGACACTTCAAACCCAGGTATTTACAGGAGGATCCCCTTGTGTGTGTGGGAAAACTGAGCTCAGTGGTGTGCCAGTGTTCACGCCTCTAACCTGGAGGATTCCAGGGATGGTGCTACAACAGAGAGCCTTGCAAATGAGGGTGGCCAGAGCGGCTTCCCGACAGCCTCTGAGTGAGCCGCAGTGGAGCCGCCTGACACCAGATGGAACCTGCCCCTCCTTATCGGACCCCCACCAAATCTGTGAAGGTGTAAGTAATCCTGAAACACATCAAGAGTCTTTGCTGTTACACTGTTTAAACTGGTT
This sequence comes from Eospalax fontanierii, assembly GCA_035773235.1. Taxonomy (NCBI): domain Eukaryota; kingdom Metazoa; phylum Chordata; class Mammalia; order Rodentia; family Spalacidae; genus Eospalax; species Eospalax fontanierii. The sequence goes on along the minus strand of CM069542.1, from coordinate 61,300,193 downwards.
GAAGTTGGGTTTTTAACCCTTGCCCCTATAGCTCCATTTCCTAAATATGTGTGCTTATCTGAGCCTGATAGAGAAGGACAAGAAAAAGACATCTCAAGAATCTGCACCTGGAGACCCAGAACAAACGGGCAGTAAGGATTTCAAGCTGCAGTTGGAAAGCCACAGTATTCTGTGATGTACCACTCAGCACAGCAAGCCTGCCCTGGGTCACAGGTCCAGCCCAGACTTACTAGACCCTCGATAAACATGTACACTTGTGACTAAAGCACCACAAATGGCTTAATTCTTAATTGCTAAGATTGCTTCTGCAGTTTTCAAAAGTAGCACCCACATTAAGGTGTAAACTCAGCGGGGCGTGGTGCCCACCCCCAAACCCAGCACTCAGGAGGCAGAAAGTGGGGTGTCTGTGAGACTGAGGCCAGCCTTGTCTATATAGTAAGGTCCAGACCAGCTGGGGGGACAGGGAGACCCTGTCTTAAAAAGATCCCCCCCAAAATGTGAAAATGAGGGTGGCCACCTTGTAGCCTGAAAAACAACACTGCTCACTTTACATGTGCTTGGATCTTTGCGGATGTTGCCCCCTTTATTTTAGACACATGCATTTTCTGATGTTTTCTTGTATATTCTTTTATCTCAGAATGCTTCTCTTTACCTGAGAAGCTTTTCTCTTTAGTTTAAGATCTAGGCCATAATGGAGTCTATGAGTCCATTCAGGCCTGCTCCTCATGTCCGTCACTCTCTGTGCACACCTTCAGGCTCATGGAGCACGGGGGGGGGGGGGGGGGACACACACGACACTGTCACTCACGGGCTTCAGACCTGCATGCCCGCCTGACTGCAGGGGTGGCCTTCTTGCTCTTTAGGTATGCATTCTGGCACCTCCACCAGTGACTTACTTTTACAAACAGGGGATTTTCCTGTCCATTTCATATCTGCTTTACATGTTCTGTGTTCGGATCCACTGGCAAGGAAAAACCCCGGATGGCAAGTGTAGACTAAGGTATATCCGAAGGCTGGAAGATCGATGGCTCTCACGTCCGCATGGGCTGGAGTTTCCGGCTGCCGGCAGGCATGAGCTGAAAAAGCATTTACTCCATTAAAAAGCACTGGGCCTCTGTTCACTGTGAAATTGCTTCCAGTGTAAAGGAGCAGAACAAAGGAATGTACAAAGGGCTATGATGGTGGAGATTACATGTGAACTGGCATAGAAGGATCTGAATGTGTAGATAAAAACACATATATAATTATGAATGGGAATATAAAGAGGAGCCTAGCTTTGAAATAAACAGAGTATGCCAGTACACACCCGGAAAGAATTATCTTCTTAGTGTGGGACTGGAGTGAGGATGATGAGCAAAGAGTGTGTATATATGTCTTCAGTAAAGGACTTGGAAAATTGTCATAACAAGGCTGTGATTTTAAAGTTGTTAGTTAATTTGCTTTATGTGCAGTCAATAGTTCATACTGCAGCCAGTTTTGAAACCCTTTTATTACTGGGTTACTAGCCAGCTCCGTTATACACATTCATACAATGCGCTTCTGTGCACACATGTGCACATGGGTTTCTCCACATGGTTGAGGAGCAAGGTAAGCATGATGGCTTTGAATAAGTGTACACCTGGTAATCCTGAGAAGAAGATCACAATAAACTCCACTTTACCTGGCATTCGAGTAATTTTTCATAGTGTTCAACTAATGCTTTTATGTTTCATGTCATAAGGGACAGTATTGTCTGAGATTAATGAGGTGAAATGAGTCTTTCAGTCACATTCTGACAGCAGTTTCTGACTCTTATGATTAAACTATAAAGAAAAATTCACCCCATCAGTCACTTCAGAAGATCAGCTATCATGTCCTCTGAATCTCTAGCTATGGTCCCATGCTGAGCCTCGATACCGAGTCTCTGGCTCATTCTGTGATCCAGTAAACCCAGTGTAGATACATGGACCGTAAGTTCAGATGCCTTCTGCCCAGCATTACTGGGTTTGAAGTCACACCCTGTCCAGGGGTTCCAGTGTTGGCCTCCCATCCTCATGGACCTGTTTAACTCCACCTACTGTCCCATCACTCCTTCCCAGACGTTTCTGACATCTCAGACCTTGGGGATGAAGAGAAGACTGGCATTACCACCCAGTCTTCAGCCTGGTTTCACCGGTCTAGGATCCTTAGGAATGTTTTGAAAAATGAGTAAAGTTTAGGGTTAGGAATGAAGCATAAATACATAAACAAATAAAAATGCCATGTCCTTGGCTGGGAGCCGTCGGCAGACAGCCAGCTATGTCTTCTGTAGAGGAAGGACCCGCACTTACGTATGCACTCGGTCTGTACACCACTCCAGGTGAGGTTGGCCAGGCAGGTTCTTGTGGTGGAGCCTTGGATGTGGTAACCCTTCCTACACCTGAAGAACACCATACTGCCCACCTGGAGAGGAGAGGAAGAGGGCTGCAGACGCAGGGCAGGACTGAAGGGCCAGGGAGCTTTGCTACCAAGCCCCTGTGGGTTTCAGCACTCCCCTTCTAGCTGCCCAGCAGAGCACCACACTCGGGCTGTTTGGAAGCACAAATAGTGAGGAGGGGCTGGCTCAGAAAAGCCGAAAGAGGAGGAAGGTGTGGGAATCGACAAGGCTAATTATTTGGGTAAAGACAGTATACTTTAAATGGTGGCACGGCCTATAATTCAGCAGGCTGAGGCAGGGGGCTTATGAGTTCAAGGTCAACCTGGACTACCCAGTGAGTTCCTGGTCAGCTTGGGCTATAGAGTGACACCCTGTCTCAAAAAAATAGACAAACAAAAGTGTATACTTTCTCCATCAATTTGGAAACCTCCTCTTTCAGTTTATTACTATTACTTCATGCACAGACAACTGAAGCCTGTGGTGTATCACAGAATTGCTTTTGTGAAGTCTCTGGAGCTTGCCACCTGCTGTGCTCCCCCAGAATCCATCAGAACACAACATTTCAAGAGCCGTGAACCCTGTCTGGTATCTGAATGTAGGAGGCATCTTCCCAGAGGTAGCTTGCCCAGGCTACCTCTGCTTCCCATGCAGACTGTATTTGTGCCTTTCCTTCCTGCCCTGCCGTCCCCGGCCTTACCCTGGCCACTCACCCCTTGCGGCTACCTTCCTATGTGCTCATGTGCTTCCCAAACAAGTCAGGAGAGCCCCAGGTGTATGCGTAGTTTTTAAGAGCCATCTATGGTCATGTGCAGGGCACATTCAAGCTAAGATGTGATGACGTGTGAGTCCCACACCTAGAGCATAAGACCAGGCCAGGAGAATCACGGGAAGAAGCAGTGGCCTCCTGTGTCTACAGAATTCCTTTTGCACCAAGCAAGAGTCCAGGGTATTTGGCGACATATCTCCATGCAGCTCCCAGGAAGTAAACTGTCCCCTGTCTTCTCACAGTGAGGGCATGTGGGCACTGGGATTTTGGAAAGAACAGTAGGTAAAAATGTGAGGCTGGCATGCTCATGGAAGACGTGGTATGGGTGTACTGGAGCACTTGACAGTGTGGAAGCGGGCCTGCATAAACCAAGGAAGACAAGCTGAGCTAGCGTTCAATTCAAGAACTAATGGACATGCAGTGAAGAGAATCAGGCTGCCCCCTCGCCAGCAGGGCTGGCTCCTATAAGATGGGAGATTTCCAGGTGACACAGGGACAGAATCCACTAGCAAGTCTGTATCCACTGCTCAGTAAAGCATCTTCGCCTCATGGGCCAAGCCATGACTTGGATCAGTGTGCCCTGACCCGGACCCTGGCACTCTGGGACATGGCTGGCTAGACAGTCAAAGTTAGTCTCTTAAATTACACAACATGGTACAAGGAGAATGTGTTGGAATTGAAAAGAATCCTTAATGGAGTGATGTTTCAGCTGAAGAAAGCAAACATCTCATTCAAAGCCGAAGTGGGTTCTACTGAGGGAGAGAAGTAGCCCCCCAGGGGATTGCACCTCCTGTGCATAGCCTGGTCTTTGAGAGACCTTGCCTATGAGCTCAAGGCCAGCCAGCCTCACTGTAGGAGCCCTGCATTATTCATTGTTTGTACTAAGGGGGCTGATACTATACTACCAGCTTCTGTGCATTTCAGGACTGTGTTCTTCTACATGCCCGTGAGGATGGGCTATGCCCAGGCAGGACAGGGACTTGTGAAAGCTGTGCTGACCATCAGTGATCAGGCCTTGGTTTTCAGGGTGAGCTGGTGAGAACAGCAGTCATGTGTTTTCTAGATTATCAGAGATTTGACACTAGGCAAATGCCTGTTAGAAGGTATATGCCCCAAGCCTGAGGCCATGACTCGGTCATAAGGCCGGAGTAAAGTCCAAGCTGGCCCCTATAGGGAGAATCACTTTTGTGAGATGCCAGAGAGATGTTACAAAATAACAGGTAATCCAGACAGAGGCGGTGACATGGAAACACTGTAGAGTTCTTGAGGGAGGGACCCAGCAACAAAGGAAAAAAACTTTTCTAAATTGGCGGTATCACGGAGCAGGCCTATCTACTTCCCCACCCAGGACTGCTGATATTTGCCATCTCAAGATGGAATACGCCCCATGGAAAGTATTTCCTCACTAACTGGAGTCCTAACACACATTTTATTCAGAGAAAGGCACATTCCGCACTCGTAGTCACTAGTGAAGCACTCGAGGAATTTTCCAGAGACACAGAGAACACCACAGAGAGCCTGCCCAGAGGTCTGTTTTGCTCTACTCTCTAGAATTTTAGACCATTTGCCCATTACATCCAGTTTTATTTTTATTCTTAATTCTTTGAGAATTATATACTTTGATCATATCTACAACCAGCTCCTCTCCCTAACTGCTTCCAGATCCGTCCTACCTTCCTAACCCCCAACTTAGTGTCCTTTTCCCTATGACCCATCCATCTAGTCGATTTGTGCTATCCACAGATTTCTGGGTGTGGGACCACCCACTGGAACATGGCTGACCTACCAGGAGTCACACCCTTAAAGAAAACCAACACTGTCTTTCCCAGAAGCCATCCAGTATCTGCATCTTCCTGGATAGGGTGGAGGCTCTTGAGCCCTGTTCCCACTTGAAGTGGGAATTTTATGTGCATCTATATTGCATCAAATAACAGTCCTGATAATCGCCATTTGTCTTCTTTAAACACAAAGTACAGAATCTTGTGTGGTTTCAAATAGATTTTTTTTTTTTTGTGTGTGTGTGTGTGTTTTGAGACAGTGGAGACCGGGCTATCCTTGAACTCACAGAGATTTGCTTGCCTCTGCCTCCGCAGTGCTGGGATTAAAGGCCAGCTTTGGTTCCAAATAGAAACTAATTTAGCTATGGACAAAATTCTAACAGAGAAGTATGCCAGGCTCCTAGCCCTTGCTAGAAGTCCTGGTTAAATGAATTTTCTTTGTTCAAATGTTGTATGAATAAGGTAAGTTATATAACAATGTACACATATATCTAAGTACCAGCTAGATCCTATATGTCTAGTAACACAGAAAATAAAGGTGAAATACCTCATATCCTCTAGAGCTGTTCTGTATTCCAAAGTGGGGTGTGCCTGGGTCAGGGCAGGCATTGTGTGTTGGATCTGGAATTCACAATTTAAAAATAATTGTCACACTTTAATTGAAAGACCTTAAAAAATGAAGAAAATGTCTTCAAAAATGTGCAGTGTTTTACATGAAGGTTAAAGTATGTGGCACCTGTATCTTCTGAGACATCAAATTTACAGCATGATGCAGATGCCCACCTAGTTAAGAACGAGCTGAATCTTGGTGTATGTGATTCCCTCTCCGGGTGGATGCTTGGTCATGAATACTAACTGTCTTCTATGGTTTTCTATCCAGATCTTTGGGTTACAAGGAATTAATGAATAGCATCCCAGTGCTTCGCTTGTCATATTATTCCCTGGCTTTTTGGATAAATTTTCCTTAAGGTTTCAAAGTGGGAAATAGATGTAATGCTCCAGGGGAAGTTTCCAGGAGCTTCTGGTGATCCATCAGAGGTATTTTCCACATACTCAGGATGTAAATAGAGATTGGACAGGCTGTACCTCTGCTGTTCACAGCTGCTTATACAGAACAACACAGGTAATGTTTAATATTCTTTTCCTACAGAAAACATTCAGTGTGGGGAAAGGAAGTGTTCACTGTTGGTGTTACTTAAAATCAAATGACAGAAGATGTTGCTACAACTAGAAAAAATGTTTCAATGAAATTACTTCTAATGCTGTCTATTTTTAGGTGGCTAGCATTTGATTATTTAAGAAAATTGCTGAGGCACAAATCATTCATTGCTTTACTGTTAATTTGCAAAAACATATCAATAAAGGTGGGTAGTCCAAATTAACCCATTGTAAGAACAGCTACAATGCCTTGGGGGCTATACTTAGGGGGACCCTAATAACTGGGTCCCCCTTCATGTAAGAGATGTCACTGATGCTGAGCTGACCACAGATGGAGAAGCTCAGGTGGGAAAGACTCCATCAGCCACATCAGCAGGCCTCTGGCTCCATCCACATGGAGTGAAGAAGGCTGCACATCACTTGATGTTGATAAACTTTACAGTATCTGAGTGAGTCCTCACACAGGACACTATCTATGACAAAGCCACAAATAAGCCACCTTCCAGTGATGTGCCCTCATCCCCAAGCCTCCCCAGCACCCTGAGGCTGTGTGGTAGCATTACCTATGCAGGTGGGCTGGGTGCCACTCCATGTGCCATCCGTCTGGCAGGTTCTTTTGGAAGATCCCACTAGTACAAACGGGGCTTTGCACTGGAAGAAGACCTCAGACTTAAAGGTGAAGCTTTTTCCACTGAGTCTCCCTTCAGCAGGGGTGCCAGGGTCACCGCAGAACACAGCTGTGGAAGACAGCCAGGACCAAGTCAGCCCTAAGTGCATCTGGTTCAGGCTAGCCTGGTAAATCTGTTCAGTTTCTATTGACTCTTCAGATTTAACCACTTAATCAACACATCCCTAAAAGGAAATGTGGTGGTTTGAATGAGAACATTCTCCACAGGCTCTAAGTATTCAGACATGTTGTCTCCAGTTGGTTTTGGAAGGTCTTAGATGGTGTGGCCATACTGGAGGAAGCAAGTCACTGGGGGTGTGTATGGCATACTGCAGTGTGGGCCTTAGCCCGGCCACCTGCCATGAGGAACAATGGAATGGCTTTTGTGGACATGGCGTTTCCCTCTGGCCAGGCGTGACGCCAGCTTCCACCCCTGCATCTGTAGAGAACCTCACCGAGATGATCTACCTGGAGACAGATCACTGTTGGCCATAGTTGGGAATCACCCTATAGGGCGATTGGCTACCAAAACCCATAAAACCCCTGCACTTCCTTGAATAAACTGAGTTTGCTATGGCTCGCCCTCCGCATGCGTCCACCCAGTTCCCATGTCTGTGTTCTGACTCCGTGCCTCTCACTCCCTCTCGGCGAAGACCCTGGGTCCCCCTCAGGGTGGCCCTGAGCAGAGGCACGGCAACATCAGCTTAGAGAGTTCTTAAGCCTTGCAGGGTCCCCAGTCCCTCTCTGCTTCCTGCTTGAAGATGTGATCACTTAGCTTCTGCTCCTACTCCAGCCACCTCTGCCACCATGCCTCCTCGCCATGATGGACTCTTGCTCCTTTGGAACTGTAAGCTAAATAAACTCTTCCTTTTATAAGTTCCCTTGGTCAGTGTCTCTATCACAGCAACAGAAGGTAAACTAGTACAGGAAGGTACCTTCCTTTGGACACACACTCCCAGCTCTTAGATTTCACATCATCTGGCCACAGTTACATCTCACTGTAGGGACAAAGCAAACTCCGACCTCTTAATTTTCAGTCGCCCACCCTGCTACATTCCAGGCACTAACACTTCAGTGCACATTCTGGTGTCAAGCCCAGACCCCATGGACAAAGACGTCTGAGTTGTCCAGTACAAATAATCCCTGAGGGACAGACAGGTTCTGGACCAACCAATTCCAAGGTTGGACTGGCCTGCAGAGCCAGTCAGCTATAGAACCTTTAAAAGCTGGCTGCAACCTGGAGAGTGTGCAGCAGTCCCCCATCTGGCTTTAGGGACAGCAGCCTGGCTAGCCTCTTGATTTGCTTTGTTTGTCAAATTATGTAAATAAATTTTCCTTTTTACATCATACTGGAGTCCTGGGGTTTGTTCCTGGTTCTCAGACCCTAACATCACCATGGCTCAGGAAGACCCCCAGGTTGGGGGGGTGGGAGGGGAGGCTGATGGTCTGTGCACACAGAGTGCAAGGTCGGACTTAGGTCTGTGCGCGCAGAGCACAGGGTTGGACTCAGGTCTGTGCGCGCAGAGCGCAGGGTCGGACTTAGGTCTGTGCATGCAGAGCGCAAGGTCGGACTTACGCAGACACTGTGGAACTTCTCCCTTCCATGCTCCAAGGCCTTCGCAGGACAGGATGGCTGAGTGGGAGAGCTGGTAGCCGTCCATGCAGCTGTAGCTTATACTGGATCCCCAGCGGAAGTCTGATCCTTCCACCTTCCCATTTGACACCGGAGGAGGCTGATTGCACAGTACAGCTGTTGCCAAGAACAAGCAGGTCAAAATCTGCAACTCCTACCAAGGCTGTGTATATCCCATCTGCTGCAGTTCTCACCACCACGGCCCCCAGCACAGCGACCACCACATTCCCGCCAAGGCTGTAATCATAGCTTGTGCCAAGGTGACTCCTGCCATGGACCCTACCACACCTCCACCACTATGTCTCCTGTTGTTCCTCCTATTATGGTGTTCTCTGAATTACAAGTGCTTTTAAAAAGAGAAATAATTACTGACAAAGATCATAATAACATATCAGTACTTTTCTCCAGCATTTCTTCTGTAGCTCAGACGAAATATGCAAAAATAACAAGTCAAAATACAGCACTGAGTTCAGTGAAACAGGACTGAATCCAGGGTGCTGGGCCAGCAGCCGGGGAAAGGAAAACTCCTAATTTTGTTTTTTCATGCCTGATAGGAAGGTTAAATTAAACAGTTCAAATCTATGTAACTGATGGTAACACTTTCCCCTTTTTACCCTTTTAAATATAAATAAATATATAAGTAAGTATAGCATACAATTTCCCAAAGATGAGTAATTTTTTAAATGGAAATGACTGGACAGTTAAACAGTTCTCTGAAATGTCACTTGCAGGGAGGATGTGCTGTTGTGGGGGGGGGGGTGTAGGGAAGGCTCCAGGCAGGGAGAATGAACATTGTGGATGCATACAAGGCAACAGGTGCATGCATGCTGAAGGAAAAGTCAGCGGGGGAGGGAGAGGGAGAGGAGGGCGTGTTGGGGAGGATCCGGTGTGGTGCTGACCAACTGCAGGATACACGGATACATAGTAGGGAAAGCTACATTGTGGAGCACTGCGTCAGCAGCTCTCTCTGTGACCCTTGACCTGAGCCTTGCACACTGCTGGGGAGTGTGCTTGTTCCTTGTAGTTGTTTCCTGTTACTTAGCAGACTTGGTGCTGAGTCACCAACGAAATAAACAACACAGGACAGAGAGATGCTCAGAAACTGCAGGAAGAGACTGTGGGGGCCAACGGCGTGCCTTGCGGGGAACAGGAGGCAGGATGTGGGCATTGCGACTCATGGATGCCTCGAGGCAAATTCACAAACCTAGGCATCCTTCCAAGGCCCTGAGGACAGTGCCCCGCCCTAGGCTTCCCAGTGCAGCAATCCTTGCTCTCAGTCATTTCCGCTCCCAGTCTGGTGAGGGTATTTGCACATATTCCCCAAGCCCTCCAGCATTAGCCCCTCCTTCCTCTTTGTCCCACTGTAGCCACCAAATAGGAGAGAGAGCACAGTGGGGCTCCCTTCCCTTCCTACTGGGAATCTGATCCCACTTCCCTGGGTCTCACAGGACTCTCCACAGCTGAGATTCCCTCGGACTACTCCAGTCTACCCTACTCATCTGGCCTGAGCTTGCTTATTCCCTGAGTGTAAGCTTCCAGCCTTCCTGTCCCTTCTCAGTGTGTGTTCCTTCCTCCCTCTCTTCATCTGACCCACAGAACATTCTAGCACTGGTTCTCTGCTTGTGTTCTGTCTTTGGCAGATGACCGGCTAGTGTCCCATCTGCCTCTACATCTAGGAAACTGAGTTCCTTCCCGTGTGTACACATGTACCACAGCCACCACTAGCTGATGCCTGAGTCCCTAAAGTTCCTTACGCAAACCCACCCTCTAAGGATAGGTGTGGTGACACATGCCTTTCATCCCAGCACTCAGGAGCCAGAAGCAGGCAGATCTCTGTGAGATTGAGGCCAGCCTGGTCTACATAGTGAATTCCACGTGGGCTGGGGCTAGAGAGACCCAAACACACCCTCTGGAGGCACAGTCTGGCTCACCTGGACCCAACTTTTCCACTCTGGGCCTCTAATCCCTGAGCTGTTTAATATGACCCTCTGTGACTCAGTTTCTCCATCTATAAGATTAACATCAATGTATCAGGATAATGAAGTAGTTGGATATTTACAAAATGGTTAGGAAGAACTCATGGAGATTTTAGGCCCCAGAATAGCTTGGCCAATACTTGCAAACAGAACTCAAAGTAATCCTTCAGAGACTTCGCTAAGGGTTGACACACCTTTGCAGACGGGCCTGCTCTGGTTCCAAGTACCATCCTTAGTGCAGCGGATGGTGGGTGATGCCGGGGACTCCATCAGGAAGCCGGGGTTGCATTGATAGCTCACAGTGTTGTTGAAAGTGAAATCTGTCCCAAACTGGATGCCGTTGGGCAGCATGCCTGGATCCCCACAACTTACGACTGAAAGGCAGAAGGCAGAGAACCAGAGGGAAGAACAAAGAGATGCAAAGTTATGACGGCAGAGATTAGTCGATTAGTCGAGTCTGCTGGAGCTGTTCTCAGTGAGCAGCTAGTCTGTGACTTGGCAGTGTGTTGTGAAAGGCCTCCAGCCCAGCATGCAGATCTCCCACCTGTCCAGACAACATTGCTCACTGCTGCTCTATGGACAGGGGCAACTTGACTGGCACCCTGATTCGGTGTGATGTGTGAGCACATCATACCCACCAAGGACACACACATACACACACACAGCCATAGCCAGAGAACCAAATACCTCATCTTTTAAAAACTGGATGGTCTGAGCCAGAGAAGCCTGGCCTTTCCTTATGAGTCTCTCTGACAGCACACACCTGATCATTTACCGTAGTTTTAACCACATAAACTACAGAAGAGAAGGATGGCCTTAAAGTGTCTAAGAAAACAGGACATCATATTAAATTGAAGTTTTCCTTTTTTTCTGGATAAATACTAAAATTCACTAGACTTTGAAATCCCACCACGTCCCCCACTGACAGCTTCAGCCTGTGCGGTACTGACTGGTACAGTCGGGCGTGGCGCCAGTCCAAGTCCCATTGGCCGTGCAGTGCCGTGTGATGAGCCCTGAGGTCTTGTAGCCCTCCCAGCAGGCGTAGATGACAGAGCTGGAGAAGAGGATACCATCACTGCTGAGGATCCTCCCATTGGTGGGGGTGCCTGGGTTCCCACAGGACACAGCTGTCAGGAAGCAAGAAGAACAGACCCAAAGGAGTGAGGCAGGACCAAGGGGTGAGACGGTCTGGTCAGCGAGGAAGAGTGCCGAGCCCACGAGTGCATGACTGAACTCTGGGAGTACCCCTGCGGAACGCCGTCCACATTTACCTTGCCTGACCCATAGATTCATTTAATCTATCAGCTACGAAACTAAAACTGTATTTCTACAACATCTTTTCTGAATGCGGAGACTTCTCAAGGTGTTTAAACATGAGTTAAAACATTGAAAATTCAAAGCTTTGCTATTCTGAGACAGAACACATTTTCATGCAAAAGAGAATCATTGCGAAATTTTAAAAAGTATATATGAGACATTAGAGTTCAGAAACATCTTCGTTCATACATTGTTTGTTTGAAATCTGGGAAAATCAGGTTGATGGTATAAACACAGGAGTGTTCACCTGGGAAGCAGAGCAGACTTCAGGCATGCAAATGACAGCATGTGTTGTCAAATGGTCTCCTCAATATAAAACCCAAGCCCAGCTGTGTAGCTGGCTGAAGATGACAGCACTTTGTGTTTCTCTCAAAAGTAGCTTAGTGTCTTGTAAGGACATTGGACCTCAGCTAATGATGCTCAGCGCACCAAGCCAGCACTCTAACTCGCCGTGCACCTTAGCCACTGAGCAGAGGAAGCGTCCCCTGATGCTGTGACAGTTCAGATGATGGCTTCAATCTCTAGTGTTTTGCTGAGTCTGCTTACCAGAATAATTATTGTATTTTCACCTCTGCTCTGTCACAGTGATGTGTAACAGAGAGACAACAGTTCAGTGCATATTAAGAGCCATCATGAAATTTTCTGAGAATGGTCAGTATGTTTAGGAACACTGTTGCATATTTAGTTTTGCTTTCAAAACTAGTTTTGAAAACAAGGATGTATTTCTCTTAAAGACAGAGAAGAATGTAGTCAATTTTTACTTTATTTGAATTATGCAGGGAGCCTCAAGTTGAGCTGATGCTTGTCTGCACAATAAATGCAGAGTTCACACACAGAAGTACTTCTATGCCTGTGCTCAGGGCAGGCATAACCAATCAATCTCAATCCTCTTCCCACCTTATGTGGTTCTGGATTTACCATTCTTTCCAACACAGACCATTCAATAGTATCTGGTTTGGCATTTGTATTGAACCATATTTACAAAACCAGAAGCAACTGACATCCAAGTTTCCCTATGATATACATTAAATTATTGGCAAGACAGAAGTACTGGACTATTCAAACAATTCTTCATTCAATAAGCACCTATTAGGCACTGAGACCTTGGCAGTCATTGAGTATAGGAGAAGTATAGGAGAAGTCTGTCAAAGAAAGGGCGCGGCCCAAAGGGAGACCCGCAAAACCGACAAGGGTGCCGATGCCATTTCTGCCTCATAGTTGCCAAAATGACCTATTCATTCATCTTCATGAGCAACCTGTATAGACACGATGACAGACTTAGTCAAAGAACTGGGAAGGCTATTCAATTTAGCACGTAAACTAAAAATATTCCTGTAACAATAGTGCCATCTTAATGGTGGGACAATCCCTTCAAACACTGTATTTACAAGAAATGGACAATTAGAATTTCCTCTTTCTTTTTAATGTCAGTAAGGAACACGCTCCTGGCTGTCAACACAGGAGAGTGCAGAGGGAAGGCAGGTCAGCCTGAGCGGCACAGCAGCACTTGATGTACAAGAGGCCATGGCACCAAGAGCCAGAGATTCCAGATGCAGTCACTAAGAAACGAAGGTGATTTGTAAACTGTAAGACTACAGTGTCACTGTGTTCTCAGCTCACTGTCTTTATTCTATGTTTAAAAGAGAGTTTCTACTTTAAACCACATTTTGTTAGTGTGTTTTGCTGAAACATAATTTTAGCCTACTTGATTTATAATAAGCAATAAATTTGAGAACTCTAGACCTTGTGCAGTTCCCAGATATCAGCAGATATAATCCAGCTTGCTGCATTGATAGCCACTGAACTGTCCTGAGCTGGGATGAATTTTGCCCAGTGAGTTTACACAATGGCTTCAAATACTACATGTAATAATGTTAGCTGTAAAGGGGGTCTGGTGACCAGCATCCTTATTCATGGCATGTCACATGTCCTGGTGACAAGATAGCCCATGACTCAGGGATTTTCCATCATGCTCACATTTGTATTGCTTGAGTTGAATGTAGGATTTACCAGAATTATAGGAAAAAGACAGAGTTGTCCATTGCAACTGAGTTTAAATGATGTTGTTATAGTCCAGCACCTCAGGAGAGAATACCTTAGAGGTATTCATCCATGAGCCATAGTTGAAAGGCATAGTTTGAACTGCAACAAAAACTATATATCAGAAATGGTTCAGTGACTCTGGAATGCCACGACTACGTAAATCACGTGACCTTCATGAGTGCTTCAGACATTTTCCTTTCATGACTCAGGAATTTCCTTTGCAACTTATTTTGATTTCTCATGGGATAGAAGGTTTTTAATAGATAAAGAGGAGGTGATCTGTCAGGTTAGAAACAATCTTGGTCAGGCATCTGACGCCAGGACCCTGACCTAGAACTTTGAGGTTCGGTCCCTGGTGATGAAACTTGAGGGAGTTTATTTATCCAAGTGAGCCGAATTATGTAGAAAATGTTTCTATCCAAGCTAAACACAGTTTAGACTTAAAACCCGAGAGGGTAGCTTGCATGATGTGTATCATTGCCTAAATTCTAAGTCTATCTTCTGAATATTAAGTTCATGGCTGTCAACCGCATCCATCTATATTTGCCTTTGCTTGAGTCAGGCCTTGCTAACACTTGACTCTAAATGACTCATAAGTGTGCTTCGCTTGTTGACAGTGGACACCTTCACATCTCCTATTGTAATGTAACCAGATACACTCACTCCCAACTACCCTAGATTGCTTTGAAATAGGGTGCTCTGCAGGAGGGCCACCGGAAGACTGGGAGTGCTGTGGGAACAGAACTCGTCCCAGCCCACAGAAATCCCTGTCTGGGATCACATTCCTATTTGTCACTGCCCCTCAGCCTCCATGGCTCACCTCTAACATCCGTGCAAGACGGCATGGGAATCACAGGCTAGCAACAAATCAGAAACCTGCTTTCCTGTGAAAGTGTTCAAAGGCTGAGCTCCATGAGGTGCTTTGGACAACCTCTCCAGTGCTCATGATTTCCAATGCCACTCTTGTACCTTTGGGGAAAGGGTTCAACTGTACATGTGACAGAAGTGTGTAAGGACCCCTCAGGCTGGTCCCAGCACTTTAGAATGAGCCAGTCGTGTTCAGCTTCGGGTGAACCGTAGAGCTTTGCTCACTCACCTTCACACACCGGCTGCACTCCTGACCAGGATCCATTTGTCAGGCAAGTTCGCTCTGCAGAGCCCCGCAGTTGGTGGCCCATCTCACAGGAGAAACGCAAAAGACTCTTAGTCTTAAATTCATCCCCAAGTCGAGACCCATGTGCTGGTGTCCCTGGATCACCACAAAATCCAGGACTATTCCCTATGGAGCACAAGTACAGGAATTGAGGACTTGTTTAAAACAAGTTGGTTTGTTTAACAACTTCAAAGGTTATTTAGTGAAAAGTTACATTAAATACATATTTAACATAGTCTCTGCTTACATAGCATTGTAACATTTTAGAAAAAAAAAGTGGTATTTTTTTTTTCATAGTCCCCAGCATGGGAGAAATTTAAGACACTTTCCTGTGTCATTAAAATAAAAATAGCCTTCTAAAATATGGTTTATAAGAAAACACGAGGCTTTTGGAAGAAGTCAAATTGCGTGAATTGTGAAGCAGCAGTGTTCCTGGGAGGTGAGTGTGGGCCGCGAGGGAGGGAGGTGGGTTAAGTGAACAGACTGCAAAGGGGAGTCAAAGGAGGGTTTCTTTTCTTTACAGCTGTGTCCAAAGTTGATGCTGGGATTAATTTTTTAAGACCATCTGTAGAATTAAGATGATAAAAATAATCAAGGTGATTATTGATGTAAGAAGTGATGGAATGTTGACAAACCGAGAGGAAGTGTAGAGAGAGTTACATGGCAAGCAGAGGACAGAAGACTGGGCCAAGATGAGCAAAAGTTCAGCAAGGTGATCAGAAATCCCCCGAGAAAGAAGTGTAATGTGATGGGTCCCTGTGACAATGACACAGGAGATGATGCCGATCCAGATGATGGGTACCAGAGATAACGATGTAGATGATGCTGATGCAGGTGAAGAGGATGATGATGCAGATGATGATCTATGTGATGGGACTCAGACACCGTGAAGATGAGGGTGGTGGTGGTGGTGGTTTTGAGATAATGATTTATATGATAAGGACCATGACCTCAATCCCTCGGGACCCCTCCTTTCACTCCACCCAACCAAGACAGTGCAAGAGAGTGAGTGCGTGTGTGTGTGTGTGTGTGTGTGTGTCTGTGTTTGTGGATTCGGTATGCATGAGTTACATGTCAAAATGCTGAAAGCAACATTTTTCCCATTATCAACATCAAGAAAAATTGGGAAGTCTATTCTTTTAGAAAATAAGTTATTATTTCTTTATTTATATTTTTGTTTTTTATGTGTATGATTGCATTGCCTGCATGTGTGTAAGTGCATCCATGTCATACAATGCCTACAGAGGACAGAAGAGAACACTGAATCCCTTGGAACTGGAGCTATGGATAGTTGTCAGCCACCATGTGGGTGCTGGCAATCAAACCTAAGTTCTCTACAAGAGCAGCCAGTGCTCTTAACTGCTGAGCCATCCTCCAGCCTGAGAGGTCTATTCTTCATTGTGTGTGTGTGTGTGTGTGTGTTTGTGTTATTCTAGGCATAGAGATCAAAGGACCAGATTTTCTGATAAGTCTGTGTCTAACTTCTCCCTTCCTTTTCCATGCTCGAGATATTGTTATAAGAAAAAGAATGCACTAAACCCTGGTTCAAGAGCACAGTTCCCAGAGACCTCTGAACTACCAAACTGAACCACAATAAAATGGCTTCTCATACCATAAGAACCACAGTCAGGAGTTCACAGAACACTGATGATAATATACGGCTAGAATACAACAATTCTCATACTGTGGTAACCACAGTCAGAGATTCACGGAACACTGACTGACTCTAATACGGCTAGAATACAACCATTCAGCAAATAGGATCAGCATGGCAACATCATCTCCACGCTGTGCCTACACAGGAAATCAAGGTGTTTCATGAGAAATAAGATGGGAGAACCTGCATTCAGCAGATATCTCCCCAGCAAGCATTCTTGCAGAAGACATAAGACTCAAGACACACAAGCTCAAAGTCTAGCTTATTTCAACAAGCACATTTTTAAAGCCAATGAACACTGTTTCATAGTCCCTACATATGGATCCAGTACAGAAAATGGAGCAGATGTACCTAAGTATCAGTGACTGTGGTGAAGATGACAGTGATGGTGGTCCTTGTGTGGGGACCACTGACGATGCTAAAGATGGTGGACATCTATAACAGGGGCTCATTGCTGGAATTACAGACACTTACATAATGGTGCAGTGTTCTCAAGGGGGTTTCTCACCTGAGCAGTGGGGCAGGGCTCCGCTCCAGTGACTGTCTTCTTGGCAGACTCTGGTGCTATTGCCCTTGAGGGTCTGGCCCCCTTTGCAGGAGTACTGAACTGTGGCTCCATATGTAAAGAGGTCTCCAGTTAGGACAGCATTTGCAGGGACACCAGGGTGGCCACATGATATGGCTGAAGGAAAGTTTAGGAAAATTGAGGACACACTGCTTCTCAGTAAGGCTCCCATGCATACAGCCCTCCAACCCTCAGTTCCTGAGGAGTATCTATGGGTAAGAAACAACTGCAGATAGAAAATCACATGATATTTACATACTGAAGAAAGGAAAGTATGTGGCAATGGAATTCTTTGTCTTAGGCAGCTTTGCCTAAGGTTGGGCATTACAAGTCAGCCTTGCAGGGGAAAAACAAGTCTAGCATCACCCGTCCTCTCCCAATCACCTCCATGTGAGCAGAGAGGTAAGACATTTTCACGTGACTGGACACTGATTTGTTGCATATGAGATAATACCATTATTATTCTTGGTAACTACTTGCATTTTACTAAAACTTTGCAAATTTCCAATAAAATTTCAAATAAAAAAGAAATTTGAAAAGCCAATATGAATCTATCAAAACATTTTCATGACTTCTTCAGTTAATGTGACTATCATATACCTTGCTTGGAGATAACATTATGTTAATTCTGCTTCATTTTCGAGTTCATTCTATTGACTGATCTTTGAATAGTGGTGATCTAAACTGTGTAAATAAAAATAACAATATATAACTGAATCATTTTCTTCAAAATATTCCATGAAACAATCTCAGTTTTTTCATCCATGGACTTAAAATTATTCCAAATCAAGTTCATAACTAGTCAAAAACCTTCTGCACAGAGGCAAAACCCAGGTCCAGATGGATAAGGAACAGTGAAGACATCAAACTCCACACTTTCCACTAATTACCACATCGAATTACCAATGGACGTATTTTATGTGACGGGCAAATGACTAGCTGCTGGAAGATGCCCAGGATTTATTCAATATCCCCAACAAGCCCCATGTGCTTACTCGGCAACTCAGAAGTAATGTGGTCCAGAGAGAAGGATTTGGAACAGGAAGGCAGAGCCCACTTGGGTCACACTGGCCCTCCTCCTCTGTTTTGCATTAGCATTTATTCAGTGGAGACCCAGGTTTTATCTAACGTCCTAAAAAGAAACGAATCACACCCAGAACACTGAAGTGCTGGGTAAATGACCAATTCCGAATCAAAAAAGGAAAGAAAATGAAAATAACCCAAGAAACAATGAGCAGGAGATTAGATTCAGGGCGAGCCCCTGGAGCTTGTAGAGCTGAGTGCCCCTCTGAGAGACTCCTTCCCACATCCACGTTAACAACAGTAAGTGGATTGACAGGGGTGGGTACGAGCCCGCCAGGGAAAGCAGTTAAATCCCAGTGCTTGCAGATCTAAGTACATTAACATCAGTGCAAAGACTGATGGGAGTCTCCCAAGAGCCAGTAGAGATGCAAAAGAAATAGTTGGGGAAAAGAATAAACAAAAACAATTAAGTTCCTTGGGAATTCTCCCAGTGTAAATACAAAAAACTAAAGTCAGACATGCTATGACAGAGGGGCCTGCAGCATAGGAAGAGGCCCTGTTTGTGTCTACATACATGGGGCCTTTCTTCTTGAGAGTTATCACTCTTGTTCTCCGTGAATGTCATTATCCAAGTTAGAATTCAAGGCTGTTTCTGTGTGGGGCTTGTGACAAAAATTCACTTGAAGGAATGGAGGACGGTTTTCCCACAGTAACCCAACCTCAGACCCCACAGTGCTGAAATTCCAAGAGCTGCAACAGGCTGCTTTGTGCATGGAGACGCCCCACTGTGCCATCTCTGTCCCGCATGTACAATGTATTACTGAGAAGGTAAACTTTGACTTGAAGGACTACTTTGCTTCTGCTCACACAGAACAAAGCCTTTTCCTAAGCTTGTAAACTAAGTCTAGAAGATTCTGTCAGAGAGAGAGAGGGCAATTATTTTCTTAAGATTTTGTTTATTATTTTTTGTGTGCATAAGTATGTTTCCAACATCTGTATAAGGGCCACCATTCGTGTAGTGCTCATGAAGGCGAGAAGAAGGTGTCAGATCCCCTGACACTGGAGCTATAGACAGGTGTTAACCACCATGTGGGTACTGAGAATTGAACCCAAATCCTCTGCAAGAGAAGTAAGTGCTCTTAACTTCTGAACCAACTCTCCAGCCCACAAAGTTCTATTTTTTAAGAGGGAAAAAAAAATCACAGTATGGATGCACGTGTGGACAAGGAAGTTCTTGTTAATGTGCGTCATGTAAGGTGAAGTAACAGCAACATCTCCAGGGATCTTGGTGGTCATTTAGGCCTTAATTTGCACAGAAGAGCACCCCAGCACCCCACTCCTCACAATGCTGTCTCTTTGCCTGGCTCATGTAAGCATTTGTCTGATGCTATCTGTCAGCTCTGGTCACAGTTGGCTGCACCTAAATGGCCATGGGAGTCATGGTGATCATGTCTCTGTGATAATTCCACTTTCCCTGTCCTGAAAACTGACTGAGCAAGCAGTTCAGAAGCCTCTAACCAACCTTCTACCAATATTTCTGAACATGGAACTTCAGAGAATAAGACAGAGGATGAAGGCAGTGAGATCCAGTCACTCAGGTCACTGAAACAGGTAGACAGGGGGCCACAGAGGCAGAGTGGTCCACGTGCCACCCACTACCAGGGCCCACTGCTCTCTGGAGCCTCATGTCTGAGTGAGCCCACAGTGTTCTTTCCTCCTATCTTCAACTCCTTTGAGCTGGGTGTGGTGGGTTTTAGCCAGTGCATCAGAGGCATTGGCAGAATTGGTGATGGGAGGGGCAGAGGGAGTTAGAACAGTTTTTGTCACTACATGAAACCTTGTGTTGGTTGTGTTTCCTCTGGGCTCTGGGGCCTCGGAGGTCTGGGGACCCCCTTACTCACCCAGACACTTGGGTAAGGAGCGATCCCATAACCCGTTTGCCATGCAGGTCAAGGCAGAAGATCCCAGCAGGTAGAACCCTTTCTTGCACTGATACATCACACTCATCCCATACTTGAAACTCTCCGGAAAGTTCTGATGCCCCTGGCGAACGGCGTTTTCCACAAAGCCTGGATCCGAACAGTTCACCACTAAAAATCAGAACATTTCATAAAGTACTTATATATGCTGCATGAATTTTTTTCAACCATAAGGAAGAACAAAATTATGTCATTTGCAAGAAAAAGAACCCAACTGGAGATGATCGTATTGAGTGAAGTTGCCCCTTCTCAGAAAGGCAAATGTCATGTTTTCCTCTCATTGCAGTCCTGGCTTTCACATAGGTACATAAAATCATGAAAGTTCATGTGAAACTGTCTAGGGGACAAAAGAAGACTAAGCAAATATGAAATGCACAGTGAGAATTATTAAAAATCAGCAGCTATGAATTACAAAATAAAATAAGGAAAAAAACTATCAAAGAAAGTAAATTCATCATTTCATAAAGTTTACAAATGAGAATTGATTTGATCCTGCTCTCCTGAAGAATTCTTCCCACAGCTGTCAATCATTGTGCTATAGAAATATCAAGAATTAGATCAGTGACTATAGCTATTTGGAAGATACCAGACTAACTTATTATTTCCAATAATATGCTTATTCTGTGTAAATTCTCAAGTGTGCTGTTTCGATCTGGGACAGGCATTCTCTAGCCATATCCCACATATATTAACCTAAGGAATCCTGCTGTCAGCCCAGTGACTGCAGCTGATAGTGGCAATTCTTCCGTCAATGCTTCATGGAAATGTAAGTCAGGCCAGGTCTGGTGGGAGCCCTCCTCCCCTAGGAGGAGAAGGGAAGGCAGTCTCCATGGTGCAGGACATGCTCTGGTTATGCTGAATGGGCTCCATTAACCAGAAGGCTGCTGGGTATCTTGGGAGGAATTATCAGCAAGCCTCCTCAGGTGCGGAACTGAAAGTGGCCTGATCACCTTGTACTTTCCTCCAGACCAGAGACTGGGCCAGCTGCCATGAGGTGCCTGCTCCTGATAGTTCTGGCTCAGAACTCTCAGTGGCCACTGGGCTGGGTGGGTTCTGGAGCTGAAGGCAAATCCATTCCCAGTGTGTGCATTTGATTCTCCTGGGGGAAGAGGGTTGTCAGGCAGAGGTGCAGTTTACCTAGCCCGTTTCAGTGCTGTGGAATAATACTCTTTGAAGTTTAGAGAACTCTTGAGTTTACAGAAGAAAGCACTGCATTCCTCTGAGCGAAAAAAATGCTTATGGAACCAAAGAGACCATTTTTGAAGCCCCACAGCACGCTGTTTCTATAATCGAATTATGACTAGAACTAAAAAAGCAGAGATGGTCTGGCTGAAGGCCATCTAATAAGCCTGAAGGATGGCTTGTATGACCAGAAAAAGCTGCTGCACCCTAGCTTAGTGTTTGGGTGGCAAGTCCAGGCCAGGAAGCAGAATGTGGTCCCTGGAACAGAAGACTGCCACTCAGCATGTCCTGTGCTGACGTATGAGGTCTGCACGACCTGTAATGTGCAGGGGCCCTTGCTCAGTGTGCCTGAGCTGACATATGACCATGTAAGAGACCTCGTGTTATGGAGGAGCACTCCCAGTGTGCCCTGTGCTGCCACAGCAGAGTGTGGGGACCTGTATTCTGCAGACAACTCCATGGTCTTGGATTGAGTTTATGTTGTGGTGCTGTCCATGGAGATATGTCGTCCAGGTGGGAGTCAGCCTTTTATACCCTCAGAACAAAGTGTTTTCTTCGAAGACACCTCTCATACCTCGACAATTGGGCAAGGGGCTGCTCCACTGACCGTTGCTCCGACACTGGGCCCGAGAAGCACCCTGCAGGAGATAGCCCGTGTGGCAAGTGAAATTCACCAAGTCGTTCAGGTTGAACTCACTGCCGTTGGTGAGCCCATGGGCAGGGTTTCCTGGGTGTCCACATGTGATAGCTGTAGGGACAAGGTCTGTGTTACTACTTACAGTAAGCAGGTCACCACATCCATGTGAGGTCACTTAGAACAAATGTAGGCAAGAAAAATGTCAGGACTGGAGGTTTTCTAGGACAGCATGAGTGGCATTGCTCTTTGGAAGAACTACATTGCCATTCACAGCGCTGGGAATGAACCTACCCCTGAAAAATCTGTTTCCTCCACAGAACTGGCCTTGTTTACCAGTCAGGCAGAATACCAAGAGGCGACAAGGCAGCAAAAGACGTCTTAAGCATTTCAGTAGTTATGGAGGATTTGGACCATTTCCCCCTTAAAGCACACCTGATAATGCCATGAAACACTCCTTTGGGAACACTCTGGGACTTGTCTAATGCTTCACATCATGCACGAATCCAGCATCAACTTTATCGGAATATAATTAGGAAAATAACTGTCATCTGCCAAGATTGTTCTCAATGATCCTCATTGTGTGACCCTGAGAGGGGTGCTGAATTGTGGTTGTGTCAGGTGCCATTCAGCACCCTCCCAGAGCAGAGCCAAGCTGGGTCTAACCTAGGCCTCAGATAGTGGTCACACAAAACCAGACGGGGGCAGTCCCAGGCTTCAGATGGCAGTTACACCCAGTCAGGAGGGTCTGTCACAAGCCCTTTCAAAAGGCACACATTACAGACACAGAGCTGGTGTGTTCAGGCTCATTTATCCCGTCAGGGCTTTTCCTCCTGAGGGAGGCTTCTACCTCTGAACTCTGTGTTGCCAGAGCTACTAGAGACCACACCTGTCTCTGCTTACAGGAAAGGAAGCTCTCAGATGGACAAGGTTTGACAGGAAGTCTGCAACGAAAACAGAAAACATCTGTCCTACAAACACAAGTCAGTATTTATCACTGAAGCCATAGAGCTTGTGCAATCTCATCTCTTGATTAAACTAAGAGATCCTTGAAAAACTCCACTTTTGATAAAACAATTGCCCAAATGCTAGACAATGCAGAGTAGTCAGGAGTGTGGCTCTTTTAAGACTCTGCAGCCCCAGACGTGGTGTCTACACCCTCCTAACAAGCACACGACATCAGCCCCAGACCTGGTGTCTACACCCTCCTAACAAGCACACGACATCAGCCCTAGGCCTCATTAAAATGAACTGATGAGAAGACTCTCCCGGGGTAGGAGTCTGGGGAGGGATGAGGAGGGAACGGAGGAGAGGTGGAGCATGGTCAGCCTTGTTCTCTGACATGGGACAGTGAGGGGGCCGTTGCTCTACCACTGAGTCAGAGCTGGACGATGTTCAGTGACCGCACAGCACGGGATAAGGAGCAAGAACAGGCACGGGAGAGGCTTCTATAAACTACTCACGAACACAGAAGGGGGGCTGCCCAGACCACTTGTGGTCCTGCAGGCAAATCCTCACGGAGGTACCCACGAGCCGGAATCCGGGGTTGCACTGGTAGACCACCGTGTCCCTGTAGCTGAAGCCATCACCGCTGATGTGGCCATTCACGATGGGGTCTGGGGAGCCGCAGTGGCCCGCTGAGGACAGGCACAAAACAGTGGGAAACAGGTCAAGGAATGCGCCTGGAGGAGCCATGGCGTTTACTGTTCACCTTCCCTGCACGTCAATATCCTGGTGAATTGCAGCTTAGTGGGCCTCTTGCCACAGGCCTGTGCTCTTTATGCTATGTAGGCCTTCCCGTTGATCTCTGCAGTGTTTCCTCAACAATCGTGGGTAAGTCCTATTTCTGATACGAAGTTAGAGGTACTTCCCCAGTTATAGCTTCACAGTATATCCCACGTATTTTCTTGCTGTTATGGTACATGATTTACTTTGCAGTTTTATTTCTGAATAAAAGACAGATGAGAGAAGAGCAGATCTCCTAACCCACTGGCAGGAGGAGGGTGGCTAGAGAGAACTCAGCAGTTAGGAGTGCTACTACTTCTTCAGAGGACTCTGGTCTGTTCCCAGCACCTGCAATATGGTTAACAACCTCCCATAATTAATTCTAGTTCTAGGGAATCTGATGCCCTCTTCTGACCACTGTGTGCACTTGTACATATGAAGTACACATAAAATCATATAGGTGCACACACACACACACACACACAAATAAATAAATAAACAGTAAAGAGGAGGGGGACACACAATCAGGGGAACAAGACTTGGAAACTCTAAAATTCCAGAGGGAGAAACAGGTCAGAAAATGCGTTCAGTTTGAGACACGCCCCTTTGCGTCATCGGCTAGTCGTCAGTGGTACTGTCCTCCCAGGCAGTATAACCCTGGAGTTGAGCGCAGACAGACCAAGGATGAAGGTAACTTCAGACAGGCACTCTCAGCACTGGTAGATGAAGCAGAGGTTAGCTGAGTACCTTGTCTGAGAGAGGAAAAGCTCAGGGGGAAGGCCTGCAGCTCTTGCTGGACACACAGGGCTGAAGGGGCCAGGAGCGAGCTGTGTGGAGACAGGGTGGAAAGGCAGTCCGGAGCTTCTCTGCCTCCTGCCGACTCCATGTCCCTCTTCCCTTTTCTCACCCCTTTTTCTTTCTCCTCAAGATCTCTTTCTGCTACGCCCTTTCCCCTCCCTCCCACTACTCTTTTATTATTTCTCCCATATATTGAAGGAAGTATTAATTTATTTATATTTTTATGTATATAAGTGTATTCCCTGCATCTATGTAAGTGCACCCATGTTGTGCAATGCCCATGGAGGTCAGGAGAGGGCGTCAAATTCCCCTCGAACTGGAGTTACAGACTGATGTTAGCCATTATGTGGGTGCTGGGAATCGAGCCTGGGTCCTCTGCAAGAGCAGCCAGTGCTCTTAACTTCTGAGCCATCTGTCCAGCCCCGACTTCCAGGTAATAGCAGGTTGTGTCCAGTTGACAATTAAGGGTAAATGTTATGCCAGGAGTTTCTTGATTTGAAACAAATAGCAATTGCAACTCAATGGCTCCATTTTTCACCATCAGTGAGTTCCTTTCTTTAAAATTCCAGTCTTGGACTAAGCATAGGCTCTTCACATATACAGAATATTTGGATCAATTACACTTATAGTATTTAAACTAAATCTCAGTGACAATATATCAAAATTCTGCAGACAGAAAACAAAACAAAACAAAACAAAACCCTCCGTTAGGTTAAATTTGAATTAAATGCACTCTGAGCTCAGCTTCAAATTTAAAATTCCGTTGCTATGTAATACTTTGATATATTCTTTGACTGTGAAGGTTTTAAAAAGTTCTTAATGTAGCGTTGATTTTGCGCCATGAAAATTATCCCTAGGAAGGGCCTGCGCTCCTTATCAGGTGGATGTGCAGCACTGGCCTGGCTTCTACTGGCATCCGGAGCTCCTGGTCCCTCATTGCGTGCTTGTTGTGCTGAACAGCTTCAGCCTTGCACAGGAAAGTAGCACGCAGGACCTTCTGGATTCCACAGGAACAGCTGTGTCATTCCTCCACTGCCTTGCATGCTGACTCTGAGAGCTCTGACTGTAACCTGGTGACGATTCACCACACATCTGTAACGCTCCTGGACTAGAGATAGTGAAGAATCAGAGACAGCCCAGAGAGTGTGAGCACAGACGGGCAGACAGACATGCAGGGTCCAAACGGTTCAGAGACCTCCTGTGGTGGGGACAAGTGGGGGCCACGAAGCCATATCAAGAACCCAGACCGAGGGGCAGCACGTGAGGTAGAAGACCGAGTCGTTACCAGCCAGCTAGTGCCACAGGCAGGCTGGCCACGGGAATCTGAAATTTCATCATGTAGGAACGTTGCTGTTAACATATGGAGACTGTAGCACTGCGTGGCTCAGCAACACGTTTCCGCATAGGGCAGCCACGCTAGTCCAGCCAGCCACGCTAGTCCAGCCAGCCACGCTAGTCCAGCCAGCCACGCTAGTCCAGCTGCCTACACCATTCGTAACAGGCCCGCCATGCTAGTCCAGCTGCCTATACCATTCGTAACAGGCCCGCCACGCTAGTCCAGCTGCCTACACCATTCGTAACAGGCCCCTCTGTGGGGCTCTGCCGCTACTGAGGAACATAGTTCACAGAATTCCGCTAAGGGCAAACACTAGTGAAGAAGGAAAGACTTTCCAGTTAACCACAAAATTAACAAGAAATAAAGGGAAAGAGGAAGAAAAGGAGGAGGGAGGGAAGGAAGAAGGGAGTGAAAGGGAGGAAGGGGAGGAGGGAGGAGCGGGACAGTAGTGAAGGGAGGAAGGGCAGAGGGAAAGGGGGAGGGAAGGAAGGAAGGAAGACACAGAGACACAGAGAAGGAAAGGACAGGAAAGGGGAGGGCACTCTGTACACTTCCAAACAGAGTATCAAGCAAAAAATGCTAAGCTTAAAAAAGTCACAGGCAGATGTGTACGCCCTCCATCTTGGTTCTAGGCTTCAAGGTTTTTATTTTTAGATGTATTTGTTTATTTTTTATTGACCTTTGAATTTAGCTTGGACAACATTTCCATCTTTTCTAGAAGCAATCACACCTGTGGAATCCCAGCTGCTGAATTCCTGAGATAGATCAGTCAGAAACTGGAGTGTTTAGTTTGTGGTTTATGGTCCTCACATTAACCATGCCCATCAATCTCCTAGATGGCTGGGATTTGGAACCTGGAGGAGCTGATAACTTTACCTAAGCTCAGCCCTCGGCAGCTCCAGGATGAGATTCAAAATGTCAAGTTTCAGCAATGCTATCAGCAAAGCTCAGACCAGGGGGAGCTGGAGGAAAGACCTCTTTTCTTGATTGCCTGAGTGTTTTCTGCAAGGTGCAAGAACTGGAGGAGGGGCAGGGCCAGGCCTCGGAGAGCTCAGTTCAGTCGGAACTCTGGGGGACAGCAGCAGGCTCAGCAGACCGGGCTTCCGCCGTTGAGACTGTAAGCCACAGCTGTGGGCTTTAGGCCTCTTTAAACTGCGTTGCCACCAGAGTAGACATTCTAATACTGCTCTAAAGACCATCGTGTCCTGCTTGCTTCTGCCTGGGTGGCAGAAGAGATGATGGGATAGAGACTTTAGAAATAAGTTTTGTGACTTAGGAATTTGATGATGCCACGCCTGTTCCACAGGAACACTGTCATGAGGGTGTGGGAGAGAACTGTTCCCTGTGAAGGACAGAAGTGTCAGTGGTGGCAGCACACCTTAGAGGGAGGCACGGAACAGACTTCTCAGCTCCACAAGGGGACACCTGTCCCTGCTATTCCTACCCTGTCCCTGTTCAGGTCACCTTCCCACTGAGCTGGTTTCTGTCAGTACAAATATACACAATTAGTATGAGGATTAGATTGGAACCATTTTTAGAAAATCTTCAAACCAAATGTCCACCCTTAATATTTGCTTTGCGATTATCAGTGCTACATGCTTACAATGAAATACTGAGTATTAAAAATATCCTGCATGTTAGGAGAGACAGAAAGGCAGGCTGTGGCTGGTTGTCCACTCTGTGGCAGGTGGCTCTGAGCTCAACCAGGCTGTTACAGGCAGTGAACACAAGAGCCAATGTGAAGTCCCTACTTCGCTGTTAACACAGGACTGTAAAATACCAGGTGGGTCGGATCCCTGCACAGGAAGAACTGGTGTTGGCCATAAACACCGGGGATCCTCTTAGATCCGCATATCTGCCATTTAAAGAAATACTAGAATACTGACGGATGAAACTTCCTCCTTAGTGCAATGGGAGAGGGTGAGGTGGACTGATTCCCTGTGTCACATAAACACGATGTATCTTGAGATCGTGAAGTCCTTTTGAAGACAAGCATCCATGTCTTGATGAGGCATGTCACACTCTATGCTGCGGGCAGTGACATCAGCAAAGAAGCCAATTCTTCTGCCACAAAAAAGTACTATTAGCAGTTTCTATTCAAATGAATCCTTGGACATTGATGATTATTTTAAACTAGTACCACAATTTGGACAATTTTGGGACTTTTGAAGATCTTTTACTTGGGGACTGGAGAGATGTCCAGTGGTTAAAAGCACCTTCTGCTCTTCCAGAGAACCCAAGCTCAGTTCCCACTACCCACTGGGGCTTGGAACTCCAGCTCCAGGAGATTTAACATCCTCTTCTGGCCTCGGCAGACACCGATACACATGTGGTATTTGCTTATACATCCCTCCCAACAAATAAAGCTGAATTAAAAAGAAATCTTTCATTGGGTGTGGTGGCGCATGTCTTTAATCCCAGTACTTGGGAGAGGGGGGAGGGTGATCTCTGAGATCAAGGTCCAGCCTGGCCTACATGTGAGTTCCAGGTCAGCTGGAGCTAAAAATCAAAACCAAAACCAAACAAACCCCCCCAAAACTTTCATTTGTTTCTTTTTTTAATGAGAAATTCCAAAGTACATGGTGTCATAAACCCTGGCTTGACATTTCATTCCCAGGCTTATCTACCTGAAAAGCATCTGTGCCACTCAAGACTCAGTCCAGATCTACACTGGCCTTGAGTCCTCATAAGCCTTAAAGTTCTTCCAGGAACACGGGACAAATACTGACGTGCTAAATGTTCAGGCTGTAGGTGCCTTTGGTGTTTTGTTTTGCCTTGCCTCATGCATATGGTTTTTCTCACTCTGAACTGTCACTATCAGACTGATTTCTAAGCTCAGGGTCAGTTTCACCATGGGGGGAGGAGGCAATGCCTGACCTAGTGCAGAGGTCTGCAGCAGCATTGACCTTTCCCGGGATCCCGGTGCTGGGTTTATCTGAGCTCGGCTCACTGTCCTGCCTTTCCAGTTGATGGCCTGGGCATGTGCTGAGTTCAGGTCTCTGAGTCAATCTGCATTCTGAGCAATGGCCACTGTCATCATAGGTGTGGCTGCTAGAATCACGTTATTCCGTGTCCATATGATGATATCGTACCTATAATCCAAGTTGTCTCCCCAGCTCTCGTCACCCTCTCGGTCATCCTCTCAGTCCTTCCTACCTACACGCAACTGTCTAAACCCTTGGACCTCCCAGTTGCCATTCATCATTCCCAAATTTTCACTAAAAGTGTTTGGCATTTGCTTAGTTGGTACCTTATGTTACAGATTCTGAAAAAAAAAAAATGAAGCATCATTCCCCACTATCCTCTTCACACTAGTAGAAATTCTTGATGAATTGAAAGAACATTAGGCAATATTCTGCAATACATAGACAGAGATGATCAAGGCTGAATATTTTCCCATATCCTTCTCCAAGCTAAGAACGATGCATGATCAAAATCCAGGCTTGGTGCAAGGTGCTTCCAAAGTTTTTACTGTCACCAACTATAAGATACACTGCACATGTTACACAAAGATGTTAGAGTCAACATCCTGAGGGAGGGAAGGGTCAATCTTCTCCTAATAAAATCTTTCCTCTATAACATGTGCATTGTCATCTCAGTCATTTTATTGAACAATTTTAATGTGACTCTCTCAAAATCTACAAGGTATTGAAGAACACACTTCAGTATTGCTCCTCTCAGTCGACAAGTAAAGATCTAAAGCTCTCTTTTGAATCATGAGATCTAACCATTTTATTCTTGTGAATGTCACTGTAATATTAGGTTCATCATAAGGTTTATGTCCACTGTTATTATAGGTCAGCAAATGCAACCGTACTTCCAATAGCAGTCCAATCTCTTGGAAGCATAACTCTTTTTTCATGTGAGGACTGGCATTATCAGAGGCATCTGCAATAGTAAGGATTAAAGAATTAATCCATGGGGTGAGCGGGCAGGTCATTCTGTGTTGAAAAATCTACATGCCGAAAGTGTTGTTAAGAGATTAACAAATACTTTTACAACAGGGGCCCTAGATTACAAACATCATCTCTTTCTAGCCATATACTCACTGTTGGGGTAAAGGGAAATTACCCCAAGAGAGATAAGCACAAAAAAATAATTAAGAGAGTGGGGTGAGGATAAAGTGATGGATTAGGAGGTACCCGATAGAGAAGATACGGGGTCTGTGTTCTCAGAGCTTAGTCCTCCAAATTAAGAGGCATACAGCACTGTACCTTACAGAGGAAGACAGAGTTATCATTGGTGACTCAGAGAATGCTTGGAGTTCCCATTACAGCACAGGCAAGGAGTCCCAGTGCAGTGTGGTCTTGGAGCTATTGTGGAGATGTGCTATAACATGCATGTGCAAGCCTTCAAGCTCAAATCATCTGCAAGACCATTCACATACACATACACACATACGTACACACGTGTGCACACACACGTGCATGCACACACATGCATGCACATGCATGCACACACATACACACATGCACGCCTACATATACACACACATGCACGTGTGCACGCACACACACACACACACACACACTGTGTCTTCTGCCAGAAGTTCACAGCACAGATTATATTCTTCAGTCTGAGCCAGGAGAATTCCCTTTCCTGTCCTTAAATCCAGTTCTGTGATAAATAATTCCTCAATCTTGGTCAGTGAAATCATTGCAGGTCTTGATCTATTTACCCTCTCTAACTGGAGTGTCTGAAATGTTCTTCACTGCTGGACCTCACTGGACGTAGCAAGAGTAGCCAAGGAAAGAGCCCTCCTCCACCACAACCAGAAGGCCAAACCAACACAAAGCATCCTTGGGCAGTCCCCAGGCAAATTCCTGACTTACAAGCTGGTCAAAGTATCTGCCAGAATGTCCTATATAATGCCGGAAGTGTGGGTCTGAGATCCAGTTTAGCTCAGGTTGTGGGCAAGGCCTAGGCATGGAGCACTGTGGGCAGCTGTGTTCTGAAACAAGTCTCCATTGTGGTGCTGGGTGCTAGACCTGTCAGTGGGCAGGTGCTTGTTCACCGAGTCTGAAAGCTCATGTTCCTGTAAGCCATGCCTGCTGTTACTAACTGATGGAGGAAGATCCACAGCTCTAAATGCCAGTACAACCCTCAGTCCACACCAGCACACACATTTTCCAGTACAGGGCTTCATGGCATTTATACCCCATGTACCCAGGGCTGGCAAAGCTTACACCACCAGCTCATTACATCTTTTGCATGACAGTATCTCAAATACCTGAAAATAGCTGTTTATTTCTTTCTGTTTTTCTTTGTCTAAAAAAATAGCCCAAAGTTTTGAGGCCATTGCTCACAAATCAAGGTCATCAGGTCCTTTATCACAGGATGCTACCGCCCTCCCTCTCCAGTAGAGTCTCTTGCATAACTGGAACCAAGGCACTGGGTATGGAATATTGAGGCATGTAAAGGCCACAGAGAGATAATGATGTTCCTGGACAGTGGGGCTGGCATGGGGATGTGCAGGACAGGCACCAGGGATTTAGGCTCCTCAGCACTGTGGTCCCAACTAATGGTAGTTTTGGTCTTTACGATACTGTCCTTCTGGGCATGGTGGTGCACACCTTTAATCCTAGCACCTGGGAGGCAGAGGCAGGTGGATTTCTGTGAGTTCAAGGCCAGCCTGCTCTACATAGGGTGTTCTAGGCCACCTGGGGCTACAGGGAGACCCTGTCTCAAAAAAAAAAAAAAAAAAAAAAGAAAAAAAAAGAAAGGATACTGTCCTCAAAATGGAAATTGAACTTGTCTAGGGAAACATATTTGCTGCCCTTGAGCTTTCTGGCACTCCGGACTCTGCCTTTGGGTGTGTGTCTCCTAGTCTTTGAGATACTGAGGTGGCTTGTTTCTCAAGCCACAGATTCCTGTTTTTTGCCAAGAGGTAGCCTCTCTTTGACATGGGATTCCAAAGACTGCTTTCTGAAATGAAAGAACTTCATACCACATACCCACACTGTTAGTATAAAGCACTTTCCCACTGTGACCTGAGCTAGCCGCCCTGGGGTTCAGGTTGTACTGCCCCATGTCTCAAGGCCACTTAGTAGAAACCCAGAGTTCTTTCAGGAAGGTCCTAACAACAGAAACAGATGATGCCTTGATGCAAATGACAAATCAGGACATGGAAGAAGATTAACAGTCAGCAGCATCTCAGCACAGCGCTGGCCCTGCCGCCCTGAGGGGAACCCCTTCCTTGCCGTACATCCTAGCACCATGTGTCAATGATACTAGAACTCGGCTCACCTGCAGGCCATCCTCCCAGGCCTCAGTGTCGGTGGAGACTGTGATTGTCTCTTAAACCTGCCTTTGGAAATATTTTTATTTTGAAAACATGATACCTTTTCTTTGCTTAGTTTTCTGAAGCTATGAGTCTCCTTGCATTTCTGAGCACTTTTCTCATCTGTGAGAAGAGAAGAGGCACCTATCATGTGTTTTAATGCAGATAAAAATGTAGGATAAACTCAAAAATGCCAATAAAGTCACGTTTCTCAGAATCAGTGTACCTTGAGGCCCCTAGTTAGCTTGTAGGCTACAGAGGTCTGAAGCATTTACAGCACCAGGTAGAGATGTCTGTCCCAGGCTTCAGACTCCCCCACCCCTGGGCCATCCGTCTGAGCATCTTACAGTCTCCTCCTGAACTAAGGCAGCCTCTGCTCCCCCCTCTTCGGTCCACACGTGTTTGCCACACATGTGACTTAATGGTTGTCCTGCACACATTGTTGCTGCATTAGATCATGCTATCTCCTCACCAGCAGTCTGTCTCTGGTACAGGGATACATTTCATGACCATATTAGGAATCTCAGTGGTCACCATGAACATATATCTGCTGGTTTTAAATCTTCACCCCAAGTCTATTGCCCATTATTTGCCCGCTGGTTATACCTGTGTGGCTATGCGCCCGTCCGACCCTTCTCTGACTGTTCTTCCTGCTATATGTGTTGTCCCTCCAATTTTATCATTCCATATATGGGTCTTCCCACTTCTACACCTCTAATATTTATACATTATATTCTGGACATTTTTTTCTTTCTCCTTATGTCCATCAGTTTGCTTCTTCTGAGCAAATGGGCTCACTTCTGGCCACCAGTCCTCCAAAGGTTTCTAAGATGGATTGGGTGTGATTGGGACAAGGTCTGGAGGACATCTGACTCATGTCTGTCAGTCTGCAGACTTCAAACCCTAACTCTCAAACAGAAGGCTAACATAACTTACTTGAGAACAGTAAGACTCAGATGACCCTGATTTAACAGTCAATAAACTGAATGAGCCATGTAAACTTCTCAAGCTTCCAGGACAGCTTAACCAACATCCCTATGTGTTGGGATTCTGATGAGCAGAAAAGACAGACAGGCAAAGGTGTGTTGTGGACCACCTACCTCCCTTTGGTCCCAAATCTCACTGACACAGACAGAGAAGATGTCTATACCAGTACTGCCTTGAGGAGCTGGCTCCTCAATGGCCAAGGTCTTAGGAACATTTAGGAAAGTCTATAAAAGCTCGAAACCTCCCATGACTCTTTCAAAGTGCATCACATGCCAACGAGATGTGCAGTCTGCTGAAAGAGATTGATTCTATCCAACAAGGAGACAGTATATGCATATTGCAAATTATGTACTACATAAAAAAATATAAATTATGATGCATAATGTATTATAATATATAAAATGCAATAACATGAAATATGCACACATATGTAGACCGTGTTCTTTTACTACCAAAATAATTCAAGTAAGTGGGGTCGTTCCTTCGGGGAGTGTGAGAACTTGCTGGGTGTGGCTTGCTCCTGGGCTCTGACTTGACTTCTCTTTCTACCCCTGACCCAGGTCAAAAGAAGAGCGGGTTTTACCACTCTGAGTTTTTGGAAGCTT
Source organism: Eospalax fontanierii (assembly GCA_035773235.1). Lineage (NCBI taxonomy): Eukaryota > Metazoa > Chordata > Mammalia > Rodentia > Spalacidae > Eospalax > Eospalax fontanierii. The sequence goes on along the minus strand of CM069542.1, from coordinate 61,266,536 downwards.
GATCTAGTTCTGAGATATGGAGATACAGCTGAAGTCTTCCAGGGCCCTGGGTGTTGAGAGGTTGAAAAGCAGGGACATGACAGAGGCAGTGTAGACAGAGTAGAAGTATAGAAGGTTCTAGAGGGAAGCGCAGTGCTGGAGGAAGGTGAGTACTAGAGGAAAGTAGGGTGCTGGAGGGAGGTGGGGTGGTGGAAGGGTGGGGGTGAAGGAGGCAGTCAGGGTGCTGGAGAGAGGTAAGGTACTAGAGCTAAGTATGATATTTCAGAGTTGACCCGGAGATGCACTTGGAGCATGCTTAAGAAAGTGGTAGTCTGCACCTGCATACCCAGCAGCTGTCCACACAGTGCATGCTTTAATGGGATGAATACCCATCTAAAACTATCGCAGGGAATATCTTTAGATAAGCAAAGTTCTTACTACGAACTCAAGCAGTTTCAAACAGCTCAAGGCATTTGGGGAGCCTTAGATGAGTGTTGCTTCAACTTCATTGCAGAATTTTAAGTTATTAAAAAAGCTAGAATGTGTGTTTTTTAAAATTTTACTTGTGTTTCCTTCATTCATAGTGACTTTTGATATTGTATATTCTCAGCCCTCTATATAAGTCTTTTGTTAAAGATCTTGTTTTGATTTTTAATTATGTGTACACATGGGTGGGAAGTTCTACACATGCATGCAGTACCCACAGAGACCAGAAGAGGCTGTCGGATTTCTGCAGGTTGAAGTTATAGGTGGTTGTGAGTTACCTGACATAGGTGCTGAGAATTGAACTCAGGTCCTCAGTAGGAGCAGCAAGTACTCTTTACTGCTCAGCAATCTCTCCAGCCCCTTTGTAAGACAGCCTATATATATCATAAAGCAAGACATGACCAGCCTTCATTGTTCAGAGCAAAGAGACATCCCTTCAGACACTCTGGAAGGAAGGAAGGAAGGGACAGGCAGCTGAAATGGAAGGTTTTGCCCAGCTGTCAAGTGCCAGCAAGGAAGCCGGTGCCCCCCGCTGAGACCCCTTGCAAGGGTTATTTGAATTAAACGGTGAGGACCACAGAGCAGCTTACCTAGACACCTGGTTTCTGGTCCACTCCAGAGGCCGTTGGCCAGGCACTCCCGGACATGGGAGCCCACGAGCGTGTAGCCGGTGTTGCAGGTGAAGATGGCGGTGGCTCCGAATACAGTGAGTGTCCCTATCTTGTTACCATTTGGAGGAAAGGACAGGCTTCCGCAGGAGATGACTGGAAGGACAAAGTCAGTGTTGGTAAGGGTCTGGATGTTAATCTTGATCCTCAAACATAAATGCCAAGTGTTTTCATAAAGAGCATGTCTCGGGAAGATCTGCTAGAGATAGGTTTCTCACCCCTGAATTCTTTCTCTAATGTCCCTAGCATGGACTCTAGAAGTTGTCACATTCCAAAGCCATCAAGGTCCCTGCAGTCACTCTATTTTCTTATCCTCACAGATTGACAAACTGTTTTTCAAGAGCCACACAGTACCCCACATGCTAACCCCTAAGCTTTCTGCCAGACAAGCTGGCTGCCCACCTTTCTGCCCATATCGATCCTAGGAATGATAGAACCATTAGGGGACACCCACATGAGCCTGGTGGTAGCCAAACAGAAACCTCTTCACCAGAGGTCATGAGCCAGAACAAAGTGCCATGGGGTTAAAATCTGGGACTTCTGACCCCAACCGCAGTGCCAAGTGTCAGGTTCTGGGATGATTAATTGAGATGATGAGCTAGCTCCCTGTGATTACTGACTTCAGGACATGTGGAACCTTCCACAAGATTAGTAAGTGCACACAAAATTGCCCTACATGGCTGCAGACCGGTGGCTCTAAGTCCCAGAGAATCTTCGCTGTCCCACAAAGGAACATAGCCACTGTGACTCAAGCCTCTCCAGGCTGGGAGATGGTCACCCACGCTAGAGATACAGGAACGTCAGATACACATTTGCCCCTCAGGTGCACAAACATCTCATGAGACAAAGAAAGTTGAAGTCTTCAGGGCTGACTGGCCACCACAGGCTCCCGAGTGTGTAAACCAGTGTTCTGAGCAATGTGTGCGGTGTGATGTATGCAGTGCTTTAGGCCATGCTGGCGATCTGTAAGAAGCCCAAGTCCCCCCCACAGTAGCCTGGCACGACGTGGGGAGCCACCACTAAGAGGAGCCCAAGCTCTTGGCCCAGCCAGGTGAGCACTGTAGTCCCCTAGAAGTGTCTGGTCCTTCCCAGGGCTGGGGAGGGCTATGACTGTGGAGAGCTGTGACTGTGGATTTGCAGAAGACAGGTGTCAGGGTGCTGCTGTGGCTGGTGTGCTACAGGTTCAGCGAGGGTAGCCGAGTGACATAGCACCTACTGAGGGACGGTGTGACTGCCGTGACAGGCTGTGTCTCAGTGTCCCCATGTTTTTCTGACGTAACACCTGACCGAAACGTCTTAGGGAGAGGAGCTTGTGTCTGGTTCCCGTTTCCCGGCAGAGGCATCATGGCGGTGTTTACAGGTGTGGAGCAACCCTTCTTCATGGTGAAGAAGCTTGCTCCTCTCCTCCCCCAGCCAACCAGGAAGCCGAGAGAGACATGGCCCTTCAAGGCCTTCCCCAGTGGCCCACCTCCTCCAGATCCTCAAGGTTCTGGAACCTCCCAGAGCTGGGGATGAAGTTTAAACACATGAGCTGTGGGGGGCATTTCACATCTAAATCACAACAGCCTGGGTAGGGGTGTCCTCTGGAGGGTTAGTGTGTTCAAGTCCTGGACCCTAGCTGGTGGAGCCAATGATTGACAGGCAAGTGGACAACTCACTGGGATTTTGGCCCCCTCTGTGAACTAATTCATTGATGGATTAAAAGTCAGGATGAACTATCAGGAAGTGATAGGAGCTTTTTCAGGAGGGTCTGGTGTGAGACATTGAGGTACCAAGCCGGGGAATGCAAAAGGGCCCATCTTTTTCCGGACTCTGCTGTTTCTCTCTGCTCTCTGGCAGCCTTAGGTGAGCAAATTCTTTCCTCTATCCTAGACAGAAACAAAGTAACTCAAGTCAGAGGACCATGGGGTGTTGTGAAAACTCTGAAATTGTGATCCAAATAAACCCTTCTTCCTTTCAACTGTTTTCCTCGTCCAAGCGTGATGGCACCGAGTGCATCTCACCATTTTGGAAGCTGAGGCAGGAGGATTTGCTATGAATTCCCAGTCAGCATGGGCTACTCTATGAGATCCTGTCTCAAGCCAAAACCATACAATAAGGTAAATTAAAAATTGATTTCTTGGGTATTTGCCCAGTGATGAAAATGCTTATAGATAATCAGGAGAAGAAAATTTCTATGCATGTATCATCGAACAGAACTCTTGATCATGCTACTTTGAGTTTAGGTGTGACGACCAATTCAGCTTCAAATGGATTAGCTGGCTGCCAGGCTAAGTGTGGTCTGTAGTAGTCACTCACCAGAATTCTGGAGTTAGCTCTAGAGGAGATCTTGCTGAGAGAGCTTCCTGTTTCTCAGTGTCTGAGACTGCTTAGCTAGCACAGCATCAAACAGAAGCTTTCTGTAATTTGATGTCACATGTACAGTTTCAAATGTCAATGGATTCAAGCAGGGTTTAGATTTCTATGATTTCTGTGAACTTTTCACTAAGCCTTTTCCCAAACAGTGTGAACTCTACCTTGAGCTGTGATATTTAGCAATTCGTTTAGAAGCCATTTAAGTAACTGGATCGTGTTTTCAAACTTAAGTGCTTATCAAAAACATGTTGAATATTGAAGCTTGGATCACTTTCCTAGTGGAGAGCTCAGTGTTCCTTCAGTGGTAGACCAGACTCTGCTTCCACATCTGAGTCTGCCCTCCCCATGTGGGCTCCCACGTCACATGGGACTATTTAAAATCTGTCCTCTAATAAGGTTCATTCGATCGTAAAGAATTAATGAAACAAAAATAAGGCTTCTTGGCAGCTGGATAATGGGATTCTAGACTGAGAGTTTCCTTTGGATGTAAACCCAGTTCATTAGGGATGGCAGAGCAAGTTGGAAAGCCTAATTTGGAGAGCTGTTCACTGCTAAAAATAGCCTTGACAAACACCAAGGAGAAAGTCTTATTTCCGTGTTTCCCGTCTAGTTTCCCAAATAAAACCCATTAAGTTTGTTTTTTCCAAACCACTGAAAATACATCCGCATTCACAATGCACAGTTCTCCTTCAGAACTCATCGGGTGACTGAGAGAAAGGAAGACACTGGGCTGAGAGCATCTAGCACTTGCCTTCTGCTCTCTGTGAACTGTCTTTTCATTGGAGCTGGGTGGCAAGCCACAGCCCTCCCCACGGGGAAGCAAGCTTCCTTTGCCTCCTTCAACTCATCACTTGCATTCATGGGGGTCTGCTGTGAAACAGAAACCTTAGGGCACATGATTTTACCTACTAAGAGCCCAGCATCCTCGTGGGCAGGATGGATCATCACACACGAGCTCAAGTGTAGGTGCTTTCAACTACTATGGCCAATAAAGCTTCCTTGATCATGCCTAGCTTAGAACAATCATGAACAGTCAAGAGCCATGTTCTGTCCTGTGTGCAAATAGGTTGGACCTACTCAAAGTCTTGGAGATGGTCGCCTATAAACACATGAAAGCCTGATATTTGGACCAGGGTCAGGGTCATTCTCTGAGGTGCAGGGGCCCAACCTGTGATCCACCACTGAATGTAAGAAGGCCTCAACCAAAGAGAAAATGCTCAAGAGGCAGTCAGCTGCCTTTAGGGCCATGGTCAGTCACTAGAACTTTTGGATACATGTCTCTGCAAGTTCAGCTCCATGGTAAAATTCCTACCTAATAATAGATGGAAGGGTAGCCCCATCCTTGCATGTGGACTGAGTGCCTGTACAGCTGTGCTAGTGGCCCGACAACACTGTTATGCTACCAACACACACACACATACACACACACACACACACACACACACCCCTCTGGTTACCAGCAGGAGCCCAGGAAGCCAACCTAACCACTGTGCTTCAGCTTGACAAAGCTCCGCTTTCAGAGAACTCTAAATTCTCAGGAAATGTGGGCAGTCAAGAATGAAGGAAGTGCATTCTGTAGACATTTTTACAGACCCAGTTTATCTTTTGGTGCCTATACAAATTTCAAAATGAATTGATTCATGGGTTTCTACAATAAAATTTGTTTTTTACTTTTAAATATAAACCATCAAAATATCACAAGAGAACCCGCGCTTCCCTTGTGCACACAGCCCTGACTGGAGCAAGCATTCCGGATATTAGTGTCACACCTGTAGGTCTCTTGAATCATCAGACTGCAGAGAGATGACTCCTGGGTTGAAACCCAACCTCCTCCCTGTACTGTGGGGAGGTACCCAGACGCCTTAAGACTTAGAGTGGCTTAGAGTAAGAATGGGAGCCCCTTCAAAGCTGGATCTCAGGTGATCTCAGAGTGCTGTGGATGGGTGTGAGTGGTGGCCAAGGTCTGTTCTTCCTCTTGGGCTGCGGACAGCAGTGTAGAACAACCCTTCGGGCCGACAGAACACAATGACCCAATCATTCTAAAATAAGCCTCAGGTAACGCAATGCCTATAAATTACGGCTTTACCCACCCACCGGTGGTTTCTATGACAACAAGCTTGAAAATGCTGTTGGCCTAGATCAAGCACCATGTAGACAACAGATGTTTCTCCTATAGAGAAATGTCCACAGGCTGGTCAATCTGGCTTATGAAAATGTGTCATCTTAAGTATTTTTAATTAAGAAATTAAATTGTGTTTGAACTTCCTACGGTTTTCAGACATCCACTGAAAAGAAAACTAGATTATTACTACGATTCATATTCTATTTGGGGGACAGAATTATGTCGGTAAAATAAGGAGCATGGGAAGAGGAAGATTTTAAATCACAACGAAGTGGCAGTGTGCGAGAATGACCCAGCGCAGGCCAATTTCTATGGGTTCCAGAAAATAAACATTATAAGGCTCTAAAAGTGGTTTTTTTTTTTTACATTTTTCATTTTGAGGAATTAAAACCTTGAAGGGCTATAGAAACTTTTAACATCCTAGTAATTGTGTGTGTATATTTCAGCCTAAATTGTGAAGGAAAAAATGTTTGTTCAACTCAAGTACCACAAAGAGAAGCAACATTAGCTACCGAGCTACAGCGGAGTGTCCAAACTGCCTGATGACGCCCGCACCCAGGAAGGGACATGAGGGGAAGGCAGACTCAGCGCACACGTGGCGGCTGCTGCTGGCACTGCTCTCCCTAGTGCGCAGCGTCCCAGATGTGCTCCTGGGACCCTGTCTGCTCTGGTCTGCCACCTGGCTCATCTCAGAACAAGTGGAAAGCTCCAGGAGACCCCAGACTCCCTCCAGGGTCCCAAGCATCCCTCCGTTCAACTGTTGTTCCACCACCGGCCTGGGCATTTTATACATCTCCCCTAGCTGGCTGACAGAAGTTTGGACCCAGCTGGGAGGACCCAGCCACTTCTGCAGCCCAGTCACAAGGAGACTCAGAAAGATTCTTCTCATGGTTATTGTTTAATGTGGAATAAACCTCCGCTGTTTATAAAAGTACAGGATTTATGTTTACATGGAAGAGATTTGCTATCATGTTAACTAGATTAATTTATACCGATGCTTTCTCAGTTTTAATTTAACATTTAAAAAAATTGTTTTAAAATAATTAGCAGTATTAATGTATAATACAGGAAAGGTGAAACTTGCAAACAGTCTCAGGTTTTCTTATGCCTGGGAGATCCTCTCCCTTCATGCAGGCCTAGGGTTAGAGCCATTTCAGGGATGTGAAGCAGTCTGCCTCCAGTGAATCGCAGGTGGGGGCTGGGATGGGTCTGCCCTGGGAGGGGCCCTTTGCAGGCCTGAGTGTCTGACCTTCTGAGGAGTGCGAATCATGTGGTGCGAATCATGAGTGTGAATCATGAGTGCGAATCATGTGCTGACTCTACCATGGTCCTGCTGAAGAGGACCCGGACACAGGTGCAGGAGAGGCTGGGTGGGGCCTGTGTGAGCAAAGGTCTTCTGTGAATGCCCAGCCCGGGGCTAAACTACGTCTGCCAGGTATTCAGTCAAGAATGATTACATGCGTGCTAATTAGTAAGAGACAGAATCAGAGGCCAGGTCAGAGCTCCTGTGCTGCCCTTGTCTGGTCTATATACTTAGTCCACACATCATTAGGGAGCTCTTAGTGGGTAGAGGGAACGAGGGGGTGAAGGAGTGGCCTAGCAAGTCTGTGGCACAGAACATTCACTGTGAACTCCTGGCCGGTCACTGATCACCTAAACCAAGGGGCAGAGCAACCAGGATCTTCACAGCCGAGCTGTGGGCATGTGTTTTGGGGAAAGAGGGTTCCAAGCCTTGAGCACCTGCCATCTCCAGCCTGCCTTCAGTTTCCGTTGTGTTCCTGTGAGCTTGCTGGACCTGATCACTGAACAGTGGCTCTACTAGAAGCTGAGTTAGGGTTCTTATCTGAGCCAGCTCGCCCACCTACTGTTTTTCTTCTGTGCACTCTGCTCCCATTCTTTCTAAATGTGTATCATACAAATCCCACTCTGTTCCGACTGCCTGTTGTGATGCTTGATAATTTCCTGTGAACAATCAGCAAGGATTGGATAGTGAAGACGCATGAATCAAAGGCCTCTTCGAACATTGTCGGCTTTGTCTTATTTTCTGATTTGTTTCCATTTAATTGCTCAGCATTTGCCTGGACATATAATAATCTCCTCTTTACAGGACAGTCATTGTGGGGGACAGATGTCTTCAGCATAAATACTGTTTCTCAAGAACTACAGAGTAGCTGCATGACCCGCATGCTAAACAAGTTATCTCTTTAAACACGGGCTCCTATTTGTCTTCAAACTGATATGAAATATTTGAGTGTTCCAATATTCTGAGGTTTCAAAAATCTCGTAATTAACAAGGGAAACAGCATTGGACGTGATTCCCAGGTATCTGTTTGAGCACGCCACATGAACTCCCAGGCTCTGCTCTAGTACACAGGAATTTGACGGGTGATGGTGCCTTCACAGGTGGACCCCCAATGCCTGTGGCACAGTCCTGCACCCCTGCAAGAAGCCTGTGGCACTCACCTTTACAGCTTGGTCTGTCTTCTCCTGTGCTCCACGTCCCATTGGCTTGGCACTGCAGGAGTCTCTGGCCCTCTAAGAAATAGCCAGGGCTGCAGCTGAGCAGAACTTGAGCTCCATACTCGTTCAGGGACCCTGAAACCAACCTCCAGAGCACATGTTCCGACAGCTGACCTTCAATGTTGGGGCAGCGCACAGCTATAAGAGAAACATACTCAGTGTCAGACTTCCTGGCCAGCTCTGGCCACGCCTTCTCCTAGAAGGCAAGGCCTGCTCCTAGAAGGCAAGGCCTGCTCCTAGAAGGCAGGGCCTGCTGGTCTGTGAAACTAATTGTGGTGTGTGACCTGGACAAGGGCTTCTCTGCTTCCACACAGCACGTGGAAGCCGTCCTAATCCCATACCGTTCATTACCTCATTACAGACGTGAAAGCATTTGAGGTCAGACAGAGATGGACAGTAAACCCCACATGGAGGTATGTCCTCTAAGAATGAGCACATGTCTTGATGGTCTTGGAGAAACTCAGAACAGTGATTATGTTGCTGAAAATCAGCTCAGTCACTAATTTCAGAAAATAGGAATACTGAGTTCTCAGTGCAACACACAGACATGCCTATGGAAAAACACTGAAACACATGCCCTCACACATATGTGAATACACTATACACATGCCCTCATGCACACCCACACTCATGGACACATGCAAATACACATGTATGCGCATATGACTATAAACACACATACATACCTACAGTCATGTGTGTGAACATGTTCCTCCACTCGTATATACACACACACATGAAGGAGTAAAAGCACGCTCATTCACACCTGTGCACTCACAAGCACACACGTGCATAGACACATGGGTATAGCTGAATGCCATCAGATTAGGGGCACACATAGTAGGGGCACACACAGTAGTTCGGCATGCTGCATTGCTGCTATAGAGAAAAATGTTCATCACAGCTTTAAGGAGGGGATCCCAGACTCTGGAGAAAGACGTGGAGGATGGAAACTCCTGTACAGAGCCATGGGGGTGGGGACAGAGACAATACCAAAGGCAGGGCATGGTTTTAGGACTCACGCCAGTGGGGTGTCAGATGTCAGGAGAATGACAGGCACAGTCAAGCATGTACACTCTTTGGGATATATATAATATATATATATATATATATTATATATATTACACACACTCTGGATATATATATATATATATATATATATATTCTAGATATGTATATATATATTCTGAAAAATATAAGATTTTAAATGAATTTTATATATCAGAAACAGAACCACCTAATCATTACATCTGAAACTGGGCTGGGCTGATCAATTTTGAGCCCAAAAGCATTAGTTGTAAGCATGGTTTTACAGAATGATAATAATAAGTGTATTTTACTTTTAAATTTACTCCTGTTCATTACAATTGACTCTGACACATGTGAAATGTTACAAAAAGACTCTCATTCTCTCATGCTAACTTTTTACTTCTACATGCAAATAAAAAAGTGATTTTTTTTCCTAAGAGTATAATCAATGGGGTCAGAAATAGCAAGAAGAGATTTGTAATTTAAAGTGACTCAAGCTTATTTTCTTAGATACTTTTAGATCCCCAGTTACTCTTCATTTCTGTGGATGCTCAAATGCTTGTCTGACAATAACAGTGGAGTCCCTTTTATAGATCTGAGGGCAAGATGGCCATTTCTGTCAATCCTCTAGCCTTATAAACGCCAAACTCGATTGGAGTCTTGCTGCATATCAAAGCAAGGCTTCCTTTCTGGCAGTGTGGTTCTAACCATCCGACTTACTGTTCACAAGCTCTGCTGCTGCCAGGGATTCAGCTTTGGGCTGGCTGGAGGCCGGGTGGATGGAGGCTTGTCCCTGCGCTTACCCACAGTAAGAAGCAATCCCACCTCCTCCTCAATTGCTGCCTGCCTGGTGGAAGCAGTGCGTGGTCTGCTTTGTCATATCTTGTTCTAAGGAATTGCATGTTCTCTTGTTCTCTGCTAGATGACAAGCTCTTGACAGTGAGCACCGTCTTTTCTTAACTTTCTAGCTGGCTAAGTTAAGGTCACAGATGCCCACAGTTACCTGTGTGGGCACGCACATGTGTGCACAGTTTGAAAAACAGTTGTCAGGAAAATACTGTGGCAAAGAAACTGAGTAAATCAAACATGAAAATAGAGCAGAGTTTTCTGGTCACGGAGGGGGCTCTAGCTTTTCATGGCTGGGACAAAGCACTGACCAAAACTATCTTGAGGGGGAAAGAGTCTATTTCACCTCCCAACTCTTAGCTCACGCTCTATCCGCAAGGGAAGCGAAGGCCCAAAGCAGAAACCACGGAGGAGCACTGCTCACTGGCTACCTTTCTCACACTGTGCAGACTCACATGCCCAGGGAAGGCACAGCCCACGGTAGGCTGGGCCCGCCCACATCAAGTGGCAGCTATGGAAGTGCCTCACAGACGCAGCCACAGGCCAATCCAATCTTCAGCTGAGGAAACTCCTCATTTGAGACGCCCTCTTACCAGTGACTCTAGTTTGTATGGACTTGAGGAAAATGCAGTTGTCCCTTGTGAACCTGACACAAGTCACGATGAGACTTTGCAGGTCTTGTCTCCAAATTCTCACTTTGCATCCCAATATAAAGCACAGTCCAACTTTTCAAAGTCCCAGGGCTACATGTATGACAGAATTCCTGAAATTTGGCAGGGAGTCCGTGGGGGGATGGGGAGGGTCTAAATTTGATTAAGATACATTATCTGAAATGCACAAAAACTCAATAAAAATATTAATGAAAAAAGTCCAATGATTTAAAAGTTCAAGTTGTGTAAAATTCAGTCTCTCAATGTGGGCACTGTACGTTTACAGCAGTAAAATTCAATATATAAGTGTGCATGAAATCCATCAATAAAGATTCATCATGCTAAATGAAGCCACTGCACAGTGGCCTGTAGGGAGTCACGTGTGCGACCTCACCCTTGAAGAGTCACTACAGACACCAACGTTCTGGGGTGCAGCAGCCACGGACACCGAATCCACAGCGAGGATCAGAGCAAAGGAGACGAGTCTCCTGGGCAGAAACAGGAAGCGGGAGTGGACATAAACACAACCTCCACCTTGTTTTTGTCTGACAAAGAGAGTGTTTTCAGAAATGGTGGTTCCCACTGAGGTTTTGATGTCTTCAAAGGTGATGTTCAGGAGAGAATATACTGAATGCGAATCACAACTGTGTTCAAATAATCTACTATAAACTTCAGGTGATAAAATCCATGTGACACACTTGGATGATGGGGTAGGATTTCCTCTGTGCGACAGTGGGAAAAGCAGTCTTTGCTAGTGTGCTAACACACCTACATCCATGCAAGAACAGCGCCCCGCCCCAGCACTTGGAACACCTGATGGGAAGGAATATCAGCCAGACACGGAAGCATTTCAGCGTCTAACAATGGAGTCCAAAACGGAGGCCAAATCTACAGAAACAGAGAACACAGCAGTGGTTCCCAGGGTGAGCAAGAGAGGCTGCACATGGGAGTCTTGGGCCACAGGCAGGAAGCTCTGGTCATACAGGATATGTGCACAAACACCAGCCAGCCTGACTCATGTGCAGACACAATGCACACAGCACCTCACACTGAGTTCACACCTGGATGAGGGCATAGAGGGCCTGCAGGTGCCCTTATTATACAAGCACTACAAGCACATGCAACAGCCTGCCCCAACCTTGCCTGGCCTTACAGCAGGCACTGTTTAGGTGGAGTGGGGAGGTTCCTTTGGTTTAGGCTGATTATTTTTTATTTCTTCTCAGAGTACAATCCTCAGAGAGTGGAGATAGAGGATCAAAAGTGCAGGTAAAAGGAGAGGAAGTGCATCTGCTGGAAGGAGCTGTGGGAAATGGCAGAGCTGGGATTTGTTTTAAGAGACATGCTCATTTCTTGGTGTTAGACATGACAGACTCATAGAATAAGAAAACACTAAGAAAGCACAGGGGCTGTGGGTCTGGGGAGGCCTTGGAAAGGGGATGGCTAGGGCACTGCTGGCCTGCGTGTCTCAGGTCACCTGGGCCACACAAGGAGGCCACTGTCAGAGGCATGCCAAGCAGCCACTTCCGAGAGTTCTAAGAAAGTGAAATACCTAGACCCGAATTCACTGAGGATTTGCCGAGCAGCTGTCCACAATTCTACAGCTATGTGAACCCCAGGTGGATACTTCAGGGGACAGCTGTGCCCAGTCATGTAGGCCCGTGTCTCTCCTTGGATCCTTCACGTGTGTTTGTTATTTACCATGAACTTATGCTCTAAGCTGATCCTCACTGAGACATAAAAGGAGAGGGGCACTGATATCCTCCTCCTCCTCCTGCTCATCCTCACCACCATCACCTATCTTTTTTCTGGGAAATGAAGGAAAACAAATCTATGTTAATATGAATTAAATAATTTTTTTACAACTATGACTAAAGTGTCAGTGCAATTAAATACGCAGCAATTTAGTAACTTGTGTTTGGCTTGCCTGTGACCCTTACATTCCTTCTCTTTGTGTTTTTACAGAAAGAGAGACTCCTTTCTATCATCATGGAGGAACGCTGCTTATTAGCTTGCTCTCCTGGCCCAGGCTCAGCCTGCTATCTTATATAATAGACAGCAACCTCCCAAGCACCATCCACAGTGGGCTGGGTTCCTCCCACAGCACTCAACTATCAAGAAAATGCCTCACAGACATGGCCACAGGCCAGTCCAATGGAGGAAATTCCCCAATTGAGGCTCCCTCCACCCAGGTGCGTCAGGTCGACACTAAAGGTACCCAGCACACACCATAAATAAAACAATTTACCATTTTATTCTCTTCCAGTGACTGTAAGGATGCACCTGCACCAGTCCACTCTGACACACCTGGTGACTGCCGCTCACTGCTGACATGGCCAACACCATTTCTGAACTGCCCCATACCCAGATCTACCTCTTAAATCAAAGGGGCTGAAATTATAGACAATGTGTAGTTTCCATACACAAAAGATACATTTTCTGAGGCTTCTGAATGACACAGAGACAAACAAGGTACTTGCATTGGCTTGGGAAATTCTGGGATGGTACATGACTACAAAGAAACAGAACTGTCCAGGCAGGTGAGAAGTGTTCTTATGAACTCTATCAATGGCGACAGCATGCTCAGGACCCTTGCAGACCCCAACTGGGGAAACGGACACCAGGCCCCAACCTTAGCAGAGGAGCTCGTGCTAAATGATCACTGCTGGAGGAGGAGAGTCGGTCTTCTTTAACGGAATGATGCTAGATAGGCTGATCAGGGTCCAGGGGATGGTCTTACACTGAGGCGTTAACATGTATGAAATCTGGGGCGGGAGGGGGGGGTTAGACTTCAGATAGAGGAAGGAGACTAAATATGACCAAGATATAGTATACAAAATGCACAAAAATTCAGCAAAAGTCCCCCCAAAGATTTATGTTTTGTCTTTGACTATGTATGTGGCTGTGTACAGGACCCTCAGAGGCCAGAAGAGGGTCTGAAATTCCCCGAGTCTGGAGTTTCAGGTGGTTTTGCGCTGTCTGCCATGGTGCTGGGAACCATCTGGTGTCATCTGTGAGAGCAGGAAGTACTTTCCCCACTGAGCCAATTCCAATCCCTGCCCTTCCATTTTGTGGAGATTCTGGTTTCTGACAGACTCAACTGCAAAGTGTCAAGGCGGCTGTTCTCCTTCTGAGGTGTTTGCACTGTGAAGACTCTGCCGCTGTGAATGAAGCCCTCGGTATGCTCTCTGGAAGGATTAGCCCCTATGACAAATGTCCCTGTGTGTCTAATAGCTCTATGTGCAAATGAAATTGTCTTTTATCTTCTTTTAACAGACTGTTTTTCCCCATTGCACTCAACGTGGGTACGTTCTTCTAACCAAGGTTAGTCGGAGCACATTTAATTAGATTTGTAAAATTATGATTAGATGCCTTTGGAGTGAAATAATTTAATCAACCCAGTATTTTACACTCATGGTGAAAGTGGAGCCTTTAGCAGACCATCAGCAGCCTTAGTTGATGGTGTGGGGACTGGACTGCGTCCTGAAACTCCAGAAGCCTAGAAGGCAAGATGCTGGCTGGGAACCGAACAGCCACATCTCGGTGGGCAGGGCACTGAACCTGCAACTGTGCAGACACCACACAGGGCCACCGATGCAGTCTCCAAACCCCTCTTGCTCTACTCTGCGTATGAAATGCCCCCACGGGCTCACGCCTGTGGACGCTTGCCCACTGCCGAGCTTCGTGGGGCATGTACAAAGTAAATCCTTTGGAAGGTGGAGCCTGTCTGGAGGAAGTGGGTTCTGGGGGTAGGCCCTCAGATTGCTTTGTTTCTGGTTGCTGCTTCCTGTGCTACAGGTGTGTGGTGAACTCCCAGCAGCTGTCAGTTGTCCCATCTTCCCTGGCATGATGAGGTTCTCCAACTGTAAGCCAAGGTAAAGCACTCTCTTGTCCAAGTAGTTAATCATAGCAACAGAAAATGTGACTAAAACGAGTGCCAAAGAGGCAGTTTTGATGTGCGTCTGTGCGTATGTGCATATGTATGTATGTGTGTATATATGTACGTAGGCATACGCATGTGTATGCCTGTATCTGTGAGTACATGTACATAGGGAGGCCCCAGGTTCACATCAGGAATCTTCTTCACTTGCACCTGCCTGCTTTATTAAGGCAGGTCTCTCCACTGGACTCAGAGTTTGCCCACTGGCTAGTCCAGCCAGCCGGCTTGTTTCAGGGACACCTGTCTGTGCCTTCTGAGTGCTGGAATTCTAGGAACACATCATGTCACCCGACATGTACATGGGCATCTGAACGTGAGTCTTCATACTTGGCTTTAATCTCAGCCCTTGAACATAGGAACATGGATCTCTCTCTCTCTCTCTCTCTCTCTCTCTCTCTCTCCCCCCCCCCTTTCTGTTTCTCTCTCTCAACAGGGTTTTACTGTAGCCCCAGTTGGCCTGGAACTTACTGTGTAGACTAGGCTGGCCTTGATCTCACAGAGATCTCCCTGCCTCTGACTCCTGAGGGCAAACGCGGGATTCTTAAGGGCCCAAACTGGAGAATTTCATTTTGACAGGAGCTTAGCCAAACGACTATCATAGGAATGATCTGGAGTACAAACAGATGGTGAGTTAACAAAGATTTCCAGTGAACTAGAAGAAGTTGTATGTTCACAGGGGACTAATGCGCATTCAGATATCATCTTTCCAGGTTCTTCTGAATTCACTTTCTATGTCTAATGAAGTGGATAGGTTGAAGACAGCACCCTGATATCATCTTTCCAAATGCTTCCAGGAGTTACTATTACTGTGTTCTGCATTCTCCAGATTATGGGCACAGAATCTAAGATTATATGAATTAAACACGGCTCTTCTCACCAGACAGCCAGACCCTAGTCCTCTTTAAACGGAGAAATCACCCAGAGAGTACTACCCTACTTGCTTCTTGTCGAATTTGAGAAATGTAGCAGAAGCAAATTATAAATTTGAAAAAAATAAGAGTCAAAAGGAACATTTAAGGGGATATTCAAAGCTCAACCAACAAGGGAACCAAGGCCTTCCCTAAATTAAACAACCACAAAGGGTTTGCTGACATCTCTGATATATGACAGCCAATATTTACTCCATAGGTTTCATCAATGGCGGGTCCCACAAAAGCACGATAAGATCAATCAGGCAAAATTAGAAACTTCATTGGGGTCACATAGTATTAAAGAATGGCTCAGCAGGTAGAGTACTGGCAGCTCTTACAGAGGACTGGGGTTTCATTCCCAGCACCTACGTGACAGTTAACAACCACCTGTAACTCCAGTTCCGGGGGATCCGAGGCCCTCTTCTGACCTCCGCAGGCACTGCAAGGCACAGGTGCACTTACACACATGCAAATAAAAGTAATGTTTTTAAAGAGTAAATTAATTTGAAGACACTCTACCTTTTTTGGTCCCCAATTGAGAAGGATGAGACACATTAACCCCAGTCCCATCAGGGAGGGAAGTGGCCAGATCTGATGAGCCCTGTCCTTGTGGTCACTCACATGGGAAGAAAGATAAGTAAAGTCCAGAGGCTGCTCTGGAGAGCAAGTTGAGGGAAATTGATATGTGTTCGCTTTGCCCCACTGAGGGTAAGAAAGCATCCCTAGTGCATTTCTGAGTGACTCACAGATCAAAGTAAAACAAATGCCTGATGGGTTTCTGCTGTCAGGCCTGGCCTCTGATGGAAATAGACATTAGGGTCTTATATTACCCTGTGATTTAATCTCACTGGTGCTGACCAGAAAGAGGCACAAATGGTTGGCCAGAGTCCCTTCAACATCTACATGCAGGCTTGAGAGACACATCAAAACCCAAGACTTCCTTCCCGAGGGAGCTGTCCACCCAGTCCACATGTACCAGGCCCAGAGACAATGTGGCCAGCAGGGGCACCCAGCGGCAGGGACGGTTGCTTGGCCTCTCTCTTGGCTCCTGAGACACAGGCCCACAGCTTTGGTGCGGACTGTTTCCTCACAATGTGTTTTCAGAGGTGTTTCTGCAGAGCTACTCCTACGAGGGAAGCATGTTGTGTTCACACCAAGCACACAGACGTCCATTTCCTTCCTCTTCATTACGTGTTTTTAAAACTTGATTACCATTTGCTCATGATGCTAATGCACTGAGATCAGGAGGAGACCAGCCTTCCTGCATCAGCTTTGTGAGCACATTAACTAAAATCCCTGGTCCATGCAGTGCAGAGCGAACTAGGGGGACCCTTCACACATGTTCCACATGCACATGTTCCCATGGTCATGTGGAAAAGGGAACTCTTCTGTCCTGACTCGACCAGGCATCCGGCATGACACTGGGGGATTGCCCACCACTGTGGTCTCCAGCTCATTCCTGCACTGTGAAAGTACTTTGAATGTTTCTCAAGACGATTAAAATAATTCATACATATAAAATGATTAAGGCAGTGCCTAGCATGCAGTGAGGCCCACGAATAGACGAATAGCCAGTATCACAGCTCAGCATGTTCATGATTTGAATTGTGATGAAATGATCTGTCGATGCATTGAAGGAAAGTATCAGATATTTGCCTATGATCAGAGGAATTAGATAAGGACAATCATGTAGTACTTCTTAGGCTTTTTAAAAGAGGACTAATAGCTAAATATGTATCAGCAAATATTTTACACATGCTGTATAAAATGCATTATACAACATAATGAATTACATGCATATATATATATATATATATATATATATAAAACACCTATGTGTATAAATATATCTACATGCACACACACACCCCTACACTGTTGGCTGAAATCCTCCAAAAGGAACAATGTGGACTGAACATCTGCTGGTTCCTCCTGATCCTGAGCAGCACTGTATCAAAGTATTGATACCTGATGCTTTCCCTCGATCAGACACTGTCAGTATTCGAGAGTAGATCAGACCTCAGGGAAGGAGGTCTGCAGACTGTGGCATTTTATATACGGGAAGTGAGCATCTTTAACGTTTGGTATCCATGGCTGTCCTGAAATCCACATGGATGCCAAGAAAGACTGCACATAACGCATGTACACTGTTAATATATGCATATATTATATATTACATAATAAATAATAACATAATAACATAATAAATATATTTAACTTCCTTATCTTTGGGCTACTTACCAGTCCTACAAAACTGTTTACTGTGATTTTAGCTTCCCTGTCTTTAAAATGAGTTTGCATTTTGTTTAACTATGAAAAGCCTTGAGAATGCCTGGCACATAGTAGGTCAACATAAATGTTTAATAACTAATTTGCTTCAGTAATAGTATCGACTGGAAACAGTGCCCACCTATTGGGACTGTGCTTAGACGGTGTTTATTTCATGGTTAGCTCGATAGCCTAGCTTCCTTCTAAACATGCAGTGCATAATGTAAAGCCATCTGTCATTTTGTCAAACTCTTAAACCCTGTGCATTAATATCACTGCCCCTCACTGTTTCTTCTGGTGTACCATCATGAATCTTATCTTCAGTGATCCAGATCTAATCTTGGTAAATAATTAAAATGGAAAGAAATGAGCCTCAACATCTGCCTGGAAGATTTACATAGTTACAGGAAGAGTCCAAAGAGAAACTTAATCACTCTGGTCTTTGTCCACGACTACCGTGGGGGAATACAGAGACTGTGTTCACCATGCGTGTCACTGTTCACCTCCAGTG
The DNA here is from genome assembly GCA_035773235.1 of Eospalax fontanierii. Taxonomy (NCBI): domain Eukaryota; kingdom Metazoa; phylum Chordata; class Mammalia; order Rodentia; family Spalacidae; genus Eospalax; species Eospalax fontanierii. Next base: position 61,248,254 of record CM069542.1, on the reverse strand, counting down.
TCTGTCAGAGCTGAAAGGGTTCCTATCTCTTGAGACATCTCAGCATACAATGTAATAGGTGTAAGAACACAGACACACACACACACACACACACACACACACACACACACACAATGTTTATAAAAACTTAACAGTTACCACATTTTCTTAGGGTAAACATTCTGTGCTCACTCTGGCTAATTTCTTCAGTTGAAATTAAGTAAGGGAAATACTCTCTTCCAAACAAAAATTAAAGTAGATTTTCCTCACACTTGTCCCTGCTTACCATAAAAACGGTTTAATATTACTATCTCCACTCTTTGCTGGTGAAATGGACATTTAATGCACAGTACTCTATGGTAATTTCATCTCTCATAGTCAATAGGATGTAACATGATGCCTTCATTAATGGAAAAAAACAAGAAATAGTTTTCAATATTGCCTATCTGACTTAGAATGCAGAACAAAAACTAAAATTATGCAAACGAAAATGAAGGAAAAAACCTGACAAACAATTTCTATAAAAATGTATACCTTTCTATCCAAAGGGCTCAAAATTTTACCATGAATAAAATATACAAAAAGATAAAAGCAAATTTATTCTGTAACTGAAGGACAAGTAAATCTTTGTTATTAATATCATTACTGCAAAAATAATATTATATATAGATACTATATATTTTAAGCTTTGGAATACTGGAAGAATCAGTTAATTCTAATTTAAGAATTTTACTATGCTTGCACTGAAATTCTTTCTGTAGAGATTATGTTTGTATATGTACACGCATGTGTGCGGACATATACATATACATATACATGTGTGTATGTGTGCATGAATGTAACTTTCCTTAAGCTTGGTTTCTCAACATGGAATTGTCTATTTTTTAAATTTTATTTTCATTTTTGGTGTTTCAGTATTTTACCTGTATGTACATAAGAATATCAATGTCATGCAATGCCACGTCTGTACCTGGAGTTACATACAGATGGTTGTTAGGTGCTAGGAACAAAACCTGGGTCCTTCCCACGTGGACATGGCAGCCAGAACACTGTTCGGTGGCATGTTACATGTGGTAGACGGGGACGGAACCCAAAGGAGACATTGGGCTAATTTGCAGGAATACATAGCACATTGTAAGCATTGGATTTGTCTCTGTGGGGGAAGCTGTGCTGTGGCCAGGACAGCAGAGACACTGCCTCACACCACTGGGTGGCGCTGGCCTGTTCTGGAGGCTGAGTTCTCCCCCAGTGTCCAAAGGTCCCAGTGAAGTCCTCACACGCTGATTAGTGGACATGAGCACTTACGTTTGCATGTGGGTGGCTTTCCTCCATTGCTCCATAGCCCATCCTCTTGACACACGGCTGTGGCCTGCTGACTGGCCTCCAGCTTGAAGCCCTCTTTGCATTCATAGGTCACCTTGCTGTCCAAGGTGAACTCATTACCCGTGAAAGAGCCATTTCCTGGAGCCTCTGGAATTCCACAAGACACAGCTGAAGAGGACAGAAAGGAAACCACGTTTAGTCTTGCAAGACTTCATTAGTGTTTGTCTTGATATCAAGGCATTTGATTTATTATTTTTATTTTATGTGTATGAGGTTTTTTGTCTGCATGTATGTAAGTGCACCACCTGCATACAACGTGTTGTGGAGGCCAGAAGAGGCATTGGATCCCCTGGAACTGGAGTTATGGATGGTTGTGAGCCGAGCAGCTATGTGAGTGCTGGGAATCGAATCTGGATCTCCTGAAGAACAGCAAGCGCTCTTAACTGCTGAGCCATCTCTCCAGCCCTCTATAATAGAGATTTATAACAGAGAGTCAATCAAGGACTCAATATTTCTATTCAAAAGAGAATGTGCCTTGACTCAGAAATAAGCAACTTCAGGTGCCCTGGGAGTGAGTGGAGATGTTAAAGAAAGGAGGGAAATGAATGTATCTAGTCTTTATTTGGAAACATCTAGAAACACTCTTTAATCACTTGAGTGGTTGGCATACTCGGATAATTTCTAATGAGAAATTCTTAAATGATTCCTTATATTTTTGTAGCAAATAGGAATGGGCTTCTGTTCTCCTGACTTTGAAACCAAGTCCTCAAATATAAGGACAAAGAGGATGAGACGGGGCTAGCTAATGGTTTGAGATACCCGTGCAGCCTGGAACACGAGTGTGCTTCCTGCTTCTCCTTGAACATGAGTGCTGGTATGGAGCCTTCATGACACAAGGTCATGTATAAGGGGAGTTAAAGCTCTGCGGGATTAATGTCCACTTAATAGACACTAACATGCTTTAAGGAACACGGTATGATGCATGTAATAACATGAATTAAAAACATTAAACATGGAGAAGTTTGGGCTTTTTATTTGTGTATGACTTGGAAAGATTACACCAGCCTTTCCACTTCCCCACCCCCACCCTGCGAAATGAGAGTGTCTTGAGCCCTCAGCAGGGTGACCACGGTCAGTTGTTGTCATAAACTGCATAACTATACCTCCTGCTGGTACTCTGCCCAAAGTGACTGGTCACTTTGTAAGTGTAAGTGTGTAAGGAGAAACAATGTCAGAATCCTCCTGCCACCATCAACAGAAATCAGGATGATCTGCACCAAAATTCAGAGCTGTGGAGCCTAACCCTGAATGTTCCCGAAGCCAGTAGTGTTCCTGTCAGCTGCTCTGTGACCTTCCTAGGACAGACTGGTCTGGACACCCTGATGGCACTAGTCAGATTTGGAAAGTCTTATGCAGAAAGGGGGTGGGGGACACAGGGGCTCAGAGCTCTCACGTTACTGCATGCTGACATTGTCATCTTTATCAAGAGTGCCTTGCACACTCGGGTCAGACGTAGGGTCCCTGAGAATGTGAAAAGGCATTTCCTCATTCAATCCTCAGCATATCATGAGAGCTAGACTCTTACTATTTGTGGGACTTTGGGAGAAAGTGGGCGATAGAGATATTAAGACAACTTGCCTGAATTTGATGGTCAATGCAAAGTTGTGACAGGGCTCAGATCTCAAGTGGAAGGCGCGTATTAGGTACCGAACCCAGAGGCCTGCGCACCAGATTCATTATGCTCAGATTTGTGACTAATAAGGGAGCCAGTAGCGGTCAATTAATCAATTTGGCCAAGAGGTTAAAACATGTATTTACAAAATAGAACCTGAGGGATGGAGCCCCCTGGGGGATGGAGCCCCCTCGGGATGAGCCCCCGTGTCCAGAGCTGGCACACTGCCTCACGCTCCATTTGTTATGCTCACAGGGCATTCTGAGGTCACACATCTACAAAGCCACAGGGATATCCTTGGAAATCTCCTTCTATTTTGAGGGGGACAGGAGTGAATGTGGTTTTAAAAAAGAGCTTGTGAAATTGAGGATGGACAGACAGAACTGAGGTGCTGGGTTTGCAGACACTAACGCAGACAGATGGACAGCCTGACCCATAGGAAGCTTGAAATAATGGGCCACAAGGAGGTCGGAGCACAGACAAGGGCCTCTTAGCTGCTCTAAACCTCCTGAAAACATTCACACAGTGTAGCCCAGGAAGAAGAGAAAAGCAGTACATTTGAAAATGACAACAAGACCAGCAAAGGTACGTGTTCCTATGGGGTCATCACACAGTCGACTGTAATGACAGACTCCGGCCTTGTCCATGAGGCTCCAAGGCATTAATTAGTCCAGGAGCCCCAGTCTACAGCGCAGCTGTGGGAAGCAAGATGTGTGGGTTTCACACATCTCAGAGAAGGCACGGGTGCAGACATTCAGAAGTCCTAGTCATTTCTCAGGGGTGCAAAGCAAAGCTTCGTTCAATAAAAAAGAAAATCCAAAAGAAACACAGGCAGAAAAATGCACAGGAACACGCGGAGTTCCTGTGCTAATCCAGATACTTCCGTGACCCGCAGAGTCCAGAGGCTCCCTGCCCACCAAGCAGTCATGACTCATGCCAGGTCACATGCCCATTAGATGGGAAAAGGCTGGTGCTTTGTGATGTGGGTCACCTATGGATAACTGCTGCTTCTGTTAATGGACCAAAACTTTTCCATTCTTATCTTAACTAAAATGAGAAAAGTTAAGTGCATTAAAAACAAAAAATAGCAAGTGTTGCTAAAGGTGACAGTGGACAGACACCCTGGTTGTGATAAGAAACGGAGTCACTGTAGGAAACAGCATGCTCTGAATTGAAAATTAAGAGCCAGAGAGCTCACTCAACAGTTAAGGGCACTTGCAACGAAGTCTGACAACCTAAGCTTGATCTCTGCAAGCTACGCTGTGGGGAAGAGAACCAACTCCCACAAGTTGTCCTCTGACCTCCATTATGTGCTGTGGCATGCAAGTATCCACGCACACACATGAGCACACAACATGTGCACACACACAGATTAAAAAAGGTAAAACAAAACCTAATAATGGGACTTCCATGTGACACAACAGTTTCACTTCTGAGGTTATCCCTCCAACAGGATCTCAAAATCAGAACTGTCTACTCCAGCTCCTGGCTGCGTCATAGTAACGAATCTGTACATGCAATCCAGGTGTCCATGGGAAGCATGGATAGGCAAAGTGTCATTTACGCCTGCAATGGAGTAGTACTCAGCTCTGAGAAGGGCATTAGGAAACACTGCAGCACAGATGACCATACTCAGCTCTGAGAAGGGCATTAGGGAACAATGGAGTAGTACTCAGCTCTGAGAAGGGCATTAGGAAACACTGCAACACAGATGACCCTTGAGACATTGTCAGCAACTGAGTCAGACACCAAAGAGCAAATCTGGGTCATTCTACAAACATCAGAGGCCTGGGCTCCCTAGCAGATGGGGAAGGAGAATTTTGGTTTCTATGTCTGAAAGGAAAATGGGGAATTGCTGGGTTGTAGTGCCAGGAAAACGTGCTGGCATTGGATGGTGGTGATGGTTTCCTGACATTATGAATGCATTTAGCCCCACTGGACTGGGAGTTTCTGCCCTTGTGTTCTGCACTATGATGAGAACGTTAACACTGCCCCTGACCCAGGTGCACAGCAGGGTGACAGATTCAGAGAGGGAAGAGTGGGAGTGACCACACAATATGTAATCTATGTGCAATCTATGTGCAACCATCAGTGTTACTGTCTCCTTTACTGACCAAGCAGAGATCAAGCTGAGTCCATTCTTAAGATAATGAAGCCAGGGGGTGTGGGGGGAGTGTCAGGGGATGGGGTGGGGGAGGGGATGGGGTGGGAGGGAGGAAGGGGAGAAGGGGGAGGGGAGGGGGAAGGGGAAGGGGAGGGGGAGGAGGAGGGGAGGAGTACTGAAACTTTCTCAGAATCCCTGAGCTGGATGCTTGTCTACATTTTAATAATAATAAAAAGCCTGAATTTCAAAGGCTGTTATGAATCATTGCACAACTAAGAATCCAGCCAGGAAAAACAGTGCCCACACCCAGCTTTCCTAACACACTGTGCTCACACATCACCGGACTTTTATTTATTTATTTTTCTCCAGGAGAATTCTTAATGCTTCTTTTAGAAAACATAATTATCTTTCCTTGAAAATATAAAGAATAAGTTTAAGTCACTAACCTAAGAGCTCAAAAAAAGGGCACTAATGGCAGTTTGGAGGGTTAGATTTACACTAAAGAACCTCAAAGGTTTCCATGCTTCTCCAATACCCAGGGGAATAAGCTGGTAGAAAAGTAAAATCCAGGGCTGGAGAGCTGGGTCAGCAATTAAGAACACTGACTGCTCTTCCAGAGGAACTAGGTTCAATTCCCAGCACCCACATGGTGGCTAACTCCAGTTCCAGAGGATCTGACACCATCTTCTGGCCTCTGTGAACACCTCATGTACATAGTGTACACACATAAATGCAGGGAGTACACGCATACACACAAAATAAAAATAAATAAAATACTTTTAAGAGTAAAATTCAAAAAGGAGACTGCTGTCTGTGTGCTAGAAAATGTTACCCAAGGCTTCACTGCTGATTCCTTCTCCAGTGTGTCAGACCAGGCACTGCTCAAGGGGAAGTCAGTAAACGAGGTCAGAGTCTGGAGAGCATTCCCAGGACCCCAAGGGAGGACATGACATGGGCATCCTCACTTCATAATCCAAGGCAATGCATGTCACAGAGAACAACAACAAAAGGAAAGTGGGAAACATAGTTATTCACATAGATGATGATGGAGAGAAAGGTGACTATTCACAGAGACGGTGATGGACAGAAAGGTGACTATTCAGAGATGGTGATGGACAGAAAGGTGACTATTCACAGAGACGGTGATGGACAGATGATGGTGGATTAGATGGATGGCTAGAAGGATACATAGATGGTAGACAGAATAGATGATAGAAAGAGGTACATAATAGAGATAGATAATTGACAGATGATAGATAAATGATAGATAGATCAATGATAGATGATAGATTCTTGGTAGATAGAGTATTGATAGATGATAGATAACTGATTGATAGATAGATGATGATAGGTATGAAATGATAGATACATAGATACAAAGATTCAGATGATAATGGATGACTGGTAGGTAATAGATGATAACTAGTTGACATACAAGAAACATGGATGGTTATGGTGGTCAGTTGAGGGGGTGAGTGGATGGATTGGTGGGTAAGCAGATGTGTATGAAAATGGAAACCTTCCGAGTATCTCATGAGGAGATCTAGGACTGACTAAAGCACAGAGATGAGCTGGAAGCGCTAACAAAGTCCAGACATCACACTGGTGATGGAAAGGCAGCAGAGACAGAATCATGCCTGGGCTCAGGATGATGAGAGCTACCGAGGACGGCTTGCACAAGTGATGTCATTTCGTATTGAGCAGCCCGGTGCAGTCGGCTCACTGGGAGAGCAATGTGAGGAACAGAGAGTGACTGATCCCTCAGGTAAATTAAAAAGATGGTGACATGTGCACCCCAACCCCGTGCCCACAAGTTGATTCTGAAATTGTCTTTGGGCAACCCCAAGGTGTTCGGGCTTGTGAGGGTTATCCCCCACACGAATCTGCTGGCTCCCATCTCCAGACCCCCCAGACACAAGGCATGCTAAACTAAATAATTCTGCAAATAGTCAAGAATTTTAGTTTCATCACTGTCAAAGGCCTGCACAAGACTAGGTCAGTCAACACTCCCTGAGCAGCTAAAGACAGAGAAAGGGGGCGTCCTGTTCCTCAGTGGCATAGTCACGGGCACACTGCCGTCACTCAAATAAATACCTGCCATGGTCACGGAGGCAACTTTAATTACAGGCAGTGGGTCACACATACAAAATCATTAAAGCAGAGGGGGACTTGTGAAGGAGGGATGGCATGGGAGGGACAAGGCCATAAGAGAGGTATCTGAGGGATTTTGATCAAAGAACTTTCCAAATACGTATGAATAAAAGTGAAATATAATGTCAGTTTCTTAACTGTATATTATTGAACAAAATTACTATACTATACATATTATTTTATAATTATAAAATCCTGTTAAAAATTTATTTTATGTGCAAAAGTATTTGCCTGTAAGTTCACTATGTACTTGCAATGCTCCAAGAGGCCAGGAAATGGTGTTGTGTTCTCTAGAACAGAAGTTACAGGCAGTTGTGAGTCACCCTGTAGGTGCTGGGAACAGGAAAGAATCTGACCCTCTGCAAGAGCTCAAGTGCTCCTAACTGCTGAGTTACCTTTCAGCCCCTAATTATAAAATCTTATAATAATTATAAGCTGCTCTCCCAAATCCTGAGTATGTTACTGAAATGTGAGCTTGGGACAGGACAAGCAAACCTGAACCACAATGCTAATCCCTCCTCTATCCACAACTCTTTCCTAACACAAGTAAAATTAGAATCGCTTATCATTGCCCTTTCCCCTGAACTCTGCTACATGGAGCTTAGCACATGTAAGAACTGATATCTCTGAATACTTATATTCTCTGTACAAACCTGAGCTGAAAATTGATATTAAGGCCCATGGTATTTGCTAAAGAATTTTAGATCAACTCTGATGATTGAAAACCAGAGTTTTATGATTTCTTTCATTAATTAAAAATTTCCATTTGAGTGGATGCAATTTCAGCCACCTAGTGTTTGATGATGGTGCCAAGAACACACACTGAAGGAATGACAGCATCTTCAACAAATGGTGCTGGACAAACCGAATCTCCACATGCAGAAGAATAAAATTTGACCCATGTCAGTCACCCCCCACAAAAGTCAGCTCCCAATGAATCAAAGACCTCAATGTAAAGCCTGAAATGCTGAAGTGCTAGAGGAAAACAGAGGCAGTACCCACAAGACAGAGGACCAGTCACTCAAGAATTAATATCAATAATTGATGAATGACCTTGTTAAACTAAAAAGCTTCTATATTGTAAAGGAAAACAATCAAGTTAAGAGGAAGCCCATAGAGTAGGAGAAAATCTTCACCAGCTACACATCCGACAGAGGAGTAAGATTCAGAATATACAAAGAACTCAAAAAACAAAGACTCAAGAAACCAAATGACCCCGCAAAAAATAAGCTATACATCTGAACAGCAAGTTCTCAAGAAGAAATAAAAGCGGCTGAAAATTACCTTAAAAATATTCAACATCCTTAGAAATTAGGGAAATACAAATCAAAACTATGTTAAGATTTCATTTCACCCCAGAAAATACAGCTGAGATCAAGAGAAAAAATGACTCCAAATGCTGCAGAGGGAAACCTCACTCACTGCTGGCAGGATTGCAAATTGTTATAACCACCGTGGAAATCAATGTGGAAAACTCTTAAAAAAATGAATCTACCATATGATCTGATGATATCACTCCTTAAACAACTTAAATGCCATTCACCTGATGAGTGGGTGCTGAAAATATGGTATATTTATACAGTAGAGTTCTACTCAGTCATCAATAAAAGTGACACAGTGACATGTGTAGGTGCGGTGGTCATCCCAGGGTCAACTTGACTGGATTTGAAATTAACTGAAATGAGAGAGATCATCTTGATTGGATCATTTGAAGCTGGAAGACCCACCCTAAAGTGGGTGCTACCTTCAGACGGCAGCCCCTATAAAAGGCTGTCATTAAGACTGTACATGGGGTGACATCATGGGGCTGCTTTCAGACTGCTTCCCTCTACCACACATACTATGTTTCTTAGAAAACACAGAAGGAAAGCGATTGTGGCAAATTACTCCGCATCTCATGCTGATCTCCATTTGGGTCCAAGCATTGTGTCTCCAGGAGTGAAAAAATATCAGACAGACCTGCTTTTGAGAAGCAGGGAGTCTCGGGACCGGGGGAGACTTTAACCCAAGTGCCTCTGCATGCTGTGCATCCTCAGAGCTTGGGGACCTGCAGCGTTTAGGCTCCATGGAACCCACAAAGTTAGAATATTGAAAGACTGTGTTTTAGAAATTTTCCTTTGTACCAAGCACTCCAGGTGTTTCTTGCAAAAGCTGAAAGTTGAGATCCCTGTAATGAAGGAATGGACAGACACCAGGTCAGAACTAAGCCACAGATGTGAGGGTGGACATGGGGTCCCAGGAAGGCCCCTGGGGGCAGAGAATGTACTGCCAGGAGGACTTGGAAGTGGAGGCGGAAAAGACCGCTTCCACATGCTGCCATGGCATTTGTGGGTGGAAAACACACCCATGGCAAAGCCCGCCTGTGCGAAACCGCTAGTGTGGAGACCTGCACTCTCCTGTCCTCCTGCCAACCTCAAATGAAGCCACTGATTCCCCTGGGCACTGTGCTTCCTAAGATGCTCCCGGCTCTGTCATTCAGTCCTTCCTAAACTCCTCGAACACTTCCCTTGACTTGCATGTTTCAACAGTCTCTACTTCAAGAATCTTAGAAATCTGGTAGTTTCGGTGTGCCCAGATCATCCTGGGTGCCTCCGGACTCTGTCTCAGTGTCCCCAGGTCATCCTCGATGATCTGCACTCTGCCATCTGTCTCTGCCCCAGCTCAGCTCTTACTTCTGCAGGGCTTGGCATTTGAAAACCGTGGCTACTGCCGGTGAAGGCCGTAGCCTCTCTAATGAAAGCCCATTTATGACTCTCTGGTGTCCTGAGCTGCACCTTGGCTTGCCACCTCTGACACCCCTCTTTCCTTTCAGTGACTTCACATACTGAATCAGAGCCCTGGGACTCTTCTCTTCCTTGTCCACGTGACTCCTGCCCCTGTGGACATGGAAGGAAACTGCCAGGGCTGTGGCTTGCTTTTACGTTCTTCTGGGTATGCCGTAGCTTCTGTGGCTACATGGCAAGCACCAGGGATGTATCCCGGGGGGTTTCTTTCACGCCAGGGGCACAGCTGGTCTCTGTGACCACTCTCCCTGAGGACTCCTGGCCATCCTGTAGAAAGCCTTTCTGTCAGCAGCCAAGCTGCTCCTTCTTACTGGAAGCTACTCTGTGCACTTCTCCCTGTTGCTTCTGTCAGGAGCCTCGTTTCCTGCTGCTCAGGGAGCATGAGGCTTTGTGATGCATACGTGTGGAGGGCAGACATGCATCATTAGCTTAATGAAAAAGCATGGTGGGTTTTTGCTCAGCCCAGAGGAGAATTATACCCACTCAGAAGTGTCTGAGACAGGATGTGTCAGTGCCCAGGCAGGTAGGGCTGTGCAGCAGCACAGACTGAGCCTGGGCATGTTAGCACTCCGAGGATCTACATGGGTCAGATCCAGCCTGCAGCTGGCCTTGGCAGGACTCACTCACACAAAGAAAAACCATGAAAACTTTGAAATACAGGAAAGGCATGGCAGGAGGCAGCTGGGACAGAAAGCTGAGCGCTGACATCTTCAAGCAGGCCCAGGAAGCAGAGACAGCTTGGAATTGCAACAAGGCTATGAACACTCAGAGCTACGCCTGACCTCCAAATGCTTTCTCCGAGAGGTCACATGTCCTACAGACTGCACGACCTTCCCAGAACAGTGCAAACAACTGGGGACCAAGTCTTCAAGTGCTTGGCACCTGTGGGGAACAGGTCATTCAAACCACCACACCCACCACTGTCAGTACATCCTTGTTGGCATGGGCCGAAAGGTCCCTTTTGGCTGGTACCTGCTGTAACTGGAGTTATGAGAAGGGATCAGAGCTGGCCATTCATTACCGCTTCTCGCAAGGACATCTACATATCACTGTAGATGGTAGGGGAGGGGTATTCATACATCATTACAGATGGTCAACATGGGGTATCCACATCTCCTTACAGATCGTCAAGGTGGGACATCCATGTCTTATTACAGATGATGAAGCTAAACCCCAGGCAAGTACCTTGTGCATGACCACACCCTCTGGAAAGCCTCCATCGCTAAATCACGGGAATTTCATGTCCTGTCTCTAAGACCCGGCCCTCAATGCAGATGTTGTAAGAATGATTGCAGTTGATTTGATCTTGCTCCACAGCCAATGGGACAAACTCCTTTCCAGCACACTTGGTGGGTTCGGAAATGTAGGTTTCATGGGCCTTATGAATTCAAGGGTTTGCAATTCAAAATATAGCTTGCATGTTGCATGTAAGCTATGTTTGTACACACATACACATACATATACAGAGACACACAGTCATGCCCACATACAGCAGGATCATCATGTGTAATTTTGCTTTTAAAGTTTCATTAATTTCTATTTAAAATTCTAAATAAATCTACATCTCCTGAGATACCAAACTACTCTCACAATAGAAGACAATTTTAAAGGAGCAAATTTGCATATGAAAATTAAATCGTGTCAGAATGACCCTTGTGATTTATATCCATAAGTAAATGATTTTATGACTTACAAATTACCCCAAGTAACTCATAACTAGGACTTCCAATGCAATCCCTTAGCTTTTGAAAAGATGTTCTGTTAATAGTTTTGTCATTTTATTTTATTTTTATTATTATTATTACTATTATTTGGTCTTTTTGAGACAGGGTCTCCCTGTAGCTCTGGCTGACTTGGACTCACTATGGAGGCCAGGCTAGCCTCCATCTCACTGAGATCTGCCTGCCTCTGCCTCCCTGGTGCTGAGATGTCCAGTTGTTCATGATTTCTTAAAGGTAAAGAACTGACCTTTCTGGAGGGTGCCCTCTCTGGAAGCAGATAGTATTTAGGAACAGGTGGGTCATGGAAATATTCCAGATTTTGGAATTTGGGGAACATGCTAACACCAAATCTCATATGTTCACATCAGGCTTCCCTGTATAGCACCATTTTTGATTATTTGTGGTTTACAACATTCAAGAGCAATGTAAGCAAAGTCTCGCAAATCACCCTTCTTGTCTGCCCATCTCTTGGGTTCCCTTAAAATACCATGAGCTGAGAACAGCCATCTGAGGTAAAGAACAGAAGCCTAATTGTACAGTTTTCCTACTCATTATTGCTTGCGGAAGTTCACAAATGGACCATGTGACCCCCCCCCCCCCCCCACCAAAGCTCTAGCTTGTACAAGGCTCAAAGAATAAGCAGCTGCCTTGGCATTGCTCTCTGTAACAGGCAGCTTGGAAGCCATGAGTTGTGACATTCCAGTGTAACTGCATCTCTGTGATACCAGGAAATCTCAGCCCTCACCCAGACTTCTCCTTAAGACGATAAGATGAGTATATCGATAAAGAAGCAGCTGCTGGACGGAGTGTCTTGCTTTAAGGCAGGAAATGAAGCCTGCAGGACAGGAGATATGCCTGGCTTTATCCAGGAGGATAAAAACCAAGACAGCTTTGCTGAGAGAAATCATTTAAAAGGTCAAAGTAAGAAAAACAACCAACAGTTCTCAGAAACCCCTAAGCTCATTCTGGCCGGCTGCTCCTTTCCCTCTCACAGAATCAGGGTGGAAACTGTTGTAAGCCATGTGCTAAGGACAAGTTATCAGCGGCGAGGAGCCCTGGGCCCAGCTCTACCAGGAGAGACCCAGGAGCCCAGGTGAGCCTGGGGCAGGTGCCTTCCAGACTCAACACTGCCGACTGCCTCATGTCAGTGGAAAGGGGTGTCTCCAGTAGTGTTTAGGTCACTTAGTAATTTCAAAAGTCAACTACCAAAATTCCCACTTTATGGGGCGAAAAACCAGAGACAGGATCCCTGGGACCACCCTTCACCCCAAGGAACCCAGCCATGGCTTCCCTGATTCCTCATCTGAGTAACCATCTTGCCAACAATCTGGCTTCACTAAGGCCATGAATAAAAATGCCAATGAAAAGAGGAAGGGACAAAAGGTGCTGGCATCAGAGTAGTGACCCCAGGGGAACGTGTGTCCCGGGGGGGAACATGTGTCCCAGGGAGCTGCAGAGGGACTGAATTTTAAATTCTAAACCTTTACCAAGTGGCTCCAGTGGCAACACTGAGCTGAGTGTCCAGGGGGCCACTTCCTGTACAGACAGTTCATCCATTACTGAGGTCTAAGAGGAAAAGGCCTCGGTGCTCCAGGCTCCAACCATATTGATTAAACTGCAGAAAAGATTATCAAATATTCCTCTTAATGATTGTTACAGAGAAAAACTCATATTGCAATATAGTTAGAAAATGTGTAAGCTCTCGTTCTGGAAAGATAAAGACAACCCTGTCCAAATCACAAAGAAAATTTCAAGATCAACTTGAGCAAAATTAATTTATTACATGTCTACAGGCCTTAAAGTTCCAATGTTATAAAATGATATTTCAATTTTCTCTTGGCTTTTAGGACCTCGTTTTATTTCTTTTATTATTTTAGATGTATGAGCGTATTTCCTGCCTGTATGTAAGTGTACCCATGCTACGCAACAATTGCAGAAGTCAGAAGATGGTGTCGAAGCCCCTGGAACTACAGTTATGGATGGTTGTTAGTGGCCATAGGGGTTCTGGAACCAAATCTGGGTCCACTGCAAGAGCAGCCACTGCTTGTAACTGCTGAGCCATCTCTCCAGCCCCAAAAGACCCATTTTAAAGGAATAAAATGGAGGTCTGGAAGAGGTGTGACTGTCCAGGGAAGTCTGGACCAAGTGTGACTGTCCAGGGAGGTCTGGACCAGATGTGACCGTCCAGGGGGCCTGAGCTGCTGTCTCATGGCAAAACAGTCTGGTTCATGCTAAATTGTATCAGACAAAGGTTTTATAAGTACTGGAATTTCATTCCATGTAACTGGTCTTTATGGAACTTACAAAGACAAACATCTCTTGGGAGTCTAATAATGAGGAACCCCACATTTTAAACTAATTGAGACCAGGATTTCCTTTCTGAGATGTAAAACCTCAGTCTTCATGTCAGACTCCATTGTGCCCAGCTTGTCCACAAACACCAGGAAGGCAGGAGATTGGCATCAGTGTCTTAAGCCTCTCAGTTCCCTAGTGGTCCCTGGCCCAGGAGCCACAGCCTACAAGCCGTGACTCTCCCCCATTTGATTTCTCTCCCGGGTCGTCCTGCGATGGGAGTCGATGAGCATTTTCAACATCTGCTCTCTTGCTAACCAGCTTTCCCTGCACTTACTGAGGTCTTTATGTGGTTCAGACACATATTTCTAGTTGAGTGTAGACACGCACACTAGGAATCCCACACTGGGGAAGCTGAGGCAGGGGGATGGTTGTTTCAGGTCACTAGACGACATAATAAAACCTGTGCCAATGATTCAAAGCAACTGAAAACGCTTAAGATACAAATGCTTACTGTGGTGGTTGGAGTGACAAATACCCTACATGCTCATGAGCTGGAACACCTGGTCAGCTGGTCCCATTAGTGGTGTGCTTGGGACCACAAGCCAAAAAGCCCTGTTCCTTCTGTAACTCGCCCGAGCAGGGTAGTTTATCACAGCTCAAAGTGCAACCAAAACACATGTCCACAGCCTCGTCAATAAGCCTATATTCTACAGGGGACTAATCCCCAGCTGTGCCCCTCAAGATGCAGCTTTCTTACACAAACCTGACCCTGGCTTCTGCTCTTTGACAGAGTCACATCAACCAGAGGACACAGAGGGCCAGCCTCCTGAATCTGTAGTGGGGTTCTCCCATGACCTGTTTCTGCCTGGTTTCCCATCCTCATCTCCCATCATAGCTAGTCCTGTAAACCCATTATTGGGTGTCCCCTTTGGACCAGCCAGCCTTGACACCTGCACAGCTTCTGTCCAGGGTCTGTCTCTTCTTGGGGATTAGCATACTGAGCTGTAACCATAAGCCTTCAAAGGCTGGGAAGACACTCATTCATCATGCCATCTACATGCCTAACTCAGGTCAGGTGAGTTCAAATAGCAGTGATTAAGTCTCATCCACACCTGTACTGGGTTTGGGACCCGCTAATGTCTCCCTGGTCCATAGACGCAGAATCTCCATCACCACACGTCCCCTCTACAGGAAGTCACATTTAAACAATTCTGTCTAGAGAGTACACAAACCTGCCCTGTCCACAGACACAGTCCTGAATGATTCTTCAGAGTCAAAGGTACTATTGACAATTCCCGTTCCCAGAATCTCATCTAATGAAACTTTATTTTCTGGAGGTTAAACCATGAGTGATTTCTGTATGTGCTTGAATGAGGATGCTGTGTTAATGGTTCATTCCCCTGAGGGTTCCTCCCATAGAGAGTCCTCAAAGAAGATTCTAGCAGGCCTTTGATCTTACGCTATACAGTTGTGTGCTGCCAGAAATTCAAAATCAGATGGATGGGATTTGATACTCTCTTTAGACAACAATACTAATCTGGGGCTGACAAGATGACTCAGTAAGGAGAGGTGCTTATGCAAGCCAGAGGGTCTACGTTCTGTCCCTGGAGCCTACATAAAAAGTCAGGTGTGGTGGTATGTGTCTGTGATCCTGGCATGCCTATGGCAAGCTGGGAGGTGGAAGCAGGATTATCATCTGGAAATGTGCAGCCTAGAGTCTGCAGTGCAGTAGAAAGAATGGGACGAATTCTGCCTCAAAAACAAGTCAGAAGGAGAGAGCAGACTCCTGAAAGAAGCCCTCGGATCTCCACACGAGTACCACGGAGGTCATCTTGCACATGTTCCTAGTCACACACATAAATCAGTGAATAAATAGTCTTTAAAAGATATTAGTAGTTAAAAATGAATATGCATATAACCCTCTTAAGATGAAAGTAATCTCTAAATGGATGTCATCCATTACCAACTAAAATAAATCATAATTTAAGTCAAATAGAAAGTAGGTTTCCTTTAGTATTCGTACTTTTTACAAAAATAGCAAGAAATCTATTTGATAAGCTTAATTCTTTCTTGTTTTTGAAGGGTTTTCAAATTTTGCCTAAAACCTTTCTGAATTTTAAATATTTTTGTATTTTGAATTGTCATGGAATACTGTTACATATTTATGGATGATGGTATGGTATTCAATACTTACATTCAATGTGTAGTACTCAGCTCAGAGCCATTGGCAGGCCTCAAATTTTATTATTTACTTACAATGACAGCATTTGAAATTCTGTCTGCTTGCTGTGTTGAAATTTCACACTAGTTACCATCAACTTCTGTGGTCCTGCTGTACTCTGGAATGTTCAAGGTTAATCCTCCTATCTAACACACCACGCCATTAACCAAGCTGAGCCTCCTGCCCTCCCCTGTACAGCACAAATCTTCCAGAAGTGTCCTCTGGCTAGGCCTTCTCTCTGCCTATGAACAGCTAGTCCCTCATATCAACAGTGTGCTGTCTAATCGCTCACACAGTTTAACGCAGACATGCCATGCCTCGGGATCTACTAGTACTAGATGGACAGGTGCCATCATTCATAATTCTGTGCCTCTCGATCCGAGTATGAGTCCTGGGGAGAAGCAGGTCTCATTTAGCTTGCTTCTTTACAGGCTGTCACAGCCAAGCAACAGCTCATCTAGGAACGGAGAGCTCGCCTCTCTGAACCCTTACAGACAATGGATGCTTGGGTGATCAGGATAAAGAAGACAGTGACTGGAGAGCCAGCTCAGTGGTTAAGAGTGCTGGCTGCTCTGGCAGAAGACCTAGACTTGCTCCCCAGCACCCACATGGTGACTTACAGTTGCTATAACTCCAGTTCCAAGGGATCCAATGCCCTCTTCTGGCCACCATGGGCACTGCACACATGTGCTACACATAACTCAAGTAGGCTCACAAACATACACAAAAATTTTCTAAAAATCTTTAGAAAAAGAACCCATAGTTTCTAGAGCCCTCAGGAGCCCCCCAGGAGTGACCAGAAGTCAAGACTTCACCACTTTCTGATCAGGAGCCCCTCTCCTTTCTCCACACCCCACACAGGGAAAGCCTGCATTTCCCCATCTCCTAAACAGTTTGCAGAGCTTCTCATCATCAGGAAGACTGACCACAGGTATCTTAAGAACTGAGTTCTATTTCACACACATACAGAGAACATTTAAAGCAAGTAAAAAAAAAAGTTCTCTTTCTTTTTTTTCATAAGTCTTGCTGTCAAGAAAAAACTTAGCACCACTCCAAATAAACTATGCTGCATGGAGCTATGTTCAGACCGATCTCAGTTAAGAAGAATGTCAGGAGGCAAAATGTAAACCAAACTAAAAATCTGATCACCATCATGTCCTTAAAGTGACACAAACATGATATGTACCTATTAGTCTACCATACTGCAATTATAGAAAATCTTATATCTCACCTAAAAGAAAGGCAAAGGGACAGTATCCAGAGCCCCTCATACATCATCACTGACTTTCAGAGGATAATCAGCTCATTATGAGCACAAACCTCGTAAGAAAAATTGATGGGAATTTTGCCACTTCAAACCCTTGAGTTAAAATTAAAATACTTTACTTGAAAATTTAGCTTTTATCTAAAATGCAAGAAAAAAAAATCCCCAATGAAATCAACACTAACAAGAACTAGACTAAAATGGCAAAAAGAAAATCAAATATAAGGCTTATGGCTCAAAGGAAGAGTATTTAAAGTAAAATTGGGAAATGAGTTTTCAGTGGTGTATGTTTTGAAATAACACAGTGGTTGAGAAATTATTGTGAATCATGATGGAATGCTACCATTTTTAATTCAAGAGAAAGAACAAGTTATTATTTGAATAACTATGCCCACAGCCTAGGGAGTATTTATTCTCTAAATTCATGCTGTGTAATTAAACCAAACCTTCTGCACATGTCAGAAACGTTTGCATGATCAATGGAAAGCTTAATCTGTACTGTTATAAGCAACTGTGATGGTTAATTTTCATTGTCAGTTTGACACTTGGAGGGCTCTATCACCCCAAGGAGACACACCGCAGGCTGTGTCTATGAGATCATTTACTAAGAGGTAAACTGAAGGAGGGCGACTCACCCTGAATCTCAGGAGGTGGGAGCCCAGGCTGAGCACAAAGTGGGATGGAGAAAGCCAGCTGAACACCAGCCTTCCCTTCCCTCTGTGTCTTTGTCTCAGGGATGTGTGAATGAGACCTAGGCTCCACAGCCCACAGTCACCATTCTCCCCAACATGATGGCCTGTGCCCTCAAGCCTGAGCCAAGTGAAGTCTTTCTCTCCCGAGTCACGTTTTGCTGTCATTGCTGAGCCAAGTGCTCAGTGCCCCACTTCCCATCACTTCTCATGACAGTCTCTTA
This sequence comes from Eospalax fontanierii, assembly GCA_035773235.1. Lineage (NCBI taxonomy): Eukaryota > Metazoa > Chordata > Mammalia > Rodentia > Spalacidae > Eospalax > Eospalax fontanierii. The sequence goes on along the minus strand of CM069542.1, from coordinate 61,229,828 downwards.
TTTCTGGGGGGTGATTAAACTCAGAACACCAAACAGTAGCCACAGGTGGGTGGGAAACAGGTCTCTTACCCTGGCAGAGCGGTGCGATGGAGTTCCACTGGTACACACCCATTGGGTTCCTCCTGCAGGTGGCATTACTGTGGCCGATCATTCGATATCCAGGCTTGCAAAAGTAATGCACCTTGCTCCCCACTGCCCCTGTGGTCCTGTTTAAAATGCCGCCATTCTTCAGTGTGGAGGTCAGGCTGCAGTAAGGGGCTGGGACATGCAGACACAAAGAGATCACAAAGCAACATGTGACAGGTGTGTCTCCCATGAGCATGACACAAACAAAATATCTCTAGTGTTTAGAAGCTGGGAACTGTGTGACAATAACATGCCTTTGAAATAAACATCTGATGACCCCACAACCTGGAGTCCAGGGTCTCCTTGTGAAGGTCAGGGACCTGCTGCCCTGTCGAAGGAGGTGGGACCCTGACAGTGGCATGGAAGGGAGGGGCAGAGCTTCACATGGGGCTCCCCACAAGGGACCCTCAGGGCGACTCTCCCACAAAGGAAAGCAGTGATGGGCCTTGCTCAGGGCACTGTATTTGAAACAAAGATCTTGCCCACATTTTTTAACAGGCATGTTTTCAGCAGAGAAAACAAGCAGATAGCATGTGGCCATCAGAAACAAGAATGTATTGTTCAGTGGGACCTATGAATTGTGTAATGATGCAGACATTGAACCTATTATACCATAAGGGATTAGAGTCAAATCCTTGCAGAAAACGAACTACTTCAAGTAAAATAATCTATATTAGCAGCAAACAGGGCCTCTGTTGGAGACCTTTTAAATTTATAGACATGTACTCTTTTTAAAGGCATTGTCTTCCTCACACAGAATTCAACATCTCAATGGCTGAAATTCTGACATTTATACATTTAGAGAAAGAAGCTTACTTTATCTTTACAAAGCAGTCTCTCTGTAGCATAGAATCCTATGAATTCCCTTGAAAAAATGAAAATTCAGCAGAGAGAGAGGTAAGGCCTGGAAAGCTGGCTTTTTTTCTGAACACCTTACTGAGGCAAAGCACAGGCAGGTTCTGGATGATCAACAGTTCATACTTAAGGCTAATGCAAGGTCAGAATACAGAGTGTGGTGGTGTTTGAACATATTATGGGCTGGAGCCCACTAGCCCACACCTTGAAATTTCTAACAGAAAATTGAGTGAATTTTAAAGGGAAATTTATGTATATGTTTGTCTATTTCACAAATCATATGCATGTATATATGTGTATGCATATGCATATATTCATATATGAAACATAGCTGTATATATATTTCCAAGGGAACAGCAGAATGTCTCATAGACCCCACGCTGGTGTGATTAGATGAGACTCTCTCATTCCGTAGATGGGCAGAGGTTAGTGTTCTGAATGCTTTCAGAATTTCGTGTCAGCAGGTTATTAAATAATTCACCACAGAAAAAGCAGGATAAATTATGTTCACCGTGACTCCCTCTACACTAACATTTGCACAGTGGAAATAAATTCAAGCAGACTGTGACGTCTGAGCCTTATCCATTCTCAGAACAGGGTCTTTGATGAATGCAGTTCCAGGTACTGCTCTGAAGCTCTCTGTGACATGGGTCTGGTGTGTTTTATCCCACTTTCAAAGGAACAATGCCTGCTTTCCTGGCCCGTGGTCCCGCATCAAGAGCTTTTCAAAGCTTGGTTGCTTGTAAAGTTTTCTTTCAACTGGAGACTAAAGCCTGCCAGCGCCCAACACCTCACCTTGCTCCCTGATGCTGAGCACCTAAAAATGCAAACCACCAACAGAAACATGAACAGGCTTCTATAGATGCCTGCATTTGGCATGTAGGGCAGTGTCATTCCAAGGGAGATGCATCTCAAACTGTCCCAGGTACAGCCAACTGAGAGAAGCTCAGACTGTTATGCTTTATGACTAAAGTCAGGAATTAGAAGTCTCCCTGTGATAATACTAGCACAGGTCAGATCAGACTGAAAGAGTGTACACTAGGTTTAATGTTTCATCAATAAGCTGGATGATTTAATTAATTTGTCAGTTAATTGAATATTCATAAACTATTGAAGACTATGGAGAAAAGATAAAATAACCCATATTTTGATAAGGAACATACATATATATATATATATGTATATATAAACATACTCATAATGTACATGTTTACACAAAACATGAACTACTCTATGGGGTGTATGCATATGTAAGAATAAAGAAATGTTTGTACCAACAGCAGAAGCCACTTATACAATCTATAGCAATATAATGACATCTCTTTTGTTTCCATTGTTAATTTTGACTTTACTATTTAATTTTGGGGAAATGGGCTTATTGTCTGTGATATACAAATTAAATATCATTTCAACAGTACATTTAAAAATATTGATCAAGTTTGCTCATTAGCCCTGTCTCTTGCTGTTATCTATCAATAGAAATCAGCTGCATATCATCACCTCTACCAACGTCAATGATGAAATGCAGACAGATGGCACTGAAAACCCATCATACAATGTTTGCTTAGTCACCTGCATAGTGAATCTTGAACCCTTTCTTGCTGGTTGCATGGTCGGTAGACCAGCGGAGGTAGAGCTGGTTGCTTCTGCTGGTGAAGTTGGACTGCTCAGTGTGGTTCCCACTTAAGACCACTAACAGAGGACTTTGCCCTGAAGAACCTGAATAAAACAGAAAAACAAAACAAGTTCAGATGTGATTGCCTACAAATACAGATCAGTTTTAGCTGTTGATTAAGTTGGTTCAGCATGCAGTCATTTATTTCCAAAGGTGAGAAAAAATTTCAAATGAAAATAGCTGCAAATACATCCCTTAGTAAGAATCACTCAGAGGAGAAAAGTTGAGTACAGACATTTCTGGTGACATAATGTGAAAATTGAGTCAGATATGTCAGTGAAACAGTAGCATTTGGAAACACGAATGTAATTTTATCATTAGAATTTATAGTTTTATGCCAATGTAGAAAACTAAAACATTCTTGCTGTATGGTGGCCTGAGAATTAGGACAAGCACTTTGGGTGATACATGGTGAAACTGAAGATTTATTTCTACTGCATCATCTCTAGCACATGTATGAACAAGTGTTGTTTATGGTGCAAAAGTACACATTCCAATATTATTCCTGATAAATTTAGACCACGGCTAATTGGCTGGAGCTTTGTAAGTGCTGGAAATATCATGAAGAAAAATTAAATTTATGCATCTTTAAAAATAACTTCAGTGGGTGCATATGTATCAAAGGTAAAGCTGGGACTAGAATTCAGATGTCTGAATATTCCATTTTCAGATCAATATCATTGCAATTCATACAAATACAAAGGTGTATATATGAAAGATGTGTGTAGATAGATGATGGATGGATGATGGATGATGGATGGGTAGATGATGGATGGCTGGATGATAGATGGCTGGATGATGGATGGATGGATGATATATGATGGATGGATGATGGATGATGGATAGATGATAAATGACTGGCTGGCTGGCTGGCTAGATGATGGATGGATGAATAATGTATGATAAATGGGTATATGATGGATGATAGATGGATGGATGATGGACAGATGGTAGATGAATTATGGATAGATGGATAATAAGTAGTGGATGAATGGATGAATGACGGATGGATGATTGGTGAATAGATGATGAATAGATGGATGGATGATGGATGGATGATAGATGATGGATGGATGGATGAATGATGGATAGATTATGGATGGATGGATGGATGGATGATGAGTGGATGGTTGATGGATGGATGAATAAGGGATAATGGATGAATGGATGATGAATGGATGGATAATGATGATGGGTAGATGATGGATGATGGGTGGATGGATGATGGATGATGAATGGATGGATAATGATGGTGGATGGATGATGGATGGATGGGTGAGTAGGCAAATAAAGAATAATAAAAACATTCACATCAGTAACCCACCTCACTCTTCATTCAGGATACAAGTCCCTCAATAGGACTTGTTTCTTCATAGACACAAAGCCTCAATAATTACAAGATAATGTGAAAGTCACTACTGAGATACTATTTATTCCTCTGTATTCTTTATATTTGTAAGTTTTCAAAAGCATAAAATAAACTTATTAAATGTCCAGCTCAAGAAAACAAGTGTGGCATTCCTCATGACTGAAGCTTCCTGTCATTTGGGAGAGAAGTCCCTTTGTTGAAACAAAAGCTGGGCTCACAATCCTCCTTTCCTGTTTACAGATGTAATGTTACTTATTTGTCTTAAAAACATTTCTGGCTTTTCCCAATTCCCACTGTGGAGAAGAGTGCACCTTTCATGGCTGCACATAATAAAATGTCATCAGGGTGACTGATGCCTGCCTGTCTTTATTCATGCATGGAATCTTCATTCATCTTAAGAAACCAAACTTCACCCACTTAACTCGGAATCATTTCTTGCGCCCTCCCCCAGTAAAACTGTGAAAGGTTCTCTTGTACTCTGCCCAATTATTCAGTAAATCTCTACCTCCAGCAACTCAGAATGTAGCTGACTAGATATGTCCTCTGCACAGAGATAGCTAAGACAAAATGAGTTTGCAGGGGTGTGCCCAGCTCCAACCTAAATGATGCGTTCTAGTAAGAGGAGAACAGGACAAATGTGGCAATCATGGGAACGGGAAGACTCTACACGTCAAGGAAGGGCTCAAAGAGACCAGCTGATCCTGCATGGCCACTCTCCAAGACTGACTGATCTGCATCTACCACCCAGGGCTTCGGTGTTCAATCCTAGAAACCCACAAGTGGAGGCTGGTGTTGAGAGTATCTAGAAAGGGTTCTTTCTTTATTAAAATTTTATTATTTAAAAAATTTTGTGTGTTTTGCATGCATGTGTGTACGTGTATCATGTACATGCAGTGCACATAGAGGCCAGGAGAGGTCAAAGGATCCCTTGGAATTGGACTTACGGACGGCTGCTAACTGTCATGTGGGTGCTGGGAAGTGGAATTAAACCTGGGTCTTCTGCAAGAGCAGACAGTGCTATTAACTGCTGAGCCATCTCTCCAGGCTCCTTAGGAATGATTCTTATTGCTATGAAAGACTGTGAGGAAATATGGCACTTAGTCCCTGAGGAAGGATGACCCGCTTCATAGGGAAGAAGGCAGAGATATAAGCTGTGGGGTCTGTTCATGGCTATTTAAACAGATCATATTTGTTCTGAAACAAAATGCCATGGGGAAATTAATTATCCTGGGCTCACTGCACTTTAAATGTCATTTTTACTGACAGAATGCAAGAGTAAATTTTCAGGAGTTGTTAATCCCACATCAAATCCCTTTCTGTTCTCCATCTGTTCTCTGCCTGAAATGTAGCAAGTTTTCTAGGCCTATCTTTTAAAGCCTGTGTCTACCTCGCAGGTGCGCAGCTAGCCTAGAACAGTGAGGCAGACACACTGACGCAGATGGCCACTGATGAGACTCTTGCCACCAACCACGTTCAAGATTCAGACACCTTTCTTCATAGTCCCATTAATTTAAAGACTCCATGTTTAGAAATTGTGGGAAATCCACACTTGAACTGGAGAGAGCAACAGACTCCTGGGAGAATGGCACTCAGAATAAATTTGGTCTGTCACTTCTGCCCAGTTCATGGCGTATAAAATAGCCCCTGTCTCACCAAAAAAGAAATGAGGGACCCAGTACTTGCCACGGTAAAAACACTGTTGTTGCTTACAGACGCTCCTCACAGGAAGCCTGTCATTTTATAGAAAGTATATGGGGACAGAGCAATGCAAGTCATGGATCTCTGCCAACTCTGACAGCAGATGTTGAGGCTGCATCTCTGCAGTCTGCGTCTCTGGCTGTTGTCATGGTCATGGTCTGGCTGTACTGAGAACAAGACCAGACTGCAATTAGTGCAGAGTTCCCAGTAAGAATTTTGCTCCTGACATAAAATTACTGAGATCTGCATTCCAATTCAAGTGGCTTAAATAAAGCAGCCTGTATAGGTTTGTAATAACCATTCACATACACACACACACGCACACAATTACTTATGGCACAAGTAGGAATATACACATATACCCTTACATGACCATATAGTGGCCTGCACAGTTCTGTTTTCCAGTCTGTGCTTTTTTTTGTGACACCCAGCAGGCTATGTGTCTGCTTCCCTCCATGTACAAATCCCTTTTAAGATGTAGCTAGAGAATTACATGCCTTAATTCAAAGCATTTAGAGTGAAGTCCAAAAGTACGTATCTGCTTGGACTCACAATCTCACAGTTCTTGCTCTCCAGTCCTCTATTTCTATATGTAGCATTGAAGGCTCTGATTTTAATACCGCAAATCCTCAGAACCATATACACTGATCACTGGGGGTCTGTCTCCACAGGAGATCTGGCTGTTATGATCTGTCAAGTCAGCAAGACACAGAAGCACACAGAGCCAATTAAAGTAATTTTTATTGCTGAAGTGATTGTGGGTTATCTGAACACAATAACAAACCAGGCAAACACAAGAAAGCCCTGTGATACTGTTCACCCACGACTGAGCTCTGTTGTGCTCTGTTTGGATGTGATGAAACTTCTCTGCAAAGAATTCCATCAGCATCAGTTCCATCTCAAACCGACAGCTCAGCCTATGCACGACGGGATTGAAACAATCACTAAACCATGTTTAGCCTCAACCCTGGTGTTGAAAACAGCCTTAGCGGGAACCTGGGCTCTGTATTTCACTGTCTAAAACAGCTCTATGGAGATACTGTCGGTAATTCCCACCCAGATATCTGTGTGAACCACTATTTTATGCATTTCTCATAAAAAAACACATTTAGAGTACGTGAAAGGCTTCTGGGCTTCTCAACTCTGGCAGTCGCTTACAATATTTGGGGAAGGAGACAAAGCAAAGCCTTTTCAGCCATTACTCTGACTAGTCAATCAGAGTTAACGAATCAAAGAACGATGTAAAACTTCCTACTTGGGGCTGGAGAGATGGCTAAATCAGTAAATGTTTTGCCTTGCAAGCACAAGGACTTGGATTTGATCCCAAAACATATGTGCAAAAAGCTAATGCTTGCACTTCCACTAGGGCAGTGGTGGGGACACGTGGATCCCTGGGTCTGACTGGCCGGCAAGTCCAGCCTATTAGTTCCAGGCAATAAAATGCTATCTTAACAAAATAAAACAAAACAAACAGCAGGGAGTAGAGAGATGGCTCAGTAGTTAAGAGCACTGACAGCTCTTGCAGCAGACCTAGGTTGGTATCCTAGTACCCACATGGCACCTCACAACTTTCTGTAACTCCAGTTCCAGGGGATCAAATGCCTTCTTCTGACATCTGTGGGCATTGTAAAACATGGGTACACTTACACACATGCAGGCAACACACTCATACACATAAAATAAAAAACCCAAAAGAAACAAAATATTTCCCCCAAAAGGTGACTAGTCCCTGAGGGGCTGTGAAATGTCCTCTAGCCTCCCCACATCCATAAACATGAACATGCACACAGCACACATGCACACACATCACCTGTAGGAAAACTACAACACTAACAATAGTGGTATTGTTTCAAGGTCACCTCATGTCTGAGGAGGTGCAAAGTCCAGCATGATTCATTTGTTGTCACTGTTGTGGAAAGACATAAACAGGGATGTGTCTGAAGCATGGTGTTATTTGGACATTAGGAGACACTTCATTCATGAGCTCCAGGGCCCTGGGACCTGAACACTGAAGACTCACCATCAAATACTTCGAGCGCATCAAACTGCTTTTCACTTTGGAATGTGTCCACAAAGAGAGTAATGTTAAAGTTTGGCTCCACTTTGATACTCCAAGAACAGGTCTGGGAGTTGAAGTAGTTGCCTGGATACCCAGGACTGAGGATAACTCCAGAAGACTCCATCCGTACTTCATTTGCTGGGCATTGTGCTGAAGAAAGAAATGTCAGTCAAACATCTGCTCACACACAATGGGTCCCACATGGACATGTCAGTTCTTATTGCTGTGCACAGAATCCCATGAAAAGAGAAGGCAGTCTCAGAGCTCTGGCCACATTTAATGCAGTTACCAACACTTTCTGGAGAGAAACAGGTCAGTGGGAGCGGTTGTGGCCATCCGCTGAGTTTGCACCTGCACCTGGCTCTGCATCTCTGATACAGCCTGGTAAGGGCACTGCACACTTCTTGACGGCACCTGGGGTCTCTGGTGCAACCATAACGACGATTTTCAACACAACAGGATAAGATGGGCAGTCCTCATAAAACAGAAATCCTGATTTTTCAGTATGACCTTTGGTACACTTGGAAATTAAAATTTAATTATTTGATGTGATTGCTGGGGAATGAATGGATTGGAGACACACTGCCTCAAACCTACCCTAACCCCAGTTCTGCACCTCTCAGCAGGACCCATGATTTCCAGAGTAAGAGCTTTACCGGCATTTCAGGTGTGATGACCCATCCTTCTCCTCCTGCTTTCATTTTTATTCAGCCACTCCCAAGCTGATTAAAAATTTAAACAGCACAGGTATGAAAGTATAACGTCAAATCACACAAAAAATTCCCTTAATAATAACTCTCTCACTGCTAAATTAAAGGGCATTCCAGAAATATTTGGCTGGTGGGTCTGTTAAGGAAAATAATCTGACTGGTCACAGTATACACTCGGGTGTGTCAGCACTGTCCAGTGTCAGCCAGGCTACTGACCAGCTTTCCTTAAAGACAACAAGTTTCAAGATGGAGAGATGACTCTGTGGTTAAGAGCTTTTACTGCTCCTCCAGAGGAACACAGTTCAGTCCCCAGTACCCACAATAGGTGGCTCACAACCACCTCTAGTTCTAGCTCTAAGGAGGCCCTCTGCCTCTGAGGCCCCCTTGGACAAGTACATGCACATGATAATTTAAAGTAATATAAATCTCTAAAGAAAGATATTAAAATTGGTGAAGATATCTATCCTATTGGTGGAGTTTTCTCATTTTAATGAGTCAGCTGAATTAGTATCTATTACATACGTGTCCAAATGGATACACTTTTCAAATGGGCAAAAACAATTTGTGCTGTGAGATTTTGTTTCTTTCTTTGTTTCAGTCTTTTTGACACATGGTCTCCGTGTGGCCCCAGGTGACCTGGAACTTGCTATGTGGACCAGACTGGCCTTGATCTCACAAAGACCCACCTGCCTCTGCCTCCTAAGTGCTGGGATTGAAGGGGTGTACCCCCACACCTGACTTTGAGATGTATCATTCTTAAGTAACCGTTTTTAAAGGTTGCTTTCCCATGGTCAACATTCATTGGGATAATCTAACTGAAATGTACCTTAAAATTTAGTCAAGTTTAAACCAAACCACAGTGAGGAAATGTATCATAGTACCCTTCAAAATGTGTGTTTTAGATTGAAGTCTTAAAATATCGACAGTATAAATTCATGACACCAACATCACTGAAAATAATTCCTACCAAAAAGCATAGACTGAAAAACCCAGGTCCAACGTCCTGATACCGTCAGGGAGTGAGGGACGCAGGCGCTCTCTAGACCAACTTGCATTAAAGCACTGTCAGGGTTGCTCCTTCTTTTTGTTTTAGCTAAGACTTGAGAGATTTGTAGAGACCCAGCTGAGGTCCCTGGACGCTCTAGTTTATTCTTCTAAGCAGCTGAGAGTGACCTGGCCCATCACTGTGAGTCTGAGCAAGCCCAGCAGCACCATGTCATGTCCTCCATCTGAACTTTGGAGGTGTGCTCACAACTTTGCTCTAGGCATGACCAATTGCTTGGGTTCAGACTTTGGTCTAAACTGAATACCTCACACTGAGCATGCTCAGAATGCACTTGTCCCTCCCCTGCTTTTCTCTATGAATCTGTAAGAATCTCACAGTTACAACCTCCATGTCCCTCATGGAGAGCACTGGGTCCCAGGAGAGGGCATACTTTGGAAGTGCCCCAGCGTCCTCCGTATCTGCTGCAGTCACTAAACCTCTCTCCGCTATTTTAGCTTCTGGTTGCGTATTTGGGCTTTGTGCTCACGGAGATACAAACCCATTCCTTTAGTGACAAGATAACTCTGTAAAATTTACTTTGCCAACTGTAAACTGGGTATGCTGATATTTTTAAAAAGAACAAAGGACACAGGTAGGTTTTGGGGTCTGTGCACACCTGTGTGGGCCAGAGAGCAAAGTTCTCTAAATTTCACAGACCTACCTCCACATTACAAGAGCCAGAGCTTTTCCTGTGGCTGCTATAAATAGAGGGCTGTAACAGCCACCTCCTCGGGGACACAGTTAGATGCAGGATATGTAAATGCTTGTCTTTAATAGAAGGCACCATATGGGCAGAGGTACTATAGAGCCGAGAAATGGCTTGACCACTTGCCTGCCTTTCCTCCACAGGAAGGCACTACCAAGCACACTCTGTTCTCTGAATTTCACTAGGGAAATATGCAGCCAACCCTCCGCCTTGTACTCTGCGACTGCAGCTAGAGTTTTAAATGACATTGAACTTCAGACCATCTGGAAACAGGAAACTTTGCAATGAGTTGCTGAGAACCACCTGGAAAACCATCCATGCCTCCAGGGCGAGGCAAAGGGCAAGCCAAGCGGAAGCAGTGTGGCACAGCCCGCTGGTGCCCGCCAGTCTTAGAATGGTGTCCTGGCTTCTCCAGAAGACGAAATGAAAATAGGACTCACTGGGCCTTACCATGCTTAATATTATTTTCAGGCATGGATATTAGTTTTAAAATACATTTAAACACGTTACTCTGTGTACTCCAAATTGTCTTCATTTCCTTCTGCCTGCCCTGCTCTTTTCAAACGAACTGTTGCCAGGCCAACACAGCTACATGTGGTGTTTCAAGCTGCACAGGGTCCTGAAGCTGAGCTGCTCCTTCCTGCAGCACTCACCACACCTCTAAACCCCAGCGTACCTAAGGGCTGTTTAAAAACCTGCTCCAGAAAAGCGCCAGCTCTGTGCCTTTTAAAGGCATTTGCCTGGAGGTGGAATTCGCTCCCTTGGCACAGGGCATATTCACTCTTTTTTTTTTTTAGGAAAATTCATCTGTGAGGCTTGAAAACGAAGCACATAATTTAGTGTGTCATGCAGATCTTCAGTCAAGTAGCCCAGGGTGAGGAACATGAATTATGATTTCTGGTCATTGAAATGAACGGGCAAAAGCACCAATAGGGTGAGAAAACTGTTGAAACAAGGCATCTCCAAGCAGCGGGAACCTCCGCCTCCCTGGGGTGCATTGGGGAAGGACTCTGCTCTGGAAGCTTCCTATTGCCCCCTTTGCTGCCTGAAGGGGGCGGGGGAGTTGCTGTCACAAGATTCCGATTCTCTTTAGAAACTGTGTATGTTTCTATTTTTTTAATGCATTTCTGGAAACTACTGAGGGCTCCTCACAATCTGGAGGATGGGTCCACTGGCACTGAAGACTCTTAACAGCCTGGCCCTGGGATGGGTGGGAGTCAGTCCTCTCAGCCCGGCTTCCCTAGAGCACCGTGAACCAGAAGCCACTCCTCTCCGCTCTCCCCGGGGTGCTGTGTGCCCTTTCCAGCTTCCAAGGTCCATTCGGTGGTCTCTCCTCTTTAGAGCAGGTCTTCCTTAACATGGGAAGATCTTTTTGGTGCCTTCACCCCTTATCTGTTTTCCTCTGACTTAGGACAGCCTCTGACTTGGTGGTGTGTTGTCTGCATACCCTGGGAACATTCAGAACTGGATCTGCAGCCCTACACATTACAGCAAACCAGTGGCCGCTTCCGTAAGCCGACTAGGGTGCCGTGACATCTGAAGGACACAAATTTCTCTTCTCAGGGCACCGAACCTCTTGCGCAATTTTGAAGTTAATTTTTAAGGTATGGTGGAAATTCAAACGCTGCTCATTTCTAACTGAAACTCTTTCTGAGATGTTGGAGATCATGTCACTCTCTCAAGGTGATGAGGATGCTTCCCATTAAGTCCTAACCCAGAATGACATTAGACACCCAGAGACAATTCATCCACAGGTGTGAGAGTGAAATTACTGGAAAGTTGGTATTTCGACAGTGCCAAGGAAGCTGCCTTTTGTGAGGGAGAGAATCCACACACACACACACACACACACACACACACACACACACTCATGATAATGGTTTACGTGTTATTCATGAGTGCATACAAGCTGTCCACAAGCCAGACAGCCATCCCCACCTCGTACACAGGCAGAGAGCTCTGCTAATCACACAGGAGTCCAGACTCAGGCTCTGGTCTTGTTTAACTATACTGGTCTTGCTGCTTCAGTCTCCGTGGTACATGAAAATATTCACATTCCTGAAAACAGGAAATCCCACTGCTCAGAGGCACCAGATCTGCGACTGTTTATGTAAACTGGGAACTTCCACGGTAAACTGACGGTGTTCCTGCCTTCCTTGGGCTCCGGAACCTTTTCTTCCCCCTCTGTGCTTGGGAGTGGTGACTACTAAATTGAATTTCTAAAATGATCTAAGCGTATTTTCGTCCACTGATCTGATGGTGGCAGCCTCGAATCCTGCTTGTTTACTGTAAATTATCTAGGTTCTGGCGTATGGTCAATTTACCTTAAAGGCATATAAAAAACATGAAATGGATATATTTCTTTGTTTATACATTTTATGCCAGAAGGTGATAACAGCAGATAATTAAACTCAGCTGAAGTACTGGATTCTCGGGGTACACAAAGCTTGATCAAATGCATCTAAAACATGAGACAGCTCGACGGATGGGTACAGAGGCAAGAGGAAGACATAAGTACAGCGGATATGCAGTCACATTCCTGGGAGAGCAATGGGGAGCAGACGCTTTTGAGAAATATTTCACCTTTGCTGTCCTAGTATTTTCATGGACAGTTGCTTGGAAATGACTTAAGATTTCTCTCTTCCTCAGGGTGAGCAACAAAATGCCATCAGATACTTCTGTTAGCCTCATGGGGGCAGAGAGGGCTCAGCATAGCCTGGGGCAAATTCAAACCCATCCCAATAGACTGTCAGAACAACACAGACAGCTGCCAACAAAGCATGGTGTTACCTTCACAGGTGGGTGGAGATCCTTCAAACTGCAGCTGGGAGCTGAGCTTGCAAGTCAGCCTGTCGCTCCCCGACAGCGTATACCCAGGATGGCACTGGTATTTCACAAAGTCCCCTGAAAGAATCAGGCAACATGTTGGTGAACTGTGTTTCTAGAACATTAGCTGGCTCTGGATAATTTGTGATGGCCTGATGAATCTTGTCAGAGTGCAAATCATTGCAACCACAGTGTCTGCATTCTTATGTCTGTTACTAGAGTACTGTTTGGGGCCATGGAGAGGTGGCTCCATGGTCAATGGAAGTCACTGCTCTTGCAGAGAGCCCAGTTTGGTTTCTAGCACATATACAGTGACTCAACAACCACCTGTAACTCCAGCTGCAGGGAACCCACACCCTCTTTTGGTTCTGCACACATGTAGTATGCATCCAGACAGCTAGGCGAACACTCTTACACATAAAATAAAAATAAATCTTGTTTTAAAAGTTCTTAGTATGTAAGCATTCATTGATACTAGTAAAGAAAGCATGTTTGGCCATTTTCCTTGACTGAGAGCTGTTTCTCCCAAGTTCCAAACACCTCATTAAGTGAAAGTATGGTACGTGCCTTGGCTCTAAGCAAGGTTGTGGAGTGGAGCGATGCAGCAGGTTCAGAAGTAACAGGGCTTGCCCATGACCCTGGCCTGAGAGAAGCACATTCCAATTCACTGGGCCATTATGAACAGGGCAGGACCTGGGCCCCATGGCTTGACCAGCATTCCAGTGTGACAGCAGGAAGAAGTGATTTTAATTGGGACTGAGAAATCTCAGATCACAACAGTTACACCGCCAACATCCAACTTGGCTGGATTCTTAACTGGACCCAATGACTACTTAAGGGCTGAGACCTGTGATGAAAACCATGCAAGGCTCCCAGACGTTAAGCTAACTGTGTCCTATCAGTGACTTTCCGTGTCAAGAAGGTTGTGTTTACAGTGGTCATACTGAACACTGCAAAGGAGCAAATTCCATCTCACATTTCTCTAGCTAATTGCAAATATATCCAAGTCAGACTCTGGTAACTACTTTTAAAAACAATGAGCAACAAGGGGATGGAGATTTTAAATGGCTGGACCATACTCAGGTAAAAAAAAAAAACAGCAAAACAACCGGAACCAAAAGACCACTGTCTTTGGTGAAGGCCCCACAATGCTTTGGGGTAGTTTTCCCCGACAGTTACCAGTCTGTGTAAGGACTAAGTTGAAGAAAACCTGAGGAACCCAGCCCCATGGTGTAGAAGGAAGGAGAGAAGTGTTACCTATTTCAAAGTCCTCATCCTCGGTAAGCAGGTCGGCATGCGGCACGGTCGGGGGAGGAGGACACCTCTTCAGCTGAAATGCTAAGGGTTTATGAAAGACACAATGATAATGACCTTGGTCACTGCTGACAGAGCAACAACGACAGCCCCCCACCTCCCGCCCAGATTACAAGGCCTTGTGCACTGACATAGCCAAGAGTGCACACCATTGCTCTGTGAAATTCCCTCTCCAAATACCCATGATGGTTTGATGTCTGCTGATACTCAAAGCCTGAGAGACAAAAGTGTTCAGGTGAAACAATGGAAAGAAAGATGGAGAGCAGGCTCCGTGTCTAAGAGCACCAGCTGCTCTTCCGGAGGGTCCCCGTTCAGTTCCCAGCACCCACAGGGCAGCCAACAACCACCTGTAACTCCAGTTCCAGGCATTGGATGCTGTCTCTGGCCTCCCTGGGCACATGGTGCAGGCAAAACACTTACATACATAAACGTTTTTGAACAAATAAATAATTAAAAGAAAAACAATAGAAGCAGGTTTGAAATACGCCATTCTGCTCCATTTGGGATTCAAAGTCTGGCCTCAGTGTAGATAAGTTCTAGACTGCATCAGGTCCTTGGACTCACCCCATGGGAGACAAGGGCCTGGTGACCTTGCCCACTGCTCTCAAGGACAGCATGACCACTGTTGCCCTACTGGTTATTGTATAACATTTTCTATGTCACTTCTTCAGGGTGGGGGGCCTGTGAACTATACAGTTCACAAGTATCACGATGGCCTCTATGGCTGGGACTCTTCACTTATGTAGGATTATGCAGGAATGAATCTCATGGGGCTGGGTGCAGATCACAGCCTGATGAAACGAATGAAAACAGATACTGGTAGTCCAGTATCCGGCCTCCGGCCTCCAGCCTCCACCACAATCCCACAGACTCTGCAACAGCAGGAGCAGATGAGCTTGTGCCAAGACAGGCGGGCCCAGTGAGGAACCTGTCCTGAGACCATCTACCCCAGCAGAGCAACGGAAATAAACTGACCATGGAAATTGAGGACAAAGAAGCCACCATTGGAAAAATCGCTGTGGAACTTGAGCAGAACCTGATTGGTTGAGCTGTACGCGGTTTCCAGGGCTGTGTTTCCACTGAAGACCCCGAGCTGAGGTGAATTCTGGTCAGGACCATCCCTGGAAAGGAAAGGCTTACAACTGAATGAAAGTACTGTAAAAAGAAGTAATCCCAGCCTTCCCTGGGTGCTGCGTGGGATGCCGAGTCCTCAGGAGATAACCCTGCACCCTCTCTCACTGGCACTCTGTCTGTGGCCAGTGGACACAGAGGGTCTACTAAGACTGTGGCTTCCGCACCATGGGGTCCACCTGACCTGCTGCTCTGTGGAGCTGCTGCTGCTTGGCAGCTGGAACGGGGCCAGACCCACCCTCATTCCCGCAGCCCTGCCCAGCCCCTCAGGCTGCGAAGGCAGCTTCTCATCCTCCGGCAGCCCATGGTGACCTTCCTGCTTAGGCCCCCCGAGGAGCTCCTCCACATTTGCAATATAATTTTAAGGCCCTGTGGGATCTGCTAGTGGGGCCCAGTCTTTCTCTTTGGCCTTTGATGAGAATTCAGCCATGTGGTGCCCACAAACACACACAGGCAGTCACAAGAGATACACATACAACAGCCACACATACACACAGACATACCACAGATACAAATGAAACACACACATACACATACAAACACACAGAGACACAAGCAGATACAAGTGCACACACACAGACATAAACAGATGCACCCTATGCCACATAGAAATATACGTGTGCAAACACAAACATCACATAGCAGACCTTATACATGCGTACACACCTCACACATGCACACGTACCTCACACACACACACATATCATATGCACACATACTTTACATATACATGCATAGCTTGCATACCTCACACATGCACACATATCTCACATGAGCATGTTACCATATGCACATATACCTTACATACCTTATGCATGCACACATACCTCACATATGCACACACACCTCACACATGCATGCATACCTCATACTCACAAGCACACCTCACATATGCACACGTACCACACACATGCACACATATTTCACACACATGTGCATACCCCACATAAGCTTGTATGCAAACCTCACACACATGTGCTCACATACCACACACCAGCACTCATCCTCATCACCTCCAGTTTCTTCCTCAGTTTTCAGGGCAGTTCCTTGACAGTCTCACTGCCTGGTGCCCAGTGGCCACCTTCTACCTCCCTTCCTAGTATCAGCAATCTCATCTCCGGCTTCCTCTTTACATTTAAATTCTACCTCAGAACTTCGAGGTGGAGTTTGCCCTTTTCATGGGTGAGCCCTGCAAGGTTCATGGGAAGCCAGGCCTAAGGCACCCCAGGGTGAGGCGCTCTGGGCTGAGTCAGGCCCTGCAGAACCACTTCTCTGGCCTTATCGCATGCACCCAACAAGGAGAAAGGGCACCATAACTTTTCCTTTAGAAAATGAATTTCCTATGAAATTGTGAAATAAGCCAGGTATGGTGGCACATGTCTGCAACCCCAGCAGTCAGAAGGCCCAGGCTGGAGACTCTCTGTGAGTTTGAGGATAACCCAGGCTTCAGAGTGGAACCTTATCCAACAATTTTAATAGGTAGTAAGTTAAAATAAAATGTGAAATAAAATGATCCTGAGCTGTTTCCATATATTTATACTAATACTAGTTATTTCTACCCTGTAACAAACCAAATGTATTCCTTGATAATTTCTTCCTGTTGCTGAATCTTGTTAGTGAAATCCTTTTCGAAGATCTGTCCAGCCTGATCATTTGTGAACATGTAACCAGAAAAACGGGAGGTAAGTGCTAAGTTGGAGGAGCCCAGTGCCAGGGGGTACTACCATACCAGACGGCTATGTAGTCGTTAACAGCCTCTGTCTGCAGCAAGGTGAAGTTGATGTACACTCCATGCCCTGGAGGAACAGTGACCAGCCAAAGGCAGTCCTTCAGAATCGGATACTCATCAGGAAACCCGGGGGAATAAATGGTACCATTCTGGGATGTCACATTATACCCGCAGGGAGCTGAAAACAGAAACATTGAAAATAAAACTCAGATGGCTGATTTTGGAAAGTAGGTATACTCCAAAGTGTCTAAAGTCTTGTAGCCGAAAGTTTCTTATAAGAAACTGTGAAAGAGTCTCAGTAACCAATGTATCAGTTATTCTAAAATCTGCAGACCTTTGCAGAACTGTATTTCTGTTTTATCTCTGTCTCAGTTAATATATTCTTCAAATCTTTAAAATCCTTCAGGATAGTCATTCCCATTAGATTAAAAATCCTGGTCAGTCATCACCCCTGACTGAGCTGATAATCCGCTGGGCTGTCCAGTACAAAGGATTATGCAGAAATTAGACATAAACAGAACTAAGAAGTTTTGTTTTGAGGCTTGGCTAAAGCCTACTTAAGCATGTCTCAAAGAGTGGCAGTTAAGCCTATTTACCTCAAAATAGAGACAGTATCAATGTTATGCAAATCTACACCTGTAGAAGCAAGATAAACTTGGATGGGTATGTCACAGACAGACTGCACTATGTGCATTGTACCCAAGGAACCATCATTTATGGATGACATGCCACTATTTCACTTGTGGAAAACTGAGATGACCACTTATTAATAGAACGACCTGAAATGCTTCCTTCCATGTGGGGACAGTGAGTCAGGGACAAGCTGACTTTGAAGTCTGACCAAAGCCAGAGGTGTGACGGGTGTGTCCATCAACAATCAACAGTCTTCCATGCCTGTCAGTCTTTTGCCAGAAATGTGTAAGAATTTAGGTGCAGTGAAGACAGGAGAAAGACAGAGGGAAGGAGGAAGAGACCAGAAGAAAGCCTGGTAGCTGGGGGTGATGGTGATTAGTATTCTGGGCCACCATGTGGCCGAATTTATCCCAGTCACATGCTGGAAAAGAAAGAGGAAAATCATGTAGACCACTGAATCAGTCCCAAATGGGGCTAAATCAGTCAAGAAAGGGCTATGTGGAACTCTCCAGAAACCTGACAATGGAATGATTAGGTGGGTTTTGAAGTCAGACAAGTCTGGAGTTGTAACCTAGCAGGGCACATCTGCGAGAGCCTCATTTCTGATGTCAGTGGGTTGAGGGCAGGAGCTGACCTATTGACACCTCGGATCCGTAATTTCCCTGGGCAGCCATTCAGGCTGGAAGAAGACAGTAACCAGCGCTCCCACCCTGAACAGCCAGAGAGGCTGGCAGACTGGATTACAAAGACCAGGCTTGGAGAGGGTGTTAGGATTGCAACTTAGAGGGCTGTGGTCTCTCTGTGGAGGGCAACACTCTAGTCTTCTGAAACAGAGTGACATCTCATCATCCTTACGAAGCAAGGACTATTATTTTTAAAACTATAATCTTCATAGGCAAAGTAACTTTGTGTTAAAACTACATTAAGTATTAAACATGCAATCCCTTATGGAGAGGATGTCAAACCCCTACTGGATGCTTCTTAGAAAAGCCTGTGTGGTCTTTCTAATTATAGTCAATGTTTATATTATGATAGGATTTTACATAAATATTCGTATTTTTAAATTTAGTTCACAATATTATTATTGGGAATTAAAATATATTGCACTCCACCCTAACAAAAGGTCTCAGCATGTGACAGCAATTCCTTGTTTTGTGAGGGATTTGGCCTCCTTCTAGAAGGCAGCTTGGGAGCTCCCAGGAATCCCTCTAAGAAGCTGAGTGGTGCAGGCCAGGTTCAGAAAGACTATCCCGGAGACCAGGCTAAGCTTTAGTTTCTACCCTGTGAGCTGCCCAGGTAGATATCCGTCAGCCACGGCTGTGCATGGAGCCCTCAAAGAAAGGCTTGGTATTGCAGTCCAGTGGGTCCCCAGGTAGACCATCAACATGTTATCTTACATGGACTCTGGAGAGCTGCATACCTGCCTAGACCCTAAGGGCCTTTTCTTTACATAACTCTAGCGTCTTTTCCCTGTCATGAACTGGGAAGATGAATTCAGGTTCCCAGCGCTCATGGGAGAAAAAAAAAATGTGTGATGACATGTGTCCGCAGCCCCAGTGTTAGGAGGTAGAGACAGGATGGTGCCTAGAGCTTGAGGGCCAGCCAGGCAGGCCAATCTGTGCACCCTGGGACCCATGAGAGACCTGTGAGTCTCCAAAAATAAAGTGGGCCGGGCATGGTGGCACATACCTCTAATTCCACCATTTGGGAGGCAGAGGCAGGCAGATCTCCATGAGGTCAAAGCCAGCCTGTTCTGCAAAGCAAAATCCAGGCGAGGCAGAGATACATAGGAGAGGATTTCTCAAAAAAAAAAAAAAAATAAAATAAAAGAAAGAAAAAAAAAAGAAAAAAAAGAAAAAATCTAAATAAAGCACAGTCAGGTAGAGGGGGAAGTCAGGAAGACATCCAAGGGTCTTAACCTCTGACCTCACAGACACTCACACATGTACACACATGTCACATCCAGATACACACAGATACATACAAAAATAAACTAAAATGTAAAGATAAAACAAAAATATGGTGTCACGCTTAAATTACAGCAAGAGATAGACTTTTGGTTATTTTCATCCTAAAAAAAAAGAATTTATCAAGAAGAGTTTTCTCCATAGAAGCAAATAAGTTTAAAAGTAATAAAATAAAAACTAAAGAATTTTCCTTTGAAAATTAATAGAAAACCAAGGAATTGATCTCTGCTGTGATAATGAATCAAAAGTGTTCAAGCCAAGATTGGAACTAAGGAATGTTTTATATATTCCTTTGAGACAAGGCCTCCCTGTAGCCCAGCTAGCCTGGAACTTGCCATGTAGACCAGGCTGGCCTTGAGCTCACAGAGAACAGCCTGCCTCTGCCTCTCCAGATATACCACCATACCTGGCTTACAAAAAGATTTCAATCCTGATCATTGCAAAGTAATTAGTAACCACGGATGTGAGAGGGTGTTGTTGGGGCTTGTTCCGAGGAGGGTGAAGGCTGAATCCAGACCTGTTCATACTAGGCATCTGCTCACTCACCCCTACATTTCAGAGGTCACAGGGACAGTGGCACTCCTTTGTAACTCAAAGGTACCACAGTCTTGGGGGGAGGATCCAGACTTCTGGGTAAACCTTCCTTAACAGGTGTCTCATCGTTTTATTTTAGCTGAGCAATGCAGAAGTGTTTACATCATTGACTGTAAATGTCAGGAAGGCACAGAACTAGACACCATCTTTCCAGCTCAGAGGATGAGCCTAGTCTAGGCCACACTCTGTGCTGCCCTACGGCCTGATGCCAGCATCTCCCGGGACCCAGCCATCATGTAAGTATCCTGGCAGGACGGGGTATTATAAGGAGACCTCTGGTCTCTCCTTTGGACTCATAGGCTGTTGAAACAGAGGAGGCCAAGAAATCAAAACCTCTCCAGAAATCTCATAGGGGAGGAAACGTCTAAAGCCTGGAGCTCCAGAGGAAGAGCTGGTGATTTGAAAAGACATTTCACAGTTCTGACACCTTGTCAGATCACTTTACAAAAGAGATTGTAACTACTGGGGCAGAGATGGTCAGGACCACAGCTTGATGAAGACTACTTACTTATTCCTACCTTGCACCTTCTGTTTAAATCTAAACCTCATGTCAGCACCCCAAAGACAGACTCTGGTGTTGGAGGTCACTAGACTGCTCTACCTTTCCTCCCAATATAAGAAAACTGAATACATCTCTTTTCGGGGGGATATTTACTATTACTTGTTTTTCTACTTGGCTGATTGCGAAGTGGGGGCCAAGCATAGCTTGTGAGGACTGCTGGGGCCAGGCTCCGACACTAACAACTCCAGTGACAACCGGGAAGTTAGGCTCCAGGTTTCTGGAAGAGCTTGCTGTCTTTGTGTCTGCTTACTACATTTCTTCTTAGAGTTTCTCTGACTCTGTGCAGTGAATACTTTGAGCCCTTCAAGATCCCTTCCCAAAATGAACTATTTTCTGAAGCACAAATGCAAAGTGGAATTATTATAAAAGTTGAACCAGCCATGTGATGACTAACCGTAATTATCAACTTGATGAGATTCATAAAAACAACCCTCTGGGTTTGTCTGTAGGGAGTTTCTAGATGAAGTCAGTTGAGGTGGGAAGATGCATTCTAAATGTGAGAGCAGCAGCCCACGGGCGGGGGTCTTTGGCTGCATTAAAAGGACACGGTGAGCTAAGCACCAGCGTCACTCTCCTGCTTCCTGACTGTGCACATGATGTGACAAGCTGCCACAGCGCCTTCCCTATGATGGCGGACTGCAGGTCAAAGGAAGCCCTTCCTTCTGTAAGTTGCTTTTGTCAAAACAAGAATAAAAGTAAATACTTCAAAAAGCCAGGATAAACTCAGTCAGCACCACACCCCTGTGCTTCGAAGGAATGGCCAGGAAGGTGATGGTGGTTTGTTCCTCCCAGGGCTCTGAGCTCGTCACTTATCAGGAAAGTCTCCTTCTGTCTGAATCACACTCTATTTGTGTTTAATACAGTTTGCCTGACAGTTTCCGAGAGTAAGGACTGCTTTGTTTTTTAACTTTCTGGTCTGTGATATATTTCTGAAATATTTAGGAGAGTGTATTGTAAAAGATCCTCAATAAATAGCTCTTGGCAGGATGAATGAATGATTGCATATATGCACTGATGGTCTCTGCACTGCAGTCTCTCAAGGAGCTGAGTCATCCCAAGGCAGAGAGGAGCCTACCGTCACACCGTGGGAACGGGTAGTTCCAGTTCCGGTCAGTGCCATGCTGGCAGGTGAGCACAGGGTGGCCCAGCAAGATGTACCCGGGGTAGCACTCAAAGGAGATGGACTGGCCCACGCTGTAATCTGAGTTGATCATGAACCCATTCTGGAACGCAGGTGGGTCCGGGCAATTCTGCAACTCGTAGGCTGAAATGACAAATAGACAATATCAAGTTCCTCTGGAGGTGTTGGGCGGTTGTGGAGGAGGAAGGTGGGTGCAGACAGCCTCTGAGAACTGGCTGTGGATTTATGAAGTTCTACAGCTGTCTTCTCCAATATTGGGGGGCATTCTGAAGGAGACATGATAATTAGTAAGTAGGAAGAGAGATGGTACATGCACTTAGTAGACACTTAGTGTGTGCCTTGGTACATGTACTTAGTAGACACTTAGTGTGTGCTTTGTGAGAATAATTGTACACCCACCAAAGAAATCAGACAGGTTACCTTGGCAAGAAATTAGGTGCACAATTTAATTTAGAAAGCAAGAATGAGGATTACAGAAAGGGCCTATGAAAAGTACCACGACCTGGTGTGGTGTTTCTCGTTGGATTTAAGAGAGGTACGCCACCATTCTGTCCTTTCAGATGGCAACTATGCAATGTAGCTATGTTAACTTAATTATTTAGTCCAAATAAAATAGGAAAATCCTCTTTATTTTTTTCTAAAAAAATAAAAGCATAGAATTATGAAGACAGCAACTACTCTTAGCCAAACTGATGATTTTATTGGAATTTATCATTAAAATATTTATGCTCTGCTAGGCATGGTGGTGCACGCCTTTAATCCCAGCACACAGGAGGCAGAGGCAGGCAGATCTCTGTGAGTTCAAGATGAGCATGGTCTATATAGTGCGTTCCAAGCCAGGGCGGGTGAAGCTACAGGGCAAAAGATGAAGATCAATCTCCATATATGCAGCTAGGGATGTGTGTATAGATAGATAGATAGATAGATAGATAGATAGATAGATAGATAGGGATTGTGACAGCTAGTGGCCCTGTGAAAATCACACTCGCTCTGGCCTCTTCCTCTCACAGTGCCTCCTGTTCACCAGGACACGTGCAGCCCTCTTCACCACACACTCTCATCTCCGTGCTGTGATGTTCTGTCCAAACACATGGGGCTGAGGAACCATGGACTGAAGGTTCCAAAGCCATGAGGCCAAAAGAACTTCCCCCTCACCCCAGGTTCTCTGTCACAGTGACACAAAAGGACTCAGCACAGAGACCAGGCGAGACCTCAGGGCCAGGTCACCCAGATCTTGTTAGAAAGAGCGAGGGTCCTGGGTACCTTCCCATGGTCAATAGAATACTGAACAGCCATGGAACGGATGTGAGGGATTCCTGGGATAATTCGAAAAAAAACTCAGTGTGTGTGGGACCAGGCCGCCCGTTCTCCCTGCTAGTGGTGTGACTGAGAAGTACGGTGCTCTGTGGGGCTTCCAAAGCCTTCTTCATATCTGCCTGATATCAAGGAGGCTGAGGCCCTAGGAAAAATGAAGCCAAAGGTACACAGCAGGATGGGAAGAAAACGTGACCCCACCACACAGAGACCCTCAAGAGAAGCCGCAGCATTCGACTGGGAGACGGAGCTTGGGCCTAAGCGGCAGGCCAGTCTCCGAGGAGGCTGGTTCATGCTGAGGCTTTAGCATTGCTGTGAGGACACTCTGAAGGACCTGTGGGACAATGGTAGAAGGTGCATCCTAAGGGGACTATAATCCCAGCACTGCTGTGCGGAGGGTCTTGAACTTTTACCAAATATCAAGCATTATAAGATTTTATTATTGATAGTTTATTCTTACTTAGTAAACATTAAATAGCATATTTTTTTGGGATAACAGTGTGCAGTAGTCAAGGGTCATCAGAGAGCTCCTTTATTGCAACATAATTGGCCACAATCCTTCACAAGAGCAATTTGAACAGTGATGCAGGGAAACTGGCTTTAATACCCTAGTATGTCATTTACAGAAATCTCTGCCATGAGAATCCTTCCAAATAAGAAAAGCTGAATGTTTAAATATGTCAGTTGTAACATTGTTTCCATTAAAGTAATCTGAATGTCTAAATAATTAATGTCTGATATGTAGTCTTGTAGATGCTGAGGGCAGAAAATGCTAAAATTCTGTACACGCAGACACAGAGGGAGATGGGAGAGGGGCCCATGTAAGAATGTGTCGATGGTATGTGGAAGGGATGTCATAATCTGAGCTTTTCACTGGGATCTTCTCCTGGGCTGGTGATATGATTCTCCCTCTAATGCTGGGCAGTGTCATGGAGCCTCAGATCCCAGCCTGTGCTGTGTTCTCCAAGTGAAACCACCCACAGCCTACACACACACACACATGCACAGATATACACACAGATACACATACACACACAGATACTCACACACATACATACACACATACACACACAGATACACATACACACATAGATACTCACACACATGCACACACAGATACACATACACACATAGATACACACACAGATACACATACACACATAGATACTCACACACACATACACAGATACACACACAGATACACATACACACATAGATACACACACACATACACACACAGATACACATACACACACAGATACTCACACACAGACATACACACATACACACACAGATACACATACACACATAGATACTCACACACACACAGATACACATACACACACAGATACACAGATACACACATACACACACAGATACACACATACATACATACACACACAGATACACACACATACACACATACACACACAGATATACATACACACACAGATACTCACACACACACACACATACACACATAGATACACACACATACACACATACACACAGATACACATACACACATAGATATTCTCACACACACATATACACACAGATGCAGATACACACACATACACACACAGATACACACACAGATACACACACACACATACACACACACCCCTGCTAGT
This sequence comes from Eospalax fontanierii, assembly GCA_035773235.1. Classification (NCBI taxonomy): domain Eukaryota; kingdom Metazoa; phylum Chordata; class Mammalia; order Rodentia; family Spalacidae; genus Eospalax; species Eospalax fontanierii. Next base: position 61,204,740 of record CM069542.1, on the reverse strand, counting down.
CCTAATCCCTTACTGGTATTACTCACTCAGACAATTCTGCAGATAGCCCACCTCTGCCTATTCCAGGGCCCTTCCTTTCTGACAGTCACAGAAGAAGCCTTTTACTGAATTCCAGGGTCTCCTATGCTGGAAGTCTTGTGCACAGTACCTGTCATTCACCCCGGAAATGCTGCTTGGACCTAAAATCACTCTACAGATTCATGTTCTCTAAAGCCACACCACGTCCGACTGTAGACAAAGTCCTTCTTCAGGAAATTGCCTTCTGGAATGAATTCCCTTGCTCTAACTCTTGCTTTGCTTTGGACTTAACGAAGCTGCTGGAGAAATGCATCCTCCAAGACAGCAAGCACGGCCAGGAGCGACACCTTTGAGAGAGAAAGGGACGGAAGGGCTGTCGCAGTTAGCTCCAGAGGAGGTGATGCAAGTAGAAGCATCTGCTCTAACCCAGCCTTCAGTGGGAGGGCAGTGACAGGTCAGCATGCAGGAGGCCTGAGCGAAGGCCGTTAACACAGCACAAAATGAACAAGATCATGGCTAATACATATTTTTGGTGAGCACTCATACAATACATTTAACACACACACACACAAGCATATACACACATACACATACACACATAAACATATACACACACATAAACACACACAAACGAGCACTTGTAAAACGTGACACAATGCACTGTCTTAATTTTGTTGTGCTGCTTGCTGGAAAATGTAAGAACTATAATCAAGCTTTCTTCAGGGTCAGACAAAGCTGGGGTGGAAGGCAACAGCCATTTCTGCCCAAATAATCAGCCTCTGTGACAGGCGTGAATTGGGGAATTAAAGTGGCCTTTTAGCCCGAAATTCATGATTTTGTGCCAACAGCCATAGGCCGTTCTCATAGTTAGAAAAAGAGGCTTTTCTTTCCTAACAGTATCTAAGCTGCAGACGGCGGCCCACATAATCTCTCAATTATGCACACACAGAAGCTTACAAGTTTCCCACACTGGCTGTTCCTGAAGTCTGGGATGTCTGAAACCTTTCTTCTGTAACCATAGATACCGTCTTGGCTCTCAGGTTTGAGGTGTCCTTGCTGTGTGCACATTCCCATGAATGTCCCAGAATCCACTGGTGAAGCCAATCAGATTGTTGGTAGAGTTACAACCCGCTCCAGACCTCGGCTGCTGGAGACCTCTGCTACGGCATCTTGACATGGGCGAGTCAACAAAGGACAAGTGAGCAGCCTTCAACTTATATAAAGTAACTCTTTGTGCTGACCCAAAGGACCTTTGCTACAAGACATAGAAGGGAGATAAAGGAGAAGTGGCTGACACAGTCCCTTGACTTTAGGAAGAGGAAATTCACATGAGCTGCAGGGTAGACCCGGATATCCTGTGAAGACTGGGCCTCTCCTCCCGAGTCCAGTCCTGAGCTAAGCGGCTCTCCGTGGCAGCTTCTTCGGGTAAGGGAAAGGGTGCTCTGGAGGAGAAGGGAACCGGTACAGCCATTCGCTGCTCACAGTTGAGACATTCTTCCATGAAGTCGCTCCTCCAACAGGAGCCTCACATTGAGAACAAGACTCAGTCCTCATAGGGGTCAAAGGGGACAGGGTCGCTCTTGTCCACGACTCCCCTAGGAGCTCAAAGCTGCTCATACTCTCACAGTGTAAGGAGGGATGGAGTTCCAGAAGCACAGCCGCTTCCAGTACAATGGTCAGCGTGAATGAGCAAGAACTAGTGTGCTTAAACACCAGGATGAACAGTCCAGCCACTGTACAGACGGGCAGCTGCAAATTAGAGCTGTCCCCCCCTCAAAGTTAATTCACATACAACTCAAAGCTTTCTCACTGTAATGTGAATAAACAGGCTTTCCATATCCTATGGCTTTAAAAATGATGTCTATCTGGCATTTACAGCAAAAGAAAGGAGAAAGACGCTGGAAAGAAAATGGTCTTTACTTCCAATGGTTGATGTGCACAGAGCTATCTTTAAGGTTTCCAGAAATGCACAGTTCTCATTTCAAGGAGGCATCTGTTTTATAATAATGCAAGAGAGGGGCAGAGGGTTCAACATCTCCAAAACTGAAAGCAAGACACTAAACTTCTCAATATGTCAAATTTTCAAAGTCTACACTCCAAGCAGCTCATACCAACTCTACAAGCCAGCATGCTGCTGTTTGTGTCAAGCTGAGAGAACATCCACTGTTCATGTCTATCAGCCTCAGACAGTGTTTAAGTCAAGTGTTCAAACCCTAAAGCTTCATGTGGCCATGGATGGACCCATGATCACTGCTCCACGTCGGTGTGATTTTCAGATTGACATGTATGGAGATGGATGACATCTGCACACTCCCATCCACCTTCTGGTCTTAGCTTGAAAATGGGGTGCACAAATTCCATATTACTTTGAAAGTTCTTCCTAAGTCATTTAACTTCAGGAGAACTTGAAGTAAGTAGTCTTTTTTACTTTTTCAAAGTCACAAGCACATGACAAAGTTGAAGAATGGGACTTTCAGTGCAGATATCACCATGAATGACAGGCTCTGTCTGCATGATACATGCCTCTTCTTAGTGACCATCACCACAGCTTGTAAATCTGACCTCACCATGAATGGCAAGTGATGTTTGCCTTCGTGTGCATCTTCTTAGAAGTTATTGATTATCACCTCAACTTATAAATCTTACATTGAACCTGGGGATGTTTATGGGTTTTACAATCATAGACAGGTGTCAGCTTGCCAATCTCTAAACGTTATACCCTGACACACTGGTAATGACACATCTCCGTTAGATATGACAAACTCAGAAATGAGCACCTCACATTCATGTCCTCATTCACGCTTTACTGATTGTCATGTTTCCCAGTCATAAACAATGAATTGCAATAAAATATGCTGTTTGGTGATACTTTTAATATCAATTCCTAAGAGTCAGGTGCCAAATAATGAGATATTTGATCAGAAAACTAGTTGTTTAGATGGTTGTCCTTCAAGGGGATTCAGGAGTCTAAAAGCCAGAAGGCCAAGTGGGTAACATCACCAAGCAGGTGACATCACAGAACAAAGCTACAGGCGATCACGGCCTGTCTGCCAGTCTGCTTTCACTGAGCAGGTGTCTCTCCATTACTCCTCAAGCATCTCAGCCTGGAGAGGAAGCAGTCACCTGCTTCCAGACCCCACTATGCAAGGTGATGGGAAACAGACTTCTAGGGACCTCACAGAATTATAGTATGTAATTCCAAAGGCAACTTCTAAAATCAGAAGCCACAGCAGTACATGCCCTCTGGTCTAGAGGATTCTACAAAGGTTTCACAGGGGTGGGCTTGTTTGCAAATCATCCCTCTTAAAGTAATTAGTAGTTTTTAATCATGTAAACACGGGGAACTTGAAAATATCAAAAGTAAGCAAACAAACAATACAGAAATTCACATTGCTTCTTCCCTCCTGGGGTCAGAGTGATGTAAGATGAGTTTACAGAACAGAGAGCGCGGGGCTAGGCTGGGGATTTGAGGCTGAGCTCTTCCAGCTTCAGTAAGGAAACAAGTGTCAAATGTAGAATTAAGGAGACAGACCTTAAAACCAAGTGTCCACTCTGCTCCAAGCCGGCCAACTGGTCTGTAACCAACTGCTTGAGACACGATTCTGGAATAGATTTCTTCTTAGACGAGATATTGAGATCTTGCTAACCGGCACTGAGATTTACTAGATGGTAACCAATTACAGGAGGCGGATCACTTGTGACTGTTCATATTTGATGGACTACGCTTCAACAAGGGGGCGAGGGGATGGAACAGGGTGCACGGGAATCTGGAGAAGGCAGGGAACACATGATAAAGACTACTGCTGCATTCCTTCTCACCCAGTGTCCCGAGGTTTCACTAAGTCACTTACATAGGTTGGGCATAGTTTAGGAAATAGTTGAAACAACTAAAACTAACTGGAAGTTGTACCAAAAGGTCCACATTGCTGCTGGGCTCCTTACCATTTCAGCTGATAACCTCTTCTGTCATAATTCACACGTGAGTCTGGCCTTCAGAGGAGGGCAAGGTGTGGATGGATTAGAGGCGGAGTTCTCACTCCCACGGAGCCATAGTCCTCCACCTTCACCTTCAGGCCTTTTGGAAGAGAGCCCTGATTCTCCTTAGGAAAGTCTCCTTATTAAGAAAATAAAACACCATTTCCTAGTGTCTGTGGGAGCCAGGGGAGGGGCTGGGAAGCAGTCTTGGAAATCTGGCTGGTGTCCCAGTTGGGGGGTCACCAGGAGGCTGTACCCGTCTGACAGTGAGTCTGATATGGAGATACAACAGCTGTGGGGTCCACAGAAGATGGGAAGGGAGGCAGAAGGGAGGTTAGCCGGAGTGTCTCTCAGCAGTTTGGCCCAGGGCCTTCAGGTCTGGACTGGCTTCCTCGGCTTCTTACTCTCTTTATTTTCCCACATGAGCCAACCGCTCCTTTCTCCTTTGAGATGTGCTTCTTTCTCAAAGCCTCTTTCAAGGTTTCCCACCCAGGTCTCCTAAGGACCCTTTGACCTCTCACCCTGGCAGATAGAGCCCTGCCCTGGGGACACAGGAGCCCAGGGTAGGGTGTCTGCTGCAAATCTACCTGATGTTCTAGAACCTGGGAAAGTTTGTTCTCCATTGGGTGACGTGACTGGCAAATACGTGTGTGGCTTGTGCTCAGTGCTCACCTGTCCAGCCCTTGACTCACAGTCACCAGGATTTTAACACATTGCTCAAAGCACTTCTGTGTTTGTGAAAGGCTCCCACTGAGAAACAAGCCATTTGCAGGCCAGAGCCAGGTCAGAGGATTTGGTGACATCTTCAGCCTCAAATCCTCTGAGATGTTGGAACTCTTCTTAGGAAAAGGACCCAAACCACACTATCTACCAAAACTGTCCACAACTATGGTGCACAGGCCAGGCTGAGAACACATGGATCCCTGCTCAAAGGTCCAACCTGCTCCACCAAGAGATGAAGAGCCCAAGGCAGAGGCCAGGAGGTGAGCCAGCTCCTAGGCCTTCCAGACACCTGACAGAGGGCCCCCGAGTACAATGTGAAGGAAAATCAGCCTGGCAAACGACTGAAGAACTAACCATGTGCCCACCCTGCTCCCCGATTCCAGGAGAGAGATAGTCTATTTCAGACCACATGGCCCCAGCAAAGGGCCCCCAGCCTTCTTGAAGATCTGGTTCCTTATCAAACCCCCTATCTGAACTCTCTAGCTCTCCTTCCCTGATACCAGAAAGAGCAGACCACCCAGATGACATGCTCTACTTTCTGAGATTCTGGGAAGGCATGACCCCCTTTCTGGGCTTTTCTGGGCCCACATATAAATCCCAGTCTACCCCAAAACCTGATGCCTAACCTCCATTCCCGCAAGAAGTTAACATGACCCTCCTAGCTACTAAAGCTATGTGCATCTGTAGAGGTTGGGTTCCATTTTCTAACTCTTTGTCAGACTACCTTCTCTTCCCAAATTCTAATACAACCAAATCCCACCTGAGGCCGCATGGGCTGTATGTGGGCACCTTCCTTAGATCCTTCACATCTGTCCCAGGTGAGAGCCACAGCCAGGCAGACAGGTTGGACTGACTCCTGGTAACCAGTGCCCATGTCCCAGGAAAAATGGCCACAGAACCCAGAAACTTAAAAAGAGTGCACACAGATGCTGTCCAACTTGAAAACCTTTGTAAGCCTAGGATGGGACCCATTCCTACCCAGAAATATGGCCATGTTCTTTCAAAGGAAAACTTTAGTGAATAATTTTTAAAGGCTTCTTTTCAAAAGCTCAGAAAGGCCAGAAGGGGGAATCCTTCAAGTCAGGAACTCTATTTGCATATCAATACCTTATAGAAGAACTTTAAATATGTCCTTAAATTTTTTAATGATTCTTTTCTGTGGTTGACTTTTTAAAATTCCTGTTCATTTAAATTTTGCAGGAGAAAACTCTTGGTAAAAGATTAGTTTGCAAATTCTGAGGTGCAAACCAGTCTCCATAATCTAATAAAGAGATTTTATAAGCTCTGTTTAAAACAGGGCCCTCAAGATGGCTGTGTAATGGCCCAGGAAAATAGGATAAAAACATTTATTTTGCTGTTTGTCCAGACTTAAATTCTGCGTGTGCTTAACTCTTGCTCACCTCTCCCAGTGATACACCCGGAAAGAAGTAAACACACAAATCTCCAGAACAGGCCTGACCACAAACCCAGGGTTCCCTAATCAAAGAGGAAAGGCTGCTTCTGTGTGTTAGTAACAAGAACTTAATGGGGATATTGTAAGCCCAAGAAAGGGCTCGATTCTTACTGGATCTTTCAAATTGTGACCGGTCGCTGCTGCAGAGATGCTATAAAAGCTTCTCTCCAAGTTTGTTCGAGGTATGCTTTCTGCGGAGTCAAGCGGCCGGTCGGCCAACATAAGAAAGCTCTTACTTCCTCCACGTGGATGGATATTTTATTCCGACCCTTAACAGGCTGATCAAAGCCTCAAGCTGCAGAGCCTGAGGGCCTGGGTTCCATGGCTGGAACCCGCCTGGCAGAGGAGAGAATCAACTCCTGTCAGCTGCCTCTGACTTCCATGGATGCAGTGGAGCACACGTGTTGAAAAAGTCAAAGATCTGTTTAAAACAAACATAGGAATGTCACTGGAAACATGGCCATAGTCGAAGAATATGGGGCTTGGTTTCATTAGAATGTGGAACTGTCGAAGGCCCAAGTCGGGCAGCTGTGAGTTTCCTGACAGTTTCTGTCTGGCCAGGATTTCAGCCTGCAGGACAGCCCTGCTGAAGGAAGGGCTCATCTTTGTCTCTTCAGAAGTGCCCAGCAAGCTTCCACAGGAAACAGTTATTTCAGCTCTGAGGATGGCCTAATCGCCTTAAAGTTGCACCTGTAAACTTAAAAGCTGAATTCTATACTATTTGTGTGTGTGTGTGTGTGTGTGTGTGTGTGTGTGTGTGTGATGTGTGCGAGTGTGTGTGTGATGTGTACATGCCACTGCTGCTGTGTTGTGGTCAGAGGACAACATATGGTGTTGGTTTCCTCTTCCACCTGATGGAGACAGGGCCTGTGGCTTGCAGCTGTGGAGGCCACACCAGCTCTCAGTCTCCTAGGGATGTTCCTGCCTTCACATCTACTTTGCCGTTCCTTAGGAGCACAGGGATTGCAGAACTGGAAGGCGGGAGACAGAATTTTGGCTGGGCAGTTTAAAGCCACAGGACCCCAAAAGTGCAGTTGTTCCCCCTTTACTAAAAGCTGGAAATATCCTTGACCACGATCTGTTCTCCTCAGAGGCCAGAAGAAAGATCAATTCCTCCTTCTTTCCTCTAAATGAGCAGCCTTCCCTGGAGACTGTGAGTGAGAACTTGGTCCAGACACCAGTTCCTCCTGGTAAACTGATCAGTTTATCTCCGGCATTGTGTAGAGCTATGATGTTCTGAGGGGCTCAGATATGAAAATATTCTTTTCATTTAAGGGTTAACCCTGTGGGCCTGTCAATCACCTGGCTGAGACCCCACCCCTCAGTGAGGCTGATTACCTTGTAGCCAAGGAGATGGGGGATAATACCCTTTTAATGAGGTCACGGGCTTGTCCTGTCCAGGAGTCCCTCTTCTAACGCAGGGGCTTGCGGATGCATCATTGTGCATCTCCACTGAGCCTGCCTGGTTTTCTGAGTGACTCAGAACTGCTCTCTCTTTTTCCACAGCCTGGGTATTCTCTCGCTGATGCTCTCGGCCTTCACATTCTTCCTCTGATGCTGCTTCGCCTCTCCTTTCCACTCTAGGGCTGATTCAGCTGGTGGGACTTTCTTGTTTGTCTCTCTTCTCTCTCCTTGGGTAGCTGCCAAGATTTACAGCTCGCCTGCCCTGTGGTTTTCCTTTTACACTAGTAAAACTGTCATTAAGCCTCCTTTGGAATCTGTTTCCTAATTTTTTCTTTCTGGTCTTTTTGAGACAGGGTTTCCCTACAGGCCCAGTTGGCCTAGAACTCCCTATGTAGATCAGGCTGCTAAATTATTTCATTTTCATTTTATATGTATGGTGTATTGCGTGCATGTATGTAAATGTACCCATGTTGTGCAGTGCCTGGGAGGACAGAAGAGGGCGTCAGATCTCCTGTTACTGGAGTTATGGAAGGTTGTTAGCTGCCATGTGGATCACAGGATTTGATCTCTGGGTCCTCTGCAAGTGCAGTCAGTGCTCTTAACCACTGAGCCATCTCTCCAGCCTATAAATTCTTTTACTAAGGAAGACAAAAACCCAAATAGGGAATCCCAATTTCCCCAGGAACATATGGTACCCAGTGTGGGTTCCCCAAAGTTTCTAGTAACTCAGAGGCATGCTACAGCAATAGGCTTTATGTGGGTTATGGAGGTTTGAGCCCAGGCCTCATGCTTCTGCAGAGAGTTTTATGAGCTGAGCCATGACCCCAGACTGCAAACTGAGTTTCTGAATGACTGTAGGAGACCTGGGTGGTGGGAATCCAGACAAACACTGGTAGTTAGAGGCTGGGGCCTCACAGAAACTTCTGACAAAGTTAATGTTTGCAAGCAGGGTTGGGTCCAGCATGTGAGGCTCTCGGTTTTATGCTGTAACTTTACATTTGCACCCTGCTCTCCAGAGAGTCCATTTCCTTTAGTCCTCTGCCATTCTGTTTGTTTTCGTTTAATTGTTGAAGTTTCCTCTTTGCCCCTGGGGACTTCTGGTTTAACTTGTGCCTGGAGCTCTGTTGTCCTCAGGAAACCAAGTTAGGATCCCTAGGGCAAGGCTGCTGAGACTCAGGGGTGCAGATGGGCCTCATTGTCTAGTCCCTTCCAGACTCAGAGACAAGGTGGAATTCCAGCCCAGCTCTGAAGTCCTACACAGGAAAAGACAGGAAGCCCCAACACTGGAAAGTCACTTCTAGAAAGTCATCCTGGAAAAGGCTTCCCAAGGGTCTTAGACATGATCCAGAGCCTCCTGAGTGGACCCTGGTATTCTGTCCCCTGCAGTGTCTTGGGCTCGGCCTAGCTCCCCGAACTGGTGACTTATAACTGGTGGTTATTGCTGGCCTTGTCAATCTCTGTATAAAGAGAATGACTTCTTGCACCCCTGGCCCCTGGAGCCCCTTCCGTCTTTCCCTGGCTTCTCTCTCCTTCCCATAACACTCCTCTCCCTCTGGCATAACCCTTCAGAGCAGCCTCTTCCTCCCCAGTCAGACTGTTACCCATCAGTTACAGGAGCTTTGGGAGGTCAGCCTGGGCAGACTGGTGGTACAAACTCCAAGACAGAAAACGGGTTTTACAGCTTCACTCTATTAAGTTTAAACCTCCTTGCTAGTAATAGCAATGTGCTTAGCACACAGGGCCTGGGCGCAGGGGTTTCTGGCATTCCTTCTTCATGGGGATTCACTGGGTTTGAGGGTAGCAGTCACTGGACTGACTGCTGTTCCCCCAACAATTTCAGAATCTGCTCCACTCTCTGAGTCAGTTTCTTCCTCTGTAAATTGTGAACATTTAAAAGCTCTTAGACTCCAACTGGGAAACTACACGGCAGTGTGTGTGTTTAGGGGAGGAGGGTCAGGAAAACAGCTACTATGATCATCTTTCATAGAATGAGGCAGAGATAACTCAAGCTTCCAGGCCTGGTAGAGATCCTTCCAGCAGAGCGACAGAGAACACACATAGGAAAGTGTAAGGTAGGTGTCCGCTCGCACCTCATTCAGGGAGTCATCGGAACACGGTGGCACACGCCTGTGTTCCCAGTGCTTGGGGACTGAGGCAGGAAGACACCTGAGGGTTTCAGGCCAGCCTGGGCCACATAGTAAGTTCTAGTCCTGTCTGGGCAACAGAGTGGGGCCCTGGCAACAAAGGTTTTGATTCAGTATGGGACAGATCTGTGGTATATTCCTTTGTCTCTCTGACCCTTTCATGGGCCTCTCCTCCAAGACAGTGAAGAAGTCAGTTGAGACTCTTTTCTGATCTTGTGACCTGTGGAGAGCTGGCATGTAACCTGCCCACTTGTCTCCATGGATGCCTCTGTAGTATGTAGGACCCAGCACTTACTCCCCAAATAGCTAGCAAGCTAGGGGAGGGTCTCCATATGCCTCAGAACTGGCAAAGGAGCAGAGTGAACCCTGGTGCTATGGGGTCCCAGACACTTGCCATGCCCATGCTCATCCAGATGTGACCTGTGCTTCCTGCTTAGACCAGCATGAATGAGGGTTCCCTCAGGAGCAGTCACAGGGATGTGGGCCTAACTCCCCTGGGGACGCCCCTCTATCCAGGTAGACTTAGCTATTTGTGAGTGAACACAAGCCATCCAGGACTCCCAGGGGTCAAGATTCTGCATCTTCATGCCCATGGTTATCTCTGGTGTCATGGACACATCTTTGCATCTGAAGCACCCAGCCACCTAGTCGTGACCCCCTGAATCTCAAGCCGAAGATATGAACTAAAGGAAGAGATGAAGGTAGGCATCCCCAACACTCCCACCTCTATGGTGCACACAGAGTCTGCCATCTCTGCACATAGGACAGCTGGTGACCAAGGCAACTGCTGGGCTGGGCTGCTAGACAATGATTCTAGTCTGCCTTCAATCACTGTGACAAAGCACTCTGACCAATACCAACTTGGGGAAGAAGGGTTCACCCGGCTTACATCTCGCAGGTCATAGTTCATCACTTAGGGAGCCCAAAGGAGGAACTTTGGAGGAACAGAAAGAACAGGCCGTGGAGGAATGCTGCTTACAGGCTTGCTCCCCTGGCCCATGCTCAGCCTGCTTCTTTATACAATACAGAACCACCTTCCCAAGGGTAGTGCCACCCACAGTGGGCTGGGCACTTTCCTCTCCCCTCCCACGTCACTCAGCAATCAAGAAGACACCCCACAGACATGGCCACAGGCCAGTTCAATGGAAGAAATTCTCCAGTTGAGGCTCCCTCCACCCAGGTCTGTTAAGTTGACAACTGTAGCTAATTAGCACTGAAACTGAAAATAGAACCCCACCCCTGCCAAACCAAGAAAGCCTCCACCAAACGAAACTCTGCCAAGACTGGACACGTGACATCCACACCAACACATGCATAGGTGCATGTTGGGTGGCAGCAGTCTGCACTGTCTGCAATGAGTTGTCACTTACATGGACTTCATTTAATGAGCATTCAAGAGCCTAAACCCAACACTGTACAGAAGAGGCCCGTGCAGTGCGGGACTTCCCGAAAATGCTCACACAGCAGAGGACAGTCCATCCCTCAGCACTGAGGAGCAAACAGCATCAAGTCCAACACTTGCACCCCAAACTGGGGGCTAGCCTGAGCCAGGCATCAGGCTGCAAGTCTGGCCCCAGCAGATTTGTAGGTTGGCCACCCCTCTTGGGACTGTTCTCTCTGGCAGGATGTTTACTGAACATATACAGAGATGACTGATTCCTGGCTTTGAGAAGATCCAAGGGATATCTGTTAGTTTAAGTGACTTCACACAGGGTAAGAAGATACCACGTGAGTCTCACAGTCACTTCTCTGCTGGGATGTCAGTCCTCCCTCAGACAGGGTGTCACCCACAGCCATGAGAGCTAAGTTTAGCCTCCTGAAGTTTTCATCTGAAAGGACACTGAGAACTCACCAGGAACGCTGGTCATGCCTCCACATGTGATCTCCCAAGGGCAGTGGGCCCTGAGTCCAGATGGGGGCAGCACTGATATCTATCGCACATGGAGAGGAAAAGCCTACCTCACCCAAGAGGCCATCTGCATGGTTGGTGCTGGGCACACTTTGGGACATTGCACAGGGCCTGAGTTCTACAGGAATCCCTGAAGGAGGAGGCATGGACATGGAGAACATTCTACAAGGTGGTCAATCATGGATGGAAGGACCTAAGCAGGCAGAAGGGATCACACCTCCTGGGGACATCAGGAAGGCAGCATGGAGAAGGGAAGGGGCCAGGACAGAGAGAAGGGCCTAAGGTGTACAGCTTACAAAGCTTCAAGGATACCCCCAGATGCTAAGGAAGTGTGTCAGAGGCTTCTACAGAGGTGGACAAATCACACTTACTCCCTGGAACTGATGAGACAGGGGATTGCTTTCCAGGAGGGAGATCTGAGAGTGGCTGCTTTGTAAGAGCAGGCGGTGAGCGACAGTGAGGACTTGGTCAATGTCTGGATTTCCTGCAGTCATCGACCCAGTGAGATGGGAACCCTGGAGGCTAAGTGGGCTGGGGCAGAATGGCTATGTGCCCAGCGTGGACCGGGGTTCAGGTGCCTGTGGGACTCCAGTGCAGATGTGGGGAAAGCAGCCACACTCTCCTGAGACACAGGATAATGAGCAAGGGACAGCGGCAGTTTATCGATCACAAATGGCTGGAGGTTACTGAGGCAGGGTTGCAGGTGACCCAGGAAAGCAGAAGGATTTTCTTGAACTTCAGCTGAAGTTCAAGACATCAGTCAAGAGAGGACAAGCTTGAAAACTGAAGCCACTCTGGTGACACAGCTGCCAGTGAGGACCCCGTGGACACTGGGGCACCAGTGTGCAATGGGGAAGGGTTGGTAAGACAAGGCTTCCTGCAGACAGGACCTGAATACCTATAGAACCATGGGATGGTGCCCAGAGGGCAGTGTGATAGATGCAAGTTCAGAGAGTGCAAGGGAAGCCAGAGAGGGAGCAGGGTGTGGAGACAATGCTCTGAAAATTAAGATCGGGGTCAACATGGCATTAAAAATCCATGTCAATAGCTGTGTGTGAGAGACAGATAAAGAGAGAGAGAGAGAGGGAAGGAAGGGAGAGAGAGGGAGGGAGAGGGAGGGAGAGGTGCTGCACATGTGATGATATTCCTGGGAGAGGCTGAGGAGAGGCTCATTATCCTGTGAGTCTCAGGACAATGTGGCTCCTTTCCCACTTGATTTACAATGTTTAGGGGAAAGCCAACAGAAGATTTCAGATGGAATGAAAGAACTAAACGTTCTCACACGTCAAGGGTGATTTGGGAAGAACAGACGAGAACTTTCTCAATGAGTTCACATTTGGAGGGGTGAGAAACAGCTGCTTCTGAGTTTCCCGTCTTTCCCTACGTGACTTGAACATGGTTAAACAGGGCACAGAGTTGGCTGTCAGCTGAGCGCTGCAGTCCAGGCTCTGTCCCAGGACCAGAACAGGGAAGCACTGTGGTTGGAGGCTTGTGATGACAACGCAGAAAGCAGAAAGCAGAGGAGGAGCTGGGCTGAGGACAGGGCTGCTGGGTCCGCACCTGGCCACACTCTTTCCTTCTGAGTCCTCAGTCCTGTGTCCCAGGACAGTCAAACTCCCACCACAAGTCAGAGTCCCAGACCACATGTCATTACCAGAACCAGGCAGGGCGATCTGCTTCAGTGCAGTCTAGGAAGTGGGCATCAACTCGGCTGACTCGTCACTTACCTTGGTAGGTGAGTTTAAATCCTTGCCGGTTCTGGGAATGGTCGCTGTAGAAGCGGATGAGTGTTTCGTGAGTGGTGCTCAGCAGTGATGCCGGCAGATCAGGGCCGCTGAACTGGCCCATCATCGGGCTGCTGTGGTGAGGCCCATTCTGGATCTCTAGGTAGTCATGGTTGGCTTCAGTTGAGAAGTTCAGAAACTGGATATGCGCACCTGGGAGAAAACAGGCAGGATTAGGGAAAGCTCTGAGAGTGTTCAGGTCATTGCTGGTCGGCAAGGATTGCCATCCAGTGCTCTGTGAGGCAGAGGAATGTGGTGGCGGAGAGTGCCTTTTCCAGGACAAAGCTTGGCCCTGTCTAAGTTTATGGTGTCTCTGCCATGAAATCCTTGATTTCTGTGAATGTGAATGTTGCGTGCTGAACCACGAAGAAGGGGAGCACCAAACTGTGAATGGTGACATCAGTGTGCACCACTACAGTGATCACACGTGACTTTACATGTAGCATCATACTTGGGTTAACAAGGAGTCATCAAAGGAGAGGTCAGCAGTGGCTGAAGGAATACAAAACAAACCTAAAAAACGTATTCTTGGGCTGGGGAGATGGCTCGTCTGAGTTCAATCCCTGGGACCCACGGGGTGGAAAGACGGAACCGAACCCTAGAAAGCTGTCTTGTGATCTCTACCCATGGGCAGTGGTATGCACACACGCACAGGCGTACTTACATATAAACACATAAAGAAATAAACGAAATGTAATAATTTTTAAAGGCTTATATTGCCCAGATCATTTGACCATTGCAAAAGAGATTCGCTAATTCTTGAGGGCTCATACTGATAGTCTATGTACAGGAATTGTCAGTGCCCCTAAGAAATGCAGTCTGATAAACACGAATGAGGCTCTCAAGTGGAAGGTCTATTTCAAAATGGAGTAGACAGACTCTGAGCAATGCACTGAAACATGGTCCACATTGATCTGTGTGTGACTCAGCAATGGTGATAACTTCGAAGAAAGTCAGAATCAAGATGTATCAGAGGCTCTTTCTGTGGTGCCAGGGCCGGTGGAAATTTGGATTTAGGGTCTAACGTGTTTTAATTTGTTTGATAATTTTATGAAGAACACAAATATTATCAGTCTTTACCTAAATCTGGACAATGGAGTAGAAAACTAAATAGAATACTGTGTGATCTGAGCAGGGAACAGAACACTGTGACCTGAGAAGGGAACAGAACACTGTGTGATCTGATGAGGGAACAGAGCACTGTGTGATCTGATGAGGGGACAGAGCACATGAGGGAACAGAGCACTGTGTGATCTAAAAAGGGAACAGAGCACTGTGTGATCTGATGAGGGGACAGAGCACTGTGTGATCTGATGAGGGGACAGAGCACTGTGTGATCTGATGAGGGGACAGAGCACTGTGTGATCTGATGAGGGGACAGAACACTGTGTGATCTGATGAGGGAACAGAGCACTGTGTGATCTGATGAGGGAACAGAGCACTGTGTCATCTAAAAAGGGAACAGAGCACTGTGTGATCTGAGCAGGGAACAGAACACTGTGATCTGAGCAGGGAACAGAACACTGTGATCTGAGAAGGGAACAGAACACTGTGTGATCTGAGCAGGGAACAGAGCACTGTGCGATCTGATGAGGGGACAGAGCAATGTGTGATCTGATGAGGGAACAGAGCACTGTGTGATCTAAAAAGGGAAGAGAGCACTGTGTGATCTGAGCAGGGAATAGAACACTGTGATCTGAGAAGGGAACAGAACACTGTGTGATCTGAGAAGGGAACAGAACACTGTGTGATCTGAGAAGGGAACAGAACACTGTGTGATCTGATGAGGGAACAGAGCACTGTGTGATCTGAGCAGGGAACAGAACACTGTGTGATCTGATGAGAGAAAAGAGCACTGTGTGATCTGATGAGGGGACAGAGCACTGTGTGATCTGATGAGGGGACAGAGCACTGTGTGATCTGATGAGGGGACAGAGCACTGTGTGATCTGATGAGGGGACAGAGCACTGTGTGATCTGAGCAGGGATCAGAACACTGTGTGATCTGATGAGGGAACAGAACACTGTGTGATCTGATGAGGGAACAGAGCACTGTGTGATCTGATGAGGGAACAGAGCACTGTGTGATCTAAAAAGGGAACAGAGCACTGTGTGATCTGAGCAGGGAACAGAACACTGTGATCTGAGCAGGGAACAGAACACTGTGATCTGAGAAGGGAACAGAACACTGTGTGATCTGATGAGGGAACAGAGCACTGTGTGATCTGATGAGGGAACAGAGCACTGTGTGATCTAAAAAGGGAACAGAGCACTGTGTGATCTGAGCAGGGAACAGAACACTGTGATCTGAGAAGGGAACAGAACACTGTGTGATCTGAGCAGGGAACAGAGCACTGTGCGATCTGATGAGGGGACAGAGCACTGTGTGATCTGATGAGGGAACAGAGCACTGTGTGATCTAAAAAGGGAAGAGAGCACTGTGTGATCTGAGCAGGGAACAGAACACTGTGATCTGAGAAGGGAACAGAACACTGTGTGATCTGAGCAGGGAACAGAGCACTGTGTGATCTGATGAGGGGACAGAGCACTGTGTGATCTGATGAGGGAACAGAGCACTGTGTGATCTAAAAAGGGAAGAGAGCACTGTGTGATCTGAGCAGGGAATAGAACACTGTGATCTGAGCAGGGAACAGAACACTGTGATCTGAGAAGGGAACAGAACACTGTGTGATCTGAGAAGGGAACAGAACACTATGTGATCTGATGAGGGAACAGAGCACTGTGTGATCTGAGCAGGGAACAGAACACTGTGTGATCTGATGAGAGAAAAGAGCACTGTGTGATCTGATGAGGGGACAGAGCACTGTGTGATCTGATGAGGGGACAGAGCACTGTGTGACCTGATGAGGGGACAGAGCACTGTGTGATCTGATGAGGGGACAGAGCACTGTGTGATCTGAGCAGGGATCAGAACACTGTGTGATCTGATGAGGGAACAGAACACTGTGTGATCTGATGAGGGGACAGAACACTGTGTGATCTGATGAGCGGACAGAGCACTGTGTGATCTGATGAGGGAACAGAACACTGTGTGATCTAAAAAGGGAACAGAGTACTGTGTGATCTGAGCAGGGAACAGAACACTGTGATCTGAGAAGGGAACAGAACACTGTGTGATCTGATGAGGGAACAGAGCACTGTGTGATCTAAAAAGGGAACAGAGCACTGTGTGATCTGAGCAGGGAACAGAACACTGTGATCTGAGAAGGGAACAGAACACTGTGTGATCTGAGCAGGGAACAGAACACTGTGATCTGAGAAGGGAACAGAACACTGTGTGATCTGATGAGGGAACAGAGCACTGTGTGATCTAAAAAGGGAACAGAGCACTGTGTGATCTGAGCAGGGAACAGAACACTGTGATCTGAGAAGGGAACAGAACACTGTGTGATCTGAGCAGGGAACAGAGCACTGTGTGATCTGATGAGGGTACAGAGCACTGTGTGATCTGATGAGGGAACAGAGCACTGTGTGATCTAAAAAGGGAAGAGAGAACTGTGTGATCTGAGCAGGGAACAGAACACTGTGATCTGAGAGGGAACAGAACACTGTGTGATCTGAGAAGGGAACAGAACACTGTGTGATCTGATGAGGGAACAGAGCACTGTGTGATCTGAGCAGGGAACAGAACACTGTGTGATCTGATGAGGGAACAGAACACTGTGAACTGAGAAGGGAACAGAACACTGTGTGGTCTGATGAGGGAACAGAACACTGTGAACTGAGAAGGGAACAGAGAACTGTGTGATCTGATGAGGGAACAGAGCACTGTGTGATCTGATGAGGGAACAGAGCACTGTGTGATCTGAGAAGGGAACAGAACACTGTGATCTGAGTAGGGAACAGAGCACTGTGTGATCTGAGAAGGGAACAGAACACTGTGATCTGAGAAGGGAACAGAGCACTGTGTGATCTGAGCAGGGAACAGAGCACTGTGTGATCTGAGAAGGGAACAGAACACTGTGATCTGAGAAGGGAACAGAGCACTGTGTGATCTGAGCAGGGAACACTCTACATCTGTGCTGCTTTCCTCCGCTTGCCCCGTGCAGCGCTGGAGATCGAACCCAGCTCCCTGTTAGGTAAGCGCTCTGCCACTGGGCTGCTTTCCTCTGGATTTCCACAGTCAGGAACTGTTTTGTTTTGACTTTCACCAGCTCTATAATGTCCCAGGTTGGAAAGTTAACGTTATTGCTTACATAGATTTTCCTAAACAAGAGCAGAAAACCCCACGTATCTAGCAAATGTATCAGAGGAAGAGATTACAGAAAACCACAGGACTGAAGCAGGTACTTTTCTTTTCCTCAGGAAAGGGAAAGCCTAGATGAGTCCATTTGTTGGCAGCCTCATCAGGAAGGCAGTGCCACGAATCACAGAAGAGTTTGTGGAAGGAACACAGAATAGACACTGGTCCTTTTAGTTAGCTTAGCATAAGGCCAGCTACCATGTTGGTGACAAGTTTGCCATCTTGTTTCTCAAAACCACCCAGAAGGCAATGATCACTGTCGTACTTTTACAGAGGTTCAGCAGTGTCCGGTGCTGTGTCTACTATTGCATAAGGAAGGTCACAGTGAGGTTTGGCCTCAGCTCCCACTGACAAAGTCCTCACTTCCTGTGGCTGACCATGAATGTAAGCTAAACTAGGACTGATCATCTCACTGGAGGAAAGATATTCTCAGGGAAAACCAGCCTGTATTCAGCTTGTTCAACTTCCCCCAAAAGGGGAGGAGAAAGGAAACTAGAAGGTGGAAAACTTTAGAAAGAGAAAGGAGAACAGGAAAGAAACTCAAAAGGAAAGAAGAAAAGAAATTTCTTCAATTAGTCAACCAACATTTGAATGACAGGACCTGGACTTGGTGGCTCACATCCATATTCCAGCACTCAGGAGGCAGAGGTAGGTGAATCTCTGTGAGATCAAGGCCAGTCTGGTCTATATAGTGATTTCCAGGTCAGCTGGGGATGCAAGGAGACCCTGTCTCAAAAGAAGACCCCCCGCAAAAATGAATGAGTATTGACTTCCTACTGCCCCATCTTCACATGTGAACGAGCCTGCAAGGTGCTCCCATCTGCTGTCCTGGCCGTCCCAACACCTGCTGAGCCCAGTGAAGACCAAACAACCCTTCAAGCATTTCTTGAAACATTTCTATAAATATTTGAAAATGGCAAGTATTGCTCTTTGTGGACAGCCACAAGGGAGACTTAATGTCTCCACCAAACTCCAAAAAACATATTTGGGCAAAAGCAATTCAGAGGCAAGAAAACAGAAGAAAAAAGATAAAGAGGGAGAAGTGGGCAAGCTGCTCTCCCCTACCTCTCGGTCCTGAAACCCTCCTCCCCCAGCTGTCATGAGTCTTGAGTGAGGAGATCACAGGCAAGTTAAGGTTGGGGTTTGACTGGCATCTGATTTGTTTCCTCTCCCAGTGCTGAGGTGACCCACACGTCTAATAAAAATGAGTTTTTAATCTAATAAGTAAAATGCACTAGAGAATCTTTGTATGTATATCTATGTTTATGCACATGTATGTGTGCATGGACACATGACTCTGTGTGTTCATATGTAACAATGCACACATGACTGTGCACACATGACAAACTGTATGTGCATATGTTAATGCACATGTGTATTGGTTTTTATGTATATGTTCATACATGTTCATATGCAAAAGTGTAGATGTGTAACTATATGTTCATGCTATAGTTTTGTGTGTATATACCTGAGACTTTCTGTGAATGTATGTGTGTACTTTAGAGAAACTCAGTCCACAAGCTCTACAGAGTTCTGCCATTGTTGGGCATTGGCATCGTTACCATGTGGAACCACATAGTCAGTGGACATGAAGCCACAGACACCCTGCTCCATCACCCACAGTGTGTTTTCCCCAGATTTCCAGAGCCAAACAAAAAGGAGGGAAGCATGGGGACTCAAAGAACACAGTGACAGTGTACAATGCACACATGTCTGATGTGTGCATTCAGACTTCCCTTGCATTTATCTGGAGAAATTTGAAAAGCATGGACTAAAGTAGTCCAGAAGGAAGTCACAGATAGCATCCAGATACCAGGATAGCCACACAGAAGATGGCTAACGTCCCAGTAGCAGAGGATGGAGAGACAGTGTTTTTACTTCTGTGGAATTAAACTTGAAAAGGAAGTCAAATTATGTCAATTATAATATTGTGGACAAAATTACCATTTAAAAAAGGATAAAATATCCAGGCACATATCACACCACATAATGCCCATCAGTAAATGGAACATAGCCGGGCTCTAATCTGGATTAAAGTGGGATTACTTAGCCATCTAATTTCCCACAGACTTCCTCCAGTTTGACATCACAGAACCCAAATGAAGGGATTAGAATAAACACATCCCGATCATCACTTTATTATCTTACAGAATATTTTCAAACTATATGATTATAGCAAGAAAGTCAGTCTGAGAGACTATCTCTTCTGCAATTTACAGAGCACACTTCTGTCTGGTTGTAGATAGGCTTTGAAAGTCAAGTGTTGATGAAAAGCCTACTGCATGAAGGATTTTTGCCTTTGGACTTTGAGAAAGCTCAAAGACAGTAATGTGGCCCTGACTTAGGAGCAAAGCCCTCAGTTAACTTTAGCTGACAGAATTTTGAAGATTAACTGATCTGCTGTGTGTCCTCTGTGTATCAGAAGCCATACTAAAGAACATTTTATACTTCCCTTATGGTACTGGATGGTCCAGGCATTTTAAAATTTAGGACATTTTGAGAAATCACAATATAGTGGTTTATAAAGATAAAGATGATGTTAAACAGAAAAATAAAGAAAGAATAGTTAGGCAATATTTTTCTTAACTGTGCCTTTACACATATTCAGGAAAACAGACCAAGAAATTATCCATAGATTAAACGAGGCAGCGCAGGCTTCAGTCTAAGTCTGAAAAGGAAGGAAGCAGTACAGAGGGGTGGAGCCTGAAAATACTGAGCACATGCATGAAGCCTTGAGGCCTTGTCTAGGCCAGACATGGAGGACAGAAAGGTAAAGTTCACCGCATAATGCTAACCTTGAGTGTCACACAGATTGGTAAAAGCCTCTGAGAGAGTAGTGAGGACAGCAGTTGGTGAGTTTAAATGGAGAGAGTGGGAGAGTGGGAAACCACACTCCAGAAAAGGCAGAGATCATAGAATGACAGTTTCAATGTGGGGTGGGGGCACCTACCTGTGTGCAGCTGGCCAGGGCGGTCCTGAGGACCACGAATCACAAAGCCGTTACCATCTGCACTCGGTGCATGCTAGGACTTGATGGCAGGTTGGTATTGCTCACTGGGGAAGAACTGGGATCTCCCTCTACCTTAGTCTCACTTAAGGTATCAGAAATGGCCCCTGAGAGAGAGAGCCACTAGCAGTCCTGCCTGATCGTGGACCTGCATGCTACAGCAGCAACAGACAGTCAAATACACCTGCTAGCACAATCGTGAGAAAACTGTGGGTGGTTGTCCCTGACTGTGTTCCTTCAACAGGAACTTGCATTTGTACTGTAAACTAGGACAAAAGCCAGAGGCTGAGCAGGGCTTCAGTCCTAGAGTAAAGCAATTGTTACTGCTTTAGTCGTTAGACGTGATTTGTTTGTCAGTTTGCCTTCCAGTCATTCATGTTTGTACCCAAAGATTATTGCTGCTGTCTGCCTCGACTGCTCAAGGCAGCAAACTTCTCTTTGTATGGTGGAAAGGCTACTTAAGACTCATGCCTGATCCAGATTCTGAGATTGGGGAGAGTGGCTATGACAGAGCAGCCCAACCTTCGGCCAAAATTTGAGGCAAAGAATCAGATCAGTGCCACTCTCCTACTCATGGCTTAGGGGACGGTGTAGAAAAGGGAGAAAATGATGCAAGACCCAGAGGGTGTGCTGGAGTATCGCAGAGCTAATCTCTCTGAATTAAAGCATTCCTTCATAATAAGAGGAGGGAAGGTTGCTATCACTCTTAAGTAAGTGAAACATGAGTCTCAGGGAACCCACGTGTCTTACCTCACAAGGATGCTCAACATGATGATCTATAAACATCAATAGTTACAGATAAGAGGAAGCTTTCTGACTGGCTAAGTTATCTGCAGTTTGTGCAGGTAGTCCGGGGATGCAGCTCCCAGGAGTTACTGGCCATGCTGGAGCATGCTCCTTGGTGAAGCAGCCATGTGTGGGACATCTGTTCTTCTGAAAGTGAGACATCTATGCTCCTGAAAGTGACCCTGGCCACATTTCTCTAACCTCGGTAACTCACTGGTTCATATTTAAGCTAGACTTGGGCAGAACCATTTCTTTGTCATTTATGTCCTATCTGGGGTGAGGATGTTCACATCTCCCAAAGAAAAGTCACACTAAACCTTGTCATGGCCTTTTCCTTCCGCTTCCTCTGCCCCATGTCCTCTGAGTGACTCCCAGGGAAGTCCTGGCTCAAGGCATCATCTGCTGCTCACCCGGGCTGCAGCAGGAGGGAGTCCACCTACTTTGTCTGGCAAACCAAATGCTGTTAGCTGACCACATTTCATGTGTATGGCCAGTTGGGCAGGGTCCTCATGCCTTCCACATGGCCCTGCAGCTGTTCTCTGAGGAGCAATCCTAACATCTCTGTCCTTTCTACAACTTTCTCTATAGCTATCGCCAATCTGGACACCGATCTTCAAGGAAAAAGTCTTGAAAACATAATTAAACTCCATGATGTTCTACAGCAGTGATCCACAGTTATGTTTCTGTTCCTTCCTCACTCTCATACCAGATGTCAGGTACCCAAGTGCCCGGCACTCTTGTTTGGGACCTCCACTGATCCCCTACCTGAGCACAGCTATAGTGTGCACTTTAAGTAAAACAAAGGGGCAGGAGGCCCAGGGGACAGCCACTGTGCGAAAAAAGCCTGAGGCAGGTGAAGGCGGTCAGGAGGAAATCAAACTCTCATAAAGACTCTGGGTTTCTGGAGTCATAGCAGAGTAAGGTTTTAGTGTCCAGAGCAAAATTACAACTTCTTTAAAGTAGATAACCTAGAAATTAATAGCTAAATACACTGTAGAATTTCATAAACCAATGTCAGTGCAATATAAAATAAAGCAGTTTAAAAAATACTATTTTCAAATGCATGTGTTCTAATGGATTTAATGTGTTACAACCTGAAGAAAGTCTTAAAAATTATGTGAAAAAGAGAGGCTTCAATACTGAATTCTAGAACCAGATTAAAAGAGGCAGAGCTGTAAATAAAGAGATGGATAACAAATTAGAGATGCCAAATTTTGTGTATGGTGGGCATTAAATATGCTTTGAAGAGATCTGCATGGAAGAATTGATTCTTGTTGAATAACTTTCTGTGGGGTCTGGGTCTATCATAAAAGGTATTGAGCAAGCCAAGCAACCCTGGATACCCTGAAAGGACGGTAGGAGTCTGGCCTGCTCTGCCTGATGCGGTAATCTAGGTCCCAGGAAGCCACTGCAGGGTTCATCAGTTGCTTTATCTTTTCCCCCGACAAAGATCACCCCAGACCAGAACCAGGTTTTTGGGTTTTATTTCCTCGTTCCTGATTTCCATGTCAGGCCTACAATCTTCTCGCCTTTACCTAAAGACCCACCTTTAACTTTCCCACCTTCTGTAACAGCCAGAAAGGCCTCCCTATCTAAACCCCTGCCTTGGTTTCAATAACTGAACTACCCACTGACATAGTCTCTCTGGTGCGAACTCCTCCCGCCGCGCTCTGAGCCACCGAGGACCTGTTCGATCGTCCTCCATTCCCTGTGATGGCTGGAGCACAACAGCCATGCTGGAGATGGAGATCCACCCACAACTTTCTGCTCTCAAAGTTATTATGCCAAAACTTTACAGAAATCTGAAATCTACTTTCAATTAAAGACACAGTTAAGTCAACAGAACACCACATGAGACTCTGTGAGGTGGCCGTGGGAAGGTAGAACTCTGAGGAACAAGTCCTGTCTTACTCACCGTAGCCAATGGGCAGCGAGATCTTCCAGGTGCAGTCCAGGTTGTTGGGGTATGAGCCTGGGAACCCTGGGCTCAGGATCACTCCGCCCAGGCTGGTCAGGGTCCCTCCACAGGTGGCTGTTAAACAGAAGTTTCCTGGTCAGAAGAAATAGTTCATCTAATACTCTACCAGACACAAGGGGAAGATCAAACCCGCAGACCTAGGATCAGTTGCTAGGGACAGACTGTCCTCTAAGGCACAGGTGTGGGCTATCCAGGACTCAGCGTCCCACCTCAACATGGAAAGTTTGAGAGTAAACTTTCTCTTAATCAGTGAGGCATCAAGTTCCTTGACTAAATCTGCTGGAGTCTGGAAGGATGGTGCTGGCTCCCATCCACTGACTGTTCACTGTGGACTCCTATAGTGCAGAGACAAAGGTGCCCCCTCCCTGAACTCCCACAGCAGCTGGTCCCAAACAAAGGCTGGCAGTCAGGGGGGTCCACCCCTGAGATGCAGAAACTAAGTCAAAGAGGTTAGAAATGGGACTAGGAAGACCCTCCAGGATGTTCAGGTCTGGCTGGACCAGAGGCCCGAGTGTCCTCCACAGCACTGACCCTCAGAGACCTTTACTTTGAGACACATAGTTCTCTGCCACCCTTTCCCCAGAAGATTCCGTGTCATGGAGATGCAGGTCCCTGCTTCCTGGTTGCACGCATGCCATGACATGAGTGGCCTGCTCTATTTTCTCACGAAGAAGCAGGGCTGAGTTTATAATGACCCACCAGCAAGGCTTGTGCCCGGGAACGACAGAGTTTGACCACTTGTGCCCCGTTAAAATGGCGATTTCATCTATTTTCAACTAATAATGCAAAGGATTTCATTTATCAAGAGTCTACATAAAATGGCTTTCTTATTTTTACAATGTTCTCCTCGGGCAGAATATTTTCAAAAGCCTCAGCCAGAGAGCCCTAAGGATGCACAGTGGGGCCTTTTTAATTTTTAAATTACTTTAATCATCAAGATAGGACAACTTTATCAAGAACAACTTTCATGTGAGGAAATGTGTGAAAGTCAGGTCTGCCGAATGCAGAGGACACAATGGGGAGTCATGCCTGGGCCTTAAATATTCTGTATATTAAAGAACTAAGTTAAAATAAAACAAAACAAAATAAGAGAGAGAGGAAGAGAAAAGAAGAGAAGAAAAGAGAAGAGAAGAGAGGCTCAGGCACCATTGTGGAAGAGGAAGAGGAGATGGATGACCCCTAGTAAACGGGGTTTTCTGGTCTGCTGGGCAGTCACTTGTATGAACTTTCAGCAATGCTGAAAACATAGACTGGTCCTGTGTAAGCTCAAGCCAAACAAAACCCCAACATTGACTTAGGGAAGTGGGTAAGAAACCCCAGTAGTCTGAGGAACCACTGGCTACCGATGACTGCTGGGAAGGAGAGGTTCAGTCTCAATGAGTTGGGACTTGTAGTAGACAGACCAGGCTCCAGTGGGTGAACTCACACTGAAGAGCATTTGAGGAAACAAACCTGACTCCATAGGCCTGTGTGTCTGTGTGTGTGTGTGTGTGTGTGTGTGTGTGTGTGCCCGCGTGTGTGTGTGTCCTGGAGTGAGGAAATTTGGAAATTTGGTGATGGGTTAGAAAGGTAGTGCAGATATGAGAGGGGATCTAGATACGATCAAATATATGACATTCACAAAAGTAAAAACTAAAAATTTAACAAATTAATAAATAAAAAGGAACTAAGTTTTAAACAATTAAAAGCATCTTCTCGTGCTGTGAATTACAGTTCCAGATGTTGCCTTGGATGAGACCCATGTCGCTATAACCTAGAGAGCTTCCTGTCAGAGAGCTTCTTGGTGGGTGGGAATGGTGTGAGACCCAGGCTCTGGCTTGAGTGTAGTTCCTGGGTCTGTACTGGGCTGAGGATGTGCCAGTCTCAGGAGTGAGCCAAAGCTCTCCTCCACAAACCCTGCTAACTGCAGGAAGGGTGGGTGTGCATGTTCAGCCACCCAGAGGACATACAGTAAAATGACCAACAGTGACAAGGGCAAGAAGACACGTGTCCAAAGAGGGTGGCACGCCTACGGAGATGCTTTCGATTTTAAGCACTATTAGAGGAGAAAATTCCCAGCATGAAGCATGGTGATGTAGCCCTGAATCCCAGAACTCAGGAGGCAGAGGCAGAAAGATCCCTGTGAGATCAGGCTAGCTTGGTCTACATGGTGAGTTCCAGGCCAACTGGGGCTATAGGGAAACCCTGTCACAAAAGCAAAACAAAAGAATATAAAACAGCAATATAAAGTTCCTAATGTCGTGAGGTACAAGCATTCGTAGATCTCCAGAGCCGGAGAGGACTGACAGCCATCATGAAGCCGATGTCTCCCTCTTGAACTCAGAAGGAGAGCATGACGGGGTCACCCATGGGTCCAGGGGCTGGACATGCCTAACACGAAGCAGAAAATGAGCTCCTGGTGATGTGGGAACTGACTTACAGGGCATCCACGGTGTGCATCTGAAAAGCTAAGAGCCAACTAATGAGCCTCCACACAGAGCTCCTGAGAGATGCTCTGGCTCCCCTGCCTCGTGACATCGGGTGAGCCCCTCACTGGCTGACCGTTTCTGGACCATTGTGCAGCACTGGCTCGGCCAGCTTCCCTGTAGGCACTGGACTTCAGCTTCTTCTCAGAGCTTCCCTGTCTCCCTCGGCCCCTGGCTCCCTCCTGCTCACACCGTGCCCCTGTCACCTCTCCCTCAGTGAACAGCATCTCCGGAAGACTAACAAGAAACGGGCTCCGAGGGGCAAATGTGTCTCCTTATGGAACAGCAGAAACTTATTCAACCCATCCTATGCAAATTCTTCACGTTTTGGTTCAAACAGTTAGATTTTTATGTCATGTCACAGGCCACAGCCTGCTGAAAACATCATAGTGCAAGTTATTACCCTTCCTGCCTGCCCCAATGTGCGCTCCAACTCTGCCAAGGGCTGTGAAAAACTGCCTGGCCACTCTGGGGCTCCATGTGATAGCCAAACACTCAGAGCCAGCCAAGCTCTGAGAACGGAGCCCGGCGCTCACAGAGCTCTGGAGAGTGGCTTACATACATTGGCTCTATTAGTTCTGTGCTTATAAAGAATTAGGGCGTGAGACTTCCAGAAGCTAATAAGTAAAGTACCATCTCTCTGCAGATTCCCGTCCCTAAGTCTTCCTCCACTAAGTCTAAAGCTATAAGCTGCAAAATGCCCAGATTTCTGACATCAGCCTGCAAGGTTTATCTTGGGTTGTGTTTGAGCTTTGTAGTGAGGAGGCTCTCTGTATGTCTTGCCAAAAGCTGCAGAAGTTGTTCTAACTTCAACATTTGCTGATATACAGATGCATTTGTTAACGTCCTCTTGCAAACGGAAGTTAAATATTCAGATATAACACATCCTTAAAAACACGGAGAAGCCACGATGTTCTCTTGTTTGAATGCCTGCTGGGAGGAAGTTTTACCTCAGTATTCAAAGTATTGAAATTCCTACTCATAAGGAAAGGTGGTTTCAGTAAAAGTAAGTTGAAGATGAGTGTTCTGTGTAAGTATATTATGGCCTGGACATCTGTCTGTTTCTTCTAGGCGGAGGCTGGGTGTAAACCCCCATACAAGTTGCTCTGTGTGATGTGGCGGTCTAGCTCTGAGTGTGTGGCAGCTGAGCCCAGGGTGGACCCTGTAGACCCAGGAGGGAGTCAGGGAGCATCTGGGTCGGGGGAGGGTTATTTAAACACTTATAAGGATATCACACTCCATGGAAAGCGAGCTTGGGCACAAGGGGAGGAGGCAGGGAACCCCACAGCCTGGGGTTGAAGGTGGAGGTCATAGCCCCCCAAAGCTTTAGAGTGCCAGATCTCTCCATATTTGGATGAAATGTGTGGAAAATTAAAATAATTTTAAGCTGCAGTCTAAACTATATTAACATCTTTTACGTGAGGACAGTCTCAGCGCTGGGTGGTAGTTGCTACAGTTGGCCATGGGTTCTCCAACACCAGGTGGAGTAGATGAGGTGGAAGGCAGGCTCCTGGGTGAGGACAGGAGGAGAGGCAGCACACAGCGCCCGCCGTGCTGAGCTGGAGGAGCGGATATGAAGCCCTGCAGGCTGGGGGGAAGCTGGCCTCTGGCTCTGGTCAGGGGTTGGAGGGCTCAGCTCCCCTCCAGTCTCTGTGCTGAGATGCCTTGCAGCCTCAGGCACAGGGTCTTCTCACTGGAACTCCTCAGTGCTGGGTGTCTGCATGTGGTGCAGGGCCATTCCAAGGAGGAACACAATGCCCATTTCCCAAATTCTGAATGCTTGTAGTTCTGAATATTGCTTCTGGAATCTAGCATTCTCTGAAGCTAAAATCCTGTCCAGAAAACCACTTAGCCTTTACAGTTAAAGCTGCCATCATCTTCTTTCATAAACTCATAAACCTGGGTTCTGACATGGATTCCAACTGTCTGGTACCTTGTGCAGGAAGTGTCAGGGCCCCTGTGTGTAGACTGAACCAAAGCCCCCAAAAGAGGATGAGTCCCACATGCCATAGGAAGGAGCACTGTGGCATGCCACTGAGTGTCAGGCTGCCCTCATCATGCACTTTGAAAGGCACTGAAAGGGCAGAGTTTGAAGCCTGCAGGCTGGACGGGGTCCCTCAGCAGGCTGTGCACGGTGTAGTGCACGGTGCACCTACCAATGCAGAGCGGAGAAGGGTAGTTCCAGCGACGAACAGTTCCGGGCATACAGGAAATGTGTGAACGGCCCTGTTAAAAGAGAAAATCCTTACAGCTCATGTTCATTTCAAGATTATTCAGGTATGAGATGTCTGTGAGAACTTCTGCCCTGTCTTTGTCCTTTTTTTAATGTAAAGGTGATCACAAATTGTAAAACTATCTGTGTCAACAATTATTAATGAATCACACCTGGAATTATCAACTGATCAACATAGCAGTGATCCTTTTCACATAAAACAGACAGGAAACATTTCTGTTGATTTTTCAACAATGTTTCAGGGAGATTAACTGAACCTGACAAATATGTTTTCCTCTTCCACCGTGAGACTCATAGTGTGTGTGCAGAGAGGCTGAGACCCACTAGCTGATGCTTGGTGGTGGTGACGGAGAGCTGCCAGGAGAGTGCTGTCTACCGTTTTCTGGTAACTTTCCTGGTTGTGTGTTGTAGTGAGTGGCAAGGCCACCGGGTCAAATCTAGGCTCCTCTGTGCCTTCCTTCTCTACAGGAAAGGAGGCTTGGTGTTCCCCCTGCAGTTTATAGTCACAGGCAGCCTGCCAGCCGCCACAGATCTGTGCTGACATTGACATTAGTCTCCTCATCCTCTAACAGGCAAGCGAGTGCTGGACCATCTGCTTTCAAAGCTCTAGCTTCCTCTCTAGACGCAACAGCGGCAGGCTCAGCGCGGAGACCTCTATACTAAACTCTCTCTTTAGTTGAAGAGAGGGCTCTAGAGGGGATCCCATGACTCAGTGGGCTTCTCAGTAGAATGTCCTAATCTCATGCATTGCCATCTGCCACCAACACATGGCACTGAGTGTTTGGAACAAAATTCTTTAAATGTGAACATACTGAGATGTCATGAAGCATGAGTTTGCATGAGCAGCAAAGACAGGTGATGCGGCTGACTCACTCGGTCAGTTCTTCTGCCCCCAAACTAAGTTTCTCATATTCCCTGGCATTTTAAAAAATAGTTCTAAAGGAGGAAATTTGCTACTGTTCACTTGTTTGTTTATTCATTTATCTGTGTTTTGGGTTTCTGAGCCAAGTCTTGGTTATGTTGACCAACATGGTCTCAAACTCACAATCCCCTGCCTCAGTCTCCCTGAGACCCAGGATTAAAGGCTGCCATCTATACATCTAGCTCAAACTATTGGTTTTTGAAGAAGACAATCTGGACAGAGAGCTGCTGGAATTTGTGTGTTAATTCATCCCATTAAATTCTTTAATAAATATCTCCCTGAAATATGGATAAGCATAAAGTACAAAAGCCTTTAAAGATATTTGCTGAAGACCACCAATAAAATGGATATTTATTGCCAATCACAACTCTATTCCATTATTGACTTTGCTATAAACATTTCGAATGAGTGCTTTTGACTGAAATTTGTTTAATAGATGAGGAACAAGATTGGATCCTGGTGATTGTATTTTTAAGATTTCACCTAAGGAGACATTTTTGACTTTTATGTTTTATAAGAACATTAAAGCAAGCCTATGCTTGGTCGGAATCAGAGATCATCTAGATATTCAGGAATGAGTTGTAGCCTGTGATGTCAGGGCACGCCATGCCCATCAAGCTCACTAGAACCTTATATCAGAGGTCTCTGAAGACAGTGAGGAAAGACAGCTTATAGTCTGTGCATGTTGTCTCTCCAAATACTTCAGGGTGACAGCAGAACTGTGTTGTCAGTTTACAGGAAGCACAAATCCACTTCTGCTTCTGTGGAAGAGAATACCTCACAAACTCCAGGCTTAATATTATTTGTGGTGAAGAAACAGCTCTGCTTACATCTGATGAGCAGCTAAGTGTGTGTGTGTGTAGGTTAGTGCGTAGCTCACATTCCGCATAGTCTAGGAATCCCTGTATGAAGAGGGATTTCATCCTCGCAGGGCCTGATGCTGTCATTTAAAAAGAACGCAGGCAGAATGCAGACCATATCTTCAACAAGTAGAAAGAGGAAAGGGAAGAACAGGTGGTAAATCGTGGCTTTCATGGGAGGAGAGGAGCCTGTATTCACAGAGCACCAGCCAGTTGTGACACAAAGCAAGCCAAAGGGAAGAGGACATGGAAAGCCATGTCGAAGTACGCGCAGTGGGTACCTCTGCCTATGAACTCTGTGACAGATACCTAGTTCTCTGTTCTGGAACAAGTGCAAGCAGAATGTCTTGTCTCAAAGAACTGGGCCACACAGTCTTGATGCACCTAGTTAAGCACTTGTTTCTGTCACAGAACTACAGAATCCCATGTGAAAACTCAACTTCTACCACCCACCATGTGCAGAACCACAGTGCTGAGTGCAGCACCCCGAAAGACCTGCGGACAGTGAGCGGTGGCCTGGCTTTCACCAAAGTGGCTGTTGGCATATAAAAAAACTCTTGTTTAGGCATTAACACCTGTATTTTCCGTATTAACTGAAGCATGCTGGGTGTCTTTCAGACAGTCTCCCCCCATGGAGCTCTTAGCCCATGCCATTTGGTTTCTGGGGATGGATGTGAAGTCTTATGCCTCACAGCATTCTCTTCTTCTCCATGCTGCGTGCAGATACTTGATGAAATCATGTTCACGAAACAGATGTATAGAGGATATTATATGTGTGTCATCATTTCATCCCTTGACTCTTATTCGGGCTGTTTGGTAAAGTCCAAAGCAGAGCACAGCCAAGAGAAAAGCCACCAGTTTCAATGTGCTACTAAACATGCGGGACGTGACACTGAGGCGCAAGCCAGGTACAGACAGAAACATGGGCATATTTAGTTCCGTCTCCTGGACTTTGAAACCCACAGTTAAGACCAAAAATAGAGAGCAGTAAAAGATTAATTTGCTGTATATCAATTTAGATGTGTTTATGAAAAGTCTATATAATTTCTAAAAATTTATACAAAATTTTCTTGTATTTCCTGCAAATGACTGAAAATCACTGAGTTGGGGATGACATAGGCGTCTAATGGTGATTTCGTCCCCTAATCAGGCTGCAAAGTGTCGACGGCAGATCTGTCACTGAGAGCAAGCCTGCGTCTCAGGCACTCTGAAACCAACTTTCTCCCTAGATTTTTCTCTGCATAGCTAATGGAATAACACACATTTTGAAATAAAATAATGTGAAAAATAAGATTATCAAGTCTGCTGGGGTGCTTCAGCAGGTAGACGCTGACTCTGAGGGTGACTGATTCCTGATGTGTGCGGTTCCATAGCTCTGACTCACAGCTGCGCACGGGTCCAAACCGAGCGCTTGAGCTTCAAGCATGCTCACCAAAGGTGGCCATACTGGACTTCTTCATCACATAGGACTCAGGAGAAAGACCTACCTGCAAGGTGTACCCAGGCTCGCACTGGAAAGAGAGCACGTCATTCACCATGTACCGGTCTCCGATCTTGATGCCGTTGCTTGGGAGAGCTGGCTCCTGACATGCTGCAAGACCCACAGCTGCAGAGATGCAAAGACAGACACTGGGATGAGGACGTGTAGGCAACCTTTCTCCAATGGGAGAGCTCTGTTCCCTGTTCTTCCCTCCTACAGAATCGAGGTGGCCAGCTTTCCCCTTATCCCCACAAACTGCTTTAAGTAGATTTAAGTTAGAGTTAGTTACCAGCTAATTATCAAATATAACTTTGGTTCATTTCTGTCATGCATAGGATCCAGGGTTTTCTTAGATAACAAAACTTGCCATTTCCACACTTGGCATAAAACATTTCAATTTTGTTATATACACAACAAAGCAGCTGTTTTTTCTGATCCCTACAAATCCTGGGATCCTTCTCTTACCTGTGCTTCTTTGGCATTTTGAGTAGATTTTGCAAAAGTGCTTTCTAGGAAGAGATATGATGTGCTTTCTTTCTCTCTCTCTCTCATTGAAAATAGCAATTAAAAATCTAATGAACTCTGTTCTTAGATAAGAAGGAACAATATTTACAGTCTTAAGATTATAATTTGGTTCCTATCATTTAAGGCAATCATATATTAAAATAGAAATGTGTAATCTTGGAATCCAGACTGAAATGTCAGAATAAATAAGGTTTTTGTTTTTGTTTTTTGTTCATTTTGTTTTGTGTTTGACAGAGTCTTCCTAGTCACAGTCCACCTGGAAATCATAATGTAGACCAGGGTGGACTCAATCTTATAGAGATTCACCTGCCTCTGCCTCCTGAGGACCAGGATTAACAGCATGTACACTACACCCAGCATATAACTATGTATTTTTGACAGTGATATTTTTGTAAAAAACCTTTCATATGGAAATAAAAAATATTTAAGCATGGTATTTCATAGTATAAAAAAGAAAACTTGCTTCATCAAAGGAGCTAACATTTCATAAGATGAACGTGTTCTGATAAAACATATGCCGCACAGGAGGTGGTAGGACTGTTCATTTAGTTAACTGTACTTTCCAGCACCAAGGCTTGGTCGAGTACTAACTATAGCTTCTACGCTTGCCATTTCCAGAGAGGAAGGGCTTCTCTGCAAGAGCCTGGCCCATTAGTCTTTACACAATCTTAGACTCCTGTTCTGGTACTTGACAGAGGAAAAAGGTTTGGGTGGGCTTGGTGCTGAGGACGTCAGTTCATTTAGAGAGAGATTGGTCTGTTCCTGCAGGGTCAGTTCATCTCTGAAGTCCCTGCCTGGCAAGAACATCCACTGGGTACCTCACCCACACAGCTGGGCACTCTGCTGGGCACTACGCCCCATTGTCCTTAATTCTTCACTTAGAGGGCACAAGCTCAACGACGAAGCCAGATGAGTCTGGAGATGAGTAGCATCCGTCTGCCTCCACCCAGGGCTCGTTCATGAACGCCTAGCACAGAGCTCCTGCAGACACCATACAAGGCTCATAGGAAGAGCTGTGTTTCCTCAGCGTAGCCCCAGTGCCAGAAGCGCCATGCTCTGATCCCCACAAGAACCTCCCAGTGTTCCATAAAAAAGCCAAGTGAAGAATGGTTGTACCAGTGGAGGAACACGTTTCCTCAGCTTCCACGAAACCCTGTACACTTCCTCCGCTTCTGAGTCAGAGCCTGCAAGTCTCACCGTCCCAGACCATCCCGTTCACCTCATTCTTAAAGAGGAAGGAGCACGGTGTCTTCACTCCATCCAGGGAGTTCCGCCCTCCCCACACTGTGCTGTTGAATCTGGGCTGGAACCGGAACTACCCTACTTGCAAGTGAGTCCAAATGGGGGAGAAGCCGTGCAGTGTGCAAAGTCGAAATGGGGGAGAAGCCGTGCAGTGTGCAAAGTCGAAATGGGGGAGAAGCCGTGCAGTGTGCAAAGTCGAAATGGGGGAGAAGCCGTGCAGTGTGCAAAGTTGAAATGGAGGAGAAGCTATGCAGTGTGCCATAAAATTTTTCAAAGTTGAAATGGATTTTTCCCTAAATAGCTGTATTTTTAAGTCTAAAACATCATTTGCACTCACCAGCAATATGTCTTATTTCTAGCACAGATTTTCAAACCATTTAGGGCTTTGCAGAGAAGATAAAATTGCTAAACTTAAAAAACCACAATCACAAAGGAGATTGCATCTGCATTAAAAATCTACCCTTTCTTTCTACTAAACATTTGTAATATCAACCCCTGTGAGCCACTTCATTTTTAAAAGTTTCACTCAGAAAAATGTAATAAAAGTATTCTAGAAAAAAATTCCAAAATTTTGATTGCAAAAAGGAATAATTTAAAGTTGTTTTATAAGACCATCATTTTTGGATAATTCAAATATTCCAAAGTCAGAACACAAAACAAAGATGTTAGCAACCCAAAATGTTCAAAATGAAGAGAGAAAATGTATTGTGTTAAAGAGTATATGAAGACTGAATGCTTATTGCTGGATTGCCTCTGTTTCTACACACTATAATAATTATAATATGTAATGTGTTTTTCCTCTGTAAAATGTTCATCAGAGTGGGCATCAGGTCCCTGAACTGGAGTTACAGGAGGTTGTGAGCTACCTGATGTGGGTGTTGGGAACCAAATTCAGGTCTTCTGCAAGAGCAGGATATACTTTAAACATCTGAGCCATCTCTGCAGCCCTTATTTGCTTATCTTACCCAGAAACTGAGTGACAACATGGGGCAAAGACTGGCCTGGCAGAGCTTCGGCACCCATCATACACTATGAGTCTGCAGTAGTAAGGAGCAGTCAAGTCCCTATACCAACTCCAGTCAAAGCAAGCAACATGGTGCTCATGATGGCTCAGCGTGATGAGGACTCAGGGTTAATAAAGCCTCGGCAGCTGCTGGGGCAGCAAGTAGGTGAGCGGAGAAGCACGAGTGTGGCAGTCAGTCGCAGTAGGACTGCGTGTGGGGTGGCACACGCTCCAGGGGAGGAGACGATGTCATGGCAGAAGTCAAGCCTGCTCACTCTGCACTGGGAGAGTCAACAGCATGGCGGGTGGGACCTGCCACACTGACTGCTGGGAGACAGAAGGTGATTTGAAGAAGATGATCTGGTAAATAAAAGGGTTATTCCATTTGCATGTCATGAACAACAGTTAGTAATGGTTAACAACAAATGTGAAATGAAGGCGGTGTGAAGAGAAGGCAGGTGATCCAAGCGATGAGTGTGGAAAGGAGGTAAGTTTGAGCCCAGGAGGTGCAAGCCATTCTACAAAAGTGAGGGAAGATACTCTTGAACAAACTTCCCCTGGTGTTGCACTGGGAACCACGTTAGAGATGAGCAGAAGGCATCATCATAAGCCCCAGTGGACCCGTCAGAGAAGCCATGGAAAGCTGTACCGCTGTGGGAGCCTCTTGTCTAGAATGCATCTGGAAAGCTCCAGGCACACAGAGAGGACATCCCGCACACTGGTTAGGTTGGTGCAATGTGGAGCATGCCTGTACGTCCAGCACTGGGAAGCTGAGGCAGGGGATACTCTGAATTTGAGGCCAGCAGGCTGCAGAGTGACACCTCACCTCACCAGCAGTAGAACAGGAGAGAGAATTTTTAAACACAGCGAATTTATGGAAAAATCCCTCACTAATGTTTCAGAGGCAGTGACGTCCAAAAGGAAAGATAGCCATGTCCTTTTCAATTTATCTTTTTGAGACCAGGACTTTCTGTGTGGCCCTGGCTAGCCTGGAATTCCCTTTGTAGACAAGGCTGGCCTCAAGCTCATAGACATGCCGAGCCTCAAAACTGCTTCCCAGTACTGGGATCAAAGGCACGAGCCATCACACTCAGCTGCAAAAATTTGATAGAAAGGATTTTCAGATCTAGCAAATTACGCTATGCTTATAATTTCTGTCATATCTGATGACGTGCTATCCCAAAGGAAGTGATGTTTCTTTAAAAGGTGATTGTGCCAGGAGTCATGGTGCTTCTGGAGTTGTGATGAAGGTCTACCTTGTTCCCAGGAATGTGAAGCCACAGTGGGCATTCGACTCATACCCTATGATGTTTTATAATATTATCCCCAGATAGATTTTCTGTTTGCTCTGATGTTAAAATATGAACATTTTAAAATGTGCTGATATACAGAATTGCAATTAGATTTGGAATGTAGAAAAGAAGCTTTTAAAATCCCATTAATCGTGGCTGGGAAAGCAAAGAACATGAAACAAAGCCATTAAAAAGAAAAGTGTCTGAACTGGACCAAAGCAGAGCAATGGTTTGACCTTCCAGTGATGATAAAATGTGAACATTATGAACCAGGGATGAGTAGGCATCTCATCAGGTCCCGGACATAGATTATAGCTGCTCTTCAAAGCCATCAGGAAACTCCAGAGTTGCTATGCTTAAATCGCAGACATGAAAATGACCACGCACCACACGACAGTTGTGGTTTTAAATCAGATACTCGGACTAGAACAAACAGGACCCCTGAAGATGGCACTAACCTAAGTTCAGCACTGGTCTACAGCCAGTAGACTAGCGTGTAGTCTTTATGCTATTTTGACTGAAGAACTCAAAAATAACCTCAATATCAAAAGGAGGGGTATAGATCCAAGCGGAAAGAGTCACCAGTTGGAGTATTTGGCAGAGAGAAGCCAAAATATACTGTTGCGGTTTCTTCTGTTACTGTGATAAAAACACCGCTGACAGCGATTCAGGGAAGGAAAGTGTTCATTTGTACTTCCAGGTCCCAGTCCACTCTTGACGGAGGCAAAGAACTCAAGCAGAAACTCAGGCAGAACGTGTGGAGGCACGCAGCTTGCTCACAGCCTCAGACTTACCTAGCTTTCTCAGAAGGCACAGGACCACCTGCTCTGGGAATGCGGCCACCCACAGTGGGCAGGGGCCTCCACATCCATTCATAGTCAGGACAGTCCCTCACAGGCATGCCACAGGCCAGTCAGATCCAGGCCATTCCTAGTCTTGGGTTTCCTCTCAGATGACTGCACGCTTTGTCAAGTTGACAAGCTAACTAGAATGCAACATGTATCCACACACAACTTCAACACTGGGCAAGATCATCAGATCATCACTATGCTGTGTGGACACACTAAGCTATTCTTTATTTTTGAAAAGGAAAAGAAAAATTCAGTCTAGTGACTGGAAATAGGCCCTGTTGACGGTGTTCTGACTTGGGGGTCTTTTAACTTTATGTGAGGTATACCATGTGAGCTCAGTTGGAACAACTCTGTGACTGCAGAGTAATAGACTTTCCCTAGGTTTGTAGGGTGATAGAATTTCTTGTCCAGTTGCTAGGAGATCGGGAGGGTGTGTACGTAGGGCTCTACAGAATGCAGTGTGGCCAAGCTCTGATGCTGTGTAGACCAGCAGGTTCTCATGTATTACAATAATTTCAACTGACAAAATCTATTAGATACCAACCCTTTTATGAACAGAGGATCATCTATAACTAAACAGGAATTCTGCACAAAATACACAGATATAAAATGAAATGCATGTATTAATAGTTTTTCTGAG
Organism: Eospalax fontanierii; assembly: GCA_035773235.1. Classification (NCBI taxonomy): domain Eukaryota; kingdom Metazoa; phylum Chordata; class Mammalia; order Rodentia; family Spalacidae; genus Eospalax; species Eospalax fontanierii. The sequence goes on along the minus strand of CM069542.1, from coordinate 61,167,783 downwards.
ACACGTTCAGTCATCCGGTAGACTAGGCTGGTCTGGAATTCATATTCCTCCCGTTTTGGCATCCCAAGTGCTAGGATTTCAGCTGCGCATGACCACATCTGGAGAAATTACTCTGTTTGCACACATGTCAGTCTTATAAATCCCAAGAAACAAGTTTTGCTGGAAATCTCTGTAATTGTATAAAGCAAAGCTTTCACTAAGGTTTTGACTGTGTGTGGTTACCAGCTGAATACAGGAATCCCGGCTTGACTGAGGAGGACTGCAGTGGGTCTTACAAAGGAAGGGAATGTTGGGTACTGTGACCTCACAGATGGACGCAAATGTCGCCCTGTGACTCAGAATCCTGGACTACCCACTTAAAGAGCCAAACTCTACAACAAATACACCTAGAAACTCCAGTGCGAAATATGACTGAGTAAAAAGAAGCGACTTATTGTCTAGGGCCTGAGTGAGAGGCGTCCTCCCTACAGCGTGCCACAGGCTGCACACACACAATGCCCCTTCTATTTTCTGGATTGAGGAGATCCCCAGGTCTCCACGCAGCATTAGGGAAGAAGCTGGGTGCTGTCTCCCTTGGAGACTCACACAGTGTAGTAGCCTCTTCCTGACACAGCAATTCCACACGGGAGGGTCCTTTTCCACTGTATGTAACCTTAGTTTTCCAGACCATCACAGGACCAGTGAGATCTCTGTGATGTCATTAACAACACCATGCTGGTGGGGTGCATCTCACACTGCACCTGGAAAGCAATGAGCGGTTCAATGTCCTCTTCCTGGAAAGGCAGGTAGCTCAAGGACCCGGATGGCTCGTCTGCACGTGGGTTACGTGGGGCTGAGTTGCTGTACGTCGCCATTGTGTAGTCCTGTTCTCAGGAGTTTCTGCTTCAGCCTCCTCATTTTGACTTCAGGACCTGTGGAGACCAAAATGTCTTCTTCCTCCTTCGCTTCCTCCTCCTCCTCTTCTTCCTCCTCTTCCTCCTCCCTCTTCCTCTTCTTCCTCCTCCTTCTCTTCTTCCTCTTCCTCCTCCTCCTCTTCTTCTTCTTCCTCTTCTCTTCCTCCTCTTCTTCCTTCTCCTCTTCTTCCTCCCCCTCTTCTTCCTCCTCCTCTCCCTCCTCCTCTTTCTTCTCCTCCTCCTCCTTCCTCTTCTTCTTCCTCTTCCTCCTCTTCCTCCTCCTCCTTCTCTTCTTCTTCCTCCTCTTTCCTAGTGTTATGACTGAATCTCTATGACATCTAAATTTCACACGCTGATATTTTAACACTGACTGTGATTTAGAGGAGGGCCCTGTAGAAAGTCACTATTTTAGATCATGTCATCAGTGTGGGACTGATCCTCCTGATCAGGTAGTTACAATCTCAAGGAGAGGCATTAAAAACCACTATAAACCATGGCACAGAATCAGACTTCTGCAAACTCAACAAGGGGATCTTCTCCTGGAGTGGACTCTAGCCACACCTTGACCTGGACTCCACCCTCATCAAAGCTAACAGCTTAAGAGTTGCCAAAGACCTGTCATTGCAGTAGAGCAAAGCATTCCACATTCCTACTTCCTCTAGAGATACAGTGCTGTCAGGAGGTGTGCAGGCTGAACTTGTTGGACTTTGAAAGGGAGATGTTGCCAGCACACTGCTTGGTAGTTATTCATCATAAATATTAGGATTCACACAGTTAAACTCACCTGAGAAATCTGGTTCAGAAGAACTAGACCACCAGAATTAGCTAGGATTCTTAAATACCAAGCATTACACTTGAACTTTTCCTCAGTTATACAATGCTGGGGCTTCTGTATTAAAGGCCCAGGTTATATCTGAAATCACAGCAATGATGGGCTTTGTTGAGCTGGTCTCAATCAGAAAAAACACCGAGTAAAATTAAGCTTTCAATATGTATGACTTTATGTAATCTTCATAAAACTGCACATTCATGAGTCTTTTCAATCTTTACAATAAAAGTTTGAATGAGTAAAATATATTCATATTTAACTGAAATTCTTTCTACTCAGTAGACACATTGGTCATGCAGGAAAATTGACTGAAGCAAAGGGTTTCATAATACCCTCCTAATAAAACTCATCTATAATTTTAACATATTTATTCTGTTTTCATGTCTTGTAACTTGATTTATCAAGAAGTACCCTTGTATTCATGAGATCTCTCAACTCTCACCCGTGAACTCCCTTACACAGCGGATGGTGATTGACACAGAGACTCACAACCGGTCAACATGAAGAGGATAGGAGACTGCAGAGGGCCTGCCCTGTGTAGGAGTCCTATACCAAACCTCTGCATCCCGAGGCTCAGCGATCACTGCAGAGGAGGAGGCAGAAAGCAGGCAAGAGTCAGAGGTGGTGGATGACCGTGGACGACCACAAGGAAAAAGTGTAAGAGTCAGAGATGGTGGATGACCGCAGACGACCACAAGGAAACAATGTAAGAGTCAGAGATGGTGGATGACCGTAGATGACCACAAGGAAACAGTGTAAGAGTCAGAGGTGGTGGATGAACACAAGGGAACGGTGTAAGAGTCAGAGGTGGACAACCACAAGGAAACAGTGTTTTCCAGACAGTTGGTCAGTTATTCATTTGAACTCACAGCAATGGTGACAGCATGGAAAAGTTCTATGTAAGATAAACCAGACAAAATCCCAGGATAGAGGTGGAAGTAAGAAACTGTACCCCGAGGTGAGAACCTATTGGGAGCCCATACCTGCTAGGAAACAGAGTCAGTTTCTCTAAGGGTGTGATGCTAGGTAGATCTCTCCAGCTCCAGTGGATGGACCCACACAGACCGAAGGAGATTGGAGGAAGAAATTAGACTCAATATGTCTAAAATATATTCATATATATATACATATATATATATATATATATATATATATATACACACACACACACACACACAAATATATGAGTACATGAAATTGGACAGGGAATACAAAGCAGGGGGCTGACTGAGAAGGGGCTCTGATAAAGATATATTATGAAAATCTCAAAAAAGATAGATAGATAGATAGATAGATAGTTCAGTGTTGGAGTAAATACAGTGGGAGTCCCAGGCTCTGCTCCCTACAAAGGCACAACCTATGAACTGATTGCTTTTTGACGATATCCAGGATCAATCTTGAGATTCTTGCACCCCAGGCAAGCATGAGGCTACACTGAATCTCGGGGAAAACCTGTGGCACAAGTCATCCCTGCCATTCAGACAGGACAGACTCCCTTGAAAGAACTTCAGGCTCCTGACTACTCTGGGATGGCCTCATGTGAAGAACTGAACTTTAACCTCGTACACACATTAATCTATGCCTTGAGATCACTTAACACTGTATGTTCAATCCATCTTCCTATCCTGTAATCAGCATGTTTAAATTTCACTGGCCTTTAAGAAAACAATACAAACTTTCTTAATACACTTTGGGCTCCCTGTGTAAACCATTTTTACAAGCTGAATGCTTAGTGTTAATCTTATACCTTGTTTTCTGTCTTTACTGAGACTCTTCCTTGCCCTGACCTTAAACTAATGCATGTGTGCGAGTGCATATGTGTGCATGTGTGCATGCATGTGTGTGTGAATGTGTCTGTGCATGTGTGCATTGTGTGCATATGTGTGCATTTGTGTGTGCATGCATGTTATGCTTGTTAGACCCAACGTCATCACTGAAAGCGAATTTGATAGAAGAAGGAATCACCACAATCAATGTTGCAAACCACGTATAGACAGAGGTTGCTCACGATCCTATGGACTGCATTGCTGCTGTGGATCAGCAGGAATCAGACAAAGTGCCCTCCCTTGTAAATCCTTGTTCACATGCCGGGGCCTCTTTCCTGTCCCATGGTTGGTGCCCTGCTATTAATATAGAGCACGCCTGCCATTCCAGAGGAGAGAACAGCTGAGAGAGAAATCTAAACACTGCAGAACCAACTGGACTCACTCTAGTTAAATAACTCCTCCCCCAGTTTTTATTTAATGCAGCACTGGCACAGAGCATACATCAGCATCATTCTGCCTTTTGGGGTATCTGCCCCAGTGACTGGTTTTTGTCTCCCCAGAATCTAACTGTGACAAAGGCAGGCCCAGTCTGGTAGAAGCTAAGAACAGTGGCTATAAACATGGCTAGGCCCAGTACCGGGGACTGAGGGCTCTAGGGAGAGAGATAGGGAGGTGTCTGAGTAGAAACCAAGGCATTTAATGCTTATTTGTTTGCACAAGTACAGATGGACACTACTCAGCTGGAACTGAAGAGTTCAGAATCTCTACTGATGTGACTGGCTAAAAAATATAGCCAGACTCAGTGTCAGGGAGAAGTGGTCACTTTTCAAATGCCAAGTCCTAACCACATACATGTCATAGAAAGGGAATGGGGAACCTGGTCCAGTGGACAATTCAAGTAAAATATCCACCATCTAATCCTGAAGAGGAGATAAATATGTATTATCAGACCAGCAGTTTAAAGTGTTTTCACATGGAGATCAGTGAATATGGAGTGAGCTGAAATGACAGGCACAGTCAGGAAAGCACTGTGATGACTGAGCCAGTTCTAGATCTGGAAAACAGCAAGACTGAACTGAAAACTTCACTGGAGAGACACCACAAGATACCTGACTAAGTATTGGGGATCTTAGAAGGAAGATGAGTGAACAGAGTCCGGGAGATGCACAGCACACAGCCAGCTGAGCCAACACTTAAGTTAGTGTCAGCCCTCCAGAAGGAACAGAAAGAGGAAAGGAAGGGGAGCCAGTTCGGAGAAGTATCGGCTGGAAACTTCCCTAATACAAGGAGAAATAAATGCATGTGCTTAAGCAGCTCAAAGACCCAGATGAGGGTCCATCTGAGTAATCTGCACCAAGCCAGGTTCCAGTAAAATAGAGCCTTTTAAAACGTGAGACTCCAAAGCAAACTCTAAGTGTGGGTTTCTCAGAAGCCAGAAGATAGTGTATCGATACATCCAAGAATGGATTATTAAAGGGGAAGAGAACACGAGGCTGGGGGCGGGCAGAGGACACGTGAGAAAATCCTGGAGGGAAGAGATGGGGTAAGTGGCGGACATGACCCCATTCATTGTGTGCCTATGTGAGAGTCTCAAAGAATAAATTTTTAAAAGACCTTTAAAAAAGTACCATCATCTCAGAAGAGGACATCCAGTGAAACTGTGTTTTCAAAAACAAGGAGCAATTAACCTCATCCCAAATGAAGAAAAGCTGTTAGATCACCACATGCCTAGGCCTGTCCTAAGAGAATGCAGACTCTGCCTGACCCCCCACAGAGGAGACATCTGCATTTAAGTTATCTTACTAAACCTCCCTCCCCTCTAAAGGTGCCCTTAAATTGAACGGTTGCCTCTTACTCTCCCTGTTGCTGTGATTTATACTCTGGCAATTTAGGGGAAAAGAGCTTATTTGGACTCAGAGACCCAGAGCACAGTCCTTTATGGCAAGCTTGGAGCTGTTGGTCATGGAGACTCGGCAGTCAGGGAGGAGCTGGGCCTTTATGGCAAGCTTGGAGCTGTTGGTCATGGAGACTCGGCAGTCAGGGAGAAGCTGGGAAAGCCTGTGCTCAGTCACTTTCCTGCTTATGCTGTGCAGGGCCTCAGCCCAGGTGAGGCCTCAGACACACAGTGGATGGTCTAAGCACCCCCATTTACCTAATCAAGCTAATCCCTGTAGGCATGTCCTGAAGCCTATCTCCCAAGTGATTTCACAGCTCATCAAGCTGGTAGTGGAGCTTAACCACCAGGCTGTCTGCCCAGAGGAACAGGGAGCCTCCTGGCAGGGGATAGGTCAACTAACCCATGCCTCATGTATACTAAGAGAAGAATCAAAGCTGTTCCTTAATGTGCAAAACCAAAACCTGTTTGCATGTTAGCATAAGTGAATAAGATTTCATTTAAAGTAGAATATCAGAAACACGCTCTGCCACAGCCCTTTCCTGGATGTCTGTGAAGCATTTATACCTGATCACCACCTGATAATTAATTAGCATGCAAAGAAACCTGCAGTCAACACCATCCACAGAACTGTACAGATAAAAGAAAGAGGGACTGTGGAGTGGACCAAGGGTCCCTGTGCTGTCAAAGAGCTAAGCCTCTCCTCAAGCTTAGGGGACATCAGAGCAATCAGTAACACAAAATGTGTTCTAAAGTGGTGAGTGGATGATAAGCACTGATGAACCACAGATCAGAGGAATGACCCAGTGGGTGTGTCCCAAGCAGGTCTATGGAGTGAAGCACAGTTCCTGACGGCCGCCGAGACGCATCCTGAGGGACAGAGAGACATGGGAAGGGCGGCCGGTGAGGGACCCGGGCACGCATTCATGTGACAGCAGTGAAGCTGCACAGTGAGTCTGAAGAGACTAAGGCTTTAGGGGACACAGAAGGAGGGAGTGTGGTTGTGCTCTGCAGGAGGCCGTGTTGAAGAGGTGAGCCTGTCAGGTCGTGGTCTAGTCTGCTTTTGTTTCTTCGATAAGCACCAGGACCCAAAGCACCTTAGCGGAGGAAAGGTTCTATTTGGCTTAGACTTCCAGGTCACAGTCCATCACTGAGACGTCAGGACAGGAGCTGCTCGGAATCCACGGGCAAAGCCGCTCACTGGCTCACAGACTCACAGACTGGATTGTGCTCAGCTTTCTTATTATAGCCCAGGCTCACCTGCCTAGGGATGGTGTTGCCCACAGAGGGCTAGGCCTTCCTCCATCAATGAGCACTCAAGAAAATTCCCCAGAGACATGTTCACAGGCCAGTCTGATGAAGGAAATCCGGAATCGAGGCTTCCTCTTTCCAGTTGACAATTAACACTAAGCAGAACAGGCCTGTAGCATGTTGTGATCAGGAGGCAGCTAATGTTTAATCAATGTGACTTTAGAAGCGGCACTGTGGTAATAAAAGGCTCAGACTGGACAGCAGCTGGAAAGAAAGTGAAGAATGGGGAAGATGTACATGTGGCCCTGGGGCTGAACCCAGGGCTCTGTACACACCAGACAAGCCCTCAACTGCCTGGTGAGCCACAAGCCCAGCCCAGAAGGAGACCTGAGAAAGAAAATAAACAGGTGGCCCACGAGCAAGTACTGAAATGGTTTCTTCTTTCCTTATCCCGGGAAATCGCACATGACTCCAGAGAGTATTCCAACGGTGCCTTAGAGGGAAAGGGCTTTTTAATTACACTTGCTCCTTCCAAGGACATAAACCACAGACCACTCAAGTGAGGGAGTGGAGAGAATCCAAAAGCTATACTTCCATTTATCCTCCTCAAGCTGCTTCCTGCCTGATACCTGGACCCCTCCCCCACAGTCCCACTCACCCTTTATGCTCACTCCCTTGAGTACATAGCCCAAGTCAAAGTGCTGGGACGCTGGGGTTCTCACATGTGAATACCAGTGGCTGTAGGTCACAGGTCCCTGCATCATTTGTAACCCTTTTCCAGTATCTTCATTTCCTAGCCTGCGGCCATAAGACCTTGGAGGACATACTATAGAAGTGAGGGCCATTTCAAATTTTAACCTCTAAGAAATACATTTGGGCAAATGACATCAGAAATTCTAAAGCTGGTGAGAATGTCCTGAAACCCACAGAATGGCTAGGATTATTGCAATACTTAAATGACCACTGCTTGTCTATAAAATAATGTAGTTCTGTGCATGGGTTTAGTTCCATATTCAAATAAGTTCCCTCTACTACAAAACCTTGAGTTTTACCCATTATTTGGACATAGAAGATATTTATGAATGTAGATAATCCAATTTAATACTTGCTAAGTATTGGCATGCATGTCTCTATGTGGATACAAAACCCACTGTGACTCCCAAACTTAGCTTTTCTGTAACAAATTCCATTCTACTCAAAGACCAGACTTACATAAATGATATCATACATAGTAAAAATAAACTCAATAAAAGCTTAATGATCTACAAAATCAAAATCACAGTCGCATTGTATACTAAACCCAGTTTGCAACATTCTTAGAACTACATAGATTCAAACAACAGACTAGAACTACTACATATTTGGGGTTCTTTCACAATTTAGGTACAATCCACATCACAGTAGTTAGTGGTAAACAGAATCAAACTACTTTATAAAAAGATGATACAACATGCACAAAAGACATTCAGCCCAGAAAACATCACCCCAATAGTCAGGGCCGATCACTGGGTTTAAACAAGCAAAGAAGTCCAAAGACCAATGGGTACAATCCCTGGCAAATTATGGTCACTTGCTAATTTGAAATGTCTAAATTATAAGATCACATGGCTAAGTAAAATAACAAAACGTGAATTTCTAAAAGTTACATTGGAATAAAAATTTCTTCTCTTATACCTCCATAGAAACAGATCTGTAATTGCATCTATCTTGAGAGATCTGAACCTACGTGGAGAATCTGTACTGATCTCTCCTCTGGGTATGACACACACTTTCAGTATAAACAGAGACCGATACAGAGCTAACTTGTGAGAGGTGAGGCGGAGGGCCAGTTTGTTGCACTGGCAAAGGAAAGCTCACAGACAGGCTCCTGGGCAGAGGGGTGAGCCTGGAACTCATTACTGAGGCCACAGACAAGACGCTGTGCCCAACAGAGAGGTTCTGTGTTGCACAAGCTCCAGCTTCCTAGAACACAGCTCAGCCCACTGATGACATTTGGAAGCTTATTAGTATTACTAATGTGATATGTGTCATCAAAAGAGTATTTATAATTTGCATGTATTTATAAGGATTATTATAATCAGAGAGTTAATCCAAGCGGTCAATATTCAATTATAGTATCTGCTAACATGTTTAGTACTTTTTATTTCAGAAGACTTAAGGCCTTTTCCAAAATTTTAATGTTTCTCTGGGAGCACTTGTTTTGAGGTAAATTCATAAGGGGATATGGCAGGCTAAGTCACTGAACTGACAAGGAGCAGTATGACTGGAGGTATGCATGCTATGGAAAGCACACACCTTGCTGGAGGCACACATGCTACAGAAAGCAAACATGTGACTCGAGGCACACGTGACAAACACGACTGCACGGTGGGACTGGTGGGCTCAGTCATTGACTGAGCCACTTGCAGGAGAAAGTGTGTTAGCTGCAGTGAGGTACTAACTTCCTGTCAAATGAGAAAGCTTGACTGCCACGGAAAGACTGATACTACATTTTCTAGAGAAACTTTTCTGAGGACTGTCTACTTGGAAAGAGACAAACCTTCCTGAAATCAGAGCAGGAGCACAGATCAGCTCTCGTCAGTTGCGTTCTTTCCCATTTGCTGCTGTGACTTTGTTCCCATTGCCATAAAATTCAGACAGTATCAATGTGGGATGGCAGCAGTACAGCAGAGACATGTAGCCTTTCTCTGTGCTGGCCTTTCATTGTATTTCTTTTAAAGAATTTACATGTGTACATATCATTTTATTTTAAGTTATATCAAATATGTTAGGAGAAAAGAGGTCACCACTGTTTAGAGTCTCATTAGTCTGGTTTTTAAGGCATTTGAGTAAGATCTTTTAAATTTTTTTCTTCTTTTTTCTTTTTTTCTTGCTTTGATTCTTTTTAAAGATTTATTTTTATTTTATGTGTATGAGTGCTTTGCCTACATGTATGCAAACTGTACCCATGTGTACAGTGCCCATGAAGGCAAGAAGGGGGTGTCAGATTCCTTGGTACTGGAGTTATATAGAGTTATCAGCTGCCATGTAGGTACTGGGATTCAAACCTGCGTCCTCTGCAAGAGCAGCCAGTGCTCTTAACCACTCAGTCATTTGTCTAGCCCCACGTCTTCTGTTTTTTTAATAGGGTCTCATTTTGTAGTATAGGCTGATCTCAAACTCACATGGACCTTCTTGTCTCAGCTTCCTGGAAAGATGTGAAGCACTAAGCCTGGCAGAGTCAGTTCTTGTTCTTTACCAGTGCTTTTTAAAACCGTAACCTAACCAGTTATATAAACATATACCAATAGGACTTACTCATATACAAGTTTTCTATTTGTAATTTAAATCATTATAGTATACAATAAAGTTCTCTGGATATATCTATATTTTCATTTAATAAAAGGGACCATTTTCTATTGACTTTTTAACAATAAACATTTAATGAAAATTAACAGTTTGAAACATGTTAAAAATGTGAAAAGAGAGTTGGGAGTGGGAGCACACATCTTTAATCCTAGCATTGAGGAGGCAGAGGCAGATCCATCTCTGTGAGATCAACGGCAGCCTGGTCTACATAGTGAGTTCCAGGTGAGCTGGGGCTACAGGTCGACCCTTGCTCAAAAAAAACCAAAAAAACAAAAACAAAACAAAACAAACAAAAAAAAACCCTCTACAAAAAAAAAATAACAAAAAATATGAAAAGATAATCCAATTGGACCTCACTTTACAGTATCAACTTCAAATGAAGGAGTTGTAAAGTTTGCTTTTCTGATTCTGAATTCTTTTTCATGGTGATCATCGATCTCCATTAAAGCTCTCCACATCCCTGTCCCCTTGTCTCCTGCATGAGGCTATCTGCCCACACAGCAAGCTTACCCTCCACACACAGAGGTTTTGTGTGCTCTGTAGCATCCTTTAGATCTGAGGGTGAGAACTGTGCTCACAGGAGCCTGACTGTGACATGACCAGGCTAAAATTCAAACAAATAGTTATACTAGGGTACTTACACTGCCCAGGCAATTGACCTTTCCTAGTCTTCCAGGGCAGCTGTCAGGTCTTATGGACCCTAGAAATCTTAAAAGCTGTTCTTACACTGGCTTGGTGATATACACCTTTTCTGAGGGTTATCTTCTTGAGACAGGGTTTCCCTGTAGCCCCAGCTGGCCTGGGACTCCCTAACTGATAGGGATCCACTTGCCTTTGTCTCTCAAGTGCTGGGATTAAAGGCATGCATCACCACACTTGTAAAGTGTGTACACACTTTTACTACTTAGCACTTGGGGGCCAGAAGAAGAAATGTTGTGTTGATTCCACGGTGTTTCCCAGTTAGTGAAGTTGAGCAGGAAACAGCCCGAGCTCAAAGCAGCTTCAGTCTGCTCACACTCAGCAGCACACTGGCACTAGGGCTATAACAACCCAGCTGCTGTTCTCCTGGGGCTAAGGACAGGGACCGGGCATATGGCATTAATTGCACATAGATGTCATTGCATGGAATTCAGAGTGGTTCTCTGTAACCTCAAACATCTGATTTAGCCAGGGAAGGATGCACAGGCTCAGTCACATTCACAACTAAACTGAAGACCGAAGGACAGATTCTGAGCACCATAATCATTAAACAAGCTTTTCTATCTAACTAAAAGTGAAAGCAACAAATCCATCTATTGCCTGCCACTGTAACCGGGGGTGGGAGGGTGGGGGGGGGACTCTCAGTTAGCTAGGACCATGTACCTAACAGGTTGCCTGTACAATCGGCATACCTGAAATTCAGTTCTGAAAGCTAGCTGTGAATTCCTATTAATAATTTTTTTCCAGTTCTGATGAAACTTAACTACTTAAAAGTTAGGTTCAGGCAGACATAATTGACAGATGGATAAATTCTTCTAAAACACAAGCACTCAAGAAACACTTCTCAGTGGTTAACCTAAAAATATATTTTAAGCATTCATACAGCTCTCTTGAATTGGAGCAATTAAAAACCTCTAAAACTCCAGGAGTAATGTATTTTTAAAAACTACAATTTAAAAACCCTTAAATTGTACACATATATGCACATATGCTCCTTAATCTGGAGCACATTAAAAATGCTATCAATCTGAGTTATAGAAACCTGAAAAACAAAACGTTCCCGCCTAACAGGAAAAAGCTGCAGTGTAAAACCATAACTTTTCTAAATCCATGAGGACACCAAGAACTGCAGGTGCCCAGGGACATGGGGTCTAAAGACACCGTTTCTCAACGGGGTAAGATGCTGTCTGTGGGCACAGCATGGGACAGCAAGACCCGGGGAAGCAGGGCAGCTTCACCTGGAAAACCTGACAGAGGCTGAGCACAAGTGTCCACTGCCTCAGGGACTGGGGCAGGTCCGCCTGCTGCCACATGCACTCTGCGGGGATTGCTGAGCCTGTCTGCAGAAGAGCGAGGATGAAGCACCCTGTGATCTTCTCAGCCTGCACCTCCCAGAAACTCAAGATTTACGTCTATGGTGTGGAGAACAAAGCCGGTGACCTCAGGGTGCAGCTGGAAGAGAGAGACAAGCATTCCTGATGTCTGAAGACATGGCAGGAGCTCACAGGTCACTTCCTACTCCAAGAAAGAGGTAGCCTAGACTGGAATCTGACTGGGAGTTCCTGCTCAAGGCTAGCTGTGCTGTGGGTAGAATTTGACTGTCTTGCCAGGACACGCTGAGGAACAAGACATCCTGATCCTGACCTGCAGATTCTCAAGGGTGATGTTGGCTGGAACGTATTGCCCCGAATGACCTCTGACCCAGTATGCATTGAGTGCAGAGAGACAAAAACCATTGGTGTGGGGGGGTACAGTCTGGAAAAGATATCCCCTAGGGAGTGAATGAAGAAGCCAAATTATAAATATTGAGCCCTTGACCCAGCCCACTCTGGAGATCAAAGTTCATCATGCATAAAAGAAACTGTCTTAGTTTGTTTCCTGTTGCTGTGATGAATACCAAAAGCAGCTTGTGGAGTGTAAACGGCACTAAATGCTAGTCTTTTCTCTCAACCCCTAAAACCTTTGTTTTATGACAAGGAATTCTAATCTTTTAATCCCTGACACCCCCTGTATGTGTTTTGTTTAGGAAATGGAGCTTAGTTCATAATTATAATGTGACTTTTCTAATATGGGCCAAAAATGAAAAAAAAAAAAAAGTCTTGTTTTCAGCACTCAAGTCTAACCTAAAGTTAAACTGGAGATTTAAACAGGGTGCTCGTCTGAAAAGTATTGGAGTATTATAGTTTGGGGTGAGTGATCGTGTGCAGTGTCCTTTTGAAATGGCAGCCTGGGTACTGAGAAGCCTGGCCTTCCTTTGCAATGAACTCAGGACTCCTTTAGGTGCTCGGCAATCACATGGCTCAGGGTCAGAGCTGGAAGTTCCCCAGCTTCCAGTCCACACTGATGTGTGGTGACTGCTTTCCTGAGAGGAACTGGGAGGAGCTGAGTGAGCAAAATGGGTGAAGTGGGAGGCTGTGTCTGTGCACCCTTCACCATCAGGGCAACTTGCTTTATGATCTGTTATCTCACCTCAAAAATATAGAGCTGCCTGAGGATGGACTGGCTCTGAAACTAAGCTGGCGTGCTGGGAGTCACTTTCTTTTTTATTTCATGGATATACATTTTACTGAAAAAACATAAATTTAGACTTTTTTTACAGGGAGTTGGCATACAAATAGGGTCCCTGCCTACGCATAGTGATGGATTAGCATATTAGAGATTTTGGCAACTTAAATCAACAGTTCTTACAAGGCTTGATGCTGATCTTAGTAAAGCTGATTTGACAAAAACTTTGTAATTTGAACTTTTCAAACTGGCATAAAAATTAAAGCCTCGAATGCCTTTTAGCGTTCAGACAGCAGCCTGCAGTGCGCCTCAAAGATATCCACTTGGAAGAGCACAGGTTTAAGCATGGCTTTATGTTTGGCCCAATAAAGAAATGCATTAAATAATGAAGGTCTTTGGATTCCCACACAAGCCTTGGGTTCTGGAAAGGGTTCTTTCCAATGAGAAGTAGGAAGGAAAATGTTCTCTGCTAGAGAATCACGGGAATCATACTGACTAAGAATATAGTGAAATGTGGACAATTATGCTAATAGGTCTGAAGCCCATGTGCAAAGCAGACAATTATCCTCGATAATCACAGACTAATTATGCTGCTGCTAGCTCTTTCCACAGAAAGAAAAGGAAAGGCCAGCAACATTAAGAGAATTTTGAGTGGGGTAGAACAATGGTCACTTCTAACATGGAGAAATGTTAATGGATTTATTAACACAATCATAAATAGGGTTCATGTGTTCTTATTTGTGAGCCTTCAAAGTAGCTGATTTTTCCAGAAGCATCCATACATAAAAACATCCACGTTTTATACTGTCACTAGAGCAATTCTAATCGCATAAATTGGCATACACTTGCATACAAATGCCTGTATTAAGTAAGAACATTTAAGCAGAGTGTGAAGCAGGCCTGCAGTTGGTGACTGGCGCTGAGTATTTATTAGCTGGAATGTGGCCTTTCAAAAACACATGCCTTACACTCCAGCAACCTGTTTATTTCAATTTTAAAAATCACTTATTAAAGCTTACCCCTGTATTTGCTTACCTGCAAATGCTTATTAAAGATGAATACTAACATCAAGCATTTTTTAGTGCCCGAAAACATGCACCCAAATAAACTTCACTTTCACTGGAAATGCACACTTCACTTTTACAAGATTTACCTGCCTCATCCACACTGGAGAGGATTTGTGAATTTGACCTTTGCCATTCCATTTATCAGACTATTAATGCAGCCTCACATCCAATTTTAAAAAGTTACAATCTCTTCTGTGATGCCTACTTCCAATTACAATGAATAACACGCACGTGGGCTCTGACGTGACTGTGTTCTGCTAGTATTTCTTTTATCAGCATAGAGACACGCCGAGGAAGCTTCACGGTGTTACCGGGACAGCATGATGCTTCTCTGTTCTTGGATGTTGGTGCCTCTGTCATCACACGTCAGAACACCAGTCATCTACAATGGCTGCCTCACTCTTCACACACTCATTATGTTTCCCTAGCTAATGACTCTGATACTAACATCTCCATTTCCTCATTAGTCTGCTCTTCAGAAAATGTATCTCATACAGCCATGGTTTAGCAAGACTCAAATTCATGCAGGCATTAGGGACTTGGAACAGTATTTCACTCCTTAATAAATGCAGGAATCTCTGTTCCTTTAAGAAAGCTGCTGACATGGCCGGGCTAATGCAGAGCTGACTTACTTTTGTATTCCAGGTGAAAGCCGGCGGCTGCCACACTGATGTCGGACTGGAAATGCAGGCAGAGCTGGTTGGAGGTGCTGTTCAGCAGGGCAGGCACCGTGGTACCTGTGGGAAGAGCTGCAGCTTTAGTGGGGAACGAGCTGGCTTTCCATGCACCCAACTCTGAGGACACTGTCCTAGGTGCACAAGGGCCTAGAGCTTGTCCGGTCGCCTGTCTGATTCAGCATCAGAGCTGACCAGTGCGTGTTCAGCTACCCGACTTTGCTAGCCACCATGGAGGGGTTTCCCAATGAGGAACCGAGTCTTGCCACACAGAATATCTATTGCCATTCCCTCTAGTCTGGACCCAGTACCCTGACCTTCACCTCTGGCCTAGATCACTGAGAGAGCCATCAGTCCATCTCCAAACAGTCACTTATCTCTTTCCAGGCATGTATCCTGTGCACCCCCAACTGGATAAATCTAAGTTGACTTCGGTGCACACTGAGTGCCTGGTTCTGCGGAGTTGGGAAGAATCCTGGTTATCACTGAGATTACTCCACAATAGGGAGGACTCAAACAGCAAAGGAGTTACACAGGAGCACCCTTCTGTCTGGTCCGCGTGCATATACCATTCTTGTCGTGCATTGTGCATGTATCATTCATCTCCCAAATCCTGAAATCAACACTCCTGAGGGGAATTATGGCACACACACACATGCACACACATACACACACGTACCCACGCACAGACCTGTAAGTAATATATGTGGAGTTCTCTTTTCTAAGCTACTTTTCCACTGTTCACCTTACAGCACATTTTTAACAGTTTGGTCCCAGTTGGCCAATGAGCGAGCATTATTAGATAAAGTACACATTTAAGTAATTGGTGAATGTCTATCAATCAATGGGAGATTCTGGCTTGCAGCCCAGGGCCAGGGAGAGTCTCTGTCTTCAGATCACCAGTGTCAAAAGCTCCAGTGCTCTTGTCCGAGGACATGTCCCTAAGATCTTAAGTCATGATGTTTGCAGACATTGTTCCTAGCCTCAGTACATGGGATAGCCAGGTCGGGAGCAGCCTTGTATAAACCCCTCTTAGCATTGCTCTTGCAATCTCCAGTTTCTGAGCGTAGAGACGCTGTGGTGACCTTCAGTGTGGAAGAGGATGAGGACGGATGGGAGGAGGTTTAGGGGAGTTTCCCGGTACAACTTCTGCAGGAAGTGAGATTAAGTGGCAGAATCTCAGAGAGTGATTGGAGGTTTGGTGCGCTGGCAGAGGCTGAATTTAGAGCTCATGACAGTGAAGAGTGGCATTAATAGGGTGGGTGTACCATGGTGGAACTAATGGATTCTTGAGAGTTGGGCTCTGTGCCACCATCATCTCCCCCAGCTGCTCTGGGGAGTTGATTTCAGGAGGGAGCGGATGAAAGATTAGTGAAAATTGCACTAAATACATGTGAAATAGACAAAAGAATGCTTGCTGGTATAAATCCTTGGCCATCTGACTTTGCATTTATAGATTATAGATAGATGGACAGATACAGATAGGTGGATGATAGATTTTAACGCTGAGCAGCTGTAAGGAATTATCTGCAGGTCTGTGCTTTCTGGGGACACCCTCTCCTGGACCAGCTTCAGCAAAGCGTTGACTGCAAGGCATTCAGCAGGTTCCCCAGAGTCCCCAGAGAGGAGGGGTTTTCAGTGAAGCAAAGAGCCTGCGCATTAACCACACTGCTGATGGTTTTCCCACAGACTGTTCATCCATCAAGAAGGACGTGACCACGGTATTCTCTGTCTTTTCACTCTGGCACAGTCACCATAATTTGGATAATGCTTGGAGAATGATTTACTGTGTCTCTGACAACTTCAACCTAGTGAGTTTGTACTGTGTGGTCCAGGCTCATTTGTGTCTGATTTTACCTAAAATTTGGGGTACTCTGGCAGTGCCTGCGCCCACCTCATGACTTGTTTGAACACCTGCAGCCTCTACAGGACACTCTTCCCTGCTCTCTACCTGCTCTGGTTCTACTTCTGTAATTCTGAGAAATCAACTGGACAAATGACAGCCGAGGGCGGGAAGGGTTTATCTGGTTTATGGTTGCAGGTTCAAGTCCATCATTCAGAGAAGTCAAGTCAGGAACTCCAAGCGTCGCATTCACAGAGAAAGTTCTCTGACAGTTGCTAGCACCCAGTTAGTAACTTACACATAAGCATCATTTGACCTTGCGGTTTGTACAATAGAATCAGAAACTTGCTTCTAGCCCAGGCCTGAGATACATTAACTTTTCACACTATGTTACCTGAAAAGCTTGACCACATTCTCCCTCTGCAATGTGAAGATCACCAACAGGTCTTCCACACTAGTGGACTGAGTTATGTATAGTATAACTCTGTGTATTGCTTTGTGATTTCTCCTGTCTTCTTCACTAAGGACCAAGTAAACCCAAGAATGAAAGTCCACTGGTATCGCAGTTATGAAGCTGAACAATTCACTGTTCTATGCATCAGGAGCTCCATGAGTTTGAAGTATCCCCAAAAGAGGGGATCTGAATAGAGGGTCTGCCAAACCCCCTACAGGAGCTGGTGTGAACCTGGGGGTCTTCCCAGCATTGCTTATTAACAGGAGCTTATTCCTTCCCCCAAAAATGCAACTGAGCGATTTTTATTAAAATCTTGCCACAGGCAGAATATTTCTGATCACATTGTTTTTCTGTGACCTAAATAGGGCAACACATCACAAAAGAAGGCTCAGAATTGTATTACTGTCCCTGCAGACTCCTCTCAACGTGCTGATACTCACTTCCCTTTAATACTGACTGACAGCTACAAATTTGTATGCATTTATAATTTATAGCCTGCCTGCTTCTAAAAATGACTTTTCATTGGTTTACCAAAAAAGATCTGCATACGTGTTCCTGTCCAAGTAGAAATGAGAAATGAAACACAGAATGTATTAAGGGTGTCAGTTTTCCCTGAAACATATACTTCTTCTGTGATTCGTTTTTGTCTGTTTTATTCAATAATTAAAATGGGGTTAGCATCTGATTTATAAACATGCTTAAATATTACAGGAGGAAAATGCTTAAATACTGACTGCGCTCTGAAGCATTCGAGCTCTCAGGCTGAGATGCTATGCCCCCCCCCCACGTTACTTATTCTTTTATTATTTGAGAGTTCTGTGTAAGGATATAATGACGTTCGGCCATATCCACTTACAACTCCTGAAAGAATAGAACTGATTTCTAACTTACTGAAAATTTACAATTATAGTCTAAAAAGTCTAGTGTATCAACTTTCTCTCCAGATGCTTTACAGAAGTCCATCTCCCTCTATCCACATTGCATGTGTGCTAATGTTAGTTCTCTACGCCATTTCTGAGGAGCTGCATGCGTGGAGACTCATTTCACATAAAAATTTAGTGAACATTTCTTAAAACACAGTTGCTCTTAATATTCAGCTAAATGTGGATACAAGGTACCATCTGAGCCCCAGACTTGATCTGAATTTCAACCAAACTGCTGGTGATCCTCTCACACACAGGGCGGTAGCCGAGATCACACAGACAGCAGACAGCGAGGCTGTCTTCATGCAGAGGACGCCCCTGGTCCTTGCCTAACTCTTTATTTTGACACCCGAGAAGGGAACACAGCCAGGTTTCAACCTGAGCTCAGAGCTCACAGCTCTTTCTTACTCAAGCTAGGTATCTGGGGCAGGAATATTGGTGTGATGTTGTGCTCCTCCTGGGTTGGGAGTTGGGGGGCTGCTGGCAACTCTGTGGGGCAGGTGGGCTCTGGCAGTGTAGGCCAGGAGCCACTGCCTCCTCTCCCTGCTCAGTGAGTAATTCGGCGGCATGTGGAGGTCAGTGTGGAGAGAACATGTGAAGAATGGCACTCCAGCTTGACAGCTTACAGAGCTTTGCTGAGCGTCGGGATCTGAGTGGAGCAATGCTGTACTGACCTGAACTCCACCTGCTGCTGAGGCTCCAGCACTCAGTCTTGGAGGAGGAAGGACTGCCATAAGCCCCACTCTACTTAGCCGTGAGTGTGAGTCTGTGAGGAGTATTATCAAGGCACACGTGCCCAGAGTCTCACCCTTCCTTGTCTCTCAGACTGGTGTCCACTGAGGCTCTAGTCGCTGTCTGTTACTATTATTGTTGCTCTGATTGCCAAGTATGGCCTCCATCCTTCATAATCCTCCTGCATGTACTAGTGAGGATCTACAGCATGGAGAGCGATTCATTTATCTACTCAGAGCACTGTAAGTCCCAGACCCCAGACCCCACAGGTGTGTAAATGTGTATGTGTATATGGATGTAGAGGCCAGAGGATAAGGTATGGTGTCGTCCTTCCAACCTTATTTTTGGAGACTGGTTTTGCCCCTGAACCTGGAGCTCACTGACTCAGCAAAGCTGTCTGACCACTGAGCTCCAGAAAGTCTCTTCCTTTCCTAGCACTGGGTACAGATGGACACTGCTGGCCTGGATTTTCATGCACTCTCTACGGATGTCCTCATCCTTTGATTGCGGCACCTTACCAGCTGAACCATCTCCCCAGGTTCAGTTTTATTAAGGTTTTAATATTCACTTTTGAAAATGTTTGCTAATTGTCATTTTCTATTAATTAGTTTGAAAGCAAGGAGCTGCGTCAAGCTACAATGAGCTTCACATCTCACAGTCATTTCTATGAGAGTAATTTCATCATTGAAACCTAGAGACTGGGTCTGTAAAGACCTCTATTTCCGTTTTTGAGATGACTAAGCCCAGTCTCAGCTAGTATCTCAGAAATGTTTAAATAATAGTGTGTTACTTGAACAAAGCGGGATCATAAGATGCTTTGATCAAAATCGAGTGTTATGAGAAAGGAGTGCATTTACAGGACAAGCACTGTACTTTGCTAGGGCTTTCTGAAGATTTTATTAAGTCTTTTCAATGTTTTTCATCACCGTGTATTCGGCAATTTAGAAGCACAAAAGTAATCAAAGTAGCACTTTATTCAGGTCATGTCATTAGCAGATGGCTGTGTAGATGGGTTAACCTCTAAATCTGACATCTTTCTATCTAGGAGTGGGCTGCTGAGTCAGGGCAGTCTTTGAACAGTGCACTGGGTTTGTGGTAAGCATAGATTTGGTGATAGTATAAACTCTGGAAGAGACTGGCCACACTGGGAATATCAACCATGCAGCTGAGTGTCAGGCCTGATCCATGAGGCTCCACCTCTGGGAAGGGAGGAGGGCCAGAGAATAAGTTCCACCTTGCAGGCACAAACTCAGTTAAACACAACCAGGTAAAGAAAATCCTGGGGGCAGCACAGCTCAGCTGAGTGCTGTGTATGGTTCCCCAAGAGACCTGGAAGATGACACATTCTAAAGACATGGAACCCCATGTCTGGGACTCTCCCTGCTGTCACTCTCAGCAAGTCAACATTTCCTGGTCCCCTTTCTGTTCTTTGTATCTCAAGCAAAATTATGTTTATGCTTTTGGCACACTGCAAACTGTTCTAGAGCACCATCAGCGTGGAGGGATCCTGGGACTCCTTGATTCGCAGCACATTTTCAATAGCACAGGTAGCCCGAAATGCCTCAGCTTCCCACTGGTGTTTGAAGGTGTCTTTGGAAAGCCAGCTGTGCTTCCAACCTGTGACGTCCCTCCAACCTGTAACGTCCCTCCAGCCTGTGACGTCCCTCCAGCCTGTGACGTCCCTCCAGCCTGTGAAGTCCCTCCAGCCTGTGAAGTCCCTCCAGCCTGTGAAGTCCCTCCAGCCTGTGACGTCCCTCCAGCCTGTGACGTCCCTCCAGCCTGTGACGTCCCTCCAGCCTGTGACGTCCCTCCAGCCTGTGAAGTCCCTCCAGCCTGTGACGTCCCTCCAGCCTGTGACGTCCCTCCAGCCTGTGACGTCCCTCCAGCCTGTGACGTCCCTCCAGCCTGTGACGTCCCTCCAGCCTGTGACGTCCCTCCAGCCTGTGAAGTCCCTCCAGCCTGTGACGTCCCTCCAGCCTGTAACGTCCCTCCAGCCTGTGACGTCCCTCCAGCCTGTAACGTCCCTCCAGCCTGTGAAGTTCCTCCAGCCTGTGATGTCCTTCCAGCCCAGGAAATCCAGGCCAGAACTGCACTGCTGTGGTACCAATGACAATTTTAGAGAGTGTTCTCCTGACTAACTTACAAAACCAACAAGAAAACAGGAAATTCCACTGGCTTGTGCCTTGTGTGACGTGCAGAGGGAACGGGTGTGTCCTTCTGTCAGTATTGTAAGTAAAACAGAAGTGGAAGGGCAGGAGCAGGGTCTCTGGGGGCACCACCCCCTCATTCGTGTGACTATTCAACCAATATGTCTTTTCTTTCTAACACACAGTACTACTCCGGCCTCCCACAACACCCACGTCGACTTCACTGCCACCCAGATAATAGAATAATTAGAATTAGATTAAATTTGGGCTTCTACATAGATTTCAAATTATTCTCTCATTGTTTTTAATAATGGGAACCTTATGCTTTATCCAGACAACATGAAAAGTTTCTGTAGATCTCGTGGTAAACTAAGGCACCTGTTGGGGAAGTCTGTCAGGCTTCCTGTTCAAAGAAATCCCAGGTCAAGATCCTTGGTGATGGGCCATTTTTCATAAAATTCCCGTAGGTGTGGAGAATGACAGACAGGCAGTGGGAATCAGCGGCACCCAGTATTAGGGCTCTACTGCCCAATACCTACATGGTTGTCCATGGGAAATGTTTTCATTTGCTGACAGCTACAGACAAGATCCCTGAACCTTCTAAATGAATAAAATCATACTTGTGGGAGACACTGTGAAGGGCCAGTCCCCTCTCTGTTTCTCCACTGAGTAAACATTGAGCAGAGAAGGAATGATTTACAAAGCTCTTGAGCGATATTTTTTGTACCACTTCAGGCAATTCTACATTTGAAATTTGCTCCAAAGGGATGCACTGGACCCTGATCCATGGTGCTATTTTCAAGATCCATGTGAGACACAGGGTTAGCCTGGACTACCATGCTCAGAGTGTCAGTCACTGTAGGGCCAGGGCTGACAGCAGAAAAGGGTGAAGCTGGGCATCGGTTTCCTGGTGTGCAAGGACGAGGCACTCTGAGAGGGAACTGGGTGACACAGATGCATGTTCCTGGTGTGCAAGGATGAGGCACTGTGAGAGGGGACTGGGTGACCCAGATGCATGTGTGAAAGCGACCGCAGCTCTATACCTGCTTCCTCGTGAGCTCGGACATCTGGGTCAGATGAGTCTTTCACAGGGAAGAGTGACAAGTACAGGCTCAGCGGGTCCCACCGCACAAGGTCATCTCCGGGTGGCTCACCCTGGGGTGGGGGTCCAGAACTGTGCCCTTCTCTCAGCCTTGCCCCTGCCATCTGTCTCACTGGTGGCTCCTGCAGGGCAACATCTTGACCAGTACCACTAACTGCTGGGCTGCCTGGCTCATTCTGATGGCCTCCTCCCTCCCACCCACCTCTATGGTCTCTCTCTAGGACCTTCCTCACTGAGAAGATGTGATGGGGAGAGCAGAAGTGCAGTCCATGGTCCACGGGCCCATTGGCCTCATGTGCTTTGGCTTCAGTTCCGATCCACAAGCAGAGTACAAGGCACTGCACATCCTACCTGAGAAGCTGCCCAGTCTGGGAGCCGTCACATCCCCTCCGTCATGGATCTCCAGGGAGTCCCAGTTCTGCTCTGTGGCAAAGCTGATTACCTGAATCTGAAAACCATAAGGCACGGTTAGTCTGTGGTTTGGGTTTAATCACATTAATCTAAGCACATAGGCTTTCCCATAATCAGGACAATTGTACACAAAAACAACTGGACTCTGGGGATCATACAAAGGCCATGACATTGGGAGGGGCATGTTGGGGTGAATACAATTAACATACATATGTTGTACATATTTGTCAAAGAACTCATAAAGATATCAGTTAAAGTTTACTAGTACTTATAAAAACTATAATATACGAAAGTATTCAAAGAATAAAAAAAACATAATTTAAAATTTAAACTTCCCTGAAAGGTAACAGGCTCTTATGGAATCATAATTAAGGCCTTATTTTGTGTTAAAAATGTGTTATGTCTTGAGAGAGGATTCAAAGATCTTATATGAGATATACATATATGAGATATGTGTATATATGTATATACATATACATTGTGTGTATATGAATATGTATAGTGTATATGTACATATATGCATATATATATACATACTCAGGCTGAGCTCAGGCCTGAAAGCAAGCACTAACACTCTCCTCCTCCTCCTCCTCCTCCTCCTCTTCTCCCCTCTTCCACCCCCGACTCTCCTCTTCCTCCATTTGCCTTTCAGCTCCAGCCTCCAGTTTCCTGCCCACGTTCCCACCTTGGGTTTTCTCAGGGATTGGCTGTGCTAAAAGCCAAAGCAACCCTTTTCTCCCCATGCTGGTTTTGGTCTGATCTTCATCACAGCCACAGAAAGCAAAGTAGGATACATGGAAACATTTCATTGGAATACTGAGACAAGCAATTTCCCATCCGTGTGTGTGAGACATAAGGGTCAGATGGGTGTGCCGGTGAGGAACGAAGGGGACCAGAAGAGAGGGGGGAGGAGAAAAGGGGGGAGAAAGGGAGGGAAGGAAGGAGAGAGGGGACACCCACGGATCCTTCTGAACCTCCTTCGTGAACCTGGGGCTTGAGGGCATACCTGGATCCCAGACCCCTCAGTCACGATGATCTTCCACACACAGTTCAAGTTATTTCCATAGGGCTCAGGGTAGCCTGGGGACAGAATTGTCCCTCTCCGCTGGGTGAAGTTACCACTGCATGGAACTGGAAGACGGACCTCATTAGGTAGAAGCCAGGCAGAGAGAGGGCTTGAAATCAGAGTCCTCCCCTGCTGTGCTGAGACTGGCAGGGAAGCTTCCCTGTAATTGTCAAGCCATTCTTAGGCAGGGTGAAATTGAATCTCTTCTCTTACACTACACTATCAGTGGTTGATACTCATCATGTAACTGAGTTATAGGTCTTGAGACTATAACTTTTTGTTTTCTAAGAAGGGGCTGTGAGTACCAAAGGCATCTCTGGAGCACGTTCTGCTTGGAATAGTGTATCTACACTGCATCTCCTTTAATGAAAGGATACTGGTAGAGGGTTCTTTTCCATCTACAGACCTGCAATGCCAAGGGATACTAAAGGGGACTGTGAGCAAGCCAGGGAGAAGAGACACTTAGAATGTGCAGATGACTTAAAACAAGTGCTAACCAGAGTTGCACAAGAGTTGTCTCCACAAAAGAAAGCAAATGACTGTAACTGAGTGTGTTGTCATCCCACTGCATCAAGCAGAGCCTTCCAGACTCATCAGCACAGAGGGCATTGACAGGTAGTGCCATCAGTCAACACCCTCGTGATATTGTCCTGAAAAACCAAGTCACGGTGCATTTCTATAACTTTAGAGCTGTTGGCAGAGTTACTAACACAAGAAGATGAGCATGTCTAAATGGACTAATCCGGAGCACTGGAAATTCTGATGCTAAGGTTTGGTGCAAGTGGGTTGTTGGAGATAAGTGATTGCTCTTCCCATAGAGCAAAGGCAAGACCATTTTGTGAAGACTGACAACGGGGCTTTGACCTGCCGGGGGGTTATGACTCACTCCCAAGTAGTGATCTCACCTCATGGGCCCCACTTACCTACGCAGCTTGGGATGGTGTCGTTCCACTGGGCCAGTGCATTCGGCACAGACTGGCAGCGGATGGCTGTGGATCCCTGCAGCAGGTAGCCCGGGTTACACTCAAATCGAACAATCGAACCTGCAGAGAACTCAGAACCAATCCTCCTCCCGTATCTGGGCTCCGGGACAGAACTGCACTGGGTGTCACTAGTGCGTGGGACAGCTGGGGAAGAAGCACAGGACATGGCCATTGTGTTGTCATCAGGATGCAGAGACACCACCTTGGAAGCAGTGGGCTCTAATGGGAGTGGATGGGGGAGACACCAATGCCTGCAGCCTCGCAGGGAGAAATCCCACAACACATCTGAGTCTGTGCTTCCTCCTATGATGACAACTGGGGACCAGCACAGAGGTCTCATTCAGGCGAGAGAAGGAAAATCAGTGTCTGTGATACTTGCCTGGGCTGGAAGCAATCTAATTAATTAAAAAACAAATGACTGGGCTGGTCGTCAGGTGGGGATGACAGTCTGTACTTCCCTGAGTAGGATTTGAGTCAGGGAAAGAACTCATCTGTAAGGCATTCGTTTATACACAATCTTTGTGACGTGGTAGGTAATAAATAATCAATGATGAAGAATGTAAAAGAATTCCACCATGTGGTCTAGCCATTCCCTTTCGACACATTTATCCAGAAAGATTGCACTCTAAGTGTCCTAAACACACCACCAAGACATTCAAACGACTTGAGAGCCCGCTCCACTTGGACACTCCATGAAAGGACCTTCGGGAGGAAAGGGTTCGTTTGGGTTCCACTTCCAGATCATAATTCACAGTGGAGGGAAGTCAGGACCAGAACTGAAACAGGAACCTCACACAGAAACCACGGAGGAACCTGCTTGCTGGCGCACTCGCAGGCTCACCCTCAGCTAGCTTTCTTGGACAGCCCAGGCCCACCTACCAGGGCTGGTAATACCTGTAGCATGCCAGGGCCTTCTGCATCAACTAATAATTAAGACAAACCCCCAGTCATGCCCAAAGTCCAACCTGATACAGAAAATTTCTCAGCTGGGGCTCTCCTGTCAAATGTTTGCAGGCTGTATCAAGCTGATAATTACAGAAAACTAGTGTTCCTCAGAGGATGGACATGAAGATGTGTGGTCCAAGCCTTTATACTGGGGAATTTATTAAATGAGGAATGGTCTTGCCATTTGCAGCATCATGGATGTATCTGGAGGACACTGAGTCAGTTGTGGTGGAATCAGGCTGTGCTATTCCACCTACACAGAGGAATCAAAGACAGCTGAACTCTCAGAAGCTTAGAGCAAAGCGGTGCCTACCAGGGGCTGGTGAGGGCAAGCAGGAAGCATCAGAGCAATGGGTGTAACTGTTAGTTACGTGGATGAAGTTTCTGCAGGTCTGAGGAGAGTGCTGCATCGACAGTTGACAATATTCTAGGATGTATTTAAATTTCTTAAGAAGACAGACTTCAGGTTAGCACAATGGAAAAAGGCAATGAGCTGCAGTTGTATTGGAAGCCCTAGGAATTAGGACTCTTCCAGAATATGACACTGTCTGGCATGCTGGTGGCCACCTGCAGGAACCCTGAGCATCCCGAGGAGAGGAGAGAGGCTTCCCATCTGCATGCACTTTCTGGCTTTGGTTCTTTGATGTAGAAGATGACTCCCCTGCTGGAGGGCAGAGAGAGGATTCTCTTTCTCCCCAGTTGGGTACAAAAGTACAAACAAACTCACACTTGTGTTCCTCTGTACAGGACGGTGGTTTCTTTTAATGTGGGCATTAGGATGAGGCTTTATGGTGAGTGACTCGGATAACACTAAAGAAACACTGAATTAACACAGGCATTCCCCTGCTGGAGGGCAGAGAGAGGATTCTCTTTCTCCCCAGTTGGGTACAAAAGTACAAACAAACTCACACTTGTGTTCCTCTGTACAGGACGGTGGTTTCTTTTAATGTGGGCATTAGGATGAGGCTTTATGGTGAGTGACTCGGATAACACTAAAGAAACACTGAATTAACACAGGCATTCTAGCAGGGGAGATACGGGAAGGAGGGGAAGGTTCACTCTACAGCCAATGACTCCTTCTATCAAGAGGACCAGAGGTAAGCCTACTAGGGCTCAGTAGGGAAGGAAAGTCAAGTCAAGAGAGCTCGGGCTGGGCACAGAAGCAGTGATGAGTCTGCTCCCCAGACACTTCCTGTGGGACAGGCGGGGGGCAGGTGGGGACAGGTGAGGACAGATGGGGACAGGTGGGGACAGGTGGGAGCAGGTGGGGACAGGTGGGGACAGGTGAGGACAGGTGGGGACAGGTAAGGACAGGTGGGGACAGGTGGGGACAGGTGGGGACAGGTGGGGACAGGTGAGGACAGGTGGGGACAGGTGGGGACAGGTGAGGACAGGTGAGGACAGGTGGGGACAGGTGGGGACAGGGAGACAGGTGAAGGACAGGTGGGGACACGTGGGGGACATGTGTGGACATGGCAGTATCCACATCTGCCATTCCATACTCAGTCAATGCACAGTCATAAAAGCCGTCATTAAATCCCATAGCTGTGAGGTCTGGAAACAGAGAAGGAAAAGCGGCTGATCAAGCATTGAAGAGCAAAGTTCAGAACATTACAGCAGGCAAGGATGTCTGAAGAACCACAGGAAGAGGAGCTCCGAGAGCCTCAGTGACCCAAGGGAGGTCACCTGTCCTCCTCCTGACTAGAAGTCCCCTCCCTGAGAAACAGCTGTGCACTTACTCTGACAGACAGCATAGAGCTCCAGAAAGCTCAATCCCCCATCTCACATGAGTGCAGGCTCTGCCATAC
This sequence comes from Eospalax fontanierii, assembly GCA_035773235.1. Taxonomy (NCBI): domain Eukaryota; kingdom Metazoa; phylum Chordata; class Mammalia; order Rodentia; family Spalacidae; genus Eospalax; species Eospalax fontanierii. Next base: position 61,140,443 of record CM069542.1, on the reverse strand, counting down.
ACTAGTGTTCTGCCCACTCTTCCTCCTGGATGAAGATGAAGACACCTGGGGACGAGGCAGCCTGAAAGCAGCACACTCAGTAATCATACTGCTATCCAGCCTCCCTGAGAGGCGTTACACAGCAGTCTCATCTGCCTCCCTGACTACCTCTCCAAGACTCTCCTAGGTTCCCACAGTGAGCAGACTTCCTTGTTATGGGAAACAAATGCTAAGCCTGTGAAAAGCTAGGATGGCTTAGATCTTTGGGTGATAGATGGCTCTCCATGTAAAGTTGGTAAGAGACATTGACTTGGTTGTCCGTGAGAAATTACCAGCTGTGGGATAGTTTTCCATCTGTCAGCAAGGAATCTGGGAAAGCTGGACCAAGCCCTCAGGTGGAGGAGTTTGCTACACAAATCAAACTCTGCAGATAATCACCCCGACACGCGAATGCTTTATCTGGCCTCTCCTGTCTGTGGCAGGAAGCAGTGGTTTCTAGGACCCCACTCTCCTCAGACCTGGCATCTGAAATGTATCCCTTTGAGAGTACACTCATGTGCACACCTCCCTGAAAACAGACCTTCGTGCTGCTTCCCTAACACGGCACCTTGCTTCCAGTTGGATCCGAACCATGGCAGATGCCATTCTTAACTTGCACATGTGTGCTGTGCCATGAGCGCTTTCCCTCTCTCTCTCTCCCTCCCTCTCTCTCCCTCGGTCCCCCTCTCATCTCTCTCACACAAATAAAGAAATGCAATAGGAAATATCTTCAAAAACATTCCATTACATAGAAGTCAGATGGTTTTGACTACACTAGAACTCAATCCAACTTTACAATATTTTCTAGCAGAAGGCAAAAGCTGATTACATGGTAACAATCTAAACATTAGTTGAAAAAAATATAAAGCTGTATCAGAACATATCCTTTTCATGTGTGGAGGAGTTTAGTTAACTACCATACTCCAAGATAACACAATATTTATTACATTTGCATTATCTGTAGGTCTGTGTATCTTGTTACAGCTGAATAATGGTGTAAGGGAAATAAAAATAGATAGCTGGAGGAGACCCCATAATTATTCCAATGACAATATTTTTTAACAAAATGAACATCTCTAATGGCAATATTTCAGCTTATGCTGAGTGGCCTAGAACAAGCCCACACTTTGGCAGTTTCCACTTTTCTGTGCGGTTTCACCTATACCATCTGTCACCTACATGATTCCAGGTGCTGGGTCCCAAAACCGAGGAGAAGCCCAAGCATCACCTACATGCAAGTCACTATGGAAACTGTCTTCAAGGAGTCCACGGCTGTATATTTCCAAGGCAGTTATTATAGACAAGTAACACTGCGTCCACCTGCAGTTATTGAGGACATCTCTCAGAGTCCGAGTTTGGACAGCAAAAGGAAGGTACGTTTTAAGTTTCTGAGAAAGTGGGAGATAAAAGAAGTCAACAGACTGCAGGCCTCGGTGCCATCTGCAAAGGCAGAGTCTGTTCTGAACGCCTGCCCCAGTGCCTGCCCCCACCTGAGTTCCCTGCCCCACAGGGGAGAAGTTGTAATATGCTTATTATCTCTGCCCACTAGTGCAGGTTTTGAACTGCCAGGAAACAAAACTGAAAATAGCCAAGGGAGAAGTGAGCAGGATCAGGGTCAGCTGGAGGCAGGTGAGGGACACTGGGACTGCCTCACACCACATCACACCACAGTGCTGAGCCAGAAACTGGTTGCTCTGTGCTGGAGCCTTATAACACCAAGAATGGACAGCCTGGGAACATACGCAGATGGTACTGTCAGGGAAAGGCAAGAAACTTGTGCTGAAATACCAGAAAAGTGTGAGAGGTCCATCAATCGCCCTTCCCCTCCACCAGCCACAGCCAGAGAGACTGTGTGCAGCCTTCCTCCCACGAACCCTGTGTGGATGGTGAGCAGAGGGGCAAACCAGAGGATACGTTCCCATCTCCTCCTGGACAGAGGGACCTCCAGCTCTCACAGTAGTGGTCTGCCGGGAGCTGAAGAACCTGACCTGACAAGCCCTTCCCAGTCAGGGAATTAAAGATACATCATTGAATTACGTACACAATTTAATGAAGAATGTTCTTGATAAAAACTATATATTTTATAAGCTCTTGAAACAGAATGTGAATTCCTTAGAAATACAAAATCAACTATGCTTTAAATTACAGCACATCAAAGGAGAGGCAGGCAGGGACAGACCAGGAGCAACTGTGTGGAGAGGATTTCAGGCACGGAACAAGTGGTCCCTGCATCCCGCCAGGGGCAGAGGAAGCCTGCTCGTGAGTCAGGCAGTCTTTCAATGAGCTGCAGTAATGTGAGTGTGCAGAGTGTGAGATGTGATGGTGAGCTGCCTATGGGGGGAGGTGGGTTCTGCCCAGGTGTGGCGGGGTCTGGTGGGACCCCTGGAAGTAGAGTTGGTGACCCAGCAACCAAGACACAGAAAGACAGACTGAGGCCAGCTGCCACTTTCCAGCTGAGCGCGGTGGACAGCGGACAGCACATGTGGACAGTGAATCCTTCAGTGCCCTGACTTCGGGAGAGTGGCATATTTGGAGGAGGCTGTATGAGGTGTTGAACTGCATGTTGACATGGCCAAGCACAAATGGAAGACAGCTGGACATGCTTGTGAGAAACTCAGCCCCAAGCCGAACTGGTGCACACTCAGCCATGTGCAACAGACCGTGGGTGAAGACGGCCTTCTCTACCCTGCTTCCTGTGGCAGGGGCCTGGGCAGGAAAGGCGGGGAGGATGCGTGCTCCCCATCAGCTGGCCTCCATAACCCTTAGACTGACTCAGTGTTTTGAGCATGTAAATCTTCCATATTCACAGACTAGAACTAGAAGTCTCTTTTAGCACTGACGTGAATAGAAGGGATTAAGAGATCGCACCTGTGGTCTGTGGTGCATGTGTTGACCTAAGGAGACACTGTTCTTTGGTGTATATATTTCTTTGGAATCTGTGTGACCTATGCATCAGGTTCTGCTAGTTCATAGCGGTAGTAGACGCAGCATGGAGTTAGGAAGCGGGAGAGGGCTATGGAGTCCTCCTGGGTGTGACAGGACAATCCAACCCTGGCAGCTGTGAAACAGGTAAGAGGACCTGCTGCGCCCAGTGGACAAGGCATGAGATGGATTCATATGTTCAGTGGTCAGAAACAAGGAGTCAGGCTGCTCTTGTTTGGGGGTCAGGGGATGTGATCAGGGCTATATTCTGGGTGCTCTCACCCCTTGGGAAGAAAGCTGTTGGAATTCTTGCAAGATGAGTTCTGAGGATCAGAGTTGGGCTGAAGGTCAGGCTGGCGGGCAAGTCTAAGTCACGGCCTCAGGACATTCTGCTATTCTGCCCTGTGCTGCCTGCCCCAACCTCAGGCCCCCAGGGCCCTCTGCGCTGTGCAGACCACCCCCAGTGTGGATTCCCTGAGGGTTTGAACAGCACCAGAGCCTAGTCAACTTGCTGGTCCCCGGTCCTCCTCATGTGCTGGGTCCTCACTCACGCTCTTTCTGCCCCTCAGCTTTTCCAGTCACGGCCTCCCACCCTCACAGTGTTGGGAGTAGATAAACCCAGCATGTATGAGGTGTGTGAGGAGATGCTTAATAAAACCGAGGCTCGCTGTGCCTCATTTTAGTTTCCTTTCAGTTGCTGTGGTAAAATAGCCCGACAAGAGGCAGCAGAGGGAGGAAGGCTTTACTTGGCTTACAGTCCATCACAGGAGGGAGCCACAGAAGCAACACACAGAGACAGCCAGCCCCACTACATCCCCAGTGAAGAGCAGAAAGAATGCTTCCGAGATACCTGCTCATGCTTGTTGTTTGTCAGCTGGCTTTCTCCTCTCTTAAACGGCTCAGTACCCAGCCTAGGGAAAGTGCTACCCACAGTGGGATAAACCTTCCTATATCAACTAACAGTCAAGATACTCCCCTACAGACTTGCCTGCAGGCCACGTTGATCTAAGACAATTCCTCACTGAGACCCTTTCCCAGAAGATTCTAGATAGGGGCAAGCTGACCATACAACCAGCATAGTCTGCATCTTCTCACAAGATACAAAGATGGCACCACTCAGTTTCTGCACATTAACCAGGGAGCCCCTCACCTTGGTAGACAAAGTGGAAGCCCCTTGCTGATGCCCCGCTCTTTGCGCTGAACCGCAGCAGAATCTGATTGGATGTGGCCAGGGGGAGAGTTTCACCTAGAAATGAAAGCAGACGCATTAGGCAGGATCTGACCTTGGCACTATGCAGGTGATTTCAGGTGACAACACTCTGGAAAATACATATTGAATTGTAAATTTACCGTTAGCATCTGAACTTAAGAGAAGAGATTGATTTGGGGTTTTAAGACCTAAGTGTACTGTTTTACACTGACTGCAGAACTCAGCCCTGCTTTCTTTTAAGCTATATCGCAGTGCTTATGTAATATCTTTTGATGGAAGTGCCAGTGGTCCCTATGGCTGGTAATACAGAAGATCCAAGTATGGAGTGAGGCATTTTTTTCTTCTTGCTAAAATTATGTTTATTGAAAATTTTTGAGTCCAAAATGGTTTAAAAAATTTAAAGGATTCAAAAAAGACCTTTTGAAATAAGTTTTACACCTTGAAAGCATACAGAGTATCTTGGGAAGTGTGTCTCTGGCACACATGTGGTGCTGAGAGCCTCTATAAACTATTGGAGGAGAGTGTTACTATGTGTGACGAGTGTGTCTGTCTGAGAGTGGTAGGCATACCAATATGTGACACTGTAGGTGCACATGTGAACCGCTGTGCTTGTAACAGCATGCACAGGACCTGTGCAATCCACAGAAAACCCAGCACATATCTGGGAAGGTAGACAAGAAGCCCCAGCCCTAGCTGAGGACCTACTGGCAACTGGTAGCGGCTGGGAGAGGGAGAGTCAGTTTTCTTTAAGGGTATGACCCCTGGTAGACTGACCAGGATCCAAGGGACAGACCCACATCCAAGAACATTTGGGGAACACAGAGTAGCCTCAACAGGCCTGAAAGAAAGAAAAATAATATCGAGAATATGGAGTAGGAAGACAGAGGTTGGAAAGGGAGACCGGGTCTGAGTGTGAGCAACTCAGATATCTTAAAAAAACTACAGATCTGAGATCTGAATCCAGAAACAACAGACACAAAAATAAGCAAATCTTAACTTCTGTGGACCAAAGCTTGCGTTACCTTGTGTGTAAAGAAAGAGCTCACCAGATTTACTTAGCAAATGCTAAAAGGTGATTATCAATGTTATAAATCATGGCTTAGCTTCCATGAGGGCTGGATAAAGGGACAGAGCTGAGCTGGCACCCGATTAACTGTGGGGACCAGTAAGAAACAAAAGCCCATGGATATTTACTGCATGTGTTACATATATGTTTGAAATTTAGGGTGCTGATGGAAGATTGTATCTCCAGGAAGTATGAAAAGAAAGAATAGACAATAAGATTCGTTATTGTCCCTTCTTTTACGGAGAAGATCCACTTTGGAGATATAATTTTTTCCACAATCTTAGTAAGTAAAATGATAAAAGCAGGTTTTATAAATAGGAAGAAAACACAGACTTTTCTAGGTACACCTGCAAGCTCATAGATGAACAAATTCCCCACTCATCAAGAAGGAAAAAACAGAAAGAAAAGGACACATTTGAAAACAATCCCCATAGCAGTCTAATGGAACACAAGACAAAACTGGTGAAGCTTTACCTGAATGGGACCCCGACAGAGAGCTGAGAAGTCTGGCCTGAGGGTGGGTCCCATCAAACAGCTCAGCCAGGTCGTTCAGCGCTGTCTGGAAGTACGCGAACTGCCCAAACACCACTGGCAGGGAGAAAGTGTGGGACACATTCTTACAAAGAGAAACGGACAGCTTGTTCACACTGCAGCTCACGTCATTATTATTATTATGTATAATTTACACACCAAAGATTGTTTTCTGGGAAGCTTGTCAACATAAGCACAGATATATCGCACAGATAATCATTTCAGTGATCAAACAGTTTTATTTTGTTTCTGGTTCTTTTTGTACTTTGCAACAGGAGGGACATTATTATTTTACATATAATTTGAATATTGAGACATTTTTTAAATGAATACAACATTAAGGTAGTATAAACTATCTATAAAGGCATCCGTTTATTTTTTATTAGTGACATTTTATTCCATGGAAAAATTACCTTAGTAAAGGACAAAGCTCCATGATAATTTGGTACAGAATTTTAAAACTTACCAAAAAATTATTAGAGTGTCTAGTTTACAATAGCCCATGGCAAAATTAACAAGCCCTTGATTTGGAGACCTATTTCAGGAATGGCTTGGTGTTATTTCACACTATAACTTTTTTATCCTGTACATTATGAAATTGTATGGCTGCACAACCTTCAAATAAAACATGGCCGCATCCCTTGAGATTCAAATTTAATCAATACTGCATGTTCTAATTCAGGAAACATGAGGCCTTTATTGTATTTAGGAAAACCTGTGGTTTAGTATTGATGTATAAGTAGTCAACAAATTATTCGTTTTTATTTACACTCAAGATGCAGAACTTCTAAATCTAGTGAGCCAGCTGTCGGGAGCATGGGCTACTTTTGGCCCAGAATTCTGGCAGAAAAACATTAACATGCTAGTAAGCATAATGAGACAGTGTAACTACAGGTGTGTGCTTGAGAACACGTGCACACATGGTACTGTGCACACTCGGTACTGTGAAGGTGACAGAAAACACACAATCCCCAAGGCAGCCTGTGTTTTGTGGTGTCAGACTGAGCTAGAAAGGAACACAAAGCAAGTCTGTGGGTGAGGTGGTTTTTCTTGTTGCTGAGGTGGCTCAGGACCCGGAGGGTCAAAGATTATCATAGGAGGAAAAGCATGGTCCCCCAGAGTCCCCACCAGTCCACTCCTCCCGCCTACCACCTCCCAATCCACCCGCTTTTGTCAGTCAGAGGCTGAATGCTTGGGTTTCTTGATTATTAAACTAGAGTGTCTTACATACTTCAGTCCTGCCTTCCTTCCAGAACTCCTTTAACTCCAGAAACCACTGAAAAGATGGTAATATACAAACCCAGTCCAGCACTCTCACAGAAGTGCTTACCTGAGTCCAGCACTCTCACAGAAATACTTATCTATCTGCTTTGTGTCTGAGTAGCTGACTGCTGATTTAATATAAAGAGAAACTTTGGCTATGTGGGGCTTTTTGGTTGACCAGGAGAAAAACTGAAAACAGCTTGTCTGTCTTGCTTAAAGAAGAACTGCACAAGCCAGTCTTCCTGGTCAGGAGCCAGAGCACCTATCGTGCAGAGTACTGCAGTGCCTGGGACATTCAAAGAAGAATCAGGAGGAATGAAATCTGGGTGAGGTAGAGTGAGAAGAAGAATAGACTGACCACTGACTCCATCTGCCAGATGTCCAGAGAGGCAACCTGTGCTCCTCGCACAACTGACTGCCAGAGCCACTTTTGGGAGGGACACAGAATGGAGTCAGGTTAGTGGCTGAGACGCTGCTAGACCTGTCCTGGGGGAGACATAGCACTTGGAGCCCCACTGGTGGGACTGTAGCTGACACTATGTGGGATGGGTTAGCACGCTCATCATCTTCTGTATCATTTTGTTCTACAGTTGTTCTAAAATTAAACAGTGGATTAAAAACAAATGGCAATATCTTACCAAATTCCTTGGGCACTGTGATGGAATAGACACATATTTGACCAGCTGTGTAGTTATGAGGGTAGTTAGGTGACAAAACCACTCCTTCTGATCCCGTGTACTGGCCTCCACAGGGGGCTGAAAACAAAACCAGGCAAGAGTGGTGAGCTGTGTGTGGGAGATGCTGTGGGGCCCAGCCACCCAGCGGAGACAACAGGAACCTGTGAAACCGGCTCATCTCAGAACAAGTGAAGGACTGAGGCCTTGCTCACTCTGCACCATTAGCCAGAGCAACAGGAGGGGAAACCAGAGATTTACCACTGGAAATCCAAGCTTTCAACCCAGAACAGAGGCTCATATTGCCGTCAATACCTGATCCCGGCATGTACAAGTAATGATAAAACCAGCCACCAAGATCACTGTACTCTCAAAAATACAAAGCATTCCAGGATTTAAAAGCTTTCATCTTTAGTTTTTGATTGTGTGTGTGTGTGTGTGTGTGTGTGTGTGTGTGCATGCAGGTGTTTGAAGGAGATCAGAAGAGGGTATCAGGTCCCTAGAGCTCAAGTTGTAGGTAATTGTAGGCCATCTGATGTGGGTGCTGGGAGCCAAACCCAGCACTTCTGCAAGAGCAGTAAGTGCCTCTAACTCCTGAGTCATCTCTTCAGCACCCAATTCAAGGATTTTAAAAGAGCTCACCAAATTGTGCAGGTGATATCAACCATATACTCACCTAAGAGATATAAAGATCATGTCAACTTTTAATTATTATACTGTGAAAAGAAAAGAAGGGATGGTCTGCTTGTTAAGTTTTGTCTGTCTTTAACTTTGCATTTCATGGATTCAGTGAAGGGGCAACAGAACCAATCCACTTCTGTGGTTTTTACACGCGAGTTCAGTGTTCTACTCAAGGGACTGGAGCTGCGAGGTGGGGCAGTGAAAAGAGTAGACAAAAATCTCATGGGGTGGGGACGGTGGGGGGGGGAAGAGAGAAAGAGAATGAATGTGTGTGTCTGAGGGTGTACAGGGTATAAGTGTGTGACCATATGTGTGTTCATACATGCACATATCTATACATAGGGTTTAGTCACATATCTGTAGCATTTAGATGTGTCTGCATGTGCATATGTGTGTGCACAAATGTATGTGTCTCTGTGTACATGTGCGCACACACTCATGTATGTGTCTCTGTGTACATGTGTGCACGCACTCATGCATGTGTCTCTGTGTACATGTGTGCATGCACTCATGCATGTGTCTCTGTGTACGTGTGTGTGCATACACTCATGCATGTGCCTCTGTGTACACGTGTGCACGCACTCATGCATGTGTCTCTGTGTACTTGTGTGTGCACGCACTCATGTATGCACACCTGTGCAGTGTGTATGCATGTGCATGTGTGTGTATACAGTGAGGCTGTATGTGTTTTCTCCCATTCATTTTACTGAATTTAGTGTTGACTGATCTGGGAACACAGAAAAACACTTCGGCACATGTGGCCAAAGTGGTGAAACTGATGCCCAGTTGAGTGCCGTCCCGTGTTGAGGTTGAGAGTTCGGTCAGCAACCCTGGTTCTGGGTGTGCGATGTCAGGAGGTGCTGTCAGTATTGTTCTGCTCAGCTCCAGGGGTGGGACTTGGGATAGCGGGTCTGAGTTGCCCCATTGGCCGCAAGCTCTTTCTGCGGCCCTCTGTGTGGCTTGACCCCTCCTCACTTTAGGTGAGCCCTGCCCTGATTTCCATTAAAATTCGCTTTGAGGGTCTGGAAAAGGTTCTGCTGCTTTTCTGGATCCTTTCTCTTTTTACATAAACATCAGATCACATCGACTATGTAAATTAATGTGTTTTACTGTGACATTTCCACACACGCACGTATCAGTCTGGCGCTCTGGGCGCACACCCTCCCCCGCTCTCCCTGCCCTCTGGTCTCCTTTCTACTCCCTGCTCATTTAGTCTCCATAAGGCCATTTTCAAGCACTGAAAAAACAGAAATTAGGGACGGTGTGTTTAATCCGTTAAGTGTTAATTAGCATACTGTTAAATCCTAAGGGACAAACAGGTCATTCTCCGTGATTAATAGGCTCTGAGGAGTGCCATGTGTGGACGGAAGACACCCACTGTTGGAGTGTTGGAAGAGTTAATGACTGTCAGCTGATTTCCTCACCCCTGAAATTGCTGTGGCTTGGCAGGCTTGCCTCATACCACAGGATAATCGTGTACACATCTTACTATTTCAATAAGGGGTTTATTTAACTACCCTAGACATAGCTTTCATGCTGCTGTTTTATTTCAGAGAAATTTTACTGTTCCAAAACACCAACATTGACTATTTTACAATTTCAAATGGAAATGTTGATTTTTCCTTTCAGATGACGCCATTTCTACACACCAGTTTCCAAAGCGGAAGTGTCCAATGTGAAACTGTGACTCAGTCTATCAATGTAGAAACTCTGCTGTCAGTTTCCGTCTAAGCTGTATAAATTCAGCCTGGTTATCTCAGGACCAGCTTTGCTTCTGCAAAGGCTCACAGGCCAAAGTTCTAAGATAAGTATAAAGCCTAGAAAGGTATTTTATTTTGGCTCAGTCATGTGAACTTTTGCATCAATCCCTCTCCTAGTTATAATCTGTCAGTAAATCTATCTACTGTCTATCAATCACTAATTTATCTGTCATCTATAATCTGTCTACCTGTTATCTATGACCATTCTATCATTTACCTACTTATCCATCAACTCTATTCATCTATCGTTTACATTCACTTATCTATATTCATCACTATGCTCCTATGATCTATCATCTATCTATCACATTTATCATCTATATGTGTGAGCCTATGTATCCATGTATCTATTCATTATCATTCATCATCATCATCATTGTCATCATCCTCATCCTCACCATCACTGTTACTATCACCACCACCACCATGATCATCACCATATCTACTCTCATCTGGGTTTAGCTACCATCGTCTATCTGTCCTCTATGTATATGTCTATTTAATATTTAATTTATATTCATCCATCCATTTATTGAGAACTTCCTAGAATATGTTAGTGTGTAGCACTGTGGATCACACGGAAAGTAAACTAAACAGACACACACCGCAAACTGAGTGAAAGAAAAGCATTGACTGGTACAGAACCAATGAGAAGTAAGCAGTCTGTGACTCTGCAGCACCTGAGTGAGCAACCCCCCCACTGACCCAGGATCACAGCCCTGGACTAGGAGACTATTTAAAGTCAACTTTTGCGCAGGTGTGTGCAGAGAAAGTGAGTCAGACATACCTTGGCAAGCTGGCAGGGCTCGGTCCCAGGAGGGCTTCCCATCAGCCCCGATCACACACTCAATGGATGAGGGGTCCACGATCTTGTAGCCAGAGTCACACTGGTAGGTGACTGTGGAGCCCAGTTTGAAGTCAGTTCCGATCCTTGACCCATTCATTATGTTCCCAGGGTCAAAGCAAGCTTCTCGGGGTTTCTCTGTAGATAAAAAGGCTTGTGAGGGTCATCGGAGTGGCTTTCACTATTTCCTTTGATTCTTAGCTTCTCTCATTTAGGGCCTAACACATGGTCCTGCGTATGAACACTGCTCATAGACAGGCATTCATCAGGTAATGACTAAGTCAACTTAGTAAATCAACATAGGAAATTCTTTTTCAGTAAATTGAGATTATTCTTTTATAAAATGGTAATTAATTATAGAATGATATAGAAGTATTTTCACCTAGCTCAAAATGTACAGTGATATGTTTTCATAAATTTATGCTTTGAGGGCTGTGCATTTTATATTTTTCTCATTTTATTGTTATTATACATCTATGAGTGTTTTGCCTGCATGTGTGTAAGTGCACCTATGTCTATGGGGAAGGGGGCAGATCCTCTGGAAACAGAGTTATAGACAGTTGTTAGTTATCATGTGGGTGCTGGGACCTGAACCCAGGTCCTCTGTAAAAGCAGCCAGTGCTCTTAACCTCTGAGCCATTGCTTCAGCCCTACCTGTGCATTTAAAACCGAATCATATAAAATGACTGAGAAAAAGCTGAGGCTCATTTTCCAACTTGTTCTTGTCTTACACCAACATGAACTCACACTTTTGGGAAGAGACTGAGAGTTGGTTTTGTAACAGGAGAATGGCATAGTTCATGAATGTCAAGTGTATCTTCCCATGGTGACATAACAGACTCAGGACAGGATCACAGACACTTCTGAATTAGGGTTCTTGGGACAGATAGTGTGCACCAAAGACTGCCAAGCTCAGCAGGGAAAACGCTGATTGACAGGTGTCAGTGTCATGTCTGCTTTGCTTCAGCTGCCCGAGTCTTGGCTGCAAAAATGGCCGAGACTCACTGAGGGGCATGCTGCACGCAAAATTGAGCTCCGGACACTGAGCAGACAGTGTCGATCTTCACGATCACTTGGCACCACAAGTTCCCTGACCACCCTGAGTTCAGATCAAGGTGGGAACTCTCACAAAGCCATTCTGGAGAGAGCGCACACTGCAGTCACTGGCTTGAAGATCTATCTGGCTCCAGGTTCAATACCAGACAGCCTTTATTTGCCCCTCAGAGTTTGGCTATATAGTCAACTTTAGTTATCTTCTGGTAGCTTCAGTATTTTTAATTTTTAAAATATATTTTATTTATTACTTTTATTTTATGTGTATGAGCATACGGCCTGCATGTAGGCAAGTGCATCCATGTCATGCAATGCTCACAGAGGTCAGAGGAGGCCATTGAATGCCCTGGAACTGGAGTTACAAATGGTTGTTATCCACCATGTGGGTCCTGGAAATCAAACCTGGGTTGTCTGCATGAGCAGCCAATGCTCTCAGCCAGATCTCCAGCCCAGTATTTTTAACTGTATATTTTGAGTTATCTGTAACTCAGTGAATATGTGTATATAGCTTGGTGCTTCAGGAAACTTCAGATTTGAATCGTGCTTATGTATATCAGTAGCTGCTCACAGCCAGGAGCAGTCCCTCTGTGGCTGTGGAACTGAGCTTCACACCTGGCGGTGGGAGGCACACAGACCCCTATTCAGCTCAGTGTGATGACAGTCTATTTGGTTGTGTGAAGGATGCGTCAGGCTCTAGTGTAACTTCAAAGTGGAGAAAAATAAGCAGCGTGGACTTTGAAAAGTGCATCCCCTGAAAATGTTTATCTACTATATCTTTTATCTACTATAGAAAATCAAATGTTAATCATAAATGCAATGATTGCTGGGAAATGGAGTGCAAAATGAATCTCTGTTTTTGTCTTTGGTCAGGATCAAGATTGGCACTGCTGCTTGTATCTCCTAGTTACGGCCGACAAATTTCCAGTCACTTAATTGAGGAATGGCATGAATTAATCTTTAGAAGGAAGAGCGCTGTGGAGACGGTCTCAGGCATGCACGACCAGACGTGAGTAGTGCTGTCTACAGGCCTTGCTATCTTCCTGGGCATGAACTAAGTGCAGTGGAAGAAGAGAAAAAAATAAATGCAACGAAGGTCTCATTCTGGGAAGTCCGACAGGAAGCACTAGCGGTCTGTCTAGCTGTTTAGTTAATTTTTTCAGTTATATTTTTCATGAGCTATGGAGCATCATCAGATTAAGATAAATCTCCTTGGCAAACATCCTTTCTATGTATACTAATACTGTTATAGCTAAATGGATTGGGGCACTAACCTATTACATTTTCAATCTATAACAATAACACGCTAGGACTAAATGGGTGATAGACACTAAACCTATCATGCAGCAATCCTTTAAAATTTAACAAAGAATGCCACTTTTACATAGCTCGACCTACACAGTCCTGCCCCTCTCTCTGTGGTCTCTGACCAGTCATGTGACAGCTAGAGACCCGAGTCTCCAGTTATGTTGTAGAAAACCTGTGTGGATATTTGAAGTGGCTGAGGAAATCTTCAGAATTCTTTGTAGTTACCTCAAATGCCAGGTCGAACACTGAAGATCTTCCCAAGAAAATAACATCAACCGAAGCTTGCCTTCTTGTTCCTCCTGGTTTGCTAAAGTAAACCAAAGCTACTCCGGTTCATAGATTATTCAGTCACTCAAGAAATGTGCTGAGCACCAACCTGGCTACAAGCAGAGTCTGCTGGTTCAAAACAGAGCATCTCCTCATGGAGTCAGTCAGCGTAGACCCCAGGCCTCTCTGTCCTCTCTCCCCATGGAGTCAGTCAGCGTAGACCCCAGGCCTCTCTGTCCTCTCTCCCCATGGAGTCAGTCAACGTCGACCCCAGGCCTCTCTGTCCTCTCTCCCCATGGAGTCAGTCAGCGTAGACCCCAGGCCTCTCTGTCCTCTCTCCCCATGGAGTCAGTCAACGTAGACCCCAGGCCTTTCTGTCCTCTCTGACCATCTTTTGCTCCCTTCTCAGTGCTGGGTGGTGAGATGCAGCTGAAGACTTGCCAATTCACCCGGTGAGGCAGAGCGGACGGTGGATCTGTCTTCGAATGAACACATCTAGTCTTTGTCCCATTAACCAGGCTGTCAGTTCATACTGCCCAGTGATAAATCACAATCCTGTTTCTGCTTGCATTTTGCTGTGCTTCCTAATTAGACGACTTCATATGTGGTGTGTTCTGCAGTCCTTCTTGTCGGTTCCATTTGAGAAGGCTTCACAGGCTCTTGCATTGCACGATAAACTAGTGGCACGTGGGGGCGCCCAGGAGGCTGCGTGGTGAGACTGGCCTGGTGTCCCTCCTGCTTGTCACATCGAGCGACCACCTCTGCAGTCTGCCCTATTGACCTTGTGAGTATTCGCTCTGGATACAGCTCCAGCTCTGTTCTTCCCTGGAGAGTTTTCCTCACAGCCTCCCAGGTGAAGGATGACTGTTCTGCCCTCTCTTCCACTCATATGGTGCTTTATAGCCCATGCATCTAGTGATCCCTGGCTTGATTTCCCCAGGAGCATGCCAGGCACCAGCAGAAAGACCAGCTCTGACCGCACGGACTCTGTCTTTACTTATTGGCTGGCTGGTTTCATTTGTTTGGTGGTGGCTGTTGTAGGGCAGGCACAGGCCTGGTGAGGGTCATCTCCAGTTTCTTAATATACAAATTATTTCCTGAGCTTCAAACACTGTTCTCAAACATGGCCGTTTCTACCCCAGAGGCACAGAATTCTACTCTGATGGCTAAATTGTATGATTTTTATTATGCATTTTAATAAAGACACTTGCATTTACAGGTTTTGAGATTTTAGGCAAGATAGTTTTCTACTTAGAATTATGTAAAATGATACACATCTGTTAAAGAGCAAGAGAGGTTAAATGTATTGTCCATTTTCCTGGTAATTTCACTGCAAATTAAACTCAATAGTTTCAATAAATGTAAATAATTTCGTTGATTTTCTGGTAAACGCCTCCTTAGTTCTCATGGTATCAGGTTCAAATTTTGTGTCCAATTCTAGGCAATGTGCCTTATCTTTTCTTCATTTACAACACGGTTTTGAAGAGCAATGTTTGTCTCCATGGTCTATAAACAAAGCGCTCAGCTTGGGGCATTTTGTGTGTGGCTTTGTCTGTTTCCCCTGGATTTTGACAGATCCCAAAGCGGGTGTGGGATGCTGAGCTGAGTCTGAGACAGCAGCTCTGCTGGGTGAGGAGGGTGCAGGCAGGACGGGCAGTGTCCTACTCAGTAGGCTGTGCTGTCTGGACATGTATCTAGTCATGTCGAGGAGATATTAATGGGGAGATATCTATCAGTCATCGTTACACAACCTTAATTCAACCTTAGATGACTAAACTCTTGGGGAAGACATTCCCCATCTTTCTTTTCCCTTCCAGCTGCCTCTGGACTTTCTTCTTCTGGGTGGGTGGGCTTCTTCCCCAGAGACCGGCAGCATGCACAGGCTGGGGGCAAACAGATTAGACAAGGAGAACTTCCTAAAGAGATCCAGGTAGCCGATGCCATGCCGACACACATTAATTTCCACACAAATTGATCTCCTCACAAACCTTTAAATTCGATGGCAAACCCCGATAAGCCCACAGAGGCGTCGCTCCTGAAGGCCAGGAAGAGACTGTTCCCGCTGCTCTCGATCCTCTCTGGGGCCTGCGAGCCCTGGAGGCTTCCGATCAGGGGGCTGTTGGAGTCTTCCCCTTCATAGATGTGCAGGAAGTCATAGCTGGGCTCCATGCTAAAACTGGAGAGAGAGGGGGAGAGAGGGAGAGAGGGAGAGAGAGAGAGAGAGAGAGAGAGAGAGAGAGAGAGAGAGTCACCTGCACCCACACAAATTCACCTGCCTGCTGCACTTGCAGGACGCCTTTGAGAACACAGCACAGCTCACTTGCTTTTGTATAACTTTAAGGATGACAGCAGCCAAAGCCCAGGCGTGGTGATAGTCACCTTGCTAACACCATGTTGAGTTAGAAGTATCATCTGTAATAAGAACTACCAGTGTTTTGCACGGCGTGCATTTTGTTTGATGGTAAACGATTCTGATGGAGTTAACGAGGAGACACGCAGCAGGAACAGAGGGGTGCCCCTTTCCCGTCCCCAGGAATTTCCCAGTGAGATGCCACGTGGAAGCAACAAGGCTTGGTGGGGCGCATTCCCGCCAGATCTTGATTTCTTTTCTTTTCTTTGCTATTTTCTTTATTTAATTAAAAAAATATTTTTTTGAGGCAAGGTTTCACAATGTAGCCCGGCTGGCAGGAGCCCACTATGTACGCCAGACTGGCCTCGAACCCCCAGAGCTCCACCTGTCTCAGCCTCCAGGATCAGCGGCATGTGCCACCGTGCCTGGCTTGTCTTTTCTGCTTGGGATGTGAAGGCTGAGGTATCCGTGAGGTCTTAACACCAGCATAGGTCCAAGTGAGACAGGAGGGAAGCTGGGTGTCTCAGAGCTGGTTGTGATGAGGTCAACCAACCACTTAGAAGGAGGTCATGAAATCGCCTCAGTGACCTGGTTTGCGGTTTTTTTTTTCTTTCCTCTCTTTCTGGGGTCTCTGTGTTTTTTAAAAAGACTCAGTGCAGATGGGCACACCCCTCTTTCTTTTGGTAGGAGTTTCTGTTCCTGTGACAGAACGGGTCAAACGCTTCGGGAACTGCCCAAAGGTGCTGGTTAGGTGCTTGAGGTTCACTGCTGAGTGGGCACCCCGTGTGTCCCCAGGAATATGGCTGCAGCCAGAGCCTTCCTCCCTGACCATGGCAGCTGTCAGCCAAAGCTGCACGCTTTCCAATATGAGGTCTTTGAACGCAATTTCAGAAATACCTGTCTCAGATTTCTTACTCTGTTTACATGCAAATTTGCTGATGTCGGGAATCAAGAAGCAAAAGATTAGTTACTAAGTTTAGGGAGTTAGTGGAGTTGAATAAGCTATAGAATATTGTTGGAATAACTTCGTTCACAGCAGTTTCTAAGGATGATATTAGACTCTGGCTTTGTTCCATCTCCAATATTTAGCATGGCTAATTATTATCACAATTAGTCACTGAACACTGAAGTCTAATCAGATATAGGAAAAAAGAACACATTTTATGTGGAATCTCTTTTTAACCGTAGTTCATATGTAGAACCCTGGCGTTTAATTTACAATCAGTCTCAGTTCCTTTGTGAAGACTGGGCTAATTTCTAATAAACACAGTAACCCATACAAATAAACTTTAAAAAAGTGCCCTGGTCTGAACCAGTCTAGGAACCATATTTGAGTTCCTGTGAGTAAACACCAGTTTATACAATAACTGCAGGACAGTTATTCGTATCCCCACAGACACCATACCAACACAGGCACTGGGTACCCAAGTGCTCCTGGAACCTTTCACTATACTGCTTGTCAGTCAGTTCCCACCTTCCCCACCTACCATATGGGAATCTAGTCTGCTGCCTGTGGCTCTGGGCCAGGTCCTCTGAAGAGGGGCATCTGGCTCTTTCTCCCTGTCGATGATGGGGCTGATGTCCATGCACAGGAACACTTCTGTAGTACCCTTTCGGCATCTTGTGTTTGGATGACCGAGCAACTTCTCCCTACTTGGCATTCTGGCTACCTCTACTCCACCATGTGTCCCTGGGGTAACAGTCACAGGTTAGTACTCATCTGAGCACATAGGCTGTCCAGCCTAGAGATGCTACCAGAATGTGGAACTGCCAGGCCTGAAGGATTGGAAGACATGTGGGGGGGTGTGTCAAGCACCTACCAGAGGGGTATGTAAAACATGCTGAGAAAGTCACTTCCCATGAGCAACCGCCTCATGTGTTATCAGATGTGCTGTTCTTAAGAAATACTGATAGCTGCCGATTGCAACAGGAGAAGCTAGGAAACTGGCTAACAATGCTGTTTGCAATAGACAGTACTTTCCTCTCTGTCTGCTCAAAGCAGATGGGGCTCCAGGTTTCAGGAAGGAAAAGCTAGAGTCTGGAATGGACGGTCACGTGACCAGCCAGGAGGCAGCAGGTGCTCACCAGCTGTGTGCTTGCTAAGTGTCCTGAAAGTTGTCCTTCTTTTGAACATTAGTAGCAACAACTGTAACTTCAGAAGATGATGGCCTATTGACTGCATAACAAGCAGAGCCCCAGAGTCTTACATTATGGTGACTTGGAGCTCCTCAGGAGATAGCCTGGAAGGCCAGCATGCCTTCGGGGCTGAACTGGGTGCCAATCTCAGGCACTGGCCAAGAATTGGGAACAGCCAGTTCAGTTTGCCCTGGAGACTAAGAAGCCAGCTGACAAGTCTCTGAACTGCTTACCTTTAAAGACAGCACATTGATTTAATTAAAAAAAATCAAAGCATGCTATTAGATAAGATCTTGGTATTCAATAGGATTAATTAGCATACTCTATATACCAATAAGGTAGAATACCTTAGTGTGATTATTTTTCTGCCAAGGTGAGCAACTGCCCAACAGGAACAATGGAAGGAAAGAAGGAAGGAAGGAAGGGAGAGAAGGAAGAAGGGAGGGAAGGAAGGGAGGGAGGGAGTATTTTGGCTCAGCTCAGGGCTAAGCGCCATCATGCTGGAGAAGGCATGGTGGCTCTACCCATGGAAGTCAAAGCTTGTCTCCTGACTTGCTCATAGTTCAATGGCCAAGGAGTTAAGCATCCCAGCTGGAAGCAGGCCTGTCCTATAATCCTCAAGCCCCACTTCGAGAACCTGTGTTTGCCAGCAAGGCCCAGTTTCCAGAAGGTGCCACACCTCGGTGAACAGCACAGTTGGGGATCAAGGGTTCAAACACATGGATGAACGGGACTCCGTTCATGGCTGAATCACAGCAAGGGGGCGCTGATTTGAGAAATCCTTCAGAGTACTTGAGCTCGGATCACCTGGTGCTGCAGACATCACCTGGTGCACAAGGCTGAGAGCCAGGAGCCAAACTTCTGAGCCAGCACATCAGGCGGCTTCTAGTTTTTAATCTCTACCTCAGCCTATCAGGGCAAATGGCGATGATGGTGCCTCCTGAGGAAAGTCAGAGCACCACAAGGACAGGATGGAACCTGCTTGCACTGCTGTGGATAAGTCGGAGACACTGAAGAGGGAGCCCATCAAACACCCCACAGCACCTTCTGACCACTCCTTTGCATTCCTGTGACTGAAGCCTTGGTGAATGAAGTCGAAGCCAAGTGTCTGTGGCATGACAAGGAGCATGTGAAAATCTCTCTCTCGTGTCTTACAAGCATCACACTCCCCAGCGGCAAAGTCTCTCTGCCACCTTGCTGCTGACAGAGTGTCTACCAGATACAAAGCCCAAGACTTGTCTAGATGTAAAACTGGCAATTTGCGGCGTGGTATAAAAATCTTTCTGAAGGGAGGCGATCCACACAAGACATACCTTTTGAAAATCAATGCGATGACAAAGTCTGGAGTCACCTTTATCCTCCAGTCACATGCCTTCCCAGGAGGGTACGGTTGTGGGTAGTTAGGAGACAAAATCACTCCGGCCGGGCCTGTCAGGTTCCCACCACATGCAGCTGTCACAGAACAAAACCACAGAGGGAAAGTTAGGGGAGAGAAGAATCTGGAACCCAGACAGGGAGGGACACTGTGCTCTTTCAGAAAGGGCGCAGTCCTCAGCATCCCCATAAATGCGGAGTGCTTGAATTGTCTAGATACACTTTTAAAGACCCATCCCATTTTTAGGGAGGATTTTTAAAACCTGTAGCCCAGGCTGTCTCAGGACATAGTATACAGCTCAAGCTAGAGTGATCTTCCTGCCTCAACCTCCCAAGCACTGGGATGATAGGTGTGGTCTCTGTGTCTGGAATTTTAAATGACAGTAAATTTAAAAAACACAGTGTCTTTTAACAATCAGTCGATTTTATCCAAATAAATTGAAAAGTCTACTTAGTCCTTACATCCTCTACACATGTGTGTGTGTGTGATGTACGGCAAAACTTGGGTCATCGCCATATTGCCCACAGCTTTGCTTCCAGTTCCTGCCAGTTTAAAAGCCACTCTGCAAATTCTAGAGCCCGGCTTTTGCCAGCACAGTGGTCTATCTTTCCATCTTTATCTCCAACACATCACACAGATCGTTTTTAAATTTTTATTTAATTAATTAATGTATTTATTTTATTTTATTGAGGTTTATGCATTTTATATACTAGCTCTTAATGAAACTGAGACCTCCCCTCCCTATCCACATTCTTCCATTACCCCCACCCATAAGAAATTAAGAGATAGGTGTTTGACGAGTGAATACATGAGATTTAAGTTTCCACAGCTAAGGGCTTGTGTTGCTTCCCACAAATCGAAATGGCAAAGCAAACTGCAAACATCTGTGTGACACCAAGGGACTGCCGCCACAGGGCCTGAACTGGATCGCTTCCCCTAAAGACTTCATTTTGCCATAGAGCTGAGAATATTTTTGTTAAAAGGAATGTTACATATGATTGTAACAAATTTAGTTTTGAGTTATTTGTTTGCTCCTCAGGTGTGCATGGCTGTTCTAGTAAGGGACTGATCATGTGGCTAAATATTATTAAATGGTCCAGCTTTGGTTTAGAAACTGAAAGGATTTAGTGTTAGTCCATGCATTAAATGATTTCTCTTAAATCTTCTGTCACATGGCAATTGTTAAAACGCTGCACACGTATAACGTACACGTTTAAGGTAACCATCCCGCTATAATGGGTTAAATAGTTCTTTAGGCAAAGTCTGTGATTTGTGACCAAATTATATAAAAATGTGACTCTAATTAAATTACAAATTCCTCTTAAATTATAGTTTATTTAATATCATTGACAATGTATATATGAAAAAATATATAAGAAAATTCCCTAATTGGTTATATTTTCCCCCAATAAAGATTGTTCTATGTAAATAAATGAAATGAGATGGAGGAAGGCAATGTATGGTTTTCGGAGATAAATGTGTCCTTAAATAATCATTTCAGATTATTGAAACTTCAGTTTTTCCAAAGAAATAAAATGAACCCTAATACCTTTTACTGTAAACCCCGTCTGATCAGAGTGGACTCGAGGTCATAGGATCAGGGTGTAACTGCTTCTAAGGGTCAGACTTTAGCAGCACTGATATGTTTACAAACTAGGAAGCCCTATTTCTGCTGGCACACAACTTCATTTTAATAGTGTGAAGCCCACTGTATAGCTCTTCCTTAACCCCACTGAGAGCCTCTCCACACAGCCAGGGTGAATGCTGACAGCACCTTGCATAAGGAACAGGACTCTACAGAGGGGCTCTGCAAACGTAAAGAGGGACAGTATGTAGATTCTACTCCACACAGGTTTGGAAGATGAAAAGGGACAGATCTGGGCACTGTCACAGGAGGTGGCTCGGGATATGATTCAAATATTGACTTAAAGGAGTTTGCTGCTGCCCCCTGGAGCATGGCCAGATGAGGGCGCTCAGCACTAGGCTTGCTGTAAGCAGCACCAGCTTGGCATATTTGGTTTCTTTGGGTCTTGGAGCCTTCATTTCAGCGTCATTAGGCTTTAATTAGAGAACTTGCACACACTGTGGATAGGATTAGAATTTAGAAGATTCAGCTCCAAAAGTCTAGAAACTCCACCAAGTTTATGCACAGAGCGTCCCTTCCTCCATCTCCACATATACCCAGAGTGATGCCCTGTTATGAGTTTATGAGCTGTGCTGTGCACTTAATGAGACACACTGCTATTCTGCATGGAAACACTGGGACATTCACACAATTAGGTGAGATAATTAGTCTTTAAAGAGCTACGCTGCAGGTCAGGCCAGTTCTTACCATTAAAGGACACATACACAGATAGAGGAAATTCTGCCTTTCAGAGCTCTGTAAAATTTGGACAAACAGCTGTAGGTTGTCTAAACAAAGGGAAACTGCGGGGTTTGAGGGACAAGACATACCAGGCCGACCATAAAGAAGTCAGGGTCTCCTTGTCTGGAGGCTTCATCCCTCAAGTTCAGCTACAGATGGTCAGTGGGTCAAGTGCTTGATGCAAAAGCTTGAGAACCTGAGTTTTGATCCTCAGCACCCATAAAAAGCCAGACACAACTATGAACACCTGCGAAGACCAGTGCTGGGGGGTGGGAGAGCGGAGACAGGTGACTCCAGGAGCTTGCTGGTCAGCCAGCCTAGGCAAGCCGGTAAGGTCCTGTCTCTAATTTGTGAAGAGGAATTGAGGGAGATATGGGACTGCACACACACATACATATAGCACACACACGGTCACACAGACACACACTCAAACACTCAATACACACATAGACACAATATACACTCAAAGTACACAGACATCATTCACACACACAGAATGTGCATACACAAACATAACACACAACACACATACATATGCAGCATGCATATAAACACACACTCAGAAAAGCATATGCATACATAATATACACACAGAGACACACATAAACACACACATAATACACTCACACACATGCATTCACACAGACACACACACACAGACACACACACATATCAGCAAGTCCTGGAAATGTGTGTCATGGAGAGCAGGTGGGAACACAGGAGACACAAAGGGGACAAAACACAGTGGTGAGAGGGAGGCGGGGAGGGGAGGGGAGGGGAGGCGATGGGGAAGGAGAGCGCACCAGCCAGGCTGCAAAGTAGGAATCGCACACCCGGTCGACAAATGGAAACCCAGTGCTCATCTCCAGGAATAATCTCAAGTGGGGATTAAAGCAAGGATGCATCAGGGTGCGCCTGTGTTAAATTATAAGGTTAAAATAAGCACCTGCCAGTGACAAAGTGGGCTGCATAAGTATTTGCAAAGATTTTACATGTCAGAGATGTAAATCTGAAAAAACACACTATTCCTCCACAGTATGGCTGTTTCAAAAAAGGCTGGCCCATAACAGCTGTTTTCACATGGTCAACAGAACTAAGAGCTTAACTGCTCACTGAACCCATGCATTGAACCCAGGGGATGGTGCTGCTGCTGTGACTAGAGAGGAGCTGTGCTCAGAGAGAGACACTATCTTCCAAGAACACCCTGTATTGCCAAGGTAACATTCAGGCAGGACAGCATTCAAAAGTATTTTTAAAAGAAATCCTAATATGATTATGGCTTGTGTATATTTATTAATAGTGACTGCCTCATGTTCGAAGACGAGGGCTCTTTTCTCCTCCTTCTGCTTCACTATAGCTTATAAAACATCTGCAATAAGCTTATATTTTAATAAGAAAAAAACTTAAAAGAAAGTCTCAAATCTTAGTAAAGAATTTATGTATGCGCTGGACCGGCATAATCCTGGAATCACAATGGGTATATGTTGCGGGGTACAAGCCTCATTTGTTGTTATTTTATGTGTATGAGTGTATTGCCTGCATGTGTGTAAGTGCACCCGTGTCATGCAATGCCCACAGAGGTCAGAAGAGGGCACTGGGTCCTCTGGAACTGGAGTTTCAGATGTTAGCCACCATCTGGGTACTGAGAATAGATCCTGGGTCCTCTTCAAGAGGAACCAGTGCTCTTGACTGCTGAGCATCTCAACTCATTGTAAAATGTAAAATCCACAACATAGAGACGATGCCTGATGCTCCCAACACACAGTTCGTCTTTCTGCTACATCTGTGTGTAGGAAGGTCTAGTGCCTAGAACAAGTGACTTCTCAATTGCTTGAAAATGATTTCCTTTTGTCCTTAGAACTGCACTATAGCCCTGTAAGGATAACGGCTGCTTTCTGCTGAGCAATGTATTATGAGTTCTTGCTCAAAACTGGGGAACCAGGAAACGAATTTGCAAAAGACTGTGGAGAGTGAGGAAAATAGTCAACTTTTACAACCATGCCTTTAATGAAAAGGATAAATTGTCTTTAAGCCACCAGCTTAGAGACGCTTTTTAATATTTTCTTCAATGAGCTTAAAAATGCAAACTGGGAAAAAGTCAAAGCCTTTCTTAATTTAAAAACAGGATAAAGGTATAAAATAATGGATGCATTTAGAACAAGTACTCCATTTTGAAACAGAGGTATTCAAAGTCACATCGCACCTCCTGTTAACTCAGTGTGTACTGGAATGTGTGACAGCTCGAGAACGAAAGGACCATGAATGTGCAGAGAACATGGATTACTCTCTGCCTGGCTGTGGATGCAGATCAGCAGAGCCTCAGAACCTTGCCTGCCTTCAGAATAGCCTACAGTAAAGAGAGCGCTGTGCTCTGTGGGAACGTGGGGCATCTGCAGTGTACAGGAGCAGAAGAATCACACTCTGAGGCCCCACTAGGTCACTGTCTGTGAGATGGCCACGGTCATAGGGAGTCACTGACAACCTTGTGTCACAGAGTAATTAAATTTCACATTTTTCAAACAGAGTCCTTGGGCGTACTAAGTGAGCAGTGACCGTTCATTAGAACAACTGTGTTCAGTAGAATTTCCTTTAGAATTAAAGGAAACAGGTATTTTATGTTCAAACATTTAACTGAATGAAGGGAAGTCTAATATATAATTGCTATTTTATATGAGAATATATTTCCCTAGAATCATATTGTGACAGATCACTCTAGATATCGTTCAAGACCAAAGCCTGCAGAACTCTTGGTTACCATGTTAATAAGGTAGAACCGTGAATTTTAATGAGCTTCATAAACAAATTTCTCCTTATTTCCATTCCCCTGAAGCAATATAATTTCTAGTTTTCAGAATTCTATTTAAAGTGTTATAGAAAAAATACTTCTACAAAGAGAAAGTACTTTCCGTAGTAGGTTTTGCTTGAAGATATGTTTTATATTAAAAATAGACCAGCCATGTCAGGCTCGCAAATTTTGAGCCACCTATGATGTTAAAGAACACAAATTTGGTCGATCTAGATTTACATAAGAATTGTTAAGGACAAGAAATGTTAGATAAATGTCAATTACCGTACATTAAATAAGTCACTTCCTTTATTTCATCTAATAAAATAAAGGTTTGCAATAAAATTTCAGTATGGTCTCAGAGAGCCCAAGGCTAATTAAAAAGCTCCTGAGAAATAGCTCTGGAGAAACAACACATCAGTGGGCCAGTTTTAAGGCTAGGCTGTCTTCATTCCCAAACATGACATTTATCTGTGTTGTGCCCTCTGCCTACGCACGTGGGAGTCTATGTGCTGTGCCCACACCTATGCATGTAGGAGGGTCTGGCTGCCAGAAGAACCGGTTGTTGAGCTGAACACAGGTGACCTTGGCTTGCCCTTGGAGCTGGTATCCAGGGTCACACTGGAAGGTGATGGTGTCTCCGGGTTCCCGGCTGTCGCCATAGCGGGTCCCATTCTGGGGCATCCCAGGGTCATTGCACGTGGATGCAATGGTTGCTGTGAAGAACAAACAACAGCAGGTCAGTGACTGGAAGCAGGTTTCTACACACAGTGTTGGCTGCTGGTTCTGGCTCTGTGTAGAGCATTGAATGAATGTAAGTGTATATATGAAAGGAACTCTTTTCCCAGAAGAGGGAGATTCAATGGCCGTCATCTTGCTTCTGCTTATGGTGAATGAGATCTAGAAAATGTTACTTAAATTTAACCACTTAAGAAATGATAACTATCAACTCTCTACACTGTATTTAGTGTATAATGCACACTACATTCTGCTCTAATTTGTCCTTTATCACTAGCTTAATGAAATTGCACCCCACAGGTTAAACAGTTTATGAAAGAACCCCGGGTTCCCTGAAGTTGTGACTCCCCATTATGACCAGGGGCGTGGCCTGAGGGAGGATGGCCTAAGCAAAGTAATTAATTATCCTTTTTCGTTTTAGACAATAATTTATTGATTCTTTGAGCATTCCTTACCAAGTGTTTGGGTCACATTTAGACCTTCCCCACCCACGCTCCCCCACACTACTGCGCCTGCACGTCCTCTGCTTTAGTTTTCTTTTCAAAGGCCTATGGAGTCTACTTTGTGTTCCCCAAATGCCCTTGGGTGTGAGTCCACATCCCAGCCCTGGTCAGCTTGCTAGACATGGCATCCTTAAAGAAAACGGACTCTCTCTCCCCCAGGAGCTATCCATTGCCCACACATTCTCAGCTAGGGCTGAGGTTTTGCTTGTCTCCCTTGTCCATTCTGGGCTTTTGATTGGCACAGAGACCTACCACTTGTCATTGTGCAGAGAGTCGGACACTGTGGAGTACTCAGCCGTAAATGGGACACCTCTTACGTTACACCCCCTCCTCCAGCTCAGGGATTCTTTGTCTTTTTTAAATCACTTCCAATTTAGCCAATTAGTCTTTTTAAAAGGCAGGGGAGGGTTGGGCCTGGGGAGAGGACTTCAAGATGAAAGGTTTTCGCTGTATAATTATGAGGACCTGAGTTTGGATCCTCAACACCCATGTAAAAAGCCAGGCATGCTATGGTGCTAGCCTATAATCTCAGTGTTGGGGTAAGACAGGGGAGATGAGTGATGAGCAATACGTGAGAATTCTCTTTACCCCTGGCCTGCTATGCTCTGTGAGTCCTGGGTATAAAGATTCCATTGCCACCTAGGCCTGGGCAATGAATGGAAACCTGTGTGCGGGCTACAGGGGTGTAGGAGAGGGGTCTGCTGTATGAAATGCACAGAGAGCTCTCAAGCCGGATTTCTAGTCACTTTCTGCTTCCTGTGAAGAAGTGATCGTTTGGCTTCCTACTTGATGTGGTCACTTGGCTCCTGCCACCTCTACCACCATGGCCCCAGCCCCAGCCATTACGAACTTGAGCTCTCTGAACTGTAAACTCTTCCTCTTATAAGTTGCCTTGATTATGGTGTTTTGTCACAGCAACATTAAAGTACCTAATACAGTCTCCTAAAATGAGGGAGAGGGTCCTACAGGGACAAGATGGTGGCACATAGGACATGAAATAGCCACCCAGATCCTCCACAGCGAGGGCAACACTCCTCACTGGGATGGGGGGGTGGGCTGTGATCAGGTGTGGGAAGGGGCAGGAATGAGGGTGAGAGGGTGCTGGGAGAGAGGAGTGGTCCATCACCCTGGGAGGGGGCTGGGCATTCCTCTGAGCTCTGAGCACAGGGCAGGACAGGAATTTGAGTACACCACTGTGATCAGAACCCCTGTGGAGGAAACCAGCACACAGCCGGGCTCTGGAGTTGACTACAGCGAGGCCAGAGAAAGGCTGAGCTGGATGAGGATGCGGGGAGTGAACAGGAAGGTTCCTGTCTCTACCTGGTTTGATCCCACATGGTTTCTGAAAGACTGCCACATGTCAAAAATGAGGATTTAGGGAGAGTCCAGCCTGCTTTCCATCAAGTCCCACACTCTAGTCCCAAGAGGACACAATATCAGTGGAAGTCTGTCAACTGGGGTCAAAGCAAAGCAAGGTGAATAGGAGAGTGGTGGCTTCTGAGCGAGGCCAAGGCCTCCGTGGATGGCAGAGCTGTGTGGGCCCTGGGCACCAAATGTTCAGGGACGCACTGATGTTTTTGGAGTCTGGGGAAAGGACTACAAATATTCACACAAAAGCCTGCTCATGAATGTTTATGACCATTCATCACAGTCCAAACCTGAAAATTCAACATGGACCTAATCAAAATGTGATTAAGCAAATAGTTACAACCCCTGCTGGGAATACTACAAAGCAGTGAAAAGGAATAAACTCTTGTGCTCCTGAGCTACCCGGCTCAGCCTCCACAGAGCTACACAGAAGGAATAGAGCCATATCCCGGAGTTTGACAGTTCTGGATCTTCCAGCACCCCTGAGACAACTGGGATGGCAGCACAGAAATACGCACACGTGCAATCAGGAGTGGTCTGGGGTTAAGTTGTGGGAGCTGGAGTCAGGGGAGCAGACCAGAAGGGAGACTTGGGGGCCCTGGTGGAGACAGAGATGCTATGTCTGCTCATGACTTTGGTGACCTTGTCCATGTGTCTGCAGATGACACCACAGGGTTGATCACACAAAGGGCACGGGTCCCTACCACATTCAACACTAGCACTGGACTTGAACGACATCAGAATATATTTTACAAACTCATGTGTCTATGCAGTGGGATTCCTGGCTGTGCACAGTGAACATACACTCCTGAGTGTACACAGTAGGACTCCTGGCTGTGCACAGTGAACATACACTCCTGAGTGTGCACAGTAGGACTCCTGGCTGTGCACAGTGAACATACACTCCTGAGTGTGCACAGTAGGACTCCTGGCTGTGCACAGTGAACATACACTCCTGAGTGTGCACAGTAGGACTCCTGGATGTGCACAGTGAACATACACTCCTGAGTGTGCACAGTAGGACTCCTGGCTGTGCATAGTGAACATACACTCCTGAGTGTGCACAGTAGGACTCCTGCTGTGCACAGTGAACATACACTCCTGAGTGTGCACAGTAGGACTCCTGCTGTGCATGGTGAGTACATGCCAGGCCACATCTCACAGTTTTAGTTACAGGAAAGTGTGTGTGCATGTATATTTGATTACAAAACACCAAGGTGCCAAGAAGTGTCACAACCCATGCATTTCCGAACATCCTTTCGTTCAGGAGCACTATGGATTTCATGTGTTGACCAATGTGGGGCAGCCATCACCGGACCTCGCTCAGTACAGTGGCTGCTTTCCTTGGATAACAAGCATTTAAAAACTGCCCAGAGTATAAAAGCCTGTGTGAATGGGCACACTTCCTATTTGCCCAGAAGGTGAGTGCTGTAAGCCAGAAGAAAAGAGAATATGAGTTAGAGAAGAGTGTTCCCGAGTCAGATGTGTCAGAGCATCCTAAACATAGCATGTTTCAGCTCCTATCAGGAAAGACTGGTTTTCACTCATGGAGGTACAGACAGAAACGGAGACAGCATCAACTGAGCTTCTGTGAGGATTTAATTTTATTCCTGTGTATGTCTCCGTGTGTGTGCGTGTGTGAGTGTGTGAGTGATGTATGTGCAAGTGACCATGGAGGCCAGAAAAAAGGCAACAGATCCCAGGAGCTGGAGTAACAGGCAGTTGTGAGCTCCTGACATGGGAGCTGGAGCCAAACTCAAGCCCTCTGCAGGAGCAGCAGAGTCCTTACTGCTGTGCATCGCTCCAGGTCCACACCCTGGCTTGTCTGCTACCACATACTGACTGGCTAGAAAAATATGCTTCAGAGTCTGCTGACCACACAGAAGCCTGTCTGTATTGAATTTTCCAACGGAAAGCATTTACTGTATAACAGATAAATCGATCACTTTGATTTCATAGAATTCTCAATGTGAATTGCATCACAGGCAAAAGCCCGGTCCAAACCCCATGAGAGTGTTTCGAGATGATTACCAGAGCATGTGCTACACAGGACTGTTACCCACACTGCTGTCAGACCCGTCAGATGGGGCAGCGCGACCCGACCCCACTGGCTCCGCCTTGGAACTTGGATGTGACTTGTTTTTTGTGTTGTTCTCCTCATCCAGACACTGGAACTTCAGATCATTGTGCATCTAAACTAATTCAACTATTGGAAACAGTTCACAGAGAGCAAAACTTCTAAGTGGCCATTTTCTACTCAGTAGAAGTATACTAATGTGCTTTAGATGTGAAGGATGTTTCTGAGGGGTCTGTCCTGTAGGAATATTCAAATCAGCCACTCAGACCCCAAGGCAGGTCAGATGGATGGTGCTCACGGTCAAACTTGAGTCATTTCCCACCTGGTCTTCTCCTGTCAGCAGGAACATCCCGATGGCTCACAGCTCTCTGTGACACATTTATTCGTGCAAATCAGGGCACTTTGCTCAAACTCCACCATAAGCACTTGTAATTTTGGAGACAAAAGCTAATTTGCCATTTGCATTCTATTATGTCAAAATTAAAAACAACTTTTGAAAAGTCAAATACTTTTGCTTAGAAGCTATATGCTATTTAAAGTTATTTAAAAAGTACTTTATATCCAACAGAAAGGCTAATATTAAATTTAAAAATAAAAATTATGCCTTTCATTTGCATGAGCTGTGAGATCCTTCCTTCAGTTATTTAGACTTAGTTTCTTCATAACTGATAAAAACAAAAGAATTTAAAAAGTCAACTCTTACTCCTTAGAGATTCTTTTGTAAACATTTATTTGAATCCCTGATTACAGTTAACTTGATTCTCTGCTTTCCAATTGCTCTGAGCAATAGGAATGTTTCTATAGACGGAGGCAGACTCAAGGTAGGGAGATAGTTACAGACCTCCATTAGGCATCCTGTAACATGCCTGTTCTTCATTGACAACAGATGTCTAATTCCTGTCAGGAGCGTCATAGCCTCGGCTGCTAGCAGCCTGCACAGACCTGGTCTGGTAACACTGGCACCTTGGTCTGGGATTCCCATGTTTACAGTTATTCCTTCTCAGTCAGAGCAGCAGGATCACGGCCATCCCGCCGAGCAGGCATCAGGAGAACCACGCTGCCGTCTGTTTGAATTGCGTGTTGTGAAGCCGCAGGCCAAGGAGAGAGGAAAATATAATCTGAGAATGTCGGGCTGAATCATGTATCACAAAATGTGTCCCCCGAGTCAGTGTGCCTCCAGAATGGCAGATAGATAATCACAGACTTGTGTCTGGAGGAAACTTACACAGCCAAGTGCCTTTGTATCCTCACCTCTGCGGGCAGGCCTTGCAGAAACTGAGCAACAGTAGAAAGAGTGCTTAGTCCTAATTCAGCCTAATTAACTAGCTGACAGATGCTAATGTGCACACGCTTGAGAGTATGTTGCTGCAGATGGAGCCATGCCCAGCCACAAGTAGTGGGCTCACTTTGCCCAGACTGGGAACATCTATATCTGCGAGAGCATCCTCTGCCTACACAGTTCACCATGCAAGTGGGTCTTATTGCGCTCATGATAATAATGGTGTACACTGTAGATCATGTTTGTAGACATACAATTTTTTTCCTTGCGGTTAGTGATGGATTTGTATATGGATGACTTGTGTCCTCTTCAATCAGGATACACGTCTCAAAACACATCACACCAGCTTGTATCTCCAGTGAGTTTTAACTACCTGAATGAGATTGCACGTCATTTGGGGGAAACTTTAAATTGGAAATCCACATGCATCGTAGTGAAGAACTCTTTTAAGAACTGTAGATGTTAGAGGTAAAATATCCATTCAGTATATTTATAGTCTTGCCACAAACAATGACTGAGAAGTATGAGATATGCAGAAAATCAGTCCAGGCACATATGGGATGAAAGAGTGAAGACAAGATGCCATCGAGGGTCCGAGCGGAGGCAGGCGGTGTGTGCAGCTGTCCGTGTGCCAGGTCTGTTCTCTGCACACAGGGCAATGGGATTGGATCAACCACAAGGTAGTGATGACCTGTGCCGAAGGTCTGAGGAAGGATCAGAGTCACAGGAAGTGGGCTGGCAGTCTATCCCAGAGGTTGAGTCTCCTAGGAGTGGTGGCTGTGTGCAAGCGGGACAGACAGGGAGGGGAAGCAGGCAAGCTCCACAGAGGCACAGGACAAGGGAGGCTTGGGAACACTAGGACTCAGGAGAGAGGGGAGAGGAGAGCCAGAGCTGGGGACTCTGGCATCATAGGACAGACTCAGAATTTCTCCTAGTCAGGGGGGTTCCGTTCTGAGATAACTGGGACTCAAAGCTTTTCCAAAGCAGGGTGAGCTTGGTTTAACATGCTCTCTGTGAAAATGTTTCCTTTAAAGAAAATTCCATGAGATCAGACTCCTTTGAGCCACCACAAAGACTGCTGTCTTGTTTGATGGGGACCAGAATAGAGCCACAGCCTTGTGATGGAGCGAAGCCTCTCAGCCTTGGTGGGGATTTTGGCCACTGGTTGGAGATAGCCACTGGTTGGAGATAGCTCAGTGTGGCTTGTTTTTTTAAAAGATGTCTGCAGATGCTCAAGTGTCCTCATCTAATTGGCATTATACAGAGCCGAAACCCTGATATCCCACAGGATTTGACCAACAAGTCTGTCAGGGTGTCCCAATCTCTCAACACATTCATATAGGTGTTTGTGCCACAGTCCAGGTGACCAAACATACCGACAGTGATGTTAACCCTGATATGTCACAAGGCACCATTTTCTGGTGGCTTTTCTCCTATAAAACAGCTCCACCCAGTTCAGCAATCATCAGGGTCAAAGGCTTCTCCCATGTAAACAGCCAATTACCTTAAACTGAAAACACAGCTATCAAATTATCTTTCAATAAAGTAAATTAGAAAGACCTGCCACGCAGTCCTAAGTTACTATGGCTACTTACAAGAAATCGATCTCAGAGTCTGAGCAGGCAAAGCCCTTGCCTCCACTTTCCCCAGAGCATAGAAGCTGCTGGCTTCAGCCAGGAGACACAGCTCTAGTTGATTCAATGCAAGAGGAAAGGTCAGTTTTGGGCGCTGAACTCCATTTTCCTGTGTTTCATGCACGATTAAATGGTAATTATGCAGTAATGAAAAGTGTTTGGCTGATTACAATGAAAACAATTACAGCAGTCAGTGTGTCCCCCTATCTCCACGCCATGCCGAGCTCAATGGCCATCTGATGGGGTGACGTCTCCCTGCACCCATGGTTCATTTCCAGGGTGGGGGAATTTTGTCTTATAAAATGAAGGGCTCTTCCCTTTGGGAGACTTGAAAGAGATGCAACAGAAGCAGTGGGAGTTACAGGACACAGTGACTGAATCAACATTTATATTTTATTTCACATTTTTATTATATTTTATTCGATTCTAATCTAGTCTGAAACAGGCTTCTGTGTAGCCCAGGCTCCCCTCAAGCTCACTATGTATGTGGATGACTTGAACTTCCTGACTTTCCTGCCCAAGTGCTGGTATCACTGGCATTCACTCCTGTGCCCAGTTTATGTGACGCTGGGGCCTGAACCCAGGCCATCAGGCAGGCCAGGCAAGCACTCTGCTCACTGGGCTACAGCCCCAGTACCTTCCCATTATTTTAAAGCAAGGGAAACAATGAATATTGATCATTTGCTAATGACAGGCTGGGCTGTGCCCATTTAAAAATGGGTATTAAACTTTGCAAACCAAAAAATATTCTACTGGTTTTCACCCCATTTCCACATACTTGGTACTTACGAGCAAAATTAATTCATAAGGAATTATACCATCTGAAAGGTCAGCAAAGACGCATGCTATGTGTTAAACAGAAGAACGCGTTCTTCAGCTGAGAAGGCCAGGGTTATGCAGTGAATATTTCTGATAGCCAGCATGGGGCAGAAAGTCTCCACTTCCAGCAGTGTGAGCACTTCAGTGCAGGTGATGAGCTCTTCCTCATTAAGATCCACATGTGAGCCTCTATCACTGAGGCATCTGTGGGGAATGTGTGAGTCTTTCCTGGTTTAGGATCATCCATCTGGAGCAGACAGAGTGGCTATGACATCCAGCTGAAGTCCTTCTGATATGCCAACATTGACACCCCGAGAGTTTTCAGGCTTACCCAGTTAACAGAGGCTGGCAGGCAGCTATGTAACGCTCTCCAAGTATGAAGGTGGCATCCCCAGAAACTCAGTTCCCGTCAGAGGCTGACCCTCGATCTGGGGCCCTTGCTGCTACCAAAGGCTCTCCGGGAGCTGGGTGACCGCTCTGCCCCGCCCTTCCGCTCACCCTTTCCCTTGCTGTCCCACGTGAAGGGAGCAGCTGGAAGGGATCTGCTCTGAGGGATGTCACTGGTGGGTGACAGCCGGTACTGTCCTCCCCAAGACCAGACCCAGAGGAGGCTGCAGTGGTCTCTGAGAACTTGGCCTACCAGCACCAGCACCAGCACAGGACCGGTCCTCTACCCTGTGCATACCCTTCTAGTCCCCATCCCTAATCAGGCATGTGGTCCACATGCCTGTGTGACAGACACTGTCACCTTTTCTCCTTAATTGCATAATGAGTGGCAAAATGAGTTTTACTAGGTCAGTTTCACTCAACGTGCCATTATGCATTGTCCTACTTTGTGTCCTCCCATGTGTCCTCCTCTGTCCTCTGGTTGATTCTTCCTTTGCCAAGGTAGAGTCCCTCTGACTATCAGTTCCATGCATCCCATAACCTTTTCTGACTCTTATTAAGATCTCTTCCTCTCTCTCATTACATCTTCTCTAGTTTCATGCATACACATGCGCGCATGCATGTGCGTGCACACACACAGAGCTATATATACATACATATAATTTAAAGTCTAGGTTTCACAGTAGAAAAAATATGTAGTATTTGTCTCTCTAATTCTGGTTTATTTCACTTAACACAGTGATTTCCAGTTCCACTCATTTTCCTGAAAATATGATATCATTTTTCTCGGCAGCCGAATGAAGTCCCACTGTTCTCTTTATTCAGCTGAGTGCTGGAGATGGTCATGAAGAAGGGTGTGTGACCCCCTTTCTCTTGTCCTCTTGACCGAGCTAAGACTCTGAGAACTATTTTGAGTCAGAGAGTGGGAACCCTGGGCTTATCCATGTTTGTCTCATTGAGGGCAATGCCAGCTGTGGTTAAGCAAAGGCAGCCTTTACTGTGACGAGGTCCCGCTTTCAGTTCCCAGCTTCTTCAGGGACTTATCAGGATGCAGAAATCTGCTGGAGGCCTCTAGAGGAGCTGATCATGTGGTTTCTGTCCTTCAGTCTGTTCCTGTGCCGCACCAAACCCATGGGCTTGTGTGTGTGTGTTGAACCCATGTTGCTTCTCTGGAGTGAAGCCGCCTTGGTCTGATCATCTTGTGTTTTTGCATCGATCTGAAAGAACTTCCTTGAGTATTTTTGTGACTCTGCACCTCAGGGAAGTTGGTCATTGGTTTTCTGATCTCCTTTGGCCCTGACCCATTTGCCTTCAGGCCACTCCTGGCTTCTCAGTGAGCTTGGCACTCTCTCCCTGGTCTGTTCTGTGGGACAGTTTGAGGAGCACTGGTGTCAGTTCCCCCTGAGGCTCCCTGGAGCTCGGCAGGGAGGCCACCTCCTTCCTTTGGGGGACAGTCTCCTCTTGCTCAAGTCTCGCTGGCTGTTGCAGAGTCCCCTTGTAAATTCAGTTGGTGTCTGCATTTGTTCATTTGGTCTAGATCTTTTGGCCTTTGGAAGGTTTTCAAAGTGCTTCTCTGGGTTTCACTGGAACCTGTAGTAACTTCATTTCCATTGTTAATTTTATTTATTTTGGTCTGTTGCATACTTTCTGTAGTTTTTCTTACTTAATTTTCATTTTATATTAATATAATCTAATAGTACAGAGAAATTATTTTGATAATATTGCAGTGAAGACTTGGCTTGTGGCCTACAGTGTGGCCTGTTTTAGAGAATCTTCCATGGGCTGCAGAGAGGAACGCATATTTTGTGTCTGCTAGAAAGAATATTCTGTACACGTATGTTAAGCACATTTGACCTATGATACCACTTCACACAGAG
Organism: Eospalax fontanierii; assembly: GCA_035773235.1. Lineage (NCBI taxonomy): Eukaryota > Metazoa > Chordata > Mammalia > Rodentia > Spalacidae > Eospalax > Eospalax fontanierii. Next base: position 61,105,156 of record CM069542.1, on the reverse strand, counting down.
GTTCATTGTGGATTTTTAGTTGAGTGATCTGTTTAAAGGAGTACTGGAGTTGTCCTCGGTTCTACTTCCCTATCTGCTGCTACAATAAAACACTGTCTGACAATGCGGCGTGGGGAGGACAGGGTTTATTTGATCTACACTTCCAGATCATCATTCATCACTGAAGGAAGTCGGGGCAAAAGCTGAGGCAGGATCCTGGAGCAGAAACTGTGGAACATGCTGGCAGTTTTCCTGTTGCTGGATGGACAGCCCATGGTGACCCAGATCGTCCCACTTCCCTTAGACACTGAGGAAAGGCCTCAGACAGCGGCTCACAGGCCGCTCTCATGGAGGAAGTTCTTCCGTTGAGCTTCTCTCTTCCCAGGTGAGTCTGGGCTGTGTCAAGTTGACAATAAAGTCTAACCTGGACACTGGCTACTGTTGTGTCAGGACCCGGGCCTGAATGTCACGAGCGACTGTTGTATCAAATGGGAGTCCCAGTGTTTGGTCCACCCACCTTTACAATTGTTTTCTACTCTGGATGGTTTTTTCTTTTATTATTATGTCCTGGATATCTCTATCTCTTCTGAGAAATTGTGGTTTGAAGTCCACCTTATTAGAGCTCAGAACAGCTATTCCACTTGGCTTTGTGTTTCTGTTTGCTTGACTTGCAGGCTGTGGGTGTCCTGAGCAGTGAGGTGTGTTTCTCATACAGGCATTGGGATCTCATTTTCCAATCCAGTCAGCTAGTCTGCATCTCTATATTGCTGAGTGGAGACTGTTTACATTTAAAGTTGTTGTGGACAGTATTTAGTAATCCCTATACTTCTGCTGGTTTTCTGGGGGTTTGGTTATTATTTATTCTTTCATTTCTCCCTCAATGGCATCACGGCCCTGCTGGTTTATCACGATGGCCATGGCAGGCACTCTCCTGCTGTCCTTTGTCCATAGCTCCATTTAGGGAATGTGTTCTTTCCTAATGAATGATCCCCCTGCTGTGTGTAAAGCTTCCTTTAAAGCATCTTCCATGGTGTTGACTTGGTACTCATAAGCTGTCAGAGTCCCCATGAGTCAGTCAGTCTTAAAAGCTAGCTTTGCTGGGGATAGCAATGCGTGTGGGGAAGTTACTTGCCATCAGAGCTCTGACTATATTGTTCTGTGCTTTCCTCACTTCTCAAGCTGCTGCTGCCCCTCTGTTGGTGCGGGAGGCGGCGGTTTCTCCAGGACAGCGTGCAGCCATGTTTCTTGTGATAGGCCATGGAGGGCTTCTTCTCTGCCCATGCCTCTTTGGGGTTCTACACAGCTCATGTGTTTGAATATTCAATTCTTCCCTCTAGATTTTAAGACTTGCAAACATTCTTAATTATGTGTATATAGGTGGGTCTGTATATAGATGTGTGCAGATGTGTGCAGGTACCCAGAGGCCAGGAGAGGGATCGGGTCCTCGGTAACTAGAGTTACTGTGGTTGTGTGCCACCTGACGTGGGTGCTGGGAACTAAACTCGTGTCATCTGGGTCTCCTAAGTGCTCAGCCATCTCTCCAGCCTGAAATTGGGGGATTTTGTGCTATGATTTCATTGGATTCTCTAGTCCTCTAGTGCCTGTCTTGGCTCCTTCTGTGCCATGGTCTTTATGTTTGGTGTTTGGTCATATCTCGGAGTTTTCTGCCACCCTGGCCAAGCTCATTCACGTTCTTCTTATCGATATTTCATGCAGTATTTGGTCAGCCTTGTCCTCTGTCCCTGACATTCTTCAGTTTGGCTGATCATTGCTGATGTTTTCTATTTGATTCAAAGAGCTTTTTGTTTCTAACATTTCCATTTGACTGTTTTTTTTTTTTTTTTTGGCCTTTTTGAGACAGGGTTCCCTGTAGGCCTAGAACTCACTGTGTAGAGCAGTCTGGCCTCAATTTCAGAGAGATCTGCCTTCTTTTTCCCAAGTGCTATGTTCAAAAGTGTGAGTCACCACACCTGGATGAATTTTTTAAATATACCTGGTTTTTGTTTTGTTTTGTTATTTCTTTGCTGAATTTTCTTTTTAGGTTCCTGACTTTTCCGTCCATATTTCTGATTTTATAGTATATTTTGCTGATCTTCCTTCTGTGTGGTTGACCTTCCTCTCTGAGTCTTTGGTTGAATTCACCTCCTTGTTTAGCAGTTGGAAGTTTCTGAAATTTTCACCTGGCGTTTTTCCCGTCTCAGTGATCTCGAGTCTGGTAGTTGGGGAGTTAGGGTTGTTCAGAGGGGTCGTGTGCTTGGCCTTTCGTAGCCTGTATTTCTGTGTTGTGATTTATGCATCTGTTTGTCTGGATGGCTGCTGAGGTTTTTTCTGGAGACTTTCTCCAGCAGCCAGGGCACTCAGCAAGGAGGACTTTGACTGCCTTGGGTGCATGTCTCCTGTGAGTGAGCTTTGTGGCCAACTCTGTTCACATGCCTCTTACAGAGTGATGACCGTCCTCTTCTCTGTGGCATTCCATTATCTTTTTACTTCCTTTGTGGATCTCTGAGGTCCCCTCTCTCTCTCCTCGGAATGAAGTTTATTTTCCAGTTCTGGCTGTCTTCTCGGGCACATACAGACCAGCTTCCAGCCCACACTCTTACCCAGCAATCCACCATGGGACACTTCTAGACTGCAGTGGGATTGCCATCTCATCACAGGCCTGGGTGCTCACAAGTGTGTCCTATGCAACCTGAGCCTTGCTCTCGTGTGCTCTGCCCATGTGCTTTGCTCTCCTCGCCTGTACTGCTGTCTGTGTGCCCCACCCTTCAGTGCCACGCTGGTCTGGGAAGCCTTAATTGTCCTAGAGTGAGCTGTGATTTGGGTGATAATGAGGTATCAGTTGGGCTCACAGACTGACAAATTCTGGAGTGTGGGAGTTGATCATGATGTCCACGAGGATACTCTACATCTTCAAGTTTCTGTGAACTTAAAAGTACCTAGGAAAAATGTCTACTGAACAGGAAAGGGCTGGGTGTGCACAGAAAGGAGACATTGGACTGTCAGCATCACCTACTACCTTGCCAGCTTTTGTATTTGCCAAATAAAGCCTGACAAACACAGATGAGTATATTGTGACTTCAGAAAGCAAAAGATGATTTCGTGTCACAGGCAAAGATGAATCCTGAATCAAAAGACAGTTTTTGAGATAGGATCACTTCCTGAAGGTTTAACTTCCTTGGGCAGTTACCACAGAACAGCGAGAACACTTTCACATAAAGACATGAACCAGCAATGTGGCTTACTTAGTACAGTGGGCTCTCCATCCCCAGAACCACAGAAGCCTAGGCTCGTAATTCCAGCCCTCAGGGGCTGGAGGCAGGAAGATCAGAAGTTCATCGTGATCTTTGCCTATATAGCAAGTTTGAGGGTAGGCTGTGCTCCCATGAGACCTTGTCTCAGAAAGAATTAATAAAAACCAAAATAAAGGTATGATTTCACAGCCACATGTTCTCAAATTCATGCCTCACAAGTGAAACCAGAGAGAAATTGTGGAGACTGTAACCTCAATTTCATTAGCAAGCTTTTAATGCACGAACTTGACCTCAGTCAATTTCCTTATGTAAATCCTAAACACAGCTCATCACCGACCTGCCAAAAGAGCATTGTATGGGAATGTGTTTATGAGCAGATTCCACTTGTTTTATGACTGTGGCTGACCTCGGCTGCTACCAAATTACACGGTGGCTCTACCTGGTGCTCTTTGAAGGATCCTAAAAGGTTTAACTGTGGAGGAGCACATTCATCCTGTCCTTCTGAGGAAACATTCATGACAATGGGCTGGACAGTAAGGATGGGGACTATCTACAAGCTAATGGTTCAAGCATATAAATGTGCCTCTCAGTGATAATTCAGCAAAGGTTATTGTATGAGTGACTTCAAGCTTGAGCTGGAGGAGGGAGAAATGCAGACACTTGTACTGTGCCATGGGAGATGGAGAGAAAGAAACCCATGAATTGTGAACTTCCACAGCAAGTGGCTGAGGCTTCACACGGACTCAAAAGAGTAGTCAGGGAGCCCAGGTGACAGCCAGTTTGGAGAGAACCCTACCCAGACACAAATGTTACTTTCCTGTGCTGCCACATCTGCCACATCTGCCTCTGTGGCCGAGGCACTCCCTGGCCAGGTGAAACTGTCAGAGTCACATTCCCTCAGTAACTTTGTCTCTGTCTGGTGATAGACGCAATTTCCTAAGCCCCACTGTTCTGTTGATGCTTGTGGGTTCAGGACATTCCCAAAGCATGGCCCACAGGCATCTGAAAAGCCACTTTTCTGACGGCTGACACTCTATTTCCTGAAGTAGGACACACAAGAATCCTCTGATCCACCCCTTAGGTCAGTCATGAGACCATTCTTCTAGAGCAGTCCCTCCTAGAATGGCAGAGGAGCTAATGCAGTAGGCATGCACCCTGATTACCACCGGTCACACCGTTGGCCCTCCAAGCACGCTTCCACAAGAGCCCCTTCCTCTTTCTTCATGTCTCCATTTTAGAGGCACCCACACCACATATGTTGAATAAACTTAGCTATGCTTTTCTGTGGCCAGTCTGTCTCTTGTCAGAGGGACCTCAGCCCCGAGCCAGCAGTAGATAAGAAATCCCCTCTCTCCCCCAAACAGAAACACCACCACCTTTTCTTTACTGCAGACACTCTCCTGGATTCAACTGTGCTCCATAGAGGATGCCCAGCACACAAGAACAGAGTCTCCCTCACCCATGGCCAGCCCTGGGCCGGGCGAGGAAGCCACGTGCACCTACTGGAGAACTGGATGGAGAAGCCGGACTTGCTGATGAAGAAGTCGCTGTCGAACTGCAGTGTGAGCGAGTTGAAGGTGCTGTGGATGTCCTCAGGCAGGGCTGAGCCACTCCATTCCTTCAGCAAGATGTTGCTGTCCACAGGCCCATCCCAGACCTTGAGGATGTCATGAGCCATCTCAGTGTCGAAAACAATGAAATGGAGGCTGCAGAGAAAGAACAGAGGTTCCGTGTTGAGTGACACTTACAGTCCCTTCACAGAGGGCTCCTGGCCATGGGGTCGTCCCAGCAACAGGGTCATCCCAGCCACGGGGTCGTCCCAGCCACGAGATTATCCTGGCTATGTTATCATCCCAGTCATAGAATCATCCTGGCCACTTGGATCATCCCAGGCATGGGGTCATCCCGGTCACAGAGTCATCCTGGCCAAGTTTTAATGACTGCTCATTCATTTCAGGTTCACGGAATCCCACCAAATATTCTCTACCAACATCTGACAAAAAACAATGGGGAAACTGAGGGATCTAACAGCTAATTCATTCATACAAAGTGTAGCAGGACAGGAGACTTCATGGATCGGGAGGGAGCTGAGCTCAGGCTAAGCTGCTCTTGAAAGATCTTTGAACCTCACGTCAAGACCACCAGATTCGCTCTGATTCCATCTAGCTCACACATAGCAAAACAAGTCTGGGTGTTTGACAGGGCTCCCCTAGAGTTGGATTTCACATACTGCTGTTCTCAGCCTCCACACAAGGTGGCAGCAAACCCACCACAAGCTCTTGTCTTAGGGTCCACCTGAACATTTGCTATGTGTGCTGGCCTGGTTTGATCCCATGTGACGCTCTTTGTCTTTGTAGATTTTACCTTCAGAGAAAGTATTTTCTTTGAGACATCAACACAAAGGCAGAAATGTCCAATATAAATTCTCTTCTTGATAACACTTTAACACATTTCCACCTGACTCACAGATACTCCCAGGAATCATCTTTACACCAGACGAAGCTCTCATCGCGTAACCTGTAACCCTAGCCGTGGAGGTGGACAGATAAAGGAATTTAGCTAAAGCACCCAAAGAAGTCTGTATTTCCTGAGCCAAATGGACATACTATCAACCTGCTCTCTAAATTCCCATCTCCATAGATTAGGGTAGCTCTCCGACCTCATCAGAGAAGTTTCTAGGTGCACTGGCCAGTGGTTAACATAGAAACTTACAACTGCTAAAAATGCAGAGAGTGAGGGTCAAGTGGGTGTTAATCCACAAATGGGACATCTAGATCATACCCCTCCCCAAGGCTCAGGGCCATCCCAGAAGAAGGAATGGAAGACGGTAAGAGCCAGAGGTTGGAAGGACCAGAGCAGAACAGTATCTTCTAGACATGACAGGACCACTGCTCTCCTGAACTCACAGCAGCTGCAGATGCCTGCATGCGCCCTGCACATGACCAAGATAGTCAACATTCCACAGGGAGCGGAAAGGGCTCATGAGTCCTAATCCCTAGCTGAGGGGCTGTGCACCAGATGGCTTCTGGGGCAGGGACAGTCAGTTTCCCTTAAGGGTGAGACTCCTGGCAGGTCAACCATTCTTCAGAGGATAGCCCCACCCAGGAATGTGGGCAGCACAAACTGAACTCCATGAGTTATACATAAAAAGGAAAAAGGAGAAATGAAGTTGGAGGGAGATCAGTAGGAGAGGGTGGTGGGTCTGGAGGGGGCTAAGAGGAGGAGTGGAGGTGAATATGATTAAAATACATTGTGTAATTCTCACAGGATTAATAAAAATGATGTATTTGAAATAGTCACATGACGTACCCTTAAGTTCCCTCCATACCACTAACCATCTCCTCCCCTCACAATCCTCACTCTGCCATGTGATATGCCCATTTGCACTTTCAACATGTGTGTAGTGTGTGTAAATTCCTGAGTGTTGCACAGGACCACTGTGTGTGTAATGGCAAGCACACAGTCAGAACCGTGTGATCTGCACATGCCAGATGGTCCTCAGGTCACTTTTACATCCAGTGTTAGGAGTCTTATTAGGTGAAAGACAGAGGATTTGTTAATTTATTTTGACTTACTGATTTATCTACCTACTTCTATATCTATACGTAGCTTTCTCTGTGTGTGTACGCATGAGCACATGGGTAAAGGGGCTCATGGAGTGCATACCCCAATGGCAGACTATCCCCCCAGTCCTTTGTTGATTCCTTCAAAGACAGGAGGCTCCATTTCCAGCCCTCTGCCAGAACACAGCCGTCAATTCTTTTCAATGGGGCTCACAGTGCTTCAGTGGACATTCTGGACGGCACATCCGGGGGGCTTTCCAGGCACAGCAATAAAAATAAGCAGCTGCCTGCTCTCCCTTGGGACTCTGTGTAGTCTCTCAATAACATGCAAGGGCTCCTATTGGCAGGTCTTCGCCCCCCTCAACACTATAGGTAGGAGGTGTATGAATGGAAAATCTGATGGATGAAAGGCATCTTCTTTAAATTACGGCCATTGATTAGCCACAAGATTGACCATTTTTGGGTCTATACATAAGTTTTGCTTCAGTGTCATTCACCAGTTCAACCAATATTTGCGGAATGCCAACTGTGTTTCTTCCCACCCCTGGGATTATACAGGAAGTCACTGAAGTATACCAATGGCCATCACAGAGTTTATATTACAAAGAAATTGAGCAGCAACGAACACAATAGAGCACCATGTATTAGCAGAAGGTGAAGAAAAGGAAGTAACAGGGCGGGGAGGGGGACAGGACTGCCAGGCCTAGGAGGGGTGCGTCGCAAAGGGCATGGGGCAGATAGGGAAAGCCGTGCAGGTGGGGAGAGAGGAGTGCGGAGCCCGACAGCACAGCCTAACACACCTGCGGCCAGAGCTCCACTGAGCCATGCCCGCCATATCAGGCTTCAGAGCTGGAGGAAATCCAGGAGCCCAGAGGCGGAGCAGTCAGACCCCAGACCGGAAGAGAAGGGTGGCGGTGTGTGTATGGAGGAAGAAGAAATGAAAAGCCTGGGCCGTGCAGGGTCCAAGTGCTCTGTCTTTTCCACTCAGTGAAAGAGGAAATCAGCTGACTATTAATCAGTCACATCACTATTGATTGTAAAATCATGGTCAGTTACTGACTGCTGTTGACAAAAAATTGCACAGAGAAAGGGTCACATCTGTGACCCGAGGGATGCAGCCTATACAGGCTGCTTATACGGAGCACCACAGTAGAGACTGTGAGGGCCTGGAAGAGTCTGCAGACCCTGGGAGGGTGGGGAAACCAGACTAGGAGGGACCCATATTAAAAAGCAGATGCACAGACCCTCAGAGGTTTTTGTTTCAGAGCTCAGAAGACTGGAGCTGTCATCAAGCCAGCTGAGAGATGGAATGGCCACCCCCATGTGACTTGAAAGGCAGGAACTCCGTGTTGGACCCCCGAGCTCAGGTGTGAGCAGAGGGCAATGCAGGAGGGGAGGTTCAAATGGTAATCATAGATGCAAATGTCTCCCACAAAAGAGTGGCTTCAAACTGTGGGACCGGATGAGGTCATGGAAGTTCACTGCTGCAGACAGCCCAGGACCAACAACGCGTTACCTGATCAGAGGAGCTGCTCCTTTGCGTAACGGGTCATTCATCCCTCTAGTTAGGGCTCTATATTATCTTCTTTTAAAAACATTTTATCATTATTTTTAGTCTACACGTATGAGTATAATGCCTGCATGTATATAAAAGTGCATCCCTGTTATGTAATGTCCATGGAGGTCAGAAGAGGATCCTGGAACTGGAGTTATAGACAGTTGTTACCTGCCATGTGGGTGCTGGGAATTGAACCTGAGTCCTCTGCAAGAGCAGCCAGTGCTTTTAAGCATGGAGCCATTTCTTCAGCCCCTCAATGTCTTCTTGCTGAACCCTTTATCACATTAAAAAAGGACCTCCACTGCTTAAGCTATGATCAAGTTTCTGTCTGATTTTACCTCATTCTATGGTTGATTATAAAATGGGAATTAAACTCTATTAAGATATTGTCTACCCATATTTGGATAGCCATGGATGTCTTTACTCCTATGTAAATAAGAGAGTTAGGTTTCTGCTCAGGTTTGCTGTCCTTGGACACTGTCCTTTGACAGAAGGTTATTTTAGCCTCTTACAATAATTAGATCATGTTCTTCTTTATTGATTTTTCTGGTCTGGAAGCTGTTTCCAAAATATTGTTATATGATAATTTATTATGTTTTCAGTTTTTCTAAAAATTAATCTCTAATATATGCATATATCTCTAGCTTCATTTCAAATGTAAGCTATTTGAGATCTCTGTATTTCATCCTAAATGACAGTTATTTATCTGCTCAATGATATTTGGAAAGGATTATCTTCTGCATTTGCTAATTATCTTAATGAATTCTATTGTTTGATTGAGACAGAGGCTTACTCTACTCTGGGATAGCCTGGAACTTACTCTGTAGCCTAGGCTAGACTTCAAGGTAGCCTAGGCTAGACTTCAAGGCATGGTAATCCTCCCATCTTATCCTGCAGCTGTGGGCCACTGTGATCAGCTTGCTTAATTTATTACTTTTATTGTATTTGCTTTTACTTTTTCATTTCTGTCATCCTTATACTATTTTTCAGATTTCTGTCATCCAAATGCTTAGCTTGATGAGTTTTCTTTTGGAAACTTTTATGTTTATTTGTTGAGTGTGTGCATTTTTGTGGGCATGTCCAAAGCTGCAGTGCATGCTGGGGGGAGGGTCAGGACAGCTGCAGGAGTCAATTCTCTCTTTGTCTCTACGAAGTAGGCTCTGGGAATTGGACTCAGATTGTCAGCCTTGGTGGCAAATACCTTTGCCTGATGAGCCTTCTCCCTGGTGGATTTTCAAGTCACTTTCACTGAATGAAAATTTTGAACTCTGAACCAACTCTAGAAATTAAGGTGAGGCAGGCACATGCTATTTGTCATAGCACTGTAGAATAAGCTGGCTGTCTAAACTGCATGCATGTGGCCCTAGGGTAACAGAAGTTAAGAACAGGAGAAGGAATAAACTCCCTCATGTAACAGAGGGTGATTGACACAGAAAGCCACAACTAGCCAGAATGTAGAGAATAGGGGCTGCAGAGTCGGTGTTCCTGGGTAGGAGTCCTGCGTTAAACCTCACTCCCCCAGACCCAAGGACCAGGTAGGAAGAGGAGGTGGTGCCTGACTACGAGGAAACAGAGTCTTCCAGGCTTCTGGGAACCGCTCAGATGAACTTACACCAGTGCTGACAGCACGCACAAGACCCATGCAGACTGAATCAGACAAAACCCAACCTAAAACTGGGGAAAGGGGCAGGAGGCCCCAACTCAGCTGAGGAACTGATTATTGCTGGGGGAGGGAGAGTCAGTCTTCTTTAAAGGAGTGATGCGGACAGGCCAACCAGGCTCTAGTGGAGGAACTCACACTGAGGGATGTCTTAGGACACAAACTTGACTTGCTAGACCTTAGCATATATGACAGAATGCATATATGACAGAATGCATGAAGTTCTGTGGGTGGGCTGTGTGAGTCCAGATAGGGGAGGGAGGTCTAAGTATGATCAAGATGTATTGTATGAAATGCACAAGATTCAAAAAAATATATACATCAAAAAATAAATATCTTCTCCACACTGTATTTCGGCTCTGTATGCAATATGTTTCCAGGAAACAGATTACTAAAACTGACTTAAGGAGATCATTACAGGCAAATATAGAAAATAAAATATATATCTTGTAATTTTGAGAATTGGTTATAAATTTAAAACAAGATAAATTCAAATATTAACTTTTCATTAGATATTAATATATGGAGAAACAGTTATGTTAACAAAGAAATAATTCAGACTTTTATCTATAAGTTTGGTAACAGGACAATCATGCTTACCAAATATTTGAATATTATTCTGGAGAATAAGACAATATAACATGGCAAGAAAAAGAGTTTCAAGAAGCCATGTGTCTTAATTGTAGGTAATATGGTTATATGTAATGAAAAAATTAATTTTGAAAACTTTTTACAATTAATGATTGTATATTTTACAAAGCAATATTATTCACTTCTACATAACAGCCATAAATAGAAAATGAAGTTTAAAAATATCACTTATGTTACTATACAGAAGTATCTAAAGACATATAAGAACTCCATATAGAAAGCCACAGGGTATTATTACTAGGAAATCATGTAAAACCTAAATAAATGGGGTAATAGACCATGTAGTAGTCAGAAGATTCCGTATTGGAAAGATGCAAGCTTTCCAAAGATTTATCTGTTGCTATACAGAAGTCCTGGACATTGCTTATTTAGATAATAAGTCCTTTTAAAATTCATATTGAAGATGACCAAACAGTCATAGAATCTTCATGGTGACACAAGGCCATGATCTCTGCACTGGGGAGGCTGAGGCAGGAAGATGTTGAGTTCAAGGCCAGTCTGGGCTAAGAAAGAGCCCCTGACCTCCAGTCTTGGAACACGTTCTAGAGAAACCCAAATCCACACTCACCAAGCGACACATTATCACATACTCAATATAACTCGATGTAACCCAGACAAGGTCAGACAATCTACATATCCGACAGGTAGAACAGAGGCAGGATTATAGTGGGTTCATGCCTGGGGATAGATACCCACAGCAATGGGAGTACAGACAAGCATACCGAGCCAGACACTAGGCACACCACTGTGTTTCCTTTCTGTGTGAAGTTCAAATCCAGTGAAACTCATTTGAATGCAGAACAGGGAGTTCAAGTAAAGCAAGTGACAGGATTTTTAGAAGGAAGGACTTTCACGGGTAGGAAAAGTCACAAAGGTCAACCATTAAAGCTACAAACTAGGACATCACGTGAGACATTAGGAAGAGCTCTCTCCAGGCAGCGTGGCAAAGGAAAAGATGCTCAAGTCTGGTATCATGGGACTGGGGAGGGGCAGCTACGTTTCCGAAGAATTCTCCTTCTATATCCAGGCAGTGGAATAGTGCTTGGCAACTCTCTAGAACAAAGTATGCCCACAAAAACGGAAATCTGACTGTGATTAGCAACTGCAAAAAACCTTCAGAGTAATATGTACCACGCTAGTTTTGCAAAATAATTAAGTAATTACTATGCAAATCAAAACATATATTTGTATTTCACAGAAAAATATGATCTAGGTTTTCAATGTATTATCTAGATCTTAGATTCCCGAGGTCTTAGAAACTTGTGCAGTATTTATTTTTCTATAAGGCTGCATTAGTTCAAAGTAAAGGAAAATAGGCAGAGTTGGAATGCGTCGTTTGTAGTTTCAGTGGTGACAGCAGGCACAAGTCCCAGTTAAGCTAAGTGAAACAGAGTCCATAGACATGGTATGTTCTACCACACGAATACCTGCTCATCGATGCCCATTTCACAGGAGCCAGGAAATGGGCACCATCTAGATGTCAGTCAACTGATGGTGGCTAATGAGAGTGTAGAGCATTTACACAATGCAAGTGAAGGTGAGATTGATTCGTGCAGGATTCAGGTGGTACGCTTGCACCTAGGGAGCATGGAGACCTGGGGCCCGTGAGGTTAGACCGTGGGGCTAGCCTGTGGGGTTAGCCTGGGGAGCCAGAGAGCTTTCAAAATAAAAGTTTAGTGAAATTCAGAATCAACAGGCATAGATGAGGAAAGCTGGCTGATGCAGCAGCAGTTTGTTAAGGGGATCATTTACTACATGCATTTGCATAGGTCAGGGGTGTGTATCACAACACCCTTGCATAGGTCAGAAGACAGTTTGTGGGAGTTAGTTCTCTATTCCATCATGTGGGACCCAGGGATGGAACTCAGGTTCTCAGGCTCAGGGCCTCTATCTGCTGAGCCCCCTCACGGGCCCTCACGAAGCATTTCTGAGGCCTGGGAGTCATCTTCCTTCTCACAGAGAGCTCTGATTAAGAACATACTTGAAAATTGCCTTCTGTACTATGAGATGAGCTTGGGCAGATTGCCCATTAGAACATAGAGCCGTTGCTCTACAGTTGCTATTTACAGGCTTCAAGAAACTCATCAAACAAATTTGAACTCTTGATTGAAAACAAAACACCATGTTTAAATGTCTGCCTGATTTCTGCAACTTTTAATGATTTCCGGTTATCTACGTTTAGAATGGAATTGTTTTCTTCTTCTACATGATGCATTGCATCATGGCCACAGGAGCCCCTAGGTCTGCAGGTCAGGTTGGGTCCTGAGGGGACTTTTTTTCCCTATCATTTGTGTCTCAGCCCCTAAAAGGGGAACAGGTGGAACCAATTTCTTCACACCTGGAGCCCTGACTGGTCTCTGAGGCTTGCTTTAAAAACGACGTACCAGATAATGTAAAGCAAGCAGAACCTAAATTTTATATTTTGGTCCCGAGTATCCCCCACCGTACCTCATTCCCTAGGAAATGAACCCAAGGAGAGGGCTCTGGTCTTCCCAGACCACCCAGCTATGGCTACACACCCGAGGACAGCCATAGGGCTCAGCCCAGTGAGGCTCAGTCACCTTGGAGCAACACAGACAATGCAGCCATCAGCCCATAAACAATGGTGGTTTATGCCACCCAGTGTGGAGGGAGGTTCTGCCACACAGCGAACCCTGGTGACTCATACACTTTATGCTCATAGTTATACAGCTGACAACACTTCAGAGGTACAGCAAACCAAGCAAGGGGTAATCACAGCCACAGCTGAACACTTTCTTCTTAAGCTCATAAATTTCGATCATGGAATCCAGGTCTTACCATCTCCACGGCAAGGAGAGAAGACAGGCCCCCTCCTGTCAAATGACTGACAGCACAGGATGCATACCTGATGGTTTTTCCAGGATCCGCCTCTATGGTCCACGTGCAGTGGAGATTGTTGTCGTAAGGGGCTGGGTAACCAGGGGATAGTATGCGCCCTGATGTGGCCGCATGGATCCGACCTCCACATTCCGCTGCAAAAGACAGAGAGAAGAAGTCCACTCGACTATCTGGGCTTCTACTGAGCCACATTTACAAACAAGGCAACACGTGTGTGCAATCTTCACAAAGAATCTCAGCCACCTGTCTGCCCACCTCCTGATTTCCTCCTGGTCCAAACATTCACACAGAGCCTGCGTGCAAGCCCTGGCACATTTGCATGCTGACTCTAGTGACAACTGGGCACACAGTACTGGGTGTCTATTCTCTATTCCCTGCACGTGTGCACACACACATGGCTCAAGAGCAGGTAAAGAACACGGACAGAGCAACGAGTTTCTGCTCCTTCCCAGGAATGAGGCCCAGGCCACAGGTTACATGCACTCTTTGACATGGCTCTGGACCAGTGTCAGACCCAACTTTCCAGACTCACCCACGCAGGAAGGCACTGGTTTGTCCCACACCCTCCGGTCCCCACTCAGGCAGGTCAGGGTGCTGCTGCCATGCATTGCATAGCCCGGGTTGCAGCTGTACAGAACCACAGTGTCAGTGAAGTGGCCTTCGTCGCGGATTCTGTAGCCATAGTTTGGGATGCCTGGGTCCTCGCATTTCACTAGGTCAAAACCTAGAGAGAGAGGAGGGACAGGTATACAGACTCAAGACAAGACAGAGATCAGCCTAACTCAGAGACCACATAAACCAGGCTGCCACATGTTACTGGAAATGTGGGAGGAAAATGGCCTGCCTGCACTTGAGAAGGAGCAAAAATTGTGGGGTTGGTGAGGTCACTTGGCAAACAGCTTGTGTCTGGTCTGGTTCCTTTATTTCTCTCCTCTCTGCCCCCCAGATCTGTGTGAGCAGCGGCCGTCCACACCTCCAGTCAGCAGCTGGCCTTCTCCAGGAAGCTCGGAGTTCCTCTGGTCCACAGACATCATGACCTCAACATCCCACAGGGGTCACAACTCAGACCTCCAGGAGGGAGTGCTGTGCAGGGAGTTCACAGCTGTGTGCACAGCAGCCTGACTCTCCAGGCACCTCCTCACAGCTCGCTACATCCCTACACCTCAGACTTCACTTTTCAGAGGTGAGAAAGGTGTTGAATCAGTCAGTAAAGTGCCTGCTATGTGAGCAGGAGAACTGAGCTGGGACACACACACACACACACACACACACACACACACACACACACATACAGAGTTGTTCTTGCCCTCTCAGACTAGGTTTCATAAGATTCTGCCTGCTGTGGTCCACTGGCCTAGTCCTGAGCCACCAAAAGACCTCAGAAGCTCAGACTCCAGAAATTAATCCCAGTGACATCCTCCAATCAGCTAAAAAATTAAGAGCACACTGCCTATTTCTGTTTCTACCTATAACATTTCCTTCCTCGGGATCAGTAGAATATTTATACACTATGCCTGTCAAACTTTCATTCCTTTGAGGAAAATATTTTTTACATTTACATGTGGCTTTATATCAGTGTTCTCTAAGTAATCAAGATTGGGTTTTGCTGTAAGATGTGACTGAAAGAAACCTGCCCCACTCAGTTCCAGAATGGACACCTTGTTGACTCCAACCAAACTCCCAGAGTCCACAAATATCTGAGAGAGGACCTGACTTTTAAAGCTCCCTGGCCAGATAGAGTCCCTGACCTCCAGGGATGGCCTCATGGCTAAATGTTTACTATCTCCCTTGAACATCAATCAGATGTCATGGGGACCCCCTCCCCATTAAGAAGGCCTACTGACCAGCTGGGTGGAGCTCGCTCATTCTCTAGTTCCTCTCTCAGAGCAAGCTTCCTCATCCCGATCTGGAGCCCAGCCCAGTCCCCCAGCCCGGTCCCCCAGCCCAAGCCCCCAAGGTGAGGGGCTAGTCTCCCCCATCTCCCTGGGGAGGCTAGCCCCAGAGGGCTAGCATTTTCTCCACTAATGGGGAGGAAGCTATTCCTGGCTGGTCTCCTCTCTTTTTCCTACTTGAGTAGCCAGTCCAGTGCCCGCACCCTTAATAAATGGGTTCTGTTAACTCCCCTGCTGAGTCTCTGGTCCATTTCTGCTGTGTCTCTCAAACCTAAACCTTATACTTGCTACTTTATAGAGGGCAGAGAAAAGGCCATGTCAGGGGTCCTGGGTTGCTGAAACATTTCCTCCTACAAAGTTCCCTGCTCTAGAGTATCAGACGTTAGGAACTTCAAAGTTATCATCCTGACAATAACTCTGATTTACATGAAATACTAACAAATTAATTCAAGATGCTTAGAATACAAGAGTAGAAGGAGGTCGATCTGGATGCAACACCCTGGGTGGGAGCAAGGCAGGCCCCTCCCGAGTAGTGCCGGCATTATGTGGATATTTGCCATTTCAGTAAAATATTCAACCCTTGAGCAATGGGAGAGTAGGTTGGCAGCGTTCCCAGTGCTGCCTCAGGCCAACCTGATGATGTAACTTGGATTTTCCAGTCGTTTTGCCTGGCTTTGGAGTTTGGCCGGGATGCCAGGTTAGCCGGCTAACCTGCGCTGCAGAACACAGGTGTCCTGCGGGCTAGCGTGACTAGTTAGGAGGTGAGACCCGTACCTCCAGGAGGCTCCACAGCCAAGAGCAAACACTACACATATATGTCCCGTTGTCTCAAGCTAAGCATACCTCATCAACCCGAGGGGAGCATACAACTGGGAATCCATTTGTCAGAAAAAAATCAGCTGGAAAATTCCGCAGCATCCCGAAGGCAGTTTCAGCCTCGGTGTTCCTGCCTACACACTGGACGTTCCATCATCAGAACTACCTGGTTAGCAGGGTGCCTCACAGGCTGTCAGGACACCCAGTCCTGTTACTGAAGGAGGCAGCTACCATGGGCCATTTGACACTCTCCACACAGCACCCCGAGGTAGCCAGGCCCTATTTGAGTCTCTGAAGTTCACCCCACCGTGAGCACAGTCAATCTGTGAGAGCTGTTGAGGTCTGAGAGCTGTAAGTTCCTAAATCCAGGTGTGGAGATGTCTTGAACCTGAGTCAGATTGCTAAAGAGAGCTGTTGATAGCCATAGAAGCACTGGATGACCACTGAGGATTTAAACTGCACACTTGCCCGGATCTTTGAGACTCGTGTATCTAATGCAATGGTTTCTATCACAGCCAGAATGGATTAGGTTGTTTTGTGCCATCTGGTGCTTTTCGAGTAAGTGTTCCTGTCCATGTGCACACATATATACATTCATGCACACACACACACATGTACACACACACACACACACACACACACACATCCTTCTTCAAGAAGATGAGAGTCCGCATATACACATGGTCAAAGGTGTCCATTCAGGCTTACAATGAACTTGTCTTCCTTGTACAGAAGATTTTCTTCACTAGGGATGAGTGCTTACGTTGGGGAGGAAAGGCAACTGGGCTTCCAGGAGACCACAGCCACCACCACCCGGAGCTCAAAGATGTCAACGCTTACAGTGTTGCTCAGAACAAGAGTCCCTCTGTCGGCAAAGCATGTTCTTTGTGGGATCAATATTCCCCAAATCCACAATTATAACTATCCTGCCATAACTTGGTAGAGCATTTCCCTCTGTTCCAAAAGCTCTGGAAGCCTTTGTTTGGTGCAAGAAAGAAACAAAACAGCAATCAAGAGAAGAAACACTTATCAGTAAAAATGTCAAGTCCGTTTTACATGGGAAAAGATTTTAGGGACTTTCTCTATCATTTATTCTAGAAACTAGTTTCTGTCCCAGCATGTTGTCACACCAAGCAGCAGTGCAGTTTATGGAGGGGGACACCCACTCTTAGTAGACTGTCTTATTTCTTCTGAGACTTTTATTATTTCTTCTAAAGGTCATAGTGAAATTTATTACCTTGTAAAAATTTCCTCATTTGATTTCTGCACACCTCTAGGCTTATCCTGAGTATTTTATAAGATACACGCCACCCACCCCGCAATGACCAGGAAGCATTTGGCCATGCCAGAGTTCAGTCTTCCAATTTTCCATCCACAGAAGGGAGCTCTGTTCTCCCAAATGTCTCACAGCTTGTCATCTGGGCAGTGATCACAGGTACTGGGGACATTCAAACCTGGGGGGCACAGGAAGTGATCTGACTCTGCGGATACTTTGGAAGGGTGAGAGAAAGATGAAGATAGTTCTACAACTTCCAATGCTTGTCCCCTATACCATGAATCAGCTGAATCACCTCCTGCAGAATATATACTGTCTGTATAGGTCTTGAGGTGCCCAGAGCTTACTTAGGTCGCTGGAATCAGAGCTGCGGAGTCTCTGAGCAGGCCCTGCCAACGGCAGGAGCCCTGGGTTTGATCCTCTGACCCTGCGTTCGCAGTTACACCACACTGTTTCCTCAGACTGTGTGAGCGTCATTACTGCACACTCCACTTGCAGAAGGCCGAAAGTCAAATCCCACCCACTGTCTACTGCTGCTAAGTTGAAGAAGGGACTGAGTGAGATGCAGCTGTGGAAGTCTGAAGAGATGACGTTCCACTCGAGGGCAGAAGTCTTCGCTATTTTAGAGGCAGCATTTTTAAAAATCCCAAGTTATTAAAAGATACTATATCTGGATCTAAAAAATCATTTCATCAAAGAACAGAGATGTCCAATATACTGAGAACTTGAAATATTCTTAAGTGACTCATTTGAAGACTACCCAGGAAAAATAACTTCAAAAGTGCAGTCAGTCTCTCCCCACCAAGCCTCCAGTCTGCTAGAAATCAGAGCAAACACTGGATCTGTATTTTCTTTATGCCATGGAAACTTTAAAAATTAATTATTTGTGTCAAAACATTATGAAGAACTATAGTCAAAGATTGAATAGTAATTCCATCTTTTTCTGTTTTCCAGAGATTTCTTCCTAAGTCATGCACACAGCAAGGATGCTAAGAACAAAGTGTTCTAGTCAAAGCAAGATCCAGACACAAGCAGATTAAATTTCTCCTCCAACTCTTTTGCAACAACTACCAATTTGGATATTCTTTACACTTTCTTCTAAGATGAATCTTTTCATTATGTCTCTGCTAAGTCTAACAATGTGTTAGCTGTAGCATAGACCGCCTTTCGCCTTCTGGACTTAATATTCCCACTAAAGTTCTACTCCATATGTACCAAGCTGTGCAGTGAAGACCAGGGTGGGCGTCTTCAGCTCTGACGATGTACCATGAAGAACATAAAGCCCCCAGTGGACTCGCAGAAGCTGCAGAGGTAGGAGTGGACCAGTCCCAAACCAGGATTAGTGGATTTAGCCATCAGAGATGGCTCTTGGTGCAGTGCATGGTAGTTCATGCAGAAGCTCACAACTGGTCCAAGTGCTGAAAAATGTGGAATGCTTATCCACAGACGGGAGACCTACATAATGGTCCTTCCCCAAGACTCAGAGATCATTGCAGAGGAGTGAGTGGAAAGATTGGAAGAGCCAGAGATCAGGGAGATTGGACCAAAGCAGTGTCCTCTGGATATGGCAGGACCTCTGACCTCACAAACTCACAGCAGCTTGGTGGCGGCCTGCATACGACCTGCACACGATCACGATCAAGGCAGCTAACATTCTGGCCCGGAGTGGGAAAGGTTCACCACCCCCAGCCCAAACTGAGGAGCCATGGACAATTGATCTCTTCTGGGACAGAGTCAAGTTTTCTTTAAGGGTGTGGCTTCTGGTAGGCGAAGCATGGTCCAGTGGACGGCCACACACCCAGAAGTATAGGGGTGGTCCAGTGGACGGCCACACACCCAGAAGTATAGGGGTGGTCCAGTGGACGGCCACACACCCAGAAGTGTAGGGGTGGTCCAGTGGATGGACACACACCCAGAAGTGGCACACACTGGAGTCGATGGGTTAATAAACTAAAAATCCAAAGAGGACTCATAGTTGGGGCTGGATCTGGGAGGGCTTAAGGCGAGGAACAAGGGTGAATATGATCTAAATACAACATATGAAATTCACAAAGAATAATAAAACTATTTTTCAAAGGAAGGCACTACCTAATAAATTTAACAAAGATATTTCAGTTTAGATGATGTTCTGCTTTTGGCAAAATAATCTTAGTAACCCATGCAAGCTTACAACGTCAAAAAATGCAGTGACTTCTCACATCTTCAGTGAGATGGAGAGGCACTCAGGAAGAATCTAAATATTCATTTTTCTCACTGGATCTTGAGTCTTGTGGAAAAGGGATCACTGCTTAAACTGATCTGTGTGGCTCACTGGAGAAGCAAAGTTAATTAATACTGAACTTCTTATCACGCTTGATTGTTCTGTGTTTTAAGATACAACACTTACTCAAGAATAAAATTGAGGGTAGAATATGTGTACATTTGGTTTTAAGCTATTAAACTACTAATATATGTGATTCCTCAGTGAGAACTAGCATTAATTTTGGTTAATCTATCAGGCTAGGTGCAATTTCATTGATTAGTTCCATTTACCCCACATAGTAAGCTTGATTATTACTTATGATGATCTGAGAATGCTCCATGTCAGGATTCCACAAATGTTTAGTAATTCAGTGACAGTGACCATGATGTGGATGATACTCAGACAGAAATGTGGGTCTCTGAGCTTTGTGTTCAGATGTCAAAGGCCTGTGAAATCTCAGAATGGAAATCAGATAAAGCAAACATCTTATGTCCCTTAAACTATCTAGTGCTTTTTACCAAGTAACTCATTAAGAAATACCACACAACAAATATACACTAATACAGAATATAAAGAAAGAAAGTGATCTCAGCTCTTAGCCCAGCCTGGGTCTCCAGGAGTCTGCAGCACCCCAGACCCTGAGCTCCAGCCCTGAGATGCCCTAATGCCCAGCCATGCTGGTCCTCAGACTTCCTGGAGTCATGGGGATCTTAACCCATGCTGAGTCTGCACACCCCTCCAGCCTTGGCAGGATGAGTTGCTCTCCACAATCTCAACTCAGCCCAGCCTAGATATATGGGAGCCCTACCTGTCCCAGACTTGTGGACCTAAACTCTGTCCCCGAGGCCACCTTGCACCTGACCATCTGAGCTCTGTGCATACTAGACCTGGGAACCCTTCTGTAACCTTCCATCTGACCTGCCCAGCATCACACACACTCTTGGTCTAGGACCCTGAGAACCTGTCCTGAAATTGCAACTCAGTGTCATATATATCTCTAACTGAACTGAGAACACTTCTTCCACTCAAACTGTACATCAACAAAAAGTGGCCCCCAACTGAACACCAAGTACTACTCAGTTGGGCCATAACATGATAAGTTGGGGAAACAGATACAGACATTCAGCAAGGATGAGATCACTTGCCCGTACCCAGACACACCACCACATAAGCTCAAATGCTCAGACCTCAGCAAAAAAACACAAACAATATAAATAACCAAGATAATATGACTAATATATAAATTATCACCCCATTGCAATGGTTCCTGAGGATAACCAAGTGGTGGCGTGAGATACTGATTTCAAAATAGCTATTATAAATATGTTAAAGGAACTCAAAGAGGATATGAATAAAAGACTGAAGACTCTGAAAACACTTACCATTGCATGAGATAGCTAAAACAATTCAAAACATGAAACTAGAATTCAGGAAAGAGAATCTCTAAAGAAAAGCCAATTTGAAATAAAACTGGAGATTAAAAAACTCAGGAACTCAAACAAAAAGCTTAGAGGAAAGAAGTGGAAAGGAAGTGGAGGAAATGGAACAGATGATATGAGATCTTGAGTGTCCTTGTTCAGGCGCCAGCACACTGGGGGTCCCAGCACTCAGGGCCAGCCCGAGGGAGATCGAAGGGTCTCCGCCTTGGGGTGAGGGGGAGAGTAGGCGCAGAATCAAGACACCAACTCCAGGAGTTGAGCAGAAAGCCAGCAGTGGTGGTCTGCTGCAAACTCATTTATTCAAGAAAGAGCAGAGAGTCTTATAGGTCTTGTTAGCCAATAGCCTTATGGGGTGGGGTCCTGACTACAGCCAATCGCAGTTTGTTCCCAGGTGGATCAGGTTCCCTCCAGGTGCTGGGCAGAAACTGGCTTCACAACCAACTGGTGTGGAGCACCACACCCACGAGAGCCATTCCTTCATTCCTTCTGGCAGATGGCCTAGCTAGGCCCAGCCTGCATTATACCCAGCACTTGAGTTCAGTCTTTGGGTAATGGATCGCTCAATCAAAGAAAATGTCAAATCTAAAATAAGCCAGAAATGGAATATGTAAGACCTCTGGTACACTGTAAAAAGACCAAAATTATGAATAATAGGCATAAAAGGAGAACAAACCTAGGCCAAAGGTGCAGAAAATATTTTTAATAAAATCAGAGAAAAAAATTTCCGAGACCTATGGAAAGAGATTTCTGTCAAGGTATAAAAGGCATACAGAACATCAAGTAGACAGGCCCAGAAAAGAAATTGCCCATGTCATATAATGGTCAAACCATTAAATGTAAAGATGAAGATATTGAAGGCTGTGAAAGAGAAAGATCAAATCATATGTAAAGATAGGCCCATCAGAATAACAGCTGACTTTCAATGGAAACTATAAAAGCCAGAAGGGCTTGAACCAATATCCTAAGAGTCATGAAAGAACACAGATTCTAATCCAGGGTACTAACCCAGCAAAACTATCAGTTGTAATCGAAGGAGAAGAAAAATGTTTCCATGGTAACAACAGATTTAAGGAATTAGGTTTTAAAAAAAAAAAACCCAGGTCTACAGAGAATACTCAAAGGAATACTTTGCTACAAATAACAAACAAATTAGCCTACAATTGTCAACCAATAAAGGTCTAAGAAAAGGCACTGCAACACCAACATAACAGAAATGAATAAATGTGGCCACTAATAGCCCTACATAGTATTTGTCTCAAGTCCCCATAAAAAGACACAGAAGACTGATTGAATTAGGAAGCAGGATTGGTCAGTTTGCTGCCTCCAAGAAAGGCACCTCATCAAAAGTAATCTATTCCACTTTAGGATAAAAGGTGGAAAAGTTATTCTAAGAAAACAGAACTAAGAGACAAGAGGTGTGGTTATTCTAATAGCCGACAGACTAGACCTCTAAAATGATTCAGGAGACAGGGAAGGTCACTTCAGACTCATTAATGGAAAAAGTCACCAAGAAGAAATTACAGTCTTAAACATGTATGCACCACAAATAGGGGATCACGCTATTTTATAAAAGAAATCTTATTAGCTCTAAAATCTCACATTGACTTCACTGTAGTGATGAGGACTGAGGTCAGTACCCACTGTCACCAATAGATAGGGTGACCGACAGAAGATAAACAGAGAAACCCCAGAGTTAAATCGCCATAAATCAGATGGACTTGCAGACATCCATAGAACATTCCACCCAAACACCAGAGATTGCACTTTCTTCTCAGCAGCCATGAAACGTTCTCCCAAATCAATGACATATAAGGACGCAAAGGAAGACTCCACAAATTCTAGAAAATTGAAATATTATCTTGTGTTCCATTCAACCACAAAGGAATAAAACTAGATGTCAACAACAGTAAAAATGAAAACAATTAAGCAAATTAATTGAAGATAAACAACACATTACTGACTGGAAATTAGATCACAAGGGAAATCAAGACAGAAACCAAACATGTATTTGAATTGAATGAAAACGGAAAGACAACAGACCTGACCCTGTGGGACGCATGGAAGGCAGTCCTAGGAGGAACATTCATAGCATTCAGTTCCTACACAAGAAAATTAGAAGCATCTCATATAAACAAATTAATAATTCACCTGAAAGCAACAGGGATCCAAGAACAAACAGCATATACTAAGAGTAGATGGAATAAATGAATAAAACAGAGGAAAAAGTAATGAAACAGAAACAAAGAAAACAATGAATCAACTGAAGGAAGAGCTGGGCGTTTGGAAAGTGTAAGACTGACAAACTTTAGCCAAATTAGCTAAAAGGAAGTCAGAGGGGAGCCACACTAACAAACTCAGAGATGATGATAAGGAAATAGTATAATAGCCCCAGGGCCAACTCAGAAAGCCATGAGGACATACTCTACAAAGCTATATTCCATTAAACTAGACAACCTAAAAGAAATGGATGAATTCTAGACATTTATAGCCTACCAAAACGAAGTCAAAGTGACATGCATAATTTCAACAGACCCATCACAAGGAACGAGATAAAGTAATTAAAATTCTACCAACTGAAAGAGCCTAGGACAAGATAGAAACAGTGCAGAATTCTACCAAACCTTCCAAGAACTAACACCAATATTCCTCAATCTAGTCCATAAAACAGAAAATTCAGGGACACTCCCAAATTCCTTCTCTGAAGCCAGCATTACTCTAATACCAAAACCAGACAAATATCCAACCAAAAAAGTCATAGACAAAGTTCTCTGAGGACCAGAGATGCAAAAATTTGTCAATAAATACTTGCAAACCTAATGCAAGAATACATGAAAAAGATTATCCATTATGGTCAAGTTGGCTTCATCTCAGACATGGAGGGATGGTTCAAAGGGTAAATCAATAAATGTAATCCACCACCTAAAAACTCAAGAACAGAAACATCTCATTAGGTGCAGAAAAGACCTTTGATAAAATCCAACATCTATTCATGATAAAATCATGGAGAACCTAGGCAGAAAGGAGACATATCTCAATGTCATAAAAGCAATGTATACAAGGTAAGATCCCACATCATACTAAATGGAGAAAAACTGAAAAAAAAATTCATTAAAATCAGGAACAAGATAAGGATGTCTACTCTCTCCATTCTCGTTCAACATAGTAGTTGAAATCTTGGCTGGAGCAATAAGTCACATGAAGGAGATGATTACAACACAATTCTTTACAGAAAATTTTAAAAAATCATTGTGGATGTCATATGAAAACATAAAAATCCCAGGATAGCCAATATAATCCTGAACAATTACCTGCTGGAGGCATTACCGTCCCTGATCTCAAGTCATATTACAGAGCTACAGCAATAGAAACAGCACGTACTGGCACAAAAATAGACACACTGGTCAGTGGAATAGAGCTGAGACCCAGATTTAAATCCATACAATACAGCCATCTGGTTTTGGAAAGGTGGTCAAAAATACAACACAGTAGAAAGGATAGCTTGCATAACAAACAGTGCTGGTCACACTGGAGAGCAGCATGTGGAGGAAGGACACTACATCCCTGTCTCTCACCATGCACAGCACTCACCTCCATGAATCACGGACCTCAGCAAAAGACCTGATGCCCTGAATTGGATGGAGGAGGACGACAGGACTACATTGGGGCTTACAGGCACAGGAAAAGACTTTCTGAACAAGATTCATACAGTGCAGCCATTAAGTCCAACAACAAGAAATGTGACCTCGTGAAACTGAAAAGCTTTTGTACACCAAGGAAATCATCATTTGAGTGGAGGGGCAATCTTCAGAATGGGGAAAATTCCTAACCATCTGTACTCCTCAGAGAGGGTCAAAGTCTAGACTATGCAAAGAACTAAAAAATCTAAACATTCAAAACAAACAAACAAACAAACAAGTCAGTTAAAAATGGGGCAAAGAGCTGAACAGGAGTTCTCCAAAGAGGAAACATGAGTGGCTGACAGATACTTTTAAAAATATTCAGCCTTGTTAGCAGTCAGAGAAACTCTGTGAGTTCATTGCGTCTCCCTCAGACTGGCTAAGATCCAAACAACAGTGACAAATGCAGGTGGAGAAAGGGGAACTCCTGCCCACAGCTGGGGCCGTGCGAGCTGCCACCACTGTCGATTCCTCAGAATGCTTGAAATTGACCCTGCATATGATCCAGCCACATCACCCTTGTGCACAGAGCCATAAGACTCTCTACCCTACCACAGAGATATCTGCTCACCCAGGCTCAGAGTCAGACACTGGAAACCACCTAGAACGATGCATGCTTAATGAAAGCTTGGTCCATTCACACAATAGATTATTCAGTTGTTGAAAAGGGGAAATCATGAAATTTGCTGGTAAATGGATGGAATTTGAAACAGTCACCCTGAATGAGACCACCCAGACCAGGAGACACAAACATTGCTCCTTCTCTCTCATAGCTGGAGGGTAGCTTTTAAATGTTGGATACTCACATTTCAATTTGAAAATCCACAAAGGTCAAGGAACTAATAAACAGTCATTGGGGAGGATATGCTTTACTGGGAGGGGGTATGCCTTTCTGGGAGGGGTAGAATGCAGTGATATAAAGGAGGATGAGGAACATTAGATTAGGAAGGGTTAAAAGAGGCAGGGAGTGGGCGCACAGGGCAGAGGAGGGAGTGTGTAGAGGGATAAGTAGCACTAAAGGCCTCTAAAAATCCATGTGGAAGGAAACCTATCGCTAGAGAAGTGTCTTAAAGGATGTACACATACATTTAAAAAAGAGGTAAGAGGAGTCAGCCTGTAACAGGAAGATTTCCCTTCCTAGATATCTCAGGCCAACATAAACAAACAAAACGGACAAATAACATCCCTCAGTGCCAGGAATGGAGTCCCCTCTAGAAGCTGCTGAGCCCCTCTAGAGCTCCCAGAGACCCTCCAAGGCTGGTCGCTGCTCTTGCTGGTCAGACCCTGCTGCAGAAGACACCTCATACAGGACAAATAGGAGAAACCCAGCTGGTATTGACCTCAGAGCGTCCTACCTACTGGCCAGTGTTCTTAGTGCTGAGGATGATATGCAAGCTGCAGGAAGGAACCATAACTGTCGACCTCACCCAGCTGTGAGTCTTTGTGAGCTGCAC
The DNA here is from genome assembly GCA_035773235.1 of Eospalax fontanierii. NCBI lineage: Eukaryota > Metazoa > Chordata > Mammalia > Rodentia > Spalacidae > Eospalax > Eospalax fontanierii. Next base: position 61,078,839 of record CM069542.1, on the reverse strand, counting down.
CTGGCCTGGCAAGACTTGCACACGGTGCTGTGGCATGGGTATTACAGGAGCGATCAACCACATCAACCACATTGTATTTGAATTTAAGGTCCACTTCATCAGTTGGAGCCCATATCCCACACTGAAGTCAGGCTTAGGAACCCAAGGCTTGACAGGTCACGGGCTACAGGGGAGAGCCCAATATCAGTTTTCTACTAGATAGATACAGCATTAAACTGAGTTGTACTGGGAGATGAGTGCAGCTCTCAGTGTGCACACAACAGAGAAGTTTCCTTATGATTAACACAGAAACTCACAACTGACCCATGTACCGAGAACAGAGGCTGCAGAGAGCTTATCTCTGAATAGGACACCTATGTCAAACTTCTGCCTTCTGAGGCTCAGGGATCATTGCAGAGACAAGGCAGAAAGACTGTAATAGTCAGAGCAGTGGATGACGAGAAGGAAACAGTTTTCTAGACAACTGATCAGTCACTCCTGTGAACTCACAGCATGGTAACAGCATGTCTAAGGGCCGTGCCAGCCCAAACCAGACAAAATCCCAGCATAGACATGAGGAAATTGCCTGTGTGGGGGAGGGGCACAGTAAGAAGAGGTGCAGATGGGGAGAGGATCTAAATCCAAATATGACCAAAATATATGAAAATCACAAAAATTCGATTAATTTTTTTTAAAAAGAGAGAGTAAAATAAAGTAACTCCAAATAAGAATCTTAAAAACTGATCCTGAGGTACTGCACAGCCCTAAATCTGCTGCCTAAATCTTAGACCAGGTTTCAGGGCTGAGAAGACTCTGCTTGTGCAGCCAGTGGGATGGCGAGCCGTGTCAGCCGAGCTGTGGCTCTAGAGAAGGTGCATTTGCCACCCTCTGATTTGTCCTTCTGTGCTCCTGCTTTCCTCCCTCGGGGGACGCGGCAAGGAGCATCTCAGGCTGGGCAGAGAAGTGATGGTCCATCTGTGGACCTCATCCTCACCTGCACGCTGAGCACAGAACTTCAGACCAGGGCAGTGTGCTAGATGCTAGAGAAGAAGCATGCGTGGGCCCAGGGAGCTTGGGAGGGGTATCCAGGGGCTGAGAGGAATGGCACATACTAAGGAGGAGAAAGACATTTGGAAAGTTCCAGAAGGAAGTACAGGTACCCTGGGAGTTCTCAAAGTGGAGTGAAAGCACACCAGATGACAAGTGAAGAACCAACCGGGTCCCCCAGAAGGAGAGTGCACAGCCTCGGGCTCCTCACCTGCCTAGCTCCCACAGGCATGGTGGTTGGAGGCAGACAGGAGGAGTCTCTTGGTGAACCTATAGCTTGTCTCTTCGTCTGGACTGACTGCCTATCTGGAGTGGCCGCCCAGTTAGCCCTAGGGACCCACCTGTCCCGGTCTCCTCTGCATCTGGCTGACGGCTATACTGCTACAAACAGCTTTTTAACATGGGTTCTGGGGACTGAACTCAGGTTCTTATGCTTGCTTAAGTACTTGAGGAACTGAGCTCACCCTCAGGCTCAGTTCTCAACACAGTATTTCTGGACACAATGCATTCAAGGATGTTCATAGAAAAGATAGACAGGGAGTCAGAGAATGACAGAGAGAGTGAGAATCCACACATGGTTCTGGTTCCTTGATAGCATATCTGGAGCGTACTGGGCTTGGTGTGCAGGACTCATTCACTAACGACGTCTGTCAAGCTCCTCCTCCCTTCCTGACAGTTAGTGGATGCTGAGGACACGAGCTCAGTTCTTCTAGGAGCTTGTGTCCTGCCCTGGATGAGAACTGACATGGACACTCAACATGGTGCACAAGAGGAGGGGACCATTTGCCAGCTCACCACACACTGAACACATGGTGTCTGTCACTGGACACCACACTAGCCACATCTCCACACACAGACCGAGGCTCAGCCTCCAGGGTTCAGCCTAAGGGGAGCTGTCACTTCTCCACTGACAACCATGTGCTGGTGGTCAGGTGCAGAGAAGGTCACAGGCCAGGTGGAGTACAACCTTCTTTCCTTGAGGTGTCAGTGATGGCCACATGTGAGCACAAGGCAGCCATGTATAGGCAGCCACCCCTGAGCTGCCTGTGTCTCCCCGGGATGTGCGGCTGATGGGAAGCCATGAAGGCAGGCCTGTGCTGGCAGCTCCTTCAGTCCCCTAAGCACAAGCACACACGCCTCTATGCACACTGTTGCATACACGCTTTAGGCAGCTGCACACAGGACCCCCAGAAGAAGGTGGTAAAGCAGGTGGGCTCAGCCACCATTCCACGTACCATCAGGCTCACTGTGACTCATCTCTAGAATGCACCACAGGACAGACTAATAGTTCTGATTCACTTACTATCCAGGTAACAATCGAAGATACAACTTCCCTCTATAAAGATCTGATTTGTTTCTTTATACTTTGGTTTTGTCTAAGAAATACACAACCCAAGACAATGTTTGTTTTAAACTCTGAAATTCACTGATTATTTAAAATACCTTGTCTATTCTAAGCATCTGGTGGGCCAGCCTGGTCTTAGCTCCCTGTAGGAATCTTTGTAACTATAGAGTCTTTCTGGACAATAAAGGTGGAAATTTACAATGTACAAACAATTTTATGCAATTATCTAATAAATATTCATTTCAAAAAGTGAAATACAAATTAAAACTGGGTTGAATAAAGGTTTAAAACTTTGCAGATTAAATGTCAGCCCAAGTGTAGGCAGCTCATGGAGGACAGTGGCCTGTGGAAGGTCTGTCACCATGGCTGAAATGTGGAAGGAAATATATTTAATTTAGAATATTGCTTCATAATTTCAAGTTGCTAACACACACACTGAACAAAGACACTTCTAAGAATCATGATAACTTCTGTGAAATGGAATTCTATAATTATTTTAAAAGTAGGGTATTCTCAGCATGCTTGCTGTACTGATGGAGACAAATTAAATCCATTAAATGCAAAAGGAGGCTAGAATTTTCTGAGAGGAAATGTGAAGACAATTAGGAACACAAAGATGCGTTGTTTCCACAAGTCACTTGGTCCTAGAGCCTCTCAGCATGTAACTTCAATTCCACTGTCTAAAACTGGACAGTGCTGATTTGATTGTGACAACAATATTCCAATTGACGACCCCTTCCAAAGTGCTTTTCTGTAGTTTGGGTTAAGGTATTGCTTTTACCCATGGATTGATGAATCCACTGTTGGTTCAGGACCCAGAGGGGCATGGGTCTGAACTGTGAGCTTTTCTAGATCACGGCCTTGAGTGCGGCCCTTTCTTCGGGGGGGCGGCACCCCGGCAGCTGCGGCACACATGTACCAGGCTGCTGCGGCACACGTGTACCAGGCTGCTGTTACAGGAGGCAGCTTTGCCTATGCTGTCCTCTGGGACCCCCGACAGGCTCTGACAAAAGGCTGGGCTCACAGGACTCTGTGCCAGAATGGCTAGTCTGTTACAGATGAATTAAGTAACCAAAGCTCAGGGATGTTCAGGCTCCATGGGTTAGCATGAGGCTAAGGGTTTCCTGTTCCACTCAAGATCCTAAACTGAATACAGGAATGGGGAGGACAGGAGGCTCAGTAAGAGCAAGCCCTGTAAGGAGCTGACTGTGTCGGGGGTCTGGTACCTTCTGTTGGCCCTGCAGAAACGTCCTGCTGGCAGGTACTGCGGCGCCCAGGACTTGGTACTGTTCAGAAGACATCCTGACACTTGGGGAAGAGTGACTGCGTCTCTCATTTGCTCAGGCAGAATCACTTGCTTTCTAGTCATACTTTAATGTCCGCTGAAGACTTCATTGTCTGTCAGCTATAAGATAAAGTTTCAATTTCCATTTGCCCAGTATACTCTTCAAGTTTAGATTAAGAAATATCACCAATCCATCCATGCCAAGTTTCCCATTTGAGCGGACCCACCTACACCTGTTCCCACACAAAGCCTTCGGGGGTGATTCTTGGCAGAAACACTAGCGAGGCTCTGATCTCTTGGACACAGCCTTAAATACACATTTCTCTTTTCTATTTACTCCTTGTCCAAAACCAGTCTTAGAAAAGGAAAATCCCTTTGTGGAGACGGTTTGGAGGACTCAGAACAGAAGACTGAGGAAGGCAGAGGTTCACCTGTAGAGAGACTGAGAGTGCTTTAAGAGATGGTACTGGAGTCTGGGGAGTCGGATGGAGTTGTTGGAGGAACTGGATAGCTCCTTCCTGCCTACCAGCCCTCTGAGCAGATCCCTGACATCGCATCTTGATTCTCAGGGGTTCGATGTGAATGGCATATAGAGAATTTTATAGGAAGAGGAAAGGATTTATGGGAAGACTGAGAGCTTCTCATAAATAAACTCTGCATAAATATATGGGATTACCAACAATACTTGAATTTATTGTTGCCATTACAATTCATCTGTTGTTATTTTAGTCTTCTACAACTAATAAATACAGAGAAATGACTCTACCCTGAATGGGAATGTACTGCCTTGAGCGGTGGAGTGCGACCATCAATCACTGAAGTGCCGGCCGCAGCTGGGGCACTGCTTGTATAGCTTAGCACTAGGGATCTACAGGATGGTCCTAGGGACAAAAGTCTCACTCTTTCAAGGGACTGCTGAGTGACTGACATCCATCAGTCTGACTGTGACTCCTAGGTGCCAGTCACCCTCTCTCTGCTGGAGGCATAAATGGCAATGGCCAGCTGCTGGCTACCTGCAACTCCACATGCATAGCACCACGCGGCTGGCTCTGGCTCCCTGCAATGCTGGTTACTCATGCATCTCTGCACAAGTGGCCTGAGGTTTTGCAAGTTTATCTCATCTCTGAAGGGGACTGCTTTCCTGTCTCCAGCTTATCCCAAAGACACCCACCTCAGCACTCACAAGTACCTCTCCCCAACCCGTCAGTGAAGTCAGCCGTAGTGGGCCTGTGGGGACCCCTTTAAAAGCAGGCACTCTCAGGCTTCCTAAGCTTCCCATGCTCAGCCCCTCCCACCCCACACCACCCAGATGTGACTTTGAGATGCTCTGGCATGTCACCCCTGAGAATACAATCTCTAGTCCTGAACTTCAGGGACCTAGGCACTCAAAGAAGCTCCGCAGGCTGCCTCACTTGTTTCACTGGGGCAAAGTGAGGCACTTACTGTCAAGTCAAGTCTGGCACTCAGGTTCCATACCTCCTGGAGCAGCCTGGGTTGCCCTGACTGGTCTCCTGAGTCCTTGGTACCCTCTGGGTTTTCACTGAATCTTGCCACGAATATACGAGGCCTCATGTGGCGTGTTTGTTCTTCCTTTGCTGTTAATGAATCCAAGTCAGACTCGTCTTCCCAGAGACAGGGACAGGACAGGACTCAGTCCGTTTAATCTCAGCCTGGTCTTTAAGCTCTACATCATGACATATTATGTCCATGACATGACATTTGATTAGTACTCATCTTAGTTCTAGGCAATGAGTTTATAATGTCATTGAATGAGATATCAGCCTTCTAGTGACTTCAAAGTATTGTAGAAATACAGAATTCACTGCTTGTCCTCACACGAGGGAAGCCGGAGAACTGGCTTTCATAATTGAGAAAACAAATGTGTGCCTTACAATTTTGACTGCTTCCTGACTTCCACAAAATTTGAAAGGGTTTAAAAATAGCATTCAATCAGAAACACGCAGTGAGGGAAATTTCCAAATGGGCTGAATAATATTGATTCATGCAGGTAGCACAGAGGCTGCACTGTGCCCTCTTTCTCCACAAACTGAGTTTCCAAAGAGGGAATCACTGTGGCCCTGGGCTGTATTGTGGGGGTGCTGGCAGCCCATGCACATATCAAGAGGGGCAAGTAGATTGTTTTACATTGCATGAAACTCAGCACAGAGGTCTTCATTAGAAATACAAACTGGTATTGCTTTGGTGACGATGAATTTAGAGGAGAGAATTTGAGCTAACTATAAATCCCTTGATTTTGGAGAGCCAGTGTCCAGGCAATGAAGATAGTCCCAGAAGAGGCAAAGCATTCTCTTATGTCTTGAGCTCTCTGTGTAGCTCAGGCTGACGTGGAACTGACCGTCCTCCCACCTCCCTCTCCCTCAAGCATCCTTCACAGGCAAGGGTTCTCCCCCAGCTTCCTGTGTTTCTTAAAGAATGACGTTCCTCTTTTATTCCTGCTAGTTCCGATCTGTTCTTTTAGGTCTTGAGTGTCTATTTCACTAAAACAACAGGTAAATGATATTCATTTAAGTTACTGAGGAGTAATATTCACAGATGAGTTGTTGTGGACCAGTTCCCTTCAGTTATGATACTGAAGACTGATTAACAATCCGTTCTCCCCAACAGGTCTGCTCCACACTGGCCTTACTTACGTACTTCAAATTGAAGCTTATGGTGAGCACTGAAGGTTCTAGGAGGGGCAAAGATTCCCACTGAATACATGGCTACCACAGGAATTTTATTATCTCAACTTCTTGACTTATGTTTCATCAGCCAAGATGTGTAATTCATGGGCTTCAGTGAGTTAATTGAAGGAGTCAGATTCCTGGGGACCACTGGACTCCACAGACACAGTCCCAGGGTGCCAGGCTCTGTGGCCACGAGATCCAGACTGGGGCTGGGTTGTCTGCCCAGGCCCAGAACAAGACCACCTCCACTTCATCCAAAGGCTTGCCATGTCCATGCAATCTCTTACAGAACCTCAGCAACATTTCTGAGAGAAAGAAGGAATTCTGACTAGTTTAAGGTCAAGACCCTGACTCAGGAAACTGATTCTTCAGATCCCCCTTTTCCTGTGGAGCTCAAAGGCATGGGATCTGCAGCTCAGGCCCAAGCTGTGCTCATTCGTTTACCGTGGCCCTTCCCTGAGCCCTCTGAATGAGGTGTCTTCACAGAATGTCTGTACACTTCTCCTCCAGCCCAGGCTCTTACTGCTGTTCCCCCAGGGAAAGATCTCACAACTTCCAAACAGTGACCTCAGACCTCCTAGTCTCCTACAATCTGTGCAACACATGATAACACGATCAAAATCTCCATACCAAGTACCAAGTCATGCTGAAATTACCCTGGCCTACCAGAAAGCCTCATTTCTCCTTATTTTCACTTTGAAAAATTACTCCTCACCATCTTACCCATGATGCAACACTCAGCCACCAGAAGCCACCACCCCAACCTCCGCCTCTCATGAGCATGTCTCCACACCAACTGCTCCCTCACCGCTCCCTCTCCTGTGCTCTGCAGCTCAGACTTTTAATTCAGCCTTCAAAGGGTAAGAGGTCAACAGTCTCGAAGTCACAACAAATATTGACACCTCTTTCAACACTGAAATACTCTTTGACTTTTAAAGCAAATTCTTTGAATTTTAGGACTAAAAAGATCCAAAGTGAACTGATTATTTTTAGAAGAAAGGGAGGCATAAGTGTGTGATGGGTCGAGCAGTTTTGGCTATTCCAAGGTGAAGCCACACAGCTGGATGTGTCCAGGCCAGGGCCTGCTCCTGGTCTCCTGACACCAACTCACCCTGGGGATGCCACCTGAGATGGCCAGTGCGAGTCCTGGTGCTCAGTGCTGGTTCAGCTAATTTCTCAATTCCACATGTTTTGGTAATTTCAAACTCTGTGGTCTACATTATAGAGATACCTGCTTTGTGTCTCGAACATCCCACATTGGATTCTAATAGGAGGAATGATTAGTATCTTCAAAACTGTTTGCATTTTTAGAGGAAAAAAAAGGCATTTAATATTGAAGAAATCCAAATAGCCTTCAAATGTCCTCATGTCAAAAATCCATGGAATGGAGAAAAATAGCAATTTTGGATCCAGGTAAACTGCATCGTACCTTTACTTAAAAGGCATTGTTGCAGATGGCAAGTAAGAAAATGTATTCACTACTGACCCAGGATCTCGCCTTACGCCCTTCCTGACAAGTGGGCCAGATACTGGAACACTCTTTACAGATGCAATATTGATTCCAGACTAATTAAATAATTACTGCTTTTTATAACCTCCTTTGAGAAGAGGAAAATTCCTTCATCACTCCTCTCATAAGCTGCATTTTATGGTGGTTGGTGACACCATTTCTCAACCTTTGTGCTATTTTTCACTTAAGTCATAAGCTTTGAATTATGACCTCATAATTAAATCATCTGTGTCACCCTTCTCTGGGTCTCCTTGTCTTTCTTGCTTTCTGGTGACCAGTAACAGGGGCACCAGCTTTGCATGATGAACTAGAAGCAGAAACTTATCCATACACAAGTTGAGGAGAAAATTACGTTTATAAGGAAAACCATGAGGGTTGGAGTGATGGCTCAGCAGTTAAGAGCACTGGTTCCTTTTGCAGAAGACCCAGGTTAAGTTCCGAGCACCCACATGGTGGTTAACAATGGACTGCACATAACTCCAGTTCCGAGGAATCTAATACCCTCTTCTGACCTCTGTGGGCATTGCACAACATAAATGCACTTAAATACATGCAGATAATATAGTCATAAAAATAAAAGTAATAAATAAAATATTATTTAAAAAGAAAATAATAATGATTTAAAAAAACCCTACTGAGGAACTAAGCAAAATTTAGGAAAGACTAGTTCCAAGTGAACCCTCAAGCAGTGGGTTCTATACAGTGGAGGTGACTACAGAGGTCACCAGCAAGTCCCATTAGTCCCACTGTACATAACCGCAGAGCCAAGCATCTAAGGACTTCACTGGGCATGGGTTTACAGTACTATAAACATATCTGTTTCTTCTGTTTCGTGATATATATTTCAGTAGGTCAGCAGAGATGATAGATATCCAACTGAAAGGCAGGAGGTGGAGCAGGCATATGCCACCTCTGATTTGGCTTTTGGCCTTGGGTTAATTAGTTAGGCACAACCCGTTGTCATTCCACAAATGATGCATCATCCTCTCTCTGAGAAACAGAAATTTATGTCCTGTTTATGTAGCAGTCTCACTTAGAGGCAGGTGGAGGAGGGAGGGGCTTGAGTTCAAACTGAGGCACATCCATAGAAGCAGACCAAGCTTCCCTTCTGGGATGCTGTCAAACCTGGCCACAAGCACTTTCTCAGTGGTGTTTTACAATTTTTTAACTTTTATTCTGTTGCTTATCAAAAAAGCACCCATGAAATTGAAGCATTCTAATACAAGCCAGGAGGTGTAGGGTCAGATAGGGGACTTGTCTCATAAACAGAACAGAATTCTCAGGGGTGGTGATGCCTTTCTGCTTTATAAAATACCTGTCTTATTTTACAATAAATATGGAGTTCCTTCCAGGTACCTGCAATAGCCTGTGTCTATTGTGTTTGAATTACCACAGCGACATTTCCCCTGGAAGTCATTGCATTGAGGAATGGGTTATATACAACATGGTTTTATGGCTTTGCTTTTCCTACAGATCCAGAGTATAAATATGATATCCTGTGTTCATGAAGAAGGCGAAGTTATAAGACATGGACAATGTGTCCAGATGACTGAGAAGCTTACACTGATGCAATCACAGGAGCTGGGGACACAGGTCCCACTTGTCACACCCTTGACATTAAATCGAGTCGCTGTGTAATACTATCTTTTACAACACAGCATATTCTGAGCACACTATTTATTTTTCTTTCAATGTACAGATCTTTTTGTTAAAAATTCAGTTTGAAGCCCATTCATATCAGGATTATTTTTTTCTTCAGAGTTGAATGACACAGTGTTGTACTTAATAAGAATTCATTGGGCAGTTGTTTCAATAGAACCCCAAAATTAAATGTGACCTAACTAGATATGATGTCGTTGGAGAAGCATAATTCTTTAGGGGGGATGGGACTAAAGAGCATGTCAAAGTAAGTTTTAGTCAATGATGTTGTCAGTTTTAAGTATTTAGAAGCTAATCTATTTGTCTTCTGAGTGCTAATTTGCATGAAATTTGCTAATTTGTGTGCACCACCTCCCTGTCCCTCCCACGCGACCAGCCCCTTCCTGTGTCTTCTGGAAATTCTGTGACTTGCTGTGAACCTGAATGGTCTGTAGCTTAGTATGTGATAGCCCCACACTGGCCCTTTCCCAAAACTTCACCTTCTTTACAAGGACCCTGAAGTAGATCCAGTCCAAGCAAAGCCCAGGCTCTGGATCAGGCCCTTGGCTCCGGCAGGAGGTGAGCCTCTGGAGACCCTTCCCACTCCTGGGTCAGCCCTGACATTGTAACTCAGTGACAAACCAAGACACGAATTTTCATTCCACATGAGTCTTGCCTGAGGACCCTCCTTTTCTTTGTGCCCAAGTCTGATGGAGCAATCTCCCTGTGTCCTGAGCAGCTATGATCACAGGCTCCACACTGCTCACACACTCTCATACCTCCTCCCTCCATCCAGGTGAGCAGCTTCACCTGACCTCCGCACCGCCTCCTGGTACCTCACAGGTCTCTCCTGCTCTTCTACAAGCACCCGACAATGTGCATGTGACCCATCCTGTTTACACCCTTCGTAGACTATGTGGAGACTGCCATGTAATTCTTTCTAGAGATGACTGCTTGATAATCAAAGATAGCTGACAATAGACAGATGGCCATTTGGTCAACACACATATGCACCATAACAGATACACAATGTAGAGAGACATAAAGACTGGTAGAGTTAGATAGAGAGTAGATCCTGGATGGACAGATGACAAGCCATGAGTTTCAGATTCCAAGAGCAAGGATCTGTCTCTCAATCAGTGTTAGGAGGAAGAGAGTCATTTCTGAATTTCTGATTAAACTCTGACAAGTACTCTAGCTTTGTATCTTTGCTTTAATTAGATTTATTTGGTGTGTGTGTGTGTGTGTGTGTGTGTGTGTAAAGGCACATGTGTGCCACAGAGCATATAGGGAGGTCAGAGGTAAAAACTTTCGGGGTCATCTCTCTCCTACCTCCTGGTGTCCTCGGGATTGAATTTAGGTCTGCAGGCTCGCAGGAACCTCCTTTAGATACTGAGCCATCTCATAGACCTTTGCTGGGCATCTCTGTGATCCCTTCTGCTCCTGTAGAGAGCCAGCCGGGCCTGCAGAGGGCATGCCTTCCACGCTCACCCCTCCCGACAGCCTGGCCCTGGAACTGCTAGTGTTAGGCAGGCCCGGGTGGGAGACAGAACAACAGGGCAGCTGACGCTTTTGAGGGTTGTGAACGTCAAACCATTACTTTGTCTAGGACCATAGAGAAGACAACTTTTCAATCCATGTTCTATTTGTAGACAATACACAGTTTAAAGCTGTGAATAGACGTCTTTCCTAAAATTAATAAAAAATAGGACATGGAAGCAATCAGGTCGAACCTTCAAAAATGAAAGTATGCTTTAAATCTGCAGATACAAGAGCACGTATACACCCATTCACCTAACTGTACTAAAATTTTCTTCTTATGCAAAGAGGCTCCCTAAAGGGGAGAATGTGGGCATGAGAGCCTGAGACTCCCAGGGTCCCACCTCCACGTGGCCACATACTACACAAATCATCCATTCCACTTCTTGCAGTGAGGGTAGGGCCTGTAACTTGCTTCCTGTCCAGCGAGAGAGAGCAACACAGGCATGTGACGGTCTTGAATGTGCTGGCTGTGTAAGTCTGGATGAGGTGTCCTGGGTGAGCCTGCAGCAGTCGTGGAAACCCTTCCAGGAGGATGGGCCCTGGAGAAGCAGTACGGGCTGTGAGGGGCGGGCAGAGGCATCATGGCAGACCAGGGTGGGCAGGACCAAGGAGCTGAGGACTGGAGCTCCATTGGTGGCCTGCAGTGATCCAGAGCACCTGATCCTAGTCTGTGAATCCTGGAGGACAAGACAAACTGTGACTATCGGGCACCATGAGGAATGAAGGACAGTTGCATAGGCCTCAGGTTGATGGCAAATAGTTTCACAGTAATAGAAAATCAACACACAAAGAATTACCTCTTCTTTTAAAATACCTTTGCAGAATGACACAGCAGACACCCGAGGGAAAAAAATAATGCCTAGGACAGCTTCCCACAGGTTTCATGGCCATATTAATGGCCACTCAGGAGCAAAAGCTTGTTCCATCAGCCTTTATGAATAACGTCTATGCAGACACAATAGAGTCACATGATGTGGTTCTTGGGCAACACATGTTTATCTCAAGTTTCATCACTCTTTGAAATTAAGTAAAGTTCCGTTCATGCTTCTGGGACTCCTGTAGAGGCTCACGTCCATCTTGACTTCCTAACTCCACTCTCTGCTTTCTCCTGGTCTACTGCTCAACTGTAAATAATTTTCACAATGTTCATAGGATCGCAAGCTGTTCTGACACAGTTTCTGAGACCATACTTCGCTGTAGAGACTGAGAGTGTAAGGGCTGCTACACGTCAGACAGCACCGTCTGTTTTATTTTAAAGCAGCAATGCTTGCACCTAGCTTCCCAAACCGTGTGGAAACGTTTTCATTATTTATGAGACTAGATTATAGAATGTGCATTTGAGGATGGCCAGTTGGCTTGTACAGAACTTCCAAAATCTAATCTGCAAATGATTAGATATGATCAAAGTGCACTGTCGTGCGCCTGAGTTTCATCCGGTCAGGGAGGTTTGAGTGGAGAATCTTATCAGAACTACATAGTGACTTTGGGTACACATGGAGAGAAAGAGGGGAAGAGGAGAAGAGGAAAAGAAGAGAAGAGGGCCGTCTAAAGGAGCTACATCAACTCCATGGCCAGAAGCCAATCCGGGAAATAGTACCTGTCTATCCATGACCTCAAAGAATTCAAATATAGCATGTGATGTATTCTGCTCATGACCTTCCAGGGTGGTCTCAGAAGCTGCACAAGGTCTGTGTCTACTTCAGGCTTATTATATTTCTTTGTTCAGGGAGAGGGAAGGACCTCATGTATCCCAGGCTGGCTTTGAATTCAGTCTATAACAGAGGATGACCTTGAACCTATGATCTTCCTACCTCACCTTCCGAGTGCTGATATTACAGGTATCTGCCTCTGTGCCCAGTTTTATGTGATGCTAGGGACTGAAACTATGACCTTGTGCAGGCTAGTCAAGCACTCTACCAACTGAGCCACATTCCCGAGTCTGACATGATATTTCTGACATGTTTTGGAGCTTAAAGGGAAGCATGATTAATGTGACCTTCTGGGGCTTGTGGTGACATTCACTCCTTGGGTCATACTTTCATTGTCACAATGCACTGAACGATGGCCCAGAGTCTGGCTCATTGTAACAGCATGTTGAATGCCTGTGCCATTTCAGTTCTAACAGCAAGTTAATAAACTCAGGATGAAAGTGCTCAAGTCCCCAGTCTGGGCCTCAGCTCCATCTGCTCACTCCCACACTGCGGTCTGCTGAGAATCAGCCCTCCTTGTCAGAGCTGCCACCTCTACCCCTCAGGGCGCTGAGGCTGTGAATGAAGGGGCTGGTGTTTAGAGCCTGTCAGCCAGGCCACCTCTCCTTCAAAGTACAGTTCCAGGGAGACTTCCTGGTGGTCCTCTCTGGCTTTCTTCAAACTACTTATGACCAGTCTCCCCAGTATAGCCTATACCATAGATACACCACAGACCTTGGGTTCAAAGCTTTGGGTGCCTCGATGTCCACACATGTCTAAAGTATTCGTGGAGCCTCCAATCCAAGGAGTCTTGTTTCTTTTGGGTCTAAAGCAGAGAGACTGAGAGCTGGAGTTGATCACCGTCACCTCTAGACCTGTTGGGACACACCCCAAAGCCCCATGTGATGCTGAAAGGAGGGTCAAGGTAAGATGGAGGGATCACCCCAAAGTCTTGGAGTAATACAGACAGCAGTATCAACTGGACACCTCATCCTGCAGCACACAGACCCTAAACACACTGACTCCCTTTCTCCTGTTCACTTTCATTCAGTGCACACACAGAATCTTTCAGAAACAGAAAAATGAAGCTTCTTGGAATCATGCTAAACTTAATGGAGTAAACTGTGATTATCTACCTTATTCTTATTAAACATTTTCATATCTATTCAACAAATATTTATTGAGTGTCTGCTATAAGTCCAGGAAGGTATTTTTATATAGCTTTAAAACTTATACCTGACTTTTACCTACAGCGAAAGTTTAAGCTGTGATGACTTTGATGGCTTTGAAGATCCCTCCAGGTTTGGATACTAAACCCCCGGAAAGGTTGACAAAAAATGACTATAAGTTCCCCATAAACTAGTCTTCCATTTTCAGCATCATGGTGTCTACTGCTTCAGAAACAGAATAAACATCCTCTAAATCAGATCCAGAAAAACCCAGCCAGGGGCTCAAGTTCATGTGAGAATCACGTAGGCCAAACCCTTCTGCTACCCACACCAGCGCTTCACGTGTGGTTCCTTACTGCCCACACTCTGTACGCATGGAGATGGTGTCTGCAGTAGAGTCTGCCTGCCACCTTGGGCCTGGTTACCATGTCTTCACATAGAGTCGCCTTCCATCCTATGGTCCTGATCACCACATCTTACGTGGACTTTCCCTGCTTCCTGTTTTTGCTATTATTTCGTTTTCCCTGTTCCATTGTTTATGAAACATAATGACAAGCATGGAATTATGGAATTAGAGATGTGTCCATAAGAACAAGCTTCCAGTAGCCTGGAAGCCTCTATCTCCCTCTGTTAATGCACCATTCCTGGCTCTTACAATTTTTCCACCCCACAATGGTCCCTGAGCCGTGGATGGGTGAGGATTAACATAGGAGTCCTATCCAGGAACACACACTCTGCAGTCTCTTATCCTCTAAAACTTAGCAAGTTGTGGCCTTCTGTGTACATTGCCCTGTGTCGTATGAGGAAGCTTCTCTGGTAAGAGTTGAAGGATGCATTAGTATTCTCTCTACCCGCTGTTCCACTTTTTTTATGAGCCTCAGGTGTTGAGGTTCCACTGCAGATGTGTCAGTTAGGACTGAGCATCTCTCAGATATACATTCTCAGGTGTGACCAGTTGTGGAACGCTGTATTCATGTCAACAATCAGACAAAATGCCAGGATAGAATGAGGGGAATGGACAGCAGACCCCAGCCTAGCCTAGCAACTGTTGGCAACTGATAACTGCTGGGTGACGGGGAGTAAATCTATCCTAAGATATGTAGACAGGCCTACAAGATTCCAGTGGCTGAACTTGCACTGAAGGACATCTGGGACAAATGCTTGATCAGATAGGGCTTAACATATATAACAAAATAAATGCAATCTGGTGTGGGGAGCTATTGGATTCATGGATGGGAGAGGGCATCATATTTAAATAAGATCTATTATATGAAATTCATAAAAACTAAATATGTTTAAAAAGAACCATGTCCAAAATACAGGTATATACAAAAGAAGAGAAATCCTTGTGAGAATTCTGTAATTCATTTAAGGTTTTAAAACCAGTCACAAGACATTACAGTAAACTTGCTATGTAAGGGAAACTATAGATCTCCCCTGAGGAGTCTAAAATCATATATGTGAATATATATATATATATATATATATATATATATATATATATGAACAATCCAAGATTAACTTGCTATGTAAGAGTAGCTGTAGTTCTCCCCTGAGGAGACTCTAATCAGCCCATGACAAACTGACTGTGAAAAGCCAGCCAGCTGTGGTGACGAGCTAGCTTCCTTGTCGAGATATGAAGTCTGCTCAACTATAATACCGAGTGGATCAATGTGGGGCCCAGTGTCCCACATGCTGTGACATGTGAGTCAGCCTCTGTGATTTGGAAGCTGGTGACTAAATTTAAGGTAGTAGACCATCCGTAACCAGACAAATAATGGCCATTTTGTAAAAGAAGGTGCAGTTACGTATGATGAAGGATGGACAGAATTCAAGGCCCAGACAAGAGGAAGAGTTAAGGAACCAGAAGAGCAGGCATCACCTTGCCAGGGAGAGCTAGCACCGGGATGGCTGTGGGACGGATGGGACGGGGACCTGGGATCATCCCTGTTTCCCCCTCCAGCTAACCATGGATCTGCACATTGCCTGGTCTCAGGGCAGCTCTACAGTTTTCCTGTGTTCAGAACTGCACAGGACTCTCCTGCGCAGGAGTTCTGAGCAGGCCATTTCCTAGGAAGAAGCATTACCTCCTTCTAGAATCAGTGCTGAGGAGGAGGACTCTGGGATGGCCACAGCTCCTTCTGCAGACCTGGTCCTGTCCTCAGCTGGCTTCCTGGACCGCCCTTTATACCCATCTGCATTTATCTGTCTTATCAGTCCTTCACATCAAGCCTTTCTGGGACATTTTGGAAAAATCCATGACTGTGAGCTGCCCATTCTGTTGTCTGTCCTTTAAAAGCAGGAAACTAAAAATGAAGCTTGCCGGCTGGAGTGGCGGAGTGTGAGGGAGAGCAAGGGGCTGTAAAGGCTTCCTAGGGTCAGTTGGAATCAGATACCGGGTTCTATCTGAGGACCCAAAATAGCATCCCCTCCTCCTCTGACTTAATATGCTCCCTGGGCACCAATTTCCTAGTTTAAGACAACTAATAGAGTTGGTCTGTGTACCAGAGTAGAGTTCCTGTGTCCACATCCCCAAGTCACTCTCCATCTAATGGGAGAGCAACCTTAGCTTCCAGAATGAGGGTATTGCCAGGTAAGCTTGGGATCAAAGAGGAAGGCAGTTCAGCAAAGGCTGCACTGGGTGGAAGCTGGACTCATTAGTGCTCACATGACAAGCAGTGGCTCCCAATGACTTCACACTTTAGCATTCATGGCACCAGGGCTCTCTGTATGACCATTTCCCATGATCCCTGCAAAGCCGCCCTTAGGAAAGTGCAGCTGTTTCTTAGTTCACCACTTTTGTACATCCCTGCGACTCAGACACATCCTGTGTGGCCCAAGCACATCCTGTGTGACCTAGCCCTGTTTCCGTCCTCAAATCTTACACAGACATGCTAAAGACAGAAGATCACTGTGACTGCTCTGGGAAACTAGACACTGGGCAGCCTCTGAATAGGAAAATGGTGGGACAGAAGATGTCTGCCATGAAGTACCTGTTTGCATGATTAATCTAGTCTTTAGTGAGGCATCTGTCCCCTAGAAATTTCTCTCTCTCTCTCTACACACACACACACACACACACACACACACACACACACACATACACACAGAGAAAGAAAGAGACAGAGACAGAGATACATATCGACACAGATACACCCAATATAGACCCATACCCACATACCCAGACCTAGACACACACAGACAGACACACACACACACACACACACACATTATGCAACAATGTATCAAAGTCAAAATCAATATGATTTACAAGCTGGCAGAGATGTCAGGCTAGGCTACATAGTATGTCTGTGTCTTAACTCCTATCCCCTAAAAACCCACAAATAAGCAAACTTCACTAAGGATGAAAGTGTCATGACATCAGGATTTAGGGATTAGCATCATGCACGACTCCTACTTTACCTCCAGATTCATCCTACAGCTGAGCAAATGTGACCGCAAATGATAGCCACATTTCTAGACCTGGGTCACACGTCCTGAACAGGACCCTCCTGGGCCAGGCATTTCCAGCAGGAACCACAGTGCGGCCACTCTGATGCAGCATGGCACTGGTTATTGGGAGGAAGGACAGGCCAGCACAGACAGACAGATTCCCCTAGACTGGGTCTTCCCCAAGTCCTGATGGGGGAGTGTCTGGCAAACCGTGCCAGAGAGTCGGCTTCATCTGCCATCATTTCATACAATAATGAACAATGGTGAGGCTGGATCTCTCTTTGGCTTCCTGGGTAGGACATGTGATGAAAAATATATGTGTATTTGTAGGTGTGCATGTGCACACATGATATACATGTGTGTGATAGGTATGTGTATGTGTGATATACCTGTATGTGATAGGCCATGTATATATGTGTATATGATAGGCATGTGTGATATGCATTTGTATATGTATGCTATATGCATAAAATGGGTGATGGCATGTGTTATGTGATGCACAACCATGTGTGAATGTGCACGTAATATATGTACATCATATGACATGTATGCATGTGCATGTGATATGCATGTGTGATATGTGTGTGTGTTATATGTATTATATGTGATAGTACTGTATGCATGTGATATGCACATGTGTATATGTGTGTGATATGAATGCATGTGTGAAAGGCAGGCATGTGATACTCGTGTATGGATGTGTGATATGCACGTGTGTAATATGCATGTGTATATATGTGTGGTGCACATGTATGTGGGCATGCCCACATACACAGGAAGGGAAGAGAAGGATATCTGTACTCCCTGCTCAGTCTTGAATGGGGTCTCACTGAACCTGGGGTTGACTGATGGTTAAGAAGCCCCAGAGGGTCCTTCTGTCTCTGCCCTACACGAACTCAGATCACAGGCATGCCTGGCCATGCTTGGGTTTATACATGGATTCTGGGAATTTGAACTCAAATCCTCATGTGTCCACAGCAAGGACTATTACACCTGTGTCATCTCCATGGCCCAACACAAAGATTCTAAAGAGAAAGCTACTCTAGAGCCATTCTTGTGAAATTCTACAAGGGATGACATACTTTTATGGTAATTCTGAATTCATTATAAAGTTTCTAAAAATCAATTCAGAAATTGCCTACAAAATATATTTGTTCAAATATTGAAAAAGAACAATCCGCAGTCAGGGGCAATGCACACTGGTGTTTGAGGGCTCTCACAGATGCCGGAAGAACGCAGGACTAGAGCTCTTGTCAAATGGAGCTTTTCCTCACTGTCTGCACCAGACAGGGACACTCGGGTCTCCACAGAGTGCAGCACATGGGTGCGGGCTTGGCCGTGTGGTGATGCCTTCAGATCACACGTCTGTAAAGTTCCGAGGAACACAGAAGGGACATGGATCCATAATGGGTTAAATCAGAGGAGAAGGCTGTTAGGCCGTGTACACATCCACAGTAGGTGAGTGTGTTCTGATGCAGGTGAACTTTCAAGTGTTACTTTGATTTGACCTTTTATTTATCTACTTTTATTTAACAAATCTAATTAACATATCTATTACAACTTCGCCCAAGACTGGCCTCTGCCTTTATCATCTTTCTGTGCTTTTGTTTATATCAATCTCATCTGTCAACTTGGTACTTGTTAAAGTGAAATCCTGTAAAATATTTGGAAATAAATTCACCAAGAGTTCTGGGTTTGAGATGGAAGATGGAGATTTGGATAGAAGCCACACCACTCCTTGTGGGGAACTTGAGAAAATCCCATGAAGATTTGGATGAAAGTTCCAATTTATGACAATCAAAGCAGTGATTTAGAAGTCCAAGGATCCCAACAAAGAGAGGCTACATGTGTTTGTCTAAGTTGTAAATGTGAGTAAACACCACGTGTGCCTATTTCTAAACTGTCCACCATGTTTATTGAGACCCATGTTCACTCTGTTGATGCTATATAATCCACTTCTGTATGTGTACGTTAATTATGGATCTGAAACCCCTACATCGTAATGCTTCCTTAAGTAATGCAATTAACTACCAAGAAGCAATTACAGGTCTTTGAAAACAGTTATGATTACTTGCAATACATGTTTCGGGGATGAAAATTCGATTCAGGGATTCGATTGCATTGTGGGAGCTTGGGATTTCTTCAGCCTAATTACTGAGTGTTTAAACTTAAGGATTTAATGTGAAGTCAATATTATTTTAATTATAGAACTTCTGCACTAACTTTTCCCACGTGATAGTGTGATCAGGTCATGAGGGAATCATAAAAACAAGACTTCCAGACCTGAGGTCAGCACTTTGCAAGAAGCACAAGGAAGTTCACAGGCAGGTGATGGGACGTCAGTCCTCATGTCAGTTAAAGCTTACAGAGAAGCCAAATGAGGTGCTTTCTTCTATTTGGAGAATTCTTGTCCTTCAGTGTAATCAATCAGGTCTATAGTTATGCCTACAAGCAGATGAAGACCCTCAGTGAAGGGGGAGGAGCAGACAAGGGACTTCGGCCGATGTTAAGGAAGAACCTGGGGTGGCATGATCTGGGAAGGGCACTCTGTGGATCCTTGTCAGTGAAGATGATGGGGACCACAAAGCCTACAGCCTCTGAGCTCCACCAGCCCTAGGGTCTTAGAGCCCTGGAAGTGCTAAGCTCCTGTCTGGATAGTAGAGGTGTTATCAGAAGGCTGGAAATGGTTCAGATACTCTTCTTGAGCCCCCTAAACTAGTCACTTGAGAGCTGAATGCCATGAATCCAGAAGCCTCATACACAGCTTTGAGAATACAGGACTGAGCGTCCATAGATCAAGAATTGCACCAATGCAAAACAGGCAGCCAGTGACAGGTGTTGGAAAAACAATGACAATGCAGGCCAAGCATGATGGTTTCCAGGGACAGCGTTGGGAGATGAAGTGGGAGCTTAGGTGCTGCAGGCTTGGAGCAGCATGGAGGGCACGGGGCCGTCACCCAGGTCAAAGCTGCTAGTTCTTCAGTGAAGAACCACGAGGGGGGCACAGATCCTGTGAAAGGTGTCAAGAATGCGTTTCTGAGCAGAGAGCTGAAGGGACACGTTGCCGCATGGGACTTTGCTTTACCACACCGAGAGCACTAGGGGAAAGTTTTCCTAACAGCCTTTCTCTCAAGGGGCTGCATTGCTCTAAGACCAGGAGCCAGAAAGTGTGGACTAAGATGCCTGAGAAGAAGACAAATCCCACTGGACATAAGGATGGAGAGGACGATATGGAGAGCGGTCACTGAGTGAACGCCTCACACACAAGCACGTTCACAAGGCTTCTTAGACCTCCTGACAAGAGTTCTGACAGGGAAGTTCTGAAAAGCAGGATGATTCTCCTCAAGTGAAATCATAACTGGACTCTCTGATGGTCACTGTTGCTTACGTACCCTGAGTCCAAGACAGTTAACAGGACTTCCATTCCTGTTTACCAAGGCTTTTTAGAAGTATATCCCCATGAGTGAAAAAGTAACTTCCTCATGTTGATGCTACAATAAACACCATGACCAAAAGCAGCTAAGGGGAGGAAAGGCTTCTTTCAGCTGTCACTCCCAGGTCGCAGCCATGACTGAGGGTCAGCTCATACTTCCAGGTCACAGCCCATGACTGAGGGAAGCCACAGCAGGAACGTGAGGCAGGAGTTAGAAACCGAGGTCACAGAGGAATGTTTGTTACTGACCCTCTTTGTGGTGTGCTCAGCTATCGTTCTCAAACAGTCCAGGCCTGCCCGCCTGGGGAGAGTACAACCACTGTGGGCTATGCCGTCCCACATCAATCATCCATCGAGACAGTCTCTCACAGACACGACCACAGGCCAGCCTAACTGAGGAAGTCCTGCAGTTGAGGTTACCTTCTCCCAGGTGACCCTAGATTGTGTCAAGGTGACAAGAAAAACCAGCCCAGTGTATACACCATGGCTACTTGAATTCTATTTTTGCCCAAAGATTTTAAGCTCTCCAACTGTGATTTCACCCACAGAGGGGTGCTGGAAGTGTTACATCTCCCTCCCGGGCCCGTGCATTAGGTCAGGGTATCATCTATGGCATGGTGACCTTTTGTAGCTCATCCATCAAATGAAGTTATCAGCCAGCATCTCCAACAAGCACTCATGCAGTTCCGGGATAAGTATGCATTTTTAATTCCTTATGACCATGACGTAGTCTAAGTATCATGAAGGTGTAAAGCCACCAGACTAGTGGAAGGCTGGAGTGCTTCAGGTACTTAAAGCACCCTTCCTGAGCTGCCTTTAGCTGTACAAAACAGGAGGCATCCCTGTCTTTGTACCTAGTCACGCTGTGCATGGATCTGCTATGTCAAAGCTGGTCTACATCAAGCATGAAGCCGTATTTCTCTGTGTTCTGAATCTCTATTGTCTTTCAGTTATGTCTTGAGAGGACTCACTCCACGATGACTTCCAGGATTACAATTTCCCTGTAGAACACCGCGTAACACCGCACGATGCGCATAGCAACTGCAAATGTATTTGCCTTAGTTTCTCCTGTGGGAAATGGTTGGCAAGAAAGGAACTTACAACACCCAGTTGTTGTGCAGTTGTATTTGTGCTCATGTGCTTTTTATGAATACGATTACATAACTATACAAGCGGTGGACAGTGATGGGAAAAGGGATGTTAGAGGAGGAAGGGTCACATCGGGGGAGTGCGGGGCCGAGGAGAGAGGACAGGGAGGGGAAGTAACACTAAAGGCTCTTAGAAAAAGCTGTGTGAAACCTACCTCTAAGAAGCTCCTAAAATCTATCCATACACATCATAAAAAGAGATTAAAAGGAGTTACCCTGAAAGAGGGGGCAGCACCCCATCTAGACAGACATAGACTAACCAAAGAAAACCTCAATGCCAGGAATGGGGTCCCTCTTCAGGACAAGCAGCCCATAGACCCTCAGACGACACAGGCCACTGGACCTGCTCTTCGTTCCCCACCAGAATGGTGGTAAGACCCCATTGCTGAAGACACAGCAGCTGTAGCACAAACAAGGAGAAATCAAGCTGGTGCTGACTTCAGAGCCTCATCTCTTCTGGTTCGTGTTTGTAGTGCTAGAAGGTGCTGTGCATGCTACTGGAAGGAAATAATAATCAGCTTTACCCAGCTGTGAATCCTGTGAACCAGGAAGGTATGACCACGTGTGTGACAGTGGCATTAATACTACAGGAGTAACCAATCAGGCTCTGATTGCATTTAAGCTCCATTTCATAGGATAGAGCCCACACCTGACATTGATATCAGGTCTAGAAACATGCGTCCAGATAGGCCACAGGACATAGGGGAGCTCCTAATACCAATTTTCTATTAAATAGTTATTGTATTAAACTGACTTCTAATGACTTATTGATACACCCATAGATTAATGCACCTCCCAACTGTCACCAGAGAAATATCCTTATGCAGAAGATCTTGATTAACAGAGAAACTCACAACTGGTAAATGTGCAGAGGACAAGAGGCTTTAGAGTCCTTATCTCTGAGTAGGACAGCTATGTCAGGTGCTTATCTCTGAGTAGGACAGCTAAGTCAGGGTGCTTATCTCTGAGTAGGACAGCTATACCAAATTTCTGCATCCCAAGTCTCAGGACTCACTGTGGAAGAGAGGGTGGGAAGGTTGTAAGAGCCAGAGGTTGTAGAGGACCACAGGAAATGAAGGTTCCCACACGGCTCATCAGTTATTCATATGAAACCATAGCAATGATGACAGTGCGCACCAGTCCCTTGGAACTCCAAAATGAACAACATTCAAGCACAGACATGGAGGTAGGCAAGAAAAATCCCAACCCAACCTAAGAAAATTTTGGCAACCATTAGCTGCTGGGAAGAGGAGAGACTGTTTATTTTCCTGGTAGGTTAACCAGGCTTCAGTGATGGATCCACATTGAAGGACATTTGTGGACACAAATTAGTGTCTGTTGGCCTTATATTTTTAATAAGCATGTTAAATTGGGCAGAAGCCAGTAAGAGGAGGTGAGGGTTGGGTGGGGGGTCTAAAGACCATCAAATTATACTGTATGAAATTGCAAAACTTCAATTAAAAATTTGAAATAGCATACATATATATGTTATGTATATCACTGGTTATCAGTCATTCAAAGTTTACTAGTAACACTGCAAATATCTCCTAACTCGTATACATGTTCATGAGTTTCTGAAAGTATACACTATACCCATCTATATTTTCACTCAGCACCTCTAAATGTCATGTTTCCTTTTCAGACTCAGCTATTTCATTATTAAAGTAGGAATCCTTCTAAATAGATCAATATTAAATTACAGCCACTGTTAAATTGTTCAAATTACTGTCTGGTCAACAGCAGAGATAATTCAAACTTCAACTCAGAGCACAGTATGAAGACAGCAAAATAATCTATCACACAAACCCCACTGTAAGCCTCAGTAGCAGCTGTGCCCCCAGCAATCAGCACAGGGCAGGCAGGTGGTCAACCTGATTACTCACTGGTGTAGGAGAGCTGGAAGCCTTGGGCAGTGTCTGACCCATTGGTGTTGAACTCCAGTCGCAGGTGGTTGGAGGTGCTGTTCAGCACCAGTCCCATCAAGTCCTTCTTTGTGAAGACTCCCAGTGACCGTGAGGAGCTATCCTTTCCATCGTAAACCTAACGGAAGGACAGAGAATGAGTCCCCTATTCTATAACTGCATTGTTATAGCCCCAAATGTAACATGCCCTCCCAACCTTGAAAATGGGGCTTCAAACAAAACTCCAAAAACTTAGTTTACAAAGGCAAGATAGACAGCTGTGATAATCTACTTTTTTTTTTCCATTTTACTGTTCTCAGCACCATAGACAAAATATTCTGGATTCCATTTCTGTTCTGATAATTCTTGCTCACTGCTGGAATAGCCAGCTTTCTTTGTTTAGAATTAAACATCAATTATCTGTGCACTTCAAGGTTGTAGGATCCAGTGTTTTGTTTTCCTCATCACCCGTTTATTTGTAGGTGGTGGGTGAACCCTCAGCCCAGGAGCACCAGTCCTCCTTGCCTCTCTGTCTGAATACACTCAAATGCAGAAATGTGGAAACCATCATGACCTGTGGTTCTGGCATGTGCATAAAATGACCACACCACATAGTAAGAGCAAAGAGACACAGTTTACTGAAATGCTTCACATGTCGCATTACTCCAGAGCATCATAAAGTTTTGTGGTGTAGTTTATACATGGAGCACCTACTTGTGAAGATGTGGACTCAAATTTTCCATTGCTCACCGAAGAAAAGTCAGGTAATGCTGAAGTCAGAGACTAGAGGGTGGGTAGAGACGGGCTTGGTAGAGACGGGCTTGGTAGAGACGGGCTTGGTAGAGACGGGCTAAGCCTATTCTCAAGGTGTCCTGCCTGGAGTGCCTCAGTCACCAGCAGCAGGACTGAAGGGTCCTCACAATTATTAGGTAAAACCTCTTGTGGTCTCCTGCTCCACATAGTGTGGTAGAGATCCCAGCTGCAAATATTCCTCAGGTCTGGCCATTTAGCTGGTGCTATAGACCCAGAGGAACGGAGCTCCTTAGATGGGGTCAGAACACACTACAAGGAGCCAGCGAGGCACGTGGAGTTCTCGGGACATGGATGCTGGCTTCTGGAGCTGTACCCAGCACTCCTTCCTTCAAAAGTCACTTACTCTCCCATGGAATTTTCCTTCCACAACACTTTAGATGAACTAAGTCTTTATAAGAACTCATGTTTGAATACCTGTCTGGGAGGTCTCAGGCCTCCTAACTGCTTCACAGGATGTGTGAAGGACCAGTTTAGTTAAGGTAATTCAACTTGAAACAGATTCTTTAACACTGATGTATTTATTAGCAAGTTCAACAAAAATGTTTGTGAGAAAAATGCTTAGCATTTAAAGGATGAACAGTTTTCCTGCAGTGAAGTGCAATAAGCAAGAGTTCTTTACATTTTTTTGACTAACAAGTTTTGAAAATGACAAGATATCCTTCCTTCTACCCCAGTACTGTACATGGGCACACACTTGATGCTCTGCTTCTCATAGCTCACACGGGAATACAGTTTTAACTGAACGTTCGTCTTAAAGGCACACCGACTTCCAAGGTTGTGGTATTAAAGAACTCAGAAACTTCCCACATGCACCCTAATGTTTAATAAGTCTGCTAGTTTTCTGGCTGAAAACCAACCATTTCTTAATTATAGTCCTTCAAACTGTTAGCATGGACTTACAAGACAACTAACATGAAAAAATAAGGAAAACAAAGCCACTCTGCCAAATCATGACACTGAAAACGAAACCATCTTGGACATAGGAAGTAGTAGGACTGGTTAACATGTCTCTTGACCCCACACAGAGCTTCCCATAAGGGAGAGTGGGAGCCCTGGTGCAGAAAGGCCATGGGAAGGCGGCCACTCTTTCTCTGAAGGGCTCTTTGCACAGTCACAGACCTTAATGTGAGTTGAGCATGTAGGAGGCATCATTGTGTGTGCCAGGGAGGGACCTGCGGCTTCAAAGCAGGACTGGAATGACACAAATGGCTCTGTGACCTGGCAAAGACCTCCCTGCTCGCCGGAAGGAGCGGGTGGTAGATTACGTGGCTTCTGCCCTTTGGCCATTTTGTTCAAAGTCTTTTCTTTCAGTGTCTTGGGACTAGTTTACCCGTCTACGACCTCCACGCCCTCGGTCCTAGAAGGCGCCAGAGTCTGGAAATAGTTTCCCAAGATGAGAGAGCCATGTGAGAAGCTTTAGAATTAAGTATGTTTCTGCTGGAGCTAGGCTGGGGTCAACCAGGCAGGACGTAGTTCCCGATGCTCGGTGTCTGCTGAGACTCCTGTGGACAGTGACTGGGCTTCCCTCTATCACTCCTCCAGGTCCTCCCACTCTAAGTCTGCAAACCATGCTGGATGAATAAAGATAGTGAGGGAAGAATGTGGGAGGGCTCTGGGGTCCATAGCACTTGGCATTATGTCCTGAGCATAATGCTGGGGACATCTTCCATGTTATATCACTTAGGGCCGAAACAGGCCGGAAGGCTCGAGTCTTGGCATGTTCTCAGCACTCGAGGAAGACAAGTACCGAGCATGGTCCAAGATACCTGCCAGTGCCAGGAGCGCACGGAGGGGAACTTCCAGGTCTACGCAGGTTCTCCTAAGTGACAATACCTCACAGCCTCTCCACTGACAAACAGTCAAGACTAGGAAACACGCAACTGAAGGCACATTAATATGTGTCTATGTAAATAGAGAGGCATATAGATGAATGGATGGATCAACAGAAGGGATAACGTACATAGATATATGATAGATAGGTGATGATTAAATTATAGATGAATAGAGAGATGATTCATAGATATAGAGGTAGATAGCTAGATAATAGATGATGAAGATGGATATAGAAACACACACTGAGAAATATATTGAAGATCAATAGCTAGATGATAGATAATAGAGACAGACAGATGGTAGATAAGAGATAGATAGATATGGATAGATACGTGATAGAGATGTTAGATAGATAGGAGATGATAAATACAGAGAGACGGATAGACAGGTAGATGACAGATAGATGATAGATAAATGAAAAAGATGATAGGCGATGGGTCGATAGAGACACAGATGATAGGTGGTAGATTGAAGACAGAAGATTTTAGACAGACACATACAGAAACACAGACAAACACAAACCATAGATGATAGACAGATGAGAGATAAAACTGAGCACTGAGTGGGTGGCAGGCAGGGTGCCAACAGGCCCCGGCAGGGGGGGGACATAGGGTTTACAGGGCCTTTTACCTTCAGAGTGTCTCCTTCGAAGAGCTGAAAGCTCCGTGCTCTGAGATGGATCCCCTTGCCAGCTTCTGTTTCTATTTTATAGATACACTCATGGTTATTGTCATAATTGGACGGGAAATTCGGAGACAGTAATGTTCCTTCATTTCCTTTGACACTGGCTCCACACTCCGCTAAAATAAATGGGACATTAAAAAAGAGGATTCAGAAGTGGGTCTGCTGATGAAACGAGTTACTGACTCCAGCAGAAACCGCCCACCTTGGTCAATGCGCCTGCTCATACGGATCTTCTCAGCAGGGGAGCAGACATGTTTCCTCTCTTCGGACTGGGTATACCCAGCTACATGTTTCCTCTCTTCGGACTGGGTATACCCAGCTCCATGCACCCCATTTCCAGATTCACTTTAGCAGCACAACTCTTAGTACACAAAAACTGCATCCTGCCAGACGAGAGTTCCAGAGAACAGCAGGCTCCTAACTCCAAGCACATTGGCTACTGGGCCTGTGATCAGGTGGCCTCCTTGTCACACGTCCCTTCTGCTTTACCACAAGCCTGGGACAACTCCACACACCTATTTTGTTGCTGTATTGAGGGGATATCCTGACACTTAGTTTCTGTGGCATCAAACAAGATGTACTTATGGGGATCGAGGATAGACAAAGCCGCAGAGGGACCTTCTCATGGGGCACACCGACAAACATGCATTTCACCTGGGGATAGAAGAGCATCTGATGACAGGCAGCAGATCATCTCCCTTTGCTTGTGAAGGGAAAGGGTTATTCACTTCTAGCACAATTTGCGTGAAAGCAGACAGGGAAGGCCACCTGACTACATGATAACCCAAGGGAGCCACCAAGACAGCCCATGTTCTCATCTGTGAAGGTGGCAACTGTCAGCTGAAAGCTTCATTAACTCTAAAACTGCAGAAAATGGTGACAAAAGAGCAGTTACTACACACAGAGACATGAATACAGATGCACAGCCACACAGAGACACACACAGACACATAGACACAACTCATACAGACATATAGACAGATAAACATACACACAGTTACAAACAGAGATACACACAGTCACACATAGACACACACAGCCACACAGAGACACACACACATACACCCACACATAGCCACACAGAGACACACACACATACACCCACACACAGCCACACACAGACACATAGACACAACTCATACAGACATATAGACAGATAAACATACACACAGTTACAAACACAGATACACACAATCACACATAGACACACACAGCCACACAGACATACAGACACATGGATAGATATACTGGTACACACACAGATATGCACTCATACACACAGACACACACAGGCACACAAACACACAGAAACACACAAACAAGCACACTCAAGTGCACACACACATAGCCACAGAGAGACACACACAGACACATAGACACAGATACACTCATGCAGACACACACAGACACACAGACATATAGCCAGATGAAGATATATACAGTTACAAAACAGATATACACAGTCACACATAGACACATACACATACACCCACACACAGCCACACAGAGACACACACAGACACATAGACACAACTCATACAGACATATAGACAGATAAACATACACACAGTTACAAACAGAGATACACACAGTCACACACACAAACACACAGATACACAAGCACACAAACGCTCACACACAGGCACACACACCCCTCTGTGCACAGGCAGTGTTGTCCCTGGGGCTCAGGCCTCCGTGTCGTCAGCTGCCCGGGGCTGGATTCTGAAGCAGCTTTGTTGTCTTCTTTTGATGGGGTGAGATGAGATTTCTTTGGTCTTCACTCCCTCCATACAACAAGATTTTAAAAAAAAGTTTTCTTGTTTTTTTCTTCTCTTGTCCATGAAAAACTTGTCAGTGAGAGAATGTTCCAGACTCAGACGCATCAAAATTTAGGAAGATTCAATCTATCATGACAATCCTGGAATACGAACTGTTAAAATAGCATCTTGTGCCACACATTTCTCTGAGTTCTGTAGATAAGGAAACTGAGGCAAAGGATAACTTATAGTCAAGGGAATTAACCATGGTCACATGAGTAATATGTAGTAATTATTAATTTGATATAAACTGAAGGGAAAACTTTAAAGCTTCAAAATATGCTACAACCCTTGGTTGCCTCCCAGAACTTGAAGGGAAGAAAATATTGCTAAGGACAGGACAGACTTTGGACATGGGACTCGGAGCAATGGAGCTGGAACGGACCCAGAAGCCTCCTCCCTGAAGACAAGCTCTCATGGTTTTAGAGGATACTATCTGCAGGGAGCCGGTCAGCGCCATTACAAAATGGCGCCGACTTCCTGGAGCCGCCTGTCAAACTGCTCCATTGAGGAAATGTTTTGGCGCGCAAGCCATCCCGAGGCTGCGCATGCGCGTCAATTCGCGCGTCAATTTAAACTGTCCCGAGCCAATCCTGTGGCTTTGCTTGTGGCGGGCTGTCAGCATCCAATCCCGAGCTGTCATACCGCCCTGCTTACTATAAAAGGCCGCTGAACAAGCCCGCTCTTTGCCCCTCGTCATCAACGCCCATCAGTCAACCGAGAGGCTCTCCAATAAAGTGCGATCCAAGAAGAATCTTCGTTGTGGTGGTTTTCTTCCTCTGCTGGTCGGAGGGTGTTCGCCGCAAAGTGGTGCCGAAACCCGGGACGCCGGGTTGCAGTGCGGCTACCTGGCGAGGGGCCGAAGAGGATTCAGAACTTGACGCACGGAGAGGAAAGGCGCCGGTAAGTCATCCCCATGATCGTGTCTGAGCTGCAGCTCACCCTGATCTGTGCTATTGCCCTTATTTTGTGGTTCTTTGTGGTTGCTGTTTTTTGCCATTGCCTCCGATGTGACGACCCGAGCAAAGCGTGCTGCCGCGATTCCGTTTAGTCAGCGGCGAAAAGGTGGAAGTTTTGGCTGCCACGGTGGATGATTGGAGTATATTAGTATGTGCTTTTCCTTATAAAATAGATAACCATTATCCCAAAAGTCCCATCTTAACCTTTGTTGAACATAATTTAGTGTATTTTCCCAAGGTTACTGCCATTAGGCCCATTACAAATGCTATTACAATTTTTACTGATGGATCCAAGACAGGCCGGGGAGCCTATCTTGTACAAGGTAGAAAGCCTGTGGTCCGCATGTTTCGACCCGATGCTCCTCAGGTTGTAGAGTGTATGATTGTGTTGGAGGTTTTCCAAACCTTTTCTGAATCTTTTAATTTATATACGGATTCCCAATACGTGGCTAATGCACTGTCCGCCTTGGAGGTGGCGGCTTATGTAAAACCTGCTAGCACAGTTTTCACTATTTTAGCTCAACTCCAAGCATTAATTTTACAACGAGCTTGCCCTTTTTTCGTTTCACATTTACGTGCTCATTCTTTGCTTCCTGGTCCCCTAACACAAGGCAATGATATCGTAGATCAAGCCACCAGGATGGCTATGCTTTCCCTAAATGATAAAACATCACTTGCCTCTGACTTCCATAAATTGTACCATGTGCCTGCTGAAACTCTAAGGCGCAAATTTTCCCTTTCCCGTCAAGAGGCACGAAATATAGTTAAGGCTTGTCAAACCTGTGTCACCTTTTTACCAGCTCCCCATGTTGGGGTTAATCCTCGAGGCCTTCGTCCTGGAGACTTATGGCAAATGGATGTGACACATATTTCTGAATTTGGAAAGTTAAAGTATGTTCATGTGTCCGTGGACACTTGTTCTGGCATTGTTCACGCCACTCCCCTGACGGGAGAAAAGGTGCTTCACGTAAAGACCCATTGCTTGGAAGCTTGGGCTGCCTGGGGAAGGCCAGGTCGCCTAAAGACAGATAATGGTCCAGCGTATTCCTCTTCAGGTTTCCGTACTTTTTGTGCCTTAATGCAAGTAGCCCATGCCACTGGCCTTCCATACAATCCACAGGGCCAAGGTATAGTAGAAAGGGCTAATAAAACCTTGCAGGCCATTTTGATTAAGCAAAGAAAGGGTATTGCAGAGAATGCAACCCCCAAGGAGCGAGTTTCCCTCGCCCTTTTTACAATAAATTTCCTAATATTAGACCCTCATGGCCAGTCTGCTGCTGACAGACATAGTCAAAGGGATGTTTCTAAGTCCCGCGAAATGGTCATGTGGAAGGATGTTATATCCAATAAATGGATGGGACCGGATCTGGTTATTAACAGATCCAGGGGAGCTGTTTGTGTTTTTCCTCAGACTGAAGAATCACCTCATTGGGTCCCCAGTCGCTTGGTGAAGACCATCCAACCCGCGCTGGACGATGCCTCTGCACAGGGCAAGACGGAGCCTGCCAATGTTGCTGATCCTCCTCCAACTCTGGACATCGAGTGAAGGAGAACAACGCTGGGGATTTCTGTCTGTCTTCCCAATACCTGTTCCAGTTCGCCATGATTCGTCGGTCTTTCCTCGCTTCTTTACAACTGAAAAGGACTTAGGTTTGCCATTGCTTCCGGAGGACACTCTTATTGCATTCCTACAGAGTTCTCGGAGTTTTATTGAGACTGGTGCCTTGTGTTTTACTCTTGATACTCCCCGCAATTCTTGCATCCCATTGAGGCAGCAGAGTTTTGCATGGTTTAAGGACAAAAACAGCAAAACTTATGTTGGTATACCTCAGGTTACAGATGTAGAAAATAACACAAAGCGGGTTCATAATATGACCTTCATCGACACAGCTGTCTGGTTCAATGGAACCTTGCCAGATGTTACACACTGGCACTCTAAGGAGACACTTCACCAGCCTCGTCTCGCTCCACATTGTTCAGGCACATATGAACAGGACCTTTGGCCTTGGTCTGAGTGTCAGTCCACTTCTGTCAATTGGGCAGATGCAGGCAGGTTTTTCACTTTTTCACCAGACATGCGTGGCCAAAGGCCGTTTCAAAATACATGGACAATAGGACCTTTTCTACAAGATGCCAGATATTATCCTTTTACCAAGTGGTTGTTGTGTGGGGTTAATGGAAGTTGTACTGATATGACGCCCTTTGTTCTCTTACAGGGAGGGTCCGTAGCCTATAGCAGTATCACATTTACTAGCTTAGTATGGGCAGACAGGTCAAAACCACCTACCCCAAATGAAGGAGCGTCATATACAGTCTTTAATACAACAGGAGGAGCGGTTGTAATTAATCGCCATATAGACCCAACAAAAAATAAGACTTATTCCATAACTCCAGTTTGTGTATATCCACCCTTTTTATTTGTGCTTAGCAATTACACCTTTAATAATTGTACTAAGAATACATGTGCTCTTGCACAATGCTGGAAGGCTAATCAATGGAAAAGTGCTCTAGTACTTAGAGTGCCCCGCTGGGTTCCAGTCCCTGTGGAAGTCCCTGGTACCCTGACCCTTTTCCGCTCTAAAAGGGACTTTGGAATTACGGCTGCAGTAATTACAGCTATAGTTGCAGCTACCGCTGCCGCTACTGCGGCAGGAATAGCCCTAAGTCAGGATGTCCAAACTGCAGAGACACTTAATAACATGGCCTCAGAGACTGCACAGGCCTTAGACTCTCAACGATTCTTAGATTCTAGAGTGAAAGGAGGGATTATGATATTGAATCAAAGAATAGATTTGGTACAAGAACAACTTGACATGTTGTGGCAAGTAGCCCAATTGGGATGTGAGTGGAAATTTCAAGCGTTATGTGTTACAAGTGTTCTGTATGATAATACTTCTATAGCAGCAGATTTGTCTAAACAATTGTCAAATTATTTAGTGGGTAATTGGAGTGACGCTTTTGATAAGGATTTGGAAAAACTTCGGAGAGCTGTTATTACCATTAATTCCACCCGTGTAGACCCCAGCCTGACAAATGGGTTTGTCTCTTGGTTTTCCTTTGTATTTTCGCATTTTAAAGAATGGGTGGGAGTAGGCATGTTTGCGGTCTGCAGCATTGGAGGATGCATACTATGTCTGTGGTTAATTTGTAGGATGAGAGCCCAAGCAAAAAGGGACAAAGTTATTATTTCTCAGGCATTAGTCGCCTTGGAATGTGGAGAATCCCCTCAAATATGGCTGGCAGCCCTAAAGAAATGAAAAATTGGCTCTGCCCTGGCCCTTGCACCCTCTGGGATCAGTATGACCCATTGCACGAGGATGGGCAGTGGCAGAGATATTTTTGGCCCAGACTTTGCCTTAGCACGCCCGGGGAGTATTTGCCCATTGCACGGGCTTAGGAAAGACTGTTTGGCCTTTGTTTCCCTTGATCGGTCGGCACATCATGAGGTGAAGACCAGATCGGGAACGTTGTATTTCCTAGGGCTCTGCTAGCATATAAGAAAAAAGGGGGAGCTGCAGGGAGCCGGTCAGCGCCATTACAAAATGGCGCCGACTTCCTGGAGCCGCCTGTCAAACTGCTCCATTGAGGAAATGTTTTGGCGCGCAAGCCATCCCGAGGCTGCGCATGCGCGTCAATTCGCGCGTCAATTTAAACTGTCCCGAGCCAATCCTGTGGCTTTGCTTGTGGCGGGCTGTCAGCATCCAATCCCGAGCTGTCATACCGCCCTGCTTACTATAAAAGGCCGCTGAACAAGCCCGCTCTTTGCCCCTCGTCATCAACGCCCATCAGTCAACCGAGAGGCTCTCCAATAAAGTGCGATCCAAGAAGAATCTTCGTTGTGGTGGTTTTCTTCCTCTGCTGGTCGGAGGGTGTTCGCCGCAACTATCTATGCAAGTTGCTAAGGGAGAACATCAATTAATCATCCAACCCAGCTTTAATGCCTAATAACCACAGAAATGACTGGCACAGCACACTATACTGGGGCAGTACTGGCACTTTTATCTTGGGGGTAATCGACAGCTACCCAATGGACTTAAAATTCACTCAATGGGAGGGAACTCGTGTGTGGTACTATAATCATAGCCAAATACACAATGACTGGATAGGTCAAAGATCCTGGTGAAAAACCTACATCTGCTACATCCCCAGACAAGCATGATTTCTTGCTGTATGCTAAATATGGATCCTTATATTCATAGACAAGTATACCATTCACTATTCATCAAAGAAGCTTCTTTGCAACAGAGAGAGACTATTATGAAGTTCCACAACTGGTCACACACAAAAACATCTCTCAACTCTCATCAGCAAAGCGTCCTCATGCAGCAGAGAGCAATGCACACAGAAGGCCACAACTGGCCAAAGTGTAGAGAAGACAAGACAGCAGAGAGCGTGTCCTTGGATAGGACTCCTGTGTTAAACCTCACCCACCAAGGGCTCGGGACTGCTGCAGAAGCAGGGAGGAAAGACTGTACAAGCTCGGGGTGGTGTCTGTCCACAAGTTTTCCAGGTTATGAACTTACAGCAAAGGTGACAGCATGCACAAGACTCATGCAAACTCAACCATACAAATCCCAGCAGAGACCCAGGGAAACAGTCAGGAGGCCCCAACCTTAGGCAAGGAATTATTGGCAGTTGACCAGTGCTGACTGAAGGAGAGCTGGTCTTCTTTAAGGGAATGAGACTAGATGGGCTGACCAGGCTCCACTGGATGAACTCACCCTGATGGATATCTGGGGAAACAAACTTGATTTGATTGACCTTAACGTATATGGCAAAATGCGTGAAATCCAGTGGGGAGATCATGGGGGAGGGTGCAGATGGGGAGTCTAAATATAATTAAGACATTTTGTATAAAATGCACAAAAATTCAATTAAATATATCAAAAACTAGTCCAAATCATAGTATAAATTTCCCGGTTAAATAGAGACACCTGTGTTTTATAGTGGCCTCCAGGTCAGATAAACAGAATATATTTAAGTGTATTATCATTAGATAACATAACTCCTTGAGGGAGATAATAACACTAAATTCCTCTTCCAGGTGAGGAACTGTAGAACAGCCGCGTCATTGAGAAAGCAGCTGCAGAGCCAAGATGGACTCCCGCAGCTCGGTATCGGAACAAACAGGAACTCAGTGACCGCATGACTGCTAGCTCCCTCGGCTAATAGGGAACCAGAGGTGGGGGCTGCTGGGCTGTGACCACGTTTATCTGTCACTGCAGTGGGGGCACACTGGGATATTTTTTGTGAAGCAAATCTCATGACCTAATTTTGTTATTAAATTAAGTATATCAGAGTGCAAATAAAATGTGCACAACACAACATCCAAGTGAAAACTGAAATGTGTGGAGGAGCCTGAGAGCTTCACGAACACCTCGGGGAGAGGAGTCAGCACAGGAGACGAGGCACGCACGTTCAAAAGCCAATGCTCAGAAAATTACCAAATGTAAGTGATCAAAGTGTCAACTGTCCTATGAACTTGGTTAAAGGAACCCACTGTGAGCCTTTGTTACCAGAGCAATTAAATACCTCACTTTTTAAGTTCTTTCAATCACCCATTTACTGTAACCCTAAAGTGCCTGAAAATAATATTCCTTCATATGAATCACTTCTTTATAAAGACTCTACTGAACTTATAATTAAAACAGAATTGTTGAGAGTTTCATGATGGAACTAAAATAATTAAAATCAAATTAAGTGTGATAGGAAGGGGTCAGCTGAGTCTCCCACTAATTCTTCTACACAGTGGCATCAGTCTTTGAAGCCAAGTGTCCTTTTTGGAGTGAGCAGAGTTGCTATGGCATCATCAGCAAGGTCAAGCATTACCACCCACAGACTTACAGTGCTCAGCAGGCTGGAAGCCCAACACACAAATGATAACCACACGTGATTATGGATTAACAGACAGTCAAAACTCAGATGGTTATTGTGATGGAGAGGCCAGTCCACCACCTACTGGGATATACAGAATGTCACCTTACAGTTCTGTCTGTTTGGGGCTTCCACTGGACTCAGCTTACCCACCTCCTGGACCACAGGGCCCTCTCACTTGGGGCTCAGGTTTCATGGAGATTTGGGGATGTAACCACTGGGGAGAAAGCATGCATGGCTGAAATTATCAACATTTTGTGGAAATTACTGTGGGGCCTGTGAGACTGTGTGAAATGGATAAAACTAATAATTCACCTTAATTTACACAGATCCAGGCTTCGGAAGCAAGACTGACAGTGCAAAAATAAAAAACACCTCAAGAAACTGGAGCAAGAAAATCTCCTTTTCTTCTTACCTGAGGCAAAGCTTACATACCCAGCACTTCCCAGAACAGGGAGAGTTAGTGACAACTGGAGACGCAAGTCGCAAATCAACGCCAAGCTGCTATGAACTGCACAAAGCTGGCCATTTGATCTATTTACCATGCCAGATTGCTGTTATTCATTCAGTGTTGTCATTGGACAAGACACTAAGAATCAGTCAAAACTTTTAACTTTTAATTTTGTTTAAAAATTATCAACTGGGGTTGGAGAGATTTCTCAGTAGTTAAGAGCACTAGCTGCTCTTACAGAGGACCCAGGTTCGATTCCTAGCACCCACATAGCAGCAGCCTACAATCATCCATAACTCCAGTTTCAGTGGATCTGACACCCTTTTCTGACCTGCATCGCAGGACATGGATTCACTTCCATACATGCAGGCAATGGACTCAAACACATAAAGTGAAAATAATAATAAAATATTTCTGAAAAGATTCAAAATAATGGAGGCCAGAGAGATGGCTCAGTGGTTAAGAGTCCTTGATGCTCTTGTACAGCAACCAGAGTTGGTTCCTAGACCCACATGATAGCTCATAACTACCTGTAAGTCCAGTTCCAGGGGCTCCAACGCCCTCTTCTAACCTCTGAAGGCATTGCACGACACAGGTGCACTTACACACATACACATAGATAGATAGACAGATAGATAGATAGATAGATAGATAAATAGATAGATAGATAGATAGATAGATAGATAGATAGATAGATGATAGATTAATCATAAAACTTGCCAACCAAGGGGCTGGATAGATGGCTCAGTGGTTAAGAGTCCTTGCTGATCTTGCAGGGGACCAGAGTTTAGTTCTCAGCACCCATGTTGGGCAGCTCACAACTGCCTGTATCTCTAGCTTCAGGGGATTGGGCATCCTCTCTTGGCCTCTGAGGGCAATTACATGCATGTGCAGATACAGACACAGAGACATATACTCATGTAAATAAAAGTAATAGGAATAAATATTTTAAAAATTGCAAACCAAGGATAAAAATACATAGAAATTAAAGATGCCTGGACTGGAAACGATGGTGTCTAAACAGGAGAGTAACTTAATACTTAGTTGAATGTTAAAAGGACACTGAAGCAAATGAAAACCCAGATAGAATACTTTGCTTTTTGTGCCTCTCTGAAACATTCGTGACCCACTGAATATTTGAGAACCATATCCACGCTGTTTATTCTGATAAAGGACCTGGCCTTTTGTCCAAAAAGTAGCGTGAGAGGCAGGCTTTAGGAACGTGTATCTCTGATAGCCATTCAAGTCAGAGTTCCTTCACCATGTCCTGTTTAGTATGTATCTGATGGAATCACTCAGCCTGCCATCCCTGGGATGGACCTGTAACTTCTGGCTATGGACCACTCATTTTTACTTTCGTACTTTTAAGGGAAAGAACAGAGACTATTCTTGGATCAAAGTTTCTGCATCAAAGTGACAGCTTCTAAGAATGTCCTCCATGTCCATCTGTTGAAGAGTGATCTCCTGGGGTAAAAGCACCATGGAGAAGCTGTGGGACTGAGGGGTAATGATGCAACCAAAGAGGCTGGGGCCCACAGCTGCTGGAAGGGAAGATCTGAAGGTGAGTCCAGTGTAAGAGTCTTCAGAGGGGTTCGGGATGTACCCTCCTGACATGGTGGGGCCAGCCTTCCCCACGTGTGGAGAGACACAGGCTCAGGAGCGAGTGCAGAGCACTGAAACACTGAGTTCTGTGATCCAAAGCACAGGACAAGCCAGAGCAACACCTGGCAGGGGCGGAGGAAAGTGATTTTGCAGGTTGCTACTGAGTGAATAAGTACGTTCCCAGTGTGGGTCATTCCTTCAGAATCCAGGCTGAAGGGCTTGTGGGAGCTGGGATCCCCGTGACAGGAGCAGAAGTCTCCAGAAGAATACCTGATCAGAAGCTGCATATCTGGAAAGCCGTTAGGAGCCGGAAGTCGGTGAGTGTAGACCAGGGAGAAGCAGGGTTGGCACAGACTTGATTCAACATGGTTTGTGATCTTTTGTTACAGATGTTAAAACTAGTGTGTGGGAAGGTAGCTCGGAAAACAACAAAGTACAAAGCTGGACCAAGAAAAGATCTGCTGAAGGCCTCATTGTGCTCCCCAGGGCTGCTGGTGGGTGAGACCCAGAGGTAGAGGCTGCCTCACAGTTCCTCCAGCTCTGGGAGCTTGTGCTGAGATGTTCTGTCCTGCTCTTCTTGTCCTTAGCACAGAACAGGCTTACTTCACAAACATGCGGCAAGAAATATGTCAACATGGGCAGAGCTCGCAGCACTTCCTGCTTCCAGTCAGAGCTCATTCAGCATTTAATATTTAAGACAACAGTGCTTAAGCCTGATGAGCAAGAGAAAGTGTGGCCCTGACGAATGGCGGTAAGCCAGCCTAATCCGAGGCTGTCAGCATCTCCAGGACTGAGATGCTGTCTGGGGAGACGCTAGGCTTGCTCAGGAGGGTCTTTAAGGCATTCTGAACAGAGCACAGGTGTCTGCATGGGGAAGCCCCTCAGAACACAAATAGAACCAGTGTCAGACAGTCGGTGACATTTACATTTGGTTCTTAGCACTTGTGATATGGGCGGGGAACGGAGAAGGAAGCTTTTGAGCTTGGCTTAATTTTGTCTACAGTGAGTGAAATCTTGACCTTTGTGGCTCATAGAAAACTCTAGGGCCAGCACTGACTTGTGGACTCTGGGTCTTTCCTAAGTAAAGTCAAAGGTAGAAGAGACTTAGAGACATGGGGAAACCCAGCCATGTTGTGCTAACCTTCCAGAATTTTCTAGTCAGTCATGTGCAGGACTTACCTGCCTCTGGTTGTGGACTCGGGTTGGGGTGATCCAGTGCCCACCCTCTGTGGGAAGTCTTAGGGGAAGCATTGTTAATCTCTTCCCTGCTACGGCACTGGGTTATTTAAAGCAAATATAAAGAACTGTCATAAGCAGACCTGTGCCTGGTGTCCTGGCTGAGCATCAGGTACCACGGCGTCCCTAACTAACTAACTAACGGAGAGGGCTTTGGGCCGCACAGGAAGTCTTGCATGAAGGCAGGGTGGTGACAATGGCTCCCCTGTCAGATTCTCAGGCAGCACAGTGTCCCCTAAGAGCACAGTGCCACCTTCCTGAAACAGAGCACGTTGGCTAGCACGCAACAAGTGCCTCCTCGCAACACGTCTGGGAAGAGAACAGCCACCGCCTTTCTCCAGAACGGCTGAAAAGCAAACACAGTGTCTAAACACTCGTGGTGCTGCTTCAGGGACACGGGAGCTGTATTCTGAGCAGCCACTGTCCTTGTGGGGCTGTGGGCTGCAGCACAACAAAACCTGTGCTGTGCTCATGACCTCAGCGTCCTCCTTTTCCTCTTTCCCAAGTCCCTTACGTTAAACACACGTGTTCCCTTCGTAGCGACACTGGACACACACCCTGGGCTCTGGCCCTCACAGACCCTTAGAGCTGACACACACACTTCACAGATGAGACTGGCCAGCTTCCCGAGGTTAGGCCAATCCCCACCGCAGGCCGCTCTGCCCGGCCTCTGTCCCTCTCCCTCACTCTGCCTCCCGGCCAACCAGCCCGCCCCATGGATGAATGAAATGAAAGCGTGTGGCCACCTACCCACACACCTTGGCAGAGGTGCACTCCACACTCGGCGGCCCCCACCCAGGCAGGTAAGCTTGGTTGCACCTTCTAGGCGGTATCCTGGGAAGCAGGAAAACGCCAGCGTGTCACCCACACCGAACTGGAACCCGATTCTGCGACTGAAGGCAGGCACTCCGGGGTCGTCACAGGGTTCGAGGTCGTATTCTGGGAAGAGAGAGACAGGGTAAGTGTGTGTGGCCTGGGGAGCAGGCGGAAGACATTCGCACAGTGTAGAAACACCAAATTAGAAGTCCCTCTCTATAGGTCTGTCTCTGCCTCTGTCTCTGTCTCTGTCTCTGTCTCACTTGCTTGCTCTCATGATGTCCTGTCTCTTGTCCTGTGGGTTCTCTTAGGATAAACAGCATGGATCTTGATAGTTTAGAATATAAACATCTCAGCATAACATGGTAAACCGTGCTGGGCCATCTGAAAGCTGTTTCTTTGGATCATTTTCTGATATTTTCAGTTGCTAAAACCTGCTTTTATGCCCCGCCCTCAATGTGCTCTTCATGAAGAAGGCAAAGACCAAAGGCACAGCAGGGTCAAGAGGTGTGCTGTGCTCAGTGCATTATGGTTAGGTTCACCTCTGAAATGGACTTCCGTATGTTGCAACAACTGTTCTCAATCTATGAGCCATGTTTTATTGCAATGCAATGGGAGCTATTAAATGCATCAGATGTTTCTATAAGTCTCTCCAGCAGCAGCACTGAATATGGCTGGAGAAGAGCAGAGTTCCTAGTAAGGACACTGTATACTCATAACACCACTGACCACAAGTAAGCTAGCCCCATTTACACATCCTTGGGGCTCAACTGTGTGTTCAGACTGCATGCTGGTTGCCGCTGGACCTCTGTCCATCTGTGATGAGTCCAGAATTGGTTAGTGGGCATAGAAATGAGCTGAGTGCCTGTTCTCCATTTTCCTCTTCCTCCTGTTTGGGTTTTCTCTATCTGAAGTGTCCCATGTTTCTTTTATTGTGCCAGCACTGAGCCAGATGGCAATGGGCTGTCCTTCAGGCCTAGAGGATAAATGTAGAATTGGAATGTTCTGGTTTCCTTTCTGTGCTGTGATTAAGCATTCAGACAGAAAGCAACTTGATAGGGGAGCATTTATTTGGCATTTACAGGTCACAACCTAACAC
Source organism: Eospalax fontanierii (assembly GCA_035773235.1). Taxonomy (NCBI): domain Eukaryota; kingdom Metazoa; phylum Chordata; class Mammalia; order Rodentia; family Spalacidae; genus Eospalax; species Eospalax fontanierii. The sequence goes on along the minus strand of CM069542.1, from coordinate 61,037,830 downwards.
TGAGGGAAATCGGGAAGGAGCTGAAGCAGAAACCATGGAGGAATGCTCCTTACTGATTCACTCTCTGGCGCATCAGCCTTCTAACTTGTATATCCTCTTGCCTAGGGATGATAACGTCCACAGTGGGCTGTGCATTCCCACATCAAACATCAGTTAAGACAATCTCTCACAGATATGCCATAGGTAGGCCAATCTGACTGAGGAAATTCTTTAACTCCCAGATGACTCTAGGTTGTATGAAGTTGACAATAAATCTAACCAAGAAGCTCCATCCCTTATCAACTTCACACACAAATGTCACTGGTAAGCCATAACCTTTTATCTCTTGATTGTCCAAGCTGTGTTAATAACACAAGAAAAACACAACTTTCAAAATCCCCAGTCTCTAAAAATATCTCAGTGTCTTAAAAGATCAATGTGTCTATAAAAATCCAGAGCCTTTAAACTATAGGCTCTTGTAAAATAAAATAAAGGAAAAGAGAAATGCTTTCTTATTCCAAAACAGAAGATGAAAGCATGAAACCAGTAACACTTAAACAAACTGAAATCTAGCCATGTAAATCCCGGTCAGTGAGCAACTCCATTTCCATGGCTCTGACCTCCACAGCACACACAGCTTGTCTTGGCAGAGGTCCCATGGTCCTGGGCCTCACAACAACTGAGGTGGCAACCTCACCAGAGGCCTCTCCTGGTCTGTCATCTGTGCCAGACTGCTCTCTATGACCCCCTCAATCCTGAATCTCTCATGTATTTATTTATACTACTTCCAGATGGATGACTCTTACACATTGCCAAGTCTGCCTACCAGCTTGAGATGTGGCCTTGGCCCCTCTGTACCACAGTTGCAGTGTGCTGACTCTGAGGAAATATGTCCCAGAAGAGTTCCACACAATGGTACTGGCCTCTAATTAGTCACAGCTGATTCCTCAGCTCCAGCTTATCAGCGTTCACTTTATTCCAGTGAAATAAGAAAGGTTTTCCTAGATGTTAATCCTAATGATTCTTTACCTCCAGCACAACCCACAACTGCAGATTCTTAATCAAAAATATCACACAAACAACCCTATGGAGTCTCTGCTTCTCTCTGGAACTCGACAAGCCAGATGGCCACCATCTCTCAGCATTCTTAACCGGCAAGCTTCCACTAGAATAGTCTGTTAAGCTCTGGATACTCAATGGCTTTTCCACCTCAAAGTTCCCAAATCCTCCACAATCCTCAGCAAAATAGCCCAAAGTCATAGAAAGCCACACAGGCAAGTTTATCTGTGTTTGTGTATGTGTATGTGACTTGGGAGTACCACAGAGGGCAAACAAGGGTTGGAGCCCCTGAGTTAAGGATGGACTGATGATAGTCAACATGTAGGTGTTGGGAACTGAACCTGGGTCTTCTGCAAGAGCAGCCAGTGCTCTTAACTGCCACTGAGCCATCTCTCCAGACTCTTATTTTGTACTTTAGATGATACTCTCTGAATGTGCCAGCTGGAACAGGAAAGGTCTGCTCTTACACCATGGGGAAACGAGTGCATTACTTCACACATGTCCGAACACCTATCATGCTATGCAGTCCGCACATTAAGATCTATACTTGGGCTGTGTACATTCCCTTAACCACTCTAACACAAGTGAAATCCATTGTCCTCTAAATTCCACCTTCTTCCAAGGACTGTAAACTCTGCCACCCAGGAGCTCTAGAGCTCCAGGAAGAAGGCCTTGCTGGTTCCACACCCCTGTGTGGTGACTCCTTTGAAAGAGGCCGTAACAGACCCATCAGCTGGAAGTTCTGGTAATTGCTGTGGTCTGAAGGTCTGGCCCAAAGCTCATGTCTTAGAAATGTGACTGTAGCATGTGCTCTTGGACATACCCTTCTGCAAGGGTTAACTGTGCATTGCATGACATAGATGAGCAGGCATTCTTCTGCTCTGTCAGGTACATATACGTGGACAGAAGAACTGGTGCACACAGAAGCCAGAAGCATCATATCCCCAGAGCTGGAATTACAGTGAGTTCTTATGCATCTGAAGTGGGTGCTGGGAATTGACCTCTGGTCGTCTGAAGAGAAGCACAAGCTCTTATCCTCAGAGCCATCTTGCCAGCCCTCAGAAGCCTCACCAGATGCCAGAACCTTGATCTGGGATTTCCCAGCCACCAGAAATGTGAGAGTTGAATTTCTGCTCTTCTTCAATTACTGTAGCACAGACAGACTGAGACAGAAATCTGAAGAGTCTATGTCAGCCATGTGCTGAAAGCAATGGAATTAAGAAACAGATGGGGGAGAATGAACGGAAATGCTTCATGGAAGGCAGCCACCAGCTGTCCTCACTGCCATCTCTCTCCGTAGAGCATTCTGTTTGAAATCATTCAGGTCTGGATACAAGCGTACTCACAGGGGAGTGATATTCTCAACGTGAGCCTGACAGCGCCTTCAGGGAAGCTGTAGAGGAGACACTCACACACCAGCCTGAGGAGACTGAAATCTCTGACTGATAAAGTGGTCAATTTCATCATTACTGCTGATTATAATAAACTTCCAAGAAATCAAATACTCAAGCCACTCTTGGAAGGCACTCTCATGCCAAGAAAGAGTGGGAAAATCAACAAAGTCAAATTAAAATAGATGGCCTTTCCTGAATTAGAGCAATAGTCATTAGGAGTGCTGTCAGAGACAGAGTTCTATTTGAGATGGTGTCATGGTCCTGCCATGTGCAACAGGGAGTTCCCTTTATGTGAAGAACACAGGCACAGAGCTTCTGGTGAGGGGAATCCACAGATACTGCCTAACAGCATTTTTGTTTTGTACAAGAAATAAGAGGAGTTCTCAAACATTAGAACTAATCTTATAATTATCACTGTATGTTTCTAGGCAATTTAGAAATTAAGAAATCAGAGATGATTTAAGGCACAAATAGACAACATCATAAAATTATATTGCCTTTGAGCTTTGAAGAATGACGTGGGAGTTTGGTGTGGACGTCAGCTCTGCCAGCACAAGTAAACATAACTGTGCATGCCCATTAGTGAGGCCAGCTTCCTGTCAGTGGGGAGTCTGAGGGGGTGGGTGGAAGGTGGCCTGAGGGAGTGGGTGGAAGGTGGCCTGAGGGAGTGGGTAGAAGGTGGCCTGAGGGAGTGGATAGAAGGTATCAGGTAATACAGGAGCCACCTCTCAAGTCCTGTTTAGTGATCAGATAAAGTGCACATTTAATCAGTGTCATTTTCCTCATCTGTAACCCAAGACTGCCAGTGTCAACAGCCATTCAAACACTCTATACAAATGTCTGAAGCAGCCAAAATCCATCCCTGACATTGTTGACTGTCCTTCTGTCACAATCTGTGAATGTGTTAAAGGAACTAGCAGTCTGTCCTGGATTGTGATTGTGTGATTCTTCACCGACAGTGGGGGTGGAGGGACCAGCAAAGTCCATTTTGGCACATTGTACACATGGCTACCAGGAAGGGCGTTGCTCCTACTGATGAGGCACGAGCAAGGAAGTAAGTCTCTTCAGGAAAAGCATTGTATGTATTGTTTCCCAAGGAAAAGAATTTACAAGTTAAGCAAGACCACACAAAGTATCACACATGTTTTGAGAAAGATGTCCTTGCACTCTGCATTGTGAGGATCAGCCTTTACCCCCTGTGTATTTGCAACTTGCTGAGAGAGAGAGAGAGAGAGAGAGAGAGAGAGAGAGAGAGACTGATTATTACCAAAGGACAGAAATAGCAAAAGTACCAACATACCTGCAAATGTGATGTTGAAACCCTCATAGGAGATGGAGAAGTCAGAGATGAACCGGAGCTGGGCAGTGAAATTCCCAAACAAACCAGCCTTGATGGTGTGAGGCAGTACAGACCCAGTGAGCCTGGCCACGGGCTCCGAGAAACTCCCATCCTCTGTGATGAGCAAGTAGTCGTGGGAACTCTCCAGGTGGAAGGTGTGGAAATTCATCTGCACGCCTAAGAAACACGGGGCGGGAGACAGTGCATTTAACTGTGGGTGAAAAGAACTTGGATTTTAGGATCAAAGGTTCGGATCAAAACATTAAAATGTTATCTCATTTATATCTAACTTCAAACTTTTAGAGGAAAATTTGCTGACAGAGGCAGCTCTAAAAATGAAGAAGAAAGATATTCAAAAACGAAGCTTAAATAAGATGAGGTCGAGAGGGTGCTGCCAGGGGCCGTGATGTAGACACTGACCCAGGTGATGACACAGGTGATGGTCAGCACTTTCGGCACACACAAGTTAGGTGAGGATGCAGATGGATGTACGCTGGATGGTCAGGACACAGACATGGATACAAATGTAACAGATGTGTGGGTGGACACAGACGTAGACACCAGCAAGAAACAGCTGTGGGGAAGGACAAAGGCATTCTTATGGGTACACGTGGACACAAGTGCTGATGTGATCACAAGTGCTGGGAAGAGGTGGACACAGGTGTGGTCACAGGAGTGCACGCAGGTAAGGTCAGAGGGTTCCTCAGTAGAGGAGGTATGTGGATGCAGTCATGAATAGTAACCAGGGGAGCATTTCCCTCAGCAAGGAAAACACGAAATATATTTCGATTTCCACTTCTCTGTCTTTAGAAATCTTAGCCTGCAGCAGTACATGTAAACATGTATCACCAAGGACAGATCTTCTTGAAATTGAAGTTTTATAAGTCTCAAGCTGTCTTTACAGAAACCAGACTATACTATCTCTGAGTTCTTACATAGAAACAAGATCAAAGCAGACTAGCTCAGAAGTCTTCTGTGGAAGTAAATAAAATTACAAGTATATTGTCATAAAGATTCATATTTTTCTGATTAACCCATCTTAGTATTTTCTTCAGGGCCATGTTCTTTATTGTTTGATCATGCAAGCAGTATCAGATGCAAAGTGTGCAAGGTCAGTGAACATGAAGGTCAAGGAACACAAAGGTCAGTGAACAAGAAGATCAAGGGACCGGAAGGCCAAGGAACACGAAGGCCAATGGAACATGTGTATTTATTTGTGTGAGGACAAGGAAATCTGTGTTGTAAACACTGCATTGAGTGAAGATCAGGAATTATTACAAGGATGATGTCAAACAAACTGAGAACATGAGCATAAATGTCTCAGACTTGTAGAAGTTTAGATAATTTCCTCTTATCTGCTTACATTTGATCAATAGTAACATTTTGTTTCATTGAATTCCCCTCTTCCCTATCATCACACTTAATTTTAAAGTTTGTATTTATAGGCAGCCAGGTTATCTGAGAGAAAATGCAACAAAAGCATCTACTTTTGCATGAATTTCCAAAGACAAAAAGACCTTTTATTTTTTCAGTCTTATTAAAGATAAAAATTAAAAGCTTGTGAAGGACTCGAGCAGTAACTCATCTGTCTTGGCCCTCTTCTCATTCCCCTCATGTGTCCTTGTGTGAACTCAGTCTTTGCTTACCCTTGCCATGAGAGACTTCAATGGTCCATGTACAGTTCAGAGAGTTGGGGTAAAAGTCCGGGAACCCTGGAGAAAGGACAGTCCCGCTCCTCCCGTGGATGTAGCCTCCACACAGGGCTGAAAATAGCATAAAAGAGAAACATACAAAGACATTCTACTGTGACAAAATGTTTCTGAAAGTAGATTAAATTTGTAGAAGAACCATACAGGATAAATTCAAGGCTGAGACATAATTTTGTGGCAGTTAGGGGGCCAGTTCACGGGTATCCCCACCACCTCTCACATTTATGACTGTTCTGCTCTGAGAACATTCCAAATGCCCTCTGCTGACTATTTTCAAAACATCAATTAATTATTGCCTGGTGCATTCATCCCGCCTTACCAGAACACACTCAGCTGTTCCTCCCACCCAGAGCTCCACCCAGAGTTCCTGGCAGTTCTGGTACTGCTGTTCCACTGGGTACTTCTATGAGAGCAATCCTTTTTTTTTTTTTTTTTAAGCTGGCAAAAATGTAGTGGAAGAGGGGACTCTCTTTTACTCTGTGTGATGGTTGGTTTTAATTGTCAACTTGGCACAAACTAGAATCACTTTGGTAGAGTCAGTGAGAGACTGTCTAGACCAGCATGGCCTGAGGGCAGGTCTGGGAAGGATTCTCTTAATTGAGTTGATTGTCCCTGAGCTGTGCGAAAAGAGGAAGCTAGCTGAGCAGCAGGCACCTGCAAGCATGTCTTCCTTTCCTTCTGTTCCTGACCATGGATGTGACCTGCTGCTCCAGCTCCTGCCAGCCTGGTTAACCTTCTCTGACAGGTCTAACTGCTATTTAGGTCATCCTCCTTCTCCCATAAGCTGCTTTCTGTCACACATTTCATCATAGCAACAAAAATGAAATTTGAAATTAGGGCACTATAGTGAGAAAGTCAACTAGTTCAACCCACATGGAAAACGTCCTGAAAACACCGCATCAAAAGCCACAGGATACAGCCATCCAGTACTGGGTATACACCAAAGGAAAGGAAATGAATATACCAAACAGAAAGCCACAGTCCCATATTTAGTACAAAAATATTCACAATTATCAAAGATACAGAAACAACTAAGTATTTTTGGACAGATTAATTAACAAAGAAAACATGGTGTGCACACATATTACAGGCCATTTGGTCATAGAAGAATGAAAGGCTGACATTTCCAGACTGCCTGAGAGTGCCTGAATCCAGCCTCCCCATGGTGGTGAGCTTCCCAAATTGTGTCATACCTATTCCTCTACCTGGGGGCCATCTGAAGTCCCTTTCATTGCTGTAGGGCTAGACTCCTCAGCCCTCTAGCAGGAGTCCAGACATTTCCAACCTGCCTGAGGGTACCTAAATCTGGTCTCCACCTAGGGAACTTCCCAAATTGTGTTGTGCCTGCTGATAGTAAGGACCCAGACCTTAGAAGGAAGCCTGAGAGTATCTGATTGGTGCCTTACTTGAGCATCTTTGGAACTCTCAAATAACCAGACTAGAGTCTTAAGGTCCCTGCAATATAAAATCAAAAGGGAGAGCAGAAAGCCTTGAAGAACCAGCTGTTCATACCTAATAAGAAAGCAACCAAGGCACACTGAGAGCACAAAGAAAACCAAACATGCCAAAATCATAATAAAAAATATGAAAAACTCAAATAATATATCCCCACAAAACACCACCAGTTCCACAGAAGAATTCTAAAATGAGAACCCTGTAGAGATAAATCAAGACAAAGAATTTAAAAGAACAATCATAAACATCATCAAAAATTCAATGAATTTAAAGAACACACACACACAAAAAAACAAATTAAAGAACTAAACAAAGATAGAGATAAACTTCTAACTGAGTTATAAAAGAAATAGAAATATTGAAGAAAACTGAGACTGAAATTAAGAAGGATGTGAAACACTCAATAACCCAATTGAAAATGATGGGAGAAAGTTTTAATCATAAAATGAATGAAATAGAAAACAAAATATCAAGACTGGATGATAAAATTGAAGAAGTAGACAGTTAAAGCAAAGATTATAAAAATTTTTTTAAAAACCCACAGGAATGGAATATGCAAGAATGCGGGACACCATGAAAATACCAAATTTACACATCACAGGCACAGAGGAAGGAGAAGAATCTCGAGATAACGGTATTGATCAGATCTTCAACAGGATTGTAGAAGAAAATTTTCCCAAATTAAGGAAAGACATTCCCATACAAATACAAGAATCACACAGAACACCAAATAGACAGAACCATAAAGAAACTCCCCATGGCACATCTCAGTAAAAACACTAAGCATATAGAACAAAGAGAGAATACTGAAGGCTGCAAAAGAAAAACAAATCACATTTAAAGGAGAATCTACAGAATTACAGATGGCATTTCATTGCAGACTATGAAAGCCAGGAGAGCCTGGACCAAAGTATTCCCAGTTCTAAATGACCATAGATGCCAACCCAGAATACTTTACCCAGCAAAAATATCTAATATAGTTGAAGGGGAAAGAAGAATCTTCCATGACATGAATAGGCTGAAAGAATTCATGTCCAGAAAAGCAGCCCTTTAGAGAGTACTTGAAGCAACACAAAGAGCTGAAGGAAAGAATGACTACACCCGAGGGGCAACAGAGAGAAACAAATGAAGGGATAACTGGGGAGCCACAAAGTCAGAGCAAAGATGCAAAGAATTTAAAATGACAGGAACCAATATACATATATCAATAATAACTTTGAGAATCAATGGATTAAACTCCCTAGTCAAAAGACACAGGCTAGTTGAACGGATTAAGAAACAAAATCCATCTTTTTGTTTTCTACAAGAAACCCATCTCACCTTCAAAGACATGCACAACCTTAAGGTGAAAGGATAGAAAAATTATTCCAAGCAAATGACACTAAGAATCAAGCAGGAATTGCCATTATAATATCTGACTAAGTAGACTTCAAACTAAAATTAATCAGATGAGATAAAGAGGTTCTCTTCATTTGCATCAAAGGAAGAGCTAACGAAGAAGATATAGCAATCATGAACATATATGCACCAAACTCCGGTGTATCCAAATTCAAATAAACAGTACTAGAGAACATTAAAACACAGATTAACCCCAACTCACAAGTAGTAGGGGACTTCAATACCACTCTGTCTCCATTAGACAGGTCAACTGGACAGAGAAGAAACAGAGGAACATCTGAATTAAATGTCATACATCAAATGGACCTAATAGAAACCTACCGAATATTCCACCCAAGCACCAAAGAATATATTTTCTGTTCGGCACCGCATGGAAATTTCTCCAAAATTGACCACACACTGAGGCACAAAACAAACTCAACAAATCCAAAAAAAACTGAAATAATCCCATGAATTCTATCAGACCACAATGCAATAAAGCTTAAAACCAACACTGGAAGAAGCCCTACTAACATCATGAACTCATGGAGATTAAACAACACATTCCTGAAAGATGTATGGGTCAAAAGACAAATTAAGAAAAAAATAAACTAATTTCTCTAATTAAATGAAAAGGCCAATACAACACAACAAAACCTCTTTCTGGGATACTTTAAAAGCAGTCCTAAGAGGGAAGTTTATAGCTCTAAGTGCCTACGTTAGAAAATCAGAAAGGGCACAAATAATGACTTAACACTGCAACTCTAGAATCTTGAAGGCAACAATAAACGAAACCCAAACTCAGTAGACAAGAAGAAATAACAAAAATCAGAGCAGAAATTAATGAAATAGAAACAAAGAAAAACATGGAAAGAATCAATGAATCCAAGAACTGGTTCTTTCAAAGGAGAACAAGATAGACAGACCCTTGAACCAAAAGACAGAAAGAGCAACTCCAAATGAAGAAATGCAGAGATGAAAGGGAAAATGTCACAATAGACAACAAAAAGATCAAGAACATTAAAGGAATACTTCATAAACCTGTATGCTATTAAATCTGAAAACCTAAAAGAAGTGGACGCATATCTAAAATCATGGAAATCACCAAAGCTAAACCAAGAAGAGACCAACATACCCATAACATATAAGGAAATTGAAGCAGCAATATAAAACCCCCTGACTTAAAAAAGCCCATACTCAAACAGATTCACAAAAGAATTCTACCAGCCATTTAAAGAAGATCTACAACCAATACTACTTAAATTATTCAGAAAGATAAGCAGGGCAAACTTCCAAATTCCTTCTATGAAGCCAGCATCACTCTAATACCAAAACCAGGTAAAGAACCAACCAAAAAAGAAAACTATAGACTCACATACTTAATGAATATAGATGCAAAAATTCTCAACAAAATACTTAGAAACCAGATCCAGACACATATCAAAAAGATCATTCATTACGATCAAGTTGACTTTATACTAGAGATTCAGGGATGGTTCATTATACATAAATCAATAATTTTCATAAATCATATAAATGAACTAAAACACAAAATCACATAGTCATCTCAACAGATCCAGAAAAGGCCTTAGACAAAATTCAACATGCATTTATGTTAAAAGTCCTGCAGGGAATTGGACTCGAGGGAACATATCTCAACACAATTAAAGCTATATACAAGAAACCCACAGCCAACGTCACTATAAATGGAGAAAAACTGGAAGCCTTTCCACTAAAATCAAAAGCCAGACAAGGATGTCCACTGTCTCAACTCCTTTTTACTAGAGGGCTTGAAACTCTTGTTGGAACAATAAAACAAAAGAAGGAAATTAAAGGAGTACTAATTGGAAAAGAAGGAATCAAGTTATCCCTTTTTTCAGATGATATTATTCTTAAGAAATGCCAAAAAAATCCACCAGAAAGCTCCTAGAAATGATTAACACTCCCAGTAAAGTGGCAGGTTATAAAGTTAATCTACAAAAATCAGTAGCTTTTCTATATACCACTAACAAGCAATTGGAGAAAGAATATAAGGAAACCCCCCATTCACAGCAACCTCAATAAATAAATACATAAAAATAAAAAAATAAATATCTTGGAATAAACCTGACCAAAGACATTAAAAATCTCTACAATGAAAATTTTAGATCTTTAAAAATAAGAGATTGATGAGGACACCAGAAGATGGAAGGACCTCCCATGCTCATGAATTGGAAGAATTAATATTGTGAAAATGATCATCCAAACAAAAACAATATATTCAATGCAGTCCCAACTAAAATCTCCATGACATTCTTCACAGAATGAAAAAGATAAATAAAATTCATATGGAAGCACCAAAGATCCCAGATAGGCAAAGCAATTCTGCGCACAGAGAATAATGTGGGGGGAGGGGAATGCAGTTACTATACAAAGTTTCAAACTATATTACAGAGCTATAGACATAAAAACAGCATGCATGGTACTGTCACAAAAATAGACCTGTAGATCAATGGAACATAACTAAAAACTGTAACATGAGTACATGCAATTTCAGCCACCTGAGAGTTGACAAAAGGGCCAAGAACACCCACTGGAGGAAAGACAGCATCTTCAGCAAATGGTGCTGGCAAAACTGGATTTCTACCTGTAGAAAAATGAAACTAAACCTTTATCTTTCACCTTGTACAAAAGGCAACTCCAAGTGGATCAAAGACCTCAATATAAAACCTGAAGCTCTGAAACTGTTAGAAGAAAACATTGGCAGTAACCTACAAAATATAGGTGTAGGAAAGGACTTTCTAAATTGGACATCATTTGCTCAGGAATCAAGGTCAAGAATCAACAAGGGTGACCTCATTAAACTATAAAGCTCTTGTACAGCAAAAGAAACAACCAAGAAAATGAAGAGAAAACCCACAGAGTGGTAGAAACTCTTCCCCAGCGATACATCTGACAGAGGTTTAACATCCACAACATATAAAGAACTCAAAAACCAAAGAGTCCTATCAACTCTCATCAACAAAGCTTCCTTGTGTAACAGATGGTGATTAACCTAGAAAGCCACAACTGGTCAAAATATAGACAATAAGGACTGCAGAGTGCACGTCTTTGGGTAGGACACCTGTATCAAACCACCTATATCAAACCACCTATATCAAACCACCTCCATCAAACCACCTCTGTCAAACCACCTATATGAACCAACCTTTTGACCTGGTTATACCACTCCTTGGTGTATACCCAAAGGACTCACCCTATTGCAGAGATACTTGTACAACCATGTTTGTTGCTGCTCTATTCACAATAACTAAGGGACAGAAGCAACCTAAGTGTCCCTCAACTGACGAGTGGATAATGATAATGTGGTACCTTTACACAATGGAGTTCTACTCAGTGGTAAAGAAAGACAAAATTTGCAGGTAAATGGATGGAACTGGAAATTGTTATGTTAAGTGAAGTAATAGAGTCAGAAAAACAAATGACGTATGTTCTCCCTCATTTGCGGATCCTCACACCAAATCCTTATATGTGAGTATGTATTCTGAAGTAACTGCAGGAACCAGGAAAATGGAAAGGAACCAGGGAGGTAAAGGGAAAGAAGGAACCTGAGAGAAAAGAATAGTAGGAGACAGGTGATAGTAAGGGAAAATAATGGGGTATTTAAATGGGAGGAGAGGGGGTGGTACAAGGAACTGTGGGATGAAGGGAAAGAAGGAGTCCGAGAGGTGGGGCCATAGGAGACTGTTATTATCAAGGGAGAAACGGGGAAAATGGGGAACATTAAATGAAGAAGGAATGATGGGCGCAGATAAAAAATGATGAGCTAGTGCAGAACGTCAGAGGGAACCTATTAACAACAACGTAATGACAAATTCCACATACAGTGTCTCTACAGGAGTCCATGTGCACAGCTGAAGGCTACATAACAAGAAACAGTACCAGACAGGAGAAACCTTCCTTTGAGTTGTTGGCCAGGGTGGTCCAAGAGACTCGCATAATCACACAGCCTATTGCCACGGCCCTGACTGCCTCCCAGAACTTGATGGTGAGACCCTAATGCTGAAGACAGGACATACTTCAGAGATTGGATTTGGAGTAATAGAGCCTGAAGTGACCTGGAAACCACTTCCACTGAAGGCCAGCTCTCAGAGCTCTGAGGAACACTATGTAAGCACCCGAGGGAGAACATCAATCAATACCCCAACACCAGCTTCATGACCAAATAAGCACATCAATGATCAGCACAGCACTTGACACTGGCGCAGGAGCAGCACTTTTATCTTGGGGCCAATCATCAGCTACTTAATTGAACTTAAATCCCCACTCTATGGGAGGAAACTCATTCATGTGTGGTACTGTAATCCTAGCCAAATACCCATGGCTGAAGAAGTCATAGATCCCCAAGGCTGTCACATCCCTAGGCTCATGTAACTTCTTACTAAGAATAAGATATGTGTCCTTATATTTACAGTCAAGTATCCCAGTCACCACTCATCAAAGAAGCTTCTTTTGTATTAATTGTTGTGGAAAGCAAGATGCCCCAGGGCGAGGCATGGAGCTGGTGGAATTTATATGATCCAACTTGTAATTAAGGAGCCAAAACCCAGAGTAATTAACAAAAGCCTGTGACCATGGTCCTTTGATGTTGGAGACTCTAGCCCATGAGATCATGAGCTGTTGTAGGAGGATGCATTTGTAAAGATTGAAATTCGACTACTACAGAGTATCACATCCGGTCACACATAGACTTTATGTATGAATTGCCCATGCCTAAGCAGCACATCTACAATGCCACCTCCACACCTAAGGCTCATGCAACATAGAACAAGGGGTAATGAGGACACTAATGAATCTCCCAATGCTCACTAATGAAGCTCTCTTATGCAGCAGAGGGCCAGTAACACAAAATGTCACAAATGGTCCAAGCATGGAGATTAGGAGTCTGCACAGTGTTTCCCTGGACAGGGCTCCTATATTAAGCTTCACTCACCAAGGGCTCAAGGACCGTTACCGAAGAGGGGGTGGAGAGATTGTAAGAGACAGTGTGTGACTACGGAAATAGAATTCTACTTACTCCTGGGACTCATATCAGTCTACAGCAATGACGTCTGCATGCTCAAGACCCATACAAATGCACACAAACCCCAGTGTGGAACTCGGGAAATGGGCAGCAGATCCAATCTTTGCTGAAGAAATTTTCTTCAAGAAGTTGGCAGCTGATTATTGTTGGGTGAGGAAATGCTAATATAAAGCAAGGGACTCTAGACAGGCTGACTGGACCTCAGTGGATGAGCTTGTGTTGAAAGATGTCCGGGGATACTAACTTGACACAACAGGTCTTAACATGAATGACAGAGTGTGTGAATTCCATTGTGTGTGTGGGAGGGTTGTGGGAGGTTCCAGTGAGGAACGGGGACAAAGGTGATGAAGACTGAGATGTTCTGTATGAAACAGACAAAAATCGAATTAAAAAAAGAATGCAAGGCTGTCATTTGGTATGTAACGGCAGAAAGTCGAGCAGGCAAAGACAAACCTCACAATTTCTTACATATGAGTTTGAGGAGTCCTCCTCTGATGTCAGAAGGGGCATTCAGACAGTCATCCTAACACTCAGCTCAGTGACTTTCCTGGAATCACTGGCCCTTGGACCTTCACACTGTCCTATGTTGAAACTGGGCCTTGTGATAAAATTCATCTTAGGCAAGAGTTCACAATTCCTAAACTATAGATGGGCTTTCTTGCTGCAGAAGCAGTTTCCACAGTGAACCCTCCCCCCGCTCTTCTTATGTGTGCACCTTCTTCTCGGTACTTGTGCATGTGTGTGCAATTCCTACTGGTTCTGCTTCTGAAGAACCCTCAACAATCCGTCTCCTCAGGCACGGTCACTTTGAGACGCCAATCCTTTCTTCTGGGCTCCCATACCCTCTATGTCTAAAGGGGAGCTAGTGCCCTGAACTTCCTGTGTGCGTGGACGGGGGCACTCACGAAGTCTACCACTGCTCTCACAAGCAGAAACGGCTTACCCGCTCAGCTCCACAGCTTGTGCTCCCAGAGATCTTTGTGGTTTCTGGGAGAAGTTCACATTCTGTGTGTGTCTGCATGCAGACTTCCTCTATCAAACTGGATGAAAAGCACTGTGACTCCACAGTTCATCCCTGGAATAAATTCTCACTAGTAGGAGCATTATCAATTATGTTCATAAAAGGAACCTCTCAAGTATTATATTCAGCAGAATTTGGTAATTTATGATAAAGAAAATGATGAGGTCATTGGTCATCTCTGGTCAGTGTTGGAAGGAAGCCAAACACCAGACATAAGAGAAAGAGCCACATAAAACAAACTCCTGTTTGACAGATTTTCCCATCCGAAAGTCCTACTGACTCCACATTTCACAGGCAACAAGTTTGAAGTCAACAAAGAAATACTGAGACTCTCCTGTGAGGAGCCATCCTCACACTGAGGGGAAACAGAGGCAGAAAAGAGATAGAGAGGCCTGCGCTCAGAATACACAGCACACTGCAGCCCACAGCTCTGTAAGTGCTGATGACAGACATGAACACTGAGACATGGGAGTAGGAGGACTCTGTGATAAGGGAGGAGGACTCTGTGACACGGGAGGAGGAGGACTCTGTGACACAGGAGGAGGACTCTGTGACACAGGAGGAGGAGGATTCTGTGACACAGGAGGAGGACTCTGTGACACAGGAGGAGGGACTCTGTGATAAGGGAGGAGGGAGGAGGGACTCTGTGACACAGGAGCAGTTTAGTGTGTGTATGTAATGTACAGGTGTGTGGAGGACCCAGGTCAAATGTCATTTAGCATGTATATGGAGCTATAATCATCTTCATGCTGAAATGACCTCATACAGAGTAGGCCAGAGGTCAGCCTTGGGTTCCATTCCTTGCAAGCCTTTCCCCCTGTAGAGAAAGTGGTCTTTGGGAACATAGTTAGGCTTGGTTGGCTGGTTAGGCAGCTGCAGAGTTCCTCCTGTTAGCAGTGGACTAAGGAGCATGTTCTACTGCGTTGGGCTTTATTCATAGGGGTTCTGGGGATCAAATTCAGATCCTCATGCCTGCATGTGAGCACTTTCCAGACCGAGCTGTCTCCAAGTCCTTTCTAATGCACCATTCCTTGCTTCATGCCCCGCCCTAATGCATCAGGGAGAACTGTTCCACTGTTCCATCGGCCATAGGAAAGGCTTAGGAAGGGCCATGCTCAGATCACACACTGGTGTTTCCTTCAGAAGGCAGGTCTGCTAACCATAGGCGATGCTTCCTTTGGAGCACATGGGAAGGACATGCACAGAAGGTCTCTAGAAGGCTCTCTCCCTGATGTAACACCCACAGTGTTCATGTCAGCTGAAAGCCCATGACCATCAGATCCGGTCTCTGCAGCAGTCCCTTATGGACTTTTACCAACTGCCTGCTCATTCACCTGCACCCCCACATCATGCCACACCTTTGCCTGTTCCCCAGTCCAATTTTCTGTTGTTCCTGGTGCCCTGGGTGGAGAGAATCCAAGGCCTCATGCGAGCTCGATCAGTGAGTGGTCCACCCTGATCTTCAGCCCCCGGACCTGCACCTCAGTCCTCTAATGTAACTGATTTCTGGCCTTCTACTTATTTCTTCTTTAAAAAGACTCCACATAAACATGTACGGCCTGAGCCTCACGTGAACATGCACAGCCTGAGCCTCACGTGAACATGCACGGCCTGAGCCTGATTTCTTCCCTTCTCTTCTCCCATTAATTCCATTTTTTGTCCTCAAAATACACACGTCCTAAAAAGGGAGCTGTGTTCCAGTTCCTGTCCATCATGGTGTGGCTCATGGGTCTTCTGTGTCTGACAGAAGTTGTTGATTGAATTCTTTTACTTACTTATACTGGAGTCGTGTTCTAAAAGAAATGCTGTACAGACTCGCTGTGGTTAGCGGTTACCCAGAAGCACCAGGTGGGGACTTCTAAGCCCTGCTCACCTTCAGCCCACTCTCAAAGGCGAAGTGTACTGATTCTGAGTCCCATGTTTTGTGCCCTGAATTCTGACCATGCCCAGAAACTATCCTCAGACACCCTAAACACCCTGAATTTTCTTTCTCATCTCTGCCCTCAACAGTGAGTTTCCAGCCCTGGCCCCCAAATCCTCCTGATCTCTCTCCTTCCCTTGAATTGAATGATTTCTCCTGAGTCGGGTCTCTTGTGGACCTTGGAGATGTGTCCTGGGCCTCTGGGAAGGCTGCAGCACATTTTATGTATTTTTTTTTGTCTTGTTCACTTATCTCATTATGTGATGCAAACGCTCTCTTCCCCTTAGGCTGATGGATTATAACCTTTCAAATGTGTAGGTATAAACACAATAGTTTTACAACAAATGCTTCCAGAAGGAATAAATGGTTTTCAAAAATATTTAAAACCAGCATTTCCAAAATGAATCCTGTATTCGTCCCTTTACCAAGAAAGACAATTTATTCCACTGCTCAATCTCTGTCTTCAAAACCAGAGGGTGCTAAGGTTCAGTATTTTAAAAAGAACCACAGCAGTGTTTAGAGACGTGAGGGACATACTCTGGCAAGGGTTATCTTTTTTCAGGGTGATATAAAATATTATAATTAATTATAATTTATGTTTCCTTGTTGAGAACTATGAATTTTAAAGGTTCACCTTTCCCATGGATCTGCGGCTTATTGTAATAAACACCTGTGAGATTTAAGAGATTGTTCGAGATTAGAAAGGGCAAAGGGATTCAAGAGCTCAGTGCAGTCAAGCAAGGCTAAAGAAAACTCTGCCAAACTCTTAAACTCCCCTGAAATTTGAAGATTTATTAATAGCCTTTTACCATAAACTCTTTATTCTTTGAAAACAATAACTTTAGGAATCCCCTTAGATGGATCTGATTTCACATTTACTTAAATTTGAATTTTAAGACAAAAGTCAGAAAGTTTAAACCTAACAGAGTTTTAATTTCTCTAGAAAATGACAGAGCCAAGTGGCCTCTCTGTAGCAAATCTGCTGGACTCTCGTTCTGCTTCCTCTGTCTGTCATTCCCTCATTCCTCTCTTTCCATAGACTGTGCATCAACCCTGGTGCTGTCAATCACTCCTGCTGCCTAGGAAGCCCCTTTGCATGCTGGGTATTCTGGAAAATTCCACTCCTCACTGAGTCTCATGTCACCCTTACATTTCCTTTGAGTTTGTTTTTCCTTGATCCATCCTTACTATGAACCTAACATCAAATTGCAAAATGCATGTTCTGTTTGTGTGTGTGTGTGTTTATTAGGAAAACTACATATGTGTTAAATATAGTATATTAAATATAATAGGATTAGGTGATGCATTTTAAAGTTGAATTCCATAGGGCTGCATGTTGGAAGAAAGGGAGGCTGGAAAGGGCCATAATCCTGGTCAACTGGAGCCATATCAGAATCCTGAAGAAGGTTGAGGTCAGCAGGTCACAGAGAGTGGAGAATGGGAGGGATCCACAGAGGGTGGAGAATGGGAGGGATCCACAGAGGGTGGAGGATGGGAGGGATCCACAGAGGGTGGAGGATGGGTGTCTCCAGGTAGCATGATATGACAGTCCACAGAGGGGAATAGTTGCTGAATGTGTTTGGCGTGGGGTACGACCACAAATGGATAATTCTGTTTTCTAGACTGCCTTCCTGGCAGAAATGGGAACTCATCCTCCATGGCCACGGAAGTAGCAAGAGCGCCATGTCACAATGTAGACTAGTGGATTCGGGGAAATGTCATGCACAGGAATAAGCAACACTGTTTAATGAGAAGCCTCCACCTCAGAGCCAAAACTGATCTCAGAAGGGTCACAGAAAGTCTCTCAGTCGCCAGCATCATTCCACCTACCAAGCCAAGGACCTGGACAATGTGGTGACTGTCCTGTGTGACAGGACATGGTCATAGGACTCCAGTGTTTCAAGTCTCACAGTGGCAACTAAACAACTGGGCCCAGTTCTGGGAGACTGAGGCAGGAGGATCACAGGATTGGGGCCAGCCAAGGCTACATAGTAAGATCTTGTCTCAAAACCAAAGGAACTGAAATGAACAGCATAGGACACCTTCCACAGAGGCCGCACAGCGTACCTCCGTCCTCAATTACAGAGCCTCTGCACGGAGGCCACACAGCGCACCCGCCCTCAATTACCAGTTTCCTCTTCTCCAAGTCCTTGCGAGAACTTATCTTTCACCCTTTGAAAATGGTCATTCCAAGAGGTATTAACTAAGAACTCATCGTTTAGATTTGTGATTTGATGACCATATTTGGTGTACATGTCCAAACTGTGGGTCACATGCAGTCAAAGATGACTTTGAATTGCTGTGAAAGGTTTTGTCTTCGTGACTTGGCTGTGTGTTTACTGAGGGTGAACTTTGTCAATTGTAACTCTGTGTTACAATGTCAGAGGGATGAGCAGCACACAGAGGACTTATGGTACATGTCATAATCAAATGAACTGGTATTTGGAGATGATACTAGAGTCACAATGAGCAGCAGCAAAGGACGGTGCTCAGCTGCCTTCTGCAGGGAGCCACGCCAGTGCGATCTTTGTGGAGAAGGCTGAGGGAAGCATGCACCCCGGTTGCTTCCCTGTCTCACACAGCGCATTCATGTCCACCTGCCCCTCTTCTGTGCCTGCCTACCAGGTGGCCCCATGGGGCAGAACTGGCCTCTGCTCTCTACTTAGTAAACCAATGTACCAAGCACTGCTGTGCTAGAACTCTGGTGACAAAGCCAAAGATTTTCAGTGGTCTGAGCTGCTGCAGCTGTAGCATTCCATGTTATCTGCATGATGTTGAGGGAGTCAGGGTATTTATGTGCATATAACACTTTAGAAGAAACACCTAGAGTCTAGAAAAAGTATAAAAATGGAAATTTTATTCCTCGATGACTCATCTATATACTTAATTCCCTTATCTCTGTTTCCACAGAAACAGTGGCACAGCAGAACTATGTTCACAGCTAAAGCCAAAAAGCCCCGACGGTTTCCAGCATCTCTCCTAACTTTCAGTGCACAGCCGAATAGTGCAGTACGCATAGAGTCAAGGGGACTTTTCAGTTCTGTGTTTCAGTTGGCTCTGTGAGGGGAAGGTGGATGACACTGCAGAGAGGCCTGTGCATCTTCTCCAGGCCCCGCAAGCATGCTCCGGAAGAGGTCTAGGTCAGCAGGACTGGAGCAAGTTTTGTGAGTTTAGAGGAAGCTGCATGCTTGGACCCAGGTCACCTGGGTTGGATGGGAAGCTGACCATCTGGGATGTGTGATGAGACCCCAACGTCCCTCTGACCTTCAGCAATAAGAGCTGTTTACAAAACACGCGTGAGTGAGTGCTCTCATTTTCAGTGTGGGGACATAGTGCTGAAGAACAGTCCGTAATTTTTCAATATTTCTAGACAGTCATTCCAGTTAGTAGAGAACCTCTGGCGGGCAAGCTTTGGGTACGCTATATTTAAAGAACGCAGTTCTCAAAGTGAATTCACACACCTGGCATCATGCCAAGTCTGGAGCACTGCCCACCTCCTGTGCCCAGCCCCAGTTGCGCCTCTCCATGCCCCACCTACCGTCGCAGCTGGGCAGTGCGTGGTTCCACTGGTGACTCCTCTCACAGACCAGAGGTTCGTCATCACTTAGCGTGTACCCTGGGTCACAGCTGAAGGTCACTGTGGACCTGAGACCAAAGTTACTGCCATGTCGATGACCATTCACTGGGATGCCTGGGTCCAGGCAAGAGTCCGATTCGAGGGTCACACCTGCATGTGCAGAGAAAACACGTGTTGGAGGGCCTTTCTAGCTAATTGAAAAGAAAAAAATATTCTGTATTACAAAACCGTAAAATATGATATGATCAGACCCGGGAAATTATCCAAGTGAACACTCCATTATTGAATTGATTGTTGAATATCCAACAGTCCATTAATGTGAAAAGCACTATGTCTCCAAACATTTGACCCTGTTTTTCAAATTAAAGGTATTCTGATGTGCTCTTCTGCAGAGGGTATTTGAATAGTACAACCTTGAATAATTCATTGACCTCTCGGAGTTCTACTTTGGTTCCCTAGAAAATCAATGAACTGCTAAAGGAACACTCTGCTTTCTCTCCTGGGTCTCCACACCTCCTTACTCTAAGTTCCAGTCAGAGCTGGGTGGTCACACTGCCTCCTTCAGACACCTGCACAAACACACCCGGACACAGACACACAAAATGCAATTTTAAACCACATGAGTTGATCTTCAAAAGCTGCATTCCACAAGTCTACACAGTTTTAAAATCTGCAGTAAGAGGCCCCTGAAAGAAGAGGGAATCGAGTGCTGAAAATGGAACTGGGTCACCTCCCCACGGACCTGCTTAGTCTAATAAAGAGAAAATAGCAGAAGTGTCCTTGCCATGTTTATGTGTTCATGGAGATGAAGACTCTCTTACTGTTCGCCCTCCCTCAGTAAACTCTGGTCATGAGCTATGATCTGAGCTATCAATGGAGGCCCTAAATTGTTTTCAATGTTCAGTCATGTCTCCAACAGTGATCTCCTGGGTGACAATTCTGATCATCATTTAGACTTTTCTGGAATTTGACTTGCAGATAAGTTTGTCCTCCTAACGTCAAATAAGTGACTTATAAAATCCAGGGTGACTTTTTAAACAATAAGTGATATTTTCTTAGTCATTCAGGAAGATGTGGCCCCTGAATTAGGAAACATGGAAGCCACAGCGAGGCCTGCTGTTGGGAGTCAGCATGTACATGTTGGGCTTATTCTGAGCACCAGGAGCATCTTGATGACTTGTGCGCATTGTCTGAGCATCAGGACCACCCTGGTTATCCCTGTGGACTCCTGTGATGAATCAGCTCACTGAAACGCACAGGTGTGCAGCTGGAGAAGACGTTCAGGTGCATAGGTGGCGATTCCATCAATCACGCCCTAGTGGACAGGACCCCCTGGAGAATCTGCTAGATCGGCCATGCGCGCTGCCGAGGCGCACCTGGCTCTGTGAGTCTCCGCCAGGTCCACTGTGCCTTTTCCCTGCCTCACTTTGCAGAATTCTTGGATTATAACTGAGCATGCTAACGAGCCCTGGCAGACTGAGAACTCTGAACGTGCAGAGGTTTCAAAGTCGACAGAGGTGGAGAATCTGCATTTCACAGGGCTGTGCCTGAGCCTCCTCAGCCGAGGCAAAGCTCAGTATGAAGCATCAGTCATACACTCGAAAGGCAGCAGTACGAGAGAGCAGATGGCAGAAAACACATTGCTCCCCCCAGTATTCTAAATGGTCATTGTGAGTCCTTAAAAACTAACAAGTGCCTGTTACCATCAAGAGCAAGATGCAAGTGTCAGGATGACCACGGGCACCAAGCCCCGTCATTCGCAGTGCTCTACAGCAGGTGATGTGTGCCCAGGACCCTGAGCATCAGTGTGCGTAAGTGCAGTCCTGAATTGCTGCCCTCCCCTCCCCTCTGCTCCCCTGCTCCCCTCCCATTTCCTCCCCTCCTTCTCCTCTCCCCCCGCCCCTCTGTCCCCTCTGCTTATCCTGGGCAGCAGATTCACCTTTGGGCCCTGTGTGTCCTGGCCTGCCAGGACTGACTCGGTCAGTTTGGAGCTGCAGGCCAGTGCCCCGATGGGTTCAGTGAGTCACCTTGTCCAGAACTGAGCTGAGGGTCACAAGCCATGCTGGGGCATAGCTGTGGTGGAGACAAACTACTGCTTCAGACACCTCAGGTCTGTAACTCCAGTTCCAGGGGATCTAATGCCCTCTTCTGACCTCTGTGGGCTTTGCAGGATGAGGGTACACTTATATACAGGTTCACATATATACTTATATGCAGGCAAAACACTCACACACCACATAAAATAAAAAGAAATAAACAAAAAGAAAATATGGTCTAAATGTAGCCCTTGGAACACATAAAGGGAACAGAGTTAAAAAGTACTTGGGTGAGGACTTGTGATTGTTTGAAAACATTTTCTTCCAGTGTTTCAAGTCCTATGTGTCCACAGGACAAATGACTCTCCTGTAAGAAGGAGATAGGGTCGGGGAAAGACAGATAGCCCATCGGCACTGCCTGAGAACTGTAAAGATTTGAATAATGGCCGTATTTATGTGATCTCCTGGAACTGGAGTTACAGACTGCTACGAGCTGCCCAAGTTGGGTGCTGGGAACCAAACTTAGATACTTGAAAAGAGTAGTAAGTACTCTAAACTGCTGAGTGATCTCTCCAGTCCCAATTGTTAAATTTCAAAAGAGTGCTGCTTTGAAATAAAATCATATATAATTTGAAATATGTTTAATTCTTTGAAAAAATATTATATACATGATACATGATGCAATATATCATGATGTAATATAGTATATGTATTCTATACACATGTAAGGCACAACTAATTTTGAGCTGTTTGAAATTCATCTTTAATCACCAATCACCAATTTTTTTGCTTTAAAAAAGAACATTTTAGTATTTATTGTTAATAAAAATATAATATTTCCTGAGAAAATGTTTATGTATATTTGCACCTGATTATCCAGGTGTGTAAAACAGTGGGACAGGCACAGGGAGCAGCTTTTTTAGAACGCTGGCAGAGTGGGCTAGCCTGATCAGTGGAGGCGGACAGGAGGAGGGCAAAGGTTCAAAGGAAAGGAAGATAGCCCATTCACGGGTTGTAGAAACTTGTATGTGGGATATATAAATGTAATTAAAATGCAAGCAATTAATTTTGTGTTCAGGCTCCACGGAAGAACAGCTTTGAACCTTATGCCCAACATAACTAAGGTTTCTTCCATCAGCAGCAGCACAGCTCTGTCAACCCTCCCTTCCGCTCTGCACTTACAGGAAGCACTTTCATTGGGAAGATGGCTATGGCTTTGTTTTATATATTTGAATTCTATATATAGATTTATCCAGAATTTTATTTTTATATTATATTACACTTAGTTGACTCATGTAAAAGCCTACTTCTGAGGGAACACCCTCATGCGGTTTCCTAAATTATATCTATATAAACGTGGATATAAAATGATAGGACTTCACCTTTTAACTTCAGATGCTCAAACTAGGAGTCCAGTTGAGGAAGAATCCTTTGAATATGAACTACCAAATACAATGTGTTTCGGTATGTCTGAAGGACTGATAACTTGTTCTCAGCCATCAGGCTTGGTATTGGCTAATTGGGTTCTGATTTCTTCCCTCTGCTGATCTTCCTTGCAACCCTGGGGACACCATTCACATGAACTCACAGACCAGGGCATTCTGGACAATGCCCTGGCCACTGACTCCACCAAGCACTCAGAAAACAGCTTCAGTAAAGGTCCAGCATCACTTTTGACCACTGTGTATCTTTTCTAATAGTAAAAATGTGTCATTGCATTATGCAGTGGAATACAATTCATTGTTTATTCTATCATTTTCATTTATAATAGGCAATTGATATGTGTTTGGGGACTCAAAAGCAATCCCTCACTTTCCAAAATGCTCTGTAGGAGAGTTCCTGACATTACTTAAGAAGCCTTGACATAGTCAGATGTTTCAGGGGATCAGCCCACTTTGCCTACAAATACCCTACCCTGATTGCCGGGGGCAAGCTTTCCACCCTCCCAGACCACTTACTCTCATAGTGGATGAGGAAGCCCACGCTGGCCCGGCTGCTGTCGGTGGTGAAGAGCAGGTACATGAAATTGCCCGTGCTGATGAGGAACTGCGGGGCCTGTGTGCCATGGTATTCTCCAATCAGTGGGGACGAGCTGGCTGGCCCATCTCTGACTTCCAGAGTATCGTAATTGACTTCTGTCTGGAATCTGGGGAAAGATATTCGGAGCCAACCAGCTTATACACCTTGTCTAACATCAACACCCCTAGTCAAAACTTCAAGCGCATCCACACAATTGGAATGCTTAAAATAATATATACTAAAACTTAGGCATGCATATGCTGGAAGGACTATAAGGTTAGCTGGAAGGAGTAGTCCTTTCTATACGCTCTCCCATCTAATACTTGTAACACAAGAGCTCTGAAGAAGGTCATCACCTAACTCAAAAAGAAAAAGGGTGTGAGCTAGGTAAGTTTCCTCACACAGGTAGGTGGGGATACATAAATATTGAATAGATAGAAGATCCATAGCTGTTAATAGATGTTGGTATAAGATACACAGTAGATGATAGAGAGCTAGATGACAGATAGATGTTAGATAGATGAAAAACGATGACAAATTATAGACAGATAAATATATAGGGGGCAAACAATAGATGACGCACAAATAGGTGTTAGCCAATAGACAGATAATAAATAGACCACAGGTAAATAGGTAGATGATAAACAGAACAGACAGGTAGGTAGATGACAGATGATAGACAGTTCATAGGTAATAGGAGATAGATTGATAAATAGATAATAGGTATGTAGATGATTGATGATTGAGAGCTGGGGCATAAAGATACATATACTTAGTGAGGAAACCACTGATGATGCATTTAGTTTTACCATGTTTGTAATTTTTGGATTGACCTATTTAAATGTTGTCTTTGAAGGCTCCACCTGCATGTGTACAGTGTACCTGTGTCGTGCAGTGGCTGTGGAGGCCAGAAGAGGGCATCAGATTTCCTGGAACTGGAGTTAAGGATGATTATTAGCTGTCATGTGGGCTAGGAACCAAACACAGGTCCTCTGCAAGAGCAGCCACTGCTCTTGACCACAGAGCCATCTCTCCAGCCCCCATTTTACACTGTTTCTTGCAATCTTCCATTTAACACATTTTAGATCCCCTGAAATAGAGACTCGAAGCAAGATGATCTCTTAAAGAAAGGACTTTGAGCGCATGACATTTAAGGACTTTTTTTTTTCTTATTTTCTGCATGTTTTCATTCACACTCACCTTGCAGAGACAATACTGAGCAAGTTGCTGCTTTGGAAGCCCAAGGAGGCTGATTTGGGAATGTCAGATCAGCTTCCAGATATTGTCTAACTTTCCCTGAGCCTCCAGCCACTCAGCCTGTAGTTATTTTGCATACAGCTACCATCAGGGATACCCCCTTGGCACAAGAACAGGGCCATTCTGGGCATGAAGGTGATTTCCTCTGCAGGTCCATCTAGTCCTCTCAGAGTTAACTTGGTTTCCAAGGGCCTCCTTTGGCCCCAGGGAAGTCACTCTGCATTGTCAGCCTTTGACTCACTAGGTAACTGAGCCAAAGGTGTTGGGTCAAAGGATGGGCTGGCCTTCCCACACAGGGCTCTGAGTATTGCTGACCGTGGACGGGTGGCCAGGGAGCTCATTTAGTCTATTTGTATATCTCAACTACAACAAAAGGAGGCTAACCTTCCTTTAAGGGGACTGCTCTGCTTGTCATCCAACTGTAGACATTCTTCTGCAATGCTTCTAACAACTTCTAAGTGGTTCTATGCTATTATAACTAACTAGACTGTTACTAGGAACTCTCTTCTCCAATAAAGAGAAATTCCAACCATTCCTTTCTCCTATGACTAGGCCAGAACCCCTGGACCCTGCACCAGAGACTGGTGCATGTGGGGTCTGATGGTGTCAGCTTTGACTTCGGGTACTCTAGCACTTTCTCTAAAGACTCTATAATGTGCCAGATACTTGAGTTCAAATCC